>CM069160.1:15549693-15698119 GCA_035221665.1 Okamejei kenojei
GACTTCATCCCGACGCCCTGCACGGGAGAGAGAACGGAGACGTGAAGTGATGAGCACGTCACATTCGGGGAGAGGCGATTCGGCCCTTCTGCTTCAGGATCGGACGATTCGATCTCCTCCGCTACGGATGTCCCCTTCCCAATTCCCCTTTGCAGTCGGGCCTGCTTAGATGCGGCGGCTGCCAGGAGTTCCGGTTGTCCCGCGAACTCGATTGGACTTGGCGTGATGGAGCGCGGATCCCCTATACAAGGGGGGCCGAAGCAAAACGCGGCAGATTTAGTGAGGGGGAAACATACATAATCACACTTATTTCTTCGGCAAGTATGTGTTCCCCATACAGTCAATATACAAATAAAAAGCAAAAAACGAAACACTCAAAATACAAAATACGATTGTTCAGCTGCTTAATGGTGAGGGGACCAAGATGTTGGCGTTGCATGCGATGCTTCGCCAAACCTCGCTCGGTTCGACTAACCATTGATCTCCGGTGTTCTCAGCTTCAAACTCCCCCCATTCAATCGACTTTCTGGTTGGGACCACCATGGCCCAGAGTGATGTCCCACCGCCCCAACGCAAATGGAGGAGCAGCAACCTCATCTTTCACGTGCGGTAGTTTCACCCAGCAGTATGAAATTGGACTTCTCCAAATTCAGTGGCAGTCTTGCTTTCTTTTTCCCTACATTCCAGGTTACTGTCTCGCCGCCTCTTCCTTTTTCTTCCTGCCCCCCCCACCCCCCCCAACCCCCACCAAATCTCACATCATTGAAGAAGGGTTTCTCTCGACCCGAAACGTCATCTATTCCTTCGTCCGTAGATGCTGCCTTTGCCTAACCCGCCCTGGTAGTTTCTCCGATTCCAGTCTACTTTCTGAAAGGAGATGGCATTCACGGGAGGTTGGTCTTGGAAGGGTCCCCCTCCAGCAACCACGATAGGCACCACAACAGTGGACGTACTTCCTGCCGTCAGTGAGGAAGCAATCTGCCAAGGACAATGATGGTCCAAAATCTACACGGCCACATCGCAGAGTCTGTCCTCGCCTTCTCCATCATGGTCTGGTTTGGCTCAGACCAAGGCAGACACCCGGGAGGCTGCAGCGAATCGTACACGTAGGCAACCGATCAGTGAGAGTTTATTGGCTGCAACCTTCCATCCATTGACGAACTGTACCCCTTGCAAGGGCCAGGAAGGATGGAGGAGGCAAGATCATTCTCTGACCTCTCACCTGGCACCAAACTCTTGGAAATCCACTACCCTCTGGAAGGCGACTCGGACTGTCAATCTGTAAAGCTGCACAGCAGACATAAAAACAGCTTTTTTTCCCATGCTTTTTTCCCCATGAGTAGTAGCTCTACTCAAACAACCAAAAATCTGTAGCCACCCTTTTGCTTGTATTTTATTTTATTCCGTTTAATCAATAATGTTTTATTATTAATGTTTATTTAATTAATAAGATCAAATGAAAAGTTGGTCTAGAAACAGAAACAAAGAGATAATAGGTGCAGGAGGAGGCCACCACATTTCAGCCCTTCGAGCCAGCACCACTTCTAGTGAAATCCTGTTCTGATCGTCCCAATCCACTACACCCGTTGACTGCCTTTCCCCTTCAAATCCCTATTAGGATCCATCAGTGAAATAGGCCTCATGCCACTGCGGCAGGAATTCCACAATTTCACAACTCTCTGGGGGTTGGAAAATGTTTATTTCCTCAGTCTTCAATGGTCCGCTCCCTTTCTCCCCTTTATTCTAAGACTTGTGGCCCCTGGTTAGGACTGCCAAACATTGGTAATTTATTTCTGCATCTGCTTTGTCCATTTTCTTTTATAATTTTATACGTTTCTGTAAGCTCCCCCCCCCTCACCTTCTAAACTCCAGTGAATACAGCTGGTCTTTTCAATCTTTCCTCTATGGGACAGTCCGCCATCCCGGGATCAATCTGGTTGACTTACGCTGCATGTCAACACAGGAAGTCCTTCCTTAATTGGAGACAAAACTTTACAATACTCCAGATGTGGTCTCACCGTGCCCTATACAACGTATTATATATTGATTTAATTACTGTTTAATCGATAAAGTTTTAATTCTTAATGTTATGTTGATTTTTCTTTAAATTTTTATTTTTTAATTTATTGGGTGTGTCATTTGTGCACTTGGGGCGGAAGCACCAAGTGCAGCCGGCAATGCAAACAGCAAGCAAATTCATGGTATGAGAATTTTTCTTGGCAATAACATCTTCATTCATTCATTCATAGCCAGAACCCTACTCCCAAGTCACAGTTCCGTCACACTCACGTTTTGAAGCACGGACTCCACCCGGATAGAAGCTTGCATGCATATGGGAAACTCTGTTGTGAGGGGAAAAGAGGGTGCAGTGGATGAGGACATGGATAGGTGCGGAGGAGGCCATTCGGCCCTTTCCAGCCAGCACCGCATTGGCTGACCATCCCCAATCAGAACCCGTTCCTGCCTTCTCCCCACATCCCTGACTCCGCTATCTTCAAGAACTATTAACCCTTCTATAGAGGGCGCTAGGGGACAGGGCTCTTTGAGTCTGACGGAAGGGTTGACCAATACGTCACCTATCCATGTTCTCCACGATGCAGCCTACCCGCCTGAGTTACTAGCCTCTGTGAACCGTACACTATATGTTCTCACAGATGCTGCTGACGCTGGTTCACTCCAGCCTTCTGGGAACCGTACCTATCATGTTCTCCACAGATGCTGCTGACCGCCGTGTTTTAGTCCACCAAACTGAGCGGTGTCAGGGGGGATATGGGGGAGAAGGAAACACTTTTTCTCAAGATGGAGTCATGAGTCTAGTGGAATTTTCTACCTCAGGAGGGATGGGCAGGAAAATGTTCCCGATGTTTGTGGGTCAGAAACCAGGGCCACACACAGATTAAGAATAAGGGTAAGCCTTTAGAACGGAGGCGGGGAAACACTTTTTCTAAGGGGAGTTGTGGAGTCTGAGGAATTCTTGACAGAGGGCTGGTGGAGGCCAGGTTCTCTGGACACTTTCAAGAGAGAGACTAGGATAGGCTCTTAACGATAGCGGAGTCAGGAGTATGGGAGAAGGCAGGAACGGGGGTACTGATGGGAGTCAGCATGATCACATTTGAATGTTGGTGTGGCTCGGCGGGGGGTGACCACTCGCATTTGACTGCTGCTACTCAGGTCGAGGGGACTGTCGGATCGAACCCGCCTCACCCGTACCCGAAGTGGTGCAGCAATGGAGTGCAGCCGCAGCAGCAGCAGCGCCCTCGCCCCGTTCGGTCGGTCGGCCGACAGCCCGGCCTTCGGACCTTCGCTGACGCGACACCACCACCACCCACCCCCCCTCCTTCTCAGGCCGATCATCGGCTGTGAGTGGGACGGGGCGACGGGGCTTTGGTAGGGATCCTGCCGACTGCGCCCAGGTGTGGTTACTTGAGGATGGAGTTGTCCTGGCGGGAATGGTGAGAGCGGTGAGCTGGAGTCTTAGCCTCTAGGGAGGCAGAGCGAGCAGTGGATCCACAGCGCAAAACTCAGCCAGGTAAGGTCTACAAAAGCCCAAGGGGGGGGGAGAGATAGAGGGAGAGAGGGGGGGGGAGGGGAGGAGAGGAGGGGGGGGAGGGGGTGCGAGGGGGAAGGGAGGAGAGGGGGGAGAGGGGGGGAGGAGAGAGCGAGCGGGGGAGGGGGAAGAGGGGGAGAGAGAGAGGAAGGGGGTACGGAGGGTGGGAGGGATGAGAGAGGGGGGATGAGAAGAGAGGAGAGAAGGGTGGAGGGAGAGAGAGGGGGGCGGAGGGAGAGAGAGGAGAGAGGGGGAGGGGGAGAGAGGGGGGGGAGGGGGAGCGAGGGGGGAGGGGGAGGGGAGAGAATGGGGGAGGGAGAGAGGGGGGGTGGAGGTGCGCGGGGGGGAGAGAGAGAGGGGAAGGGAGAGAGAGAGAGGGGAGGGAGAGAGAGAGGAGGGAGATGAGAGGGGGGCGGGCGAGAGAGAGGGGGAGAGGGAGAGAGAGGGGGGGAGGGGAGATGAGTGGGGGAGAGAGGGAGCGGGGGAGGGAGCGAGGGGGAGGGAGGGGGAGAGAGAGGGGGGAGGGTATGGAGAGAGGGGGGAGGGGAGGAGAGAGGGGGAGGGAGAAGAGAAGGGGGGGAGGAGAGAGGAGAGAGGGGGAGGGGGGCGAGGGGAGGAGAGAGAGAGGGGACGGGAGAGAGAGAGAGGGGAGGGAGGAGGAGAGGGGAGGAGAGAGAGAGGGGAGAGGGAGAGAGGAGAGGCGGCGAGGGAGGAGAGGGAGAGAGAGAGGGGAGGGAGAGAAGAGAGAGCATGGGAGGGAGATGAGAGAGGGGAGGGGAGGGAGGGGGCGGAGCAGAGAGGGGGGAGGAGGGAGAGAGATATGTGAGTGATGGGAGTGAGGGAGCGAGAAGGGGGGCGGGAGGAGAGAGGGGAGAGAGGAGGAGGGGGGAGGGGGGGAGGGGAGGGGAGGAGGAGGGGGAGGAGAGAGAGAGGGGAGGGATGAGAGAGAGGGGAGGGAGAGAGGAGAGGGAGAGGGAGATGAGAGAGGGGGAGGGAGCGAGAGAAGAGGGAGAGGGGAGGAGGAGAGAGAGCGGCGGGGAGAGGGAGAGAAGAGGGGAGGGAGGAGAGAGGAGGGGAGGGAGAGAGAGAGGGGAGGGAGAGGGAGGGAGGGGAGCGGGGCGGGGGAGAGGGGAGGGAAGAGAGGGGGGAAGGGAGAGAGGAGAAGGAGGAAGGGCGAGGGGCGGGAGAGCGAGGGGGAGGGGGGAGAGGGAGAGAGGGAGAGGAGAGAGGGGGAGGGGACGGGGAGAGAGAGGGGGGAGGGAGGGGAGAGAGAGGGGGGAGGGAGAGAGTGGGGGGGGGAGAGGGGGAGGTGAGAGAGTGGGGAGGAAGAGAGGGGGGGGAGAGGGGAGGGGGAAGAGCGGGGGGAGGTGAGAGGGATAAGGAGGGGAAATAGGGGGGAGAGAGTGGGGGAGGGAGAGACGAGGGGGGAGGGGGGAGAGGGGGGGAGGGAGAGAGGGGGGAGGGGATAAAAGGGGGGAGAAGGGGGAGAGGAGAAAAAGGGGGGTGGGAAAAAGGGGAGGGGGAGGAGGGGGAGGCCGGGGGGAGAGTGGGGGGAGGGGAGAAGAGAGGGGGAGGGAGAGAGAGCGGGGGGGGGGAGGGTGAGAGTGGGGGGGATGGGAGGAGGGGGGAGGGGTCGGGAGGGGGGGGGAGGGAGGGGGGGGAGAGAGAGGGGGGGGGGGGAGGGGGGTGAGGGTGAGAGGGGGGAGGGGGAGGGGGGTGGGAGGGAGAGAGGGGGAGGGAGGGAGAGGGGGAGAGAGAGAGGGGAGGAAGAGAGAGAGGGGGAGGGAGAGAGAGGGGGAAGGGGAGGAGAGGGGGCCGTGAGAGCGCGGGGAGAGTGAGGCGAGGGCGAGGGGGGGAGGGAGAGAGAGGGGGGGGGAGAGAGGGGGGGGAGGCGGAGGGAGAGAGGGGAGGAGGGGGAGAGGGGGGTGGTAGAGGATAGAGTGGTGGAGAGAGGGGGTAGAACATGGTCAGCAGCAATAAAACACACAAAGACCCCCCCTCCCCACCCCTTTAGCTCACCGCAACCCAGACCCATTGAACCAATCAACATCTCTGCTGCGATTGTTTGATCTTTGAGCTTCTTTCTGCCAAGCAACTCAACATTTTCCATGACCTTCGCTCCCCTCGATCTCCCCTTTTCACACCTTGCCCTTCCATATCTCTAGACTCCCTCCCCCGCGCTGAATCTTGGAAAAAGATGGAGCCGGTCGTCGCAAATTGCCGCTGTAGCCGAGGGAAGGGTTTGTCCCCACCCCCTGCGCGAAACCGAGCTGACTTCAAACTTAAGAGTTCGTTGTTTGTTTAACAGGTTAAAAAATGGTGTCAGATGGGACATCGAGAGAAGATTTACGAGGATGTTGCCGAGACTCGAGGGTGTGAGCTACAGGGAGAGGTTGAGCAGGCTGGGTCTCTGTTCCATGGAGCGCAGGAGGATGAGGGAGATCATATACGTTAGTAGTACAAAATATGAGAGGAATACATCGGGAGTATTGCGTACAGTTTTTATTACATTTTGGTCTCAAATTTGAGGAAGGACATCCTTGTGATTGAGGCAGTGCAGCGTAGGTTCACGAGATTGATCCCTGGGATGGCGGGACTGTCATATGAGGAAAGATTGAAAAGACTAGGCTTGTATTCACTGGAGTTTAGAAGGTATGGGGGGGGTGGATCTTATAGAAACATATAAAACTATAAAAGGACTGGACAAGCGAGTGCAGGAAAAATGTTCCCAATGTTGGGTGAGTCCAGAACCAGGGGCCACAGTCTTAGAATAAAGGGGAGGCCATTTAAGACTGAGGTGAGAAAAAACTTTTTCACCCAGAGAGTTGTGAATTTGTGGAATTCCCTGCCACAGAGGGCAGTGGAGGCCAAATCACTGGATGGATTTAAGAGAGAGTTAGATAGAGCTCTAGGGGCTGGTGGAGTCAAGGGATATGGGGAGAAGGCAGGCACGGGTTATTGATTGGGGATGATCAGCCATGATCACAATGAATGGCGGTGCTGGCTCGAAGGGCGAATGGCCTCCTCCTGCACCTATTTTCCATGTTTCTATGAATAGATCGAGTAGATGCACAGAATTTCTTGCCCAGGTTGGGCCAAAGGGCCTGTTTTCACACTGTATCACTCTATGGCTAATAATGATAATTTTTTTAAATCTCAATAAATTGTGTACAAAATCATGAGAGGAATAGATCGGGTAGACGCACAGAGTCTCTTGCCCAGAGTCGGGGAATCGAGGACCAGAGGGACACGGGTTCAAGGTGAAGGGGGTAGGGGGGAGGGGGGGGGGGGGGGGAAGATTTAATAGGAACCTTAGAGGTAACCTTTCCACACAAAGGGTGGTGGGTGTATGGAACAAGCTGCCAGAGGAGGTAGTTGAGGCTGGGTGGGACTATCCCATAATTTAAGAAAACAGTGTTGGACAGGTACATTAGATAGGACAGGTTTGGAGGGATATGGACCAAACGCAGGCAGTTGGGACTAGTTAGCTGGGGCATTGTTGGCGCTGGAGTTGTGGTGTGGGCGAGTTGGGACTGAAGGGCCTGATTTCACACTGTAATACATTATGACCATTTCGGGTTGCGAAACATCTTTGAAACGCCACCTCTGTGAGCTGCAAAATGTATTGCCTCAACCCTGACACTGACCATCTTACCCCCCCCCCCCCCCCCCCATTCCCCTTCCCCATCCCGCCTCCACATCACTCCGCACACCCCTCCCCCCTCCCCACACCCCTCCCACCCCCCACACCTCCCCCAAGCCCACGCAACGACAGGGAACTGGACACCTACCTTCAAGAAGGACTTCCCGCCCTTCAGCTCCTGTGGGGACAAAGCACAAGCGGGGGTCAGGCCCTTGAGCGTGAGGTCGAAGGTCAACAGACAATAGGTGCAGGAGGAGGCCATTCGGCCCTTCGAGCCAGCACCACCATTCAATGTGATCATGGCTGATCATCCCCAATCAATAACCCGTGCCTGCCTTCTCCCCATATCCCTTGATTCCACCAGCCCCTAGAGCTCCATCCAACTCTCTCTTAAATCCATCCAGTGACTTGGCCTCCACTGCCCTCTGTGGCAGGGAATTCCACAAATTCACAACTCTCTGGGTGAAAAGGTTTTTTCTTAAATGGCTTCCCTTTATTCTAAGACTGTGGCCCCTGGTTCCTGGACTCGCCCCAACGTTGGGAACAATTTTTCTGCATCTAGTTGTCAGTCTGTCCATTTATAATGTTAGAAATGTTTTATAAGATCCCCCCCCATCCTCCTAAACTCCAGTGAATACAAGCCTAGTCTTTTCAATCTTTCCTCATATGACAGTCCCGCCATCCCAGGGATCAATCGGGTGAACCTACGCTGCACTGCCTCAATCACAAGGATGTCCTTCCTCAAATTAGGAGACCAAATTAGGAGTACACAATACTCCAGACGTGGTCTCACCCACCGCAGTCTTGCTCAATGACATGGGCGTCTCAAGACTTGGCAACTGGAGCAAGTCATTAGTTTACAAAGGAACCACACACGCTCACTTTGACGTAAGAGGCAGCTCTTGTTGAGTAATCTACAACAAACAGCGAAAACTCCAGCAGCCACAATGCTGACTTTTAGCCTCATAGTTTAAGGTCAAAACCTAGTGAATAAAACGATGAATGTAACAGAATCTTCATTGCCTTCTTTGCCCAATGGCGGGACTGTCACATGCTGAGAGAATGGGGCAGCTGGGCTTGTACTCTAAACGGATTTAGATGAAGGGATTCAAAGTAACATTAGCAAATTTGCAGATGTCACAAAGCTGGGTGGCAGTGTGAGTTGTGAGGAGGATGCTATGAGAATGCAGGGTGACTAGGACAGGTTGGGGGAGTGGGCAGATGAGGTTTAATGCGGATAAATGTGAGGTTATCCACTTTAGGGGCAAAAACAGGAAGGCAGATAACTATCTAAATTGTGTCAAGTTGGGAAAAGGGGAAGTACGACGGGATCTGGGGGTCCTTGTTCATCAGTCAATGAAAGTGAGCGTGCAGGTACAGCAGGCAGTGAAGAAAGCCAATGGCATGTTGGCCTTTATAACAAGAGGAGTCGAGTATAGGAGCAAAGAGGTCCTTCTGCAGTTGTACAGGGCCCTAGTGAGACCACACCTGGAGTATTGTGTGCAGTTTTGGCCTGTTGGCCTTTATAACAAGAGGAGTCGAGTATAGGAGCAAAGAGGTCCTTCTGCAGTTGTACAGGGCCCTAGTGAGACCACACCTGGAGTATTGTGTGCAGTTTTGGTCCCCGAGTTTGAGGAAGGACATTCTTGCTATTGAGGGAGTGCAGCGTAGGTTCACCAGGTTAATTCCCGGGATGGCGGGACTGTCATATGCTGAGAGAATGGAGCGGCTGGGCTTGTACACTCTGGAGTTTAGAAGGACGAGAGGGGGTCTTATTGAAACATGTAAGATTGTTAAGGGCTTGGAAAAAGCTAGAGACAGGAAACATGTTCCCGATGTTGGGGGCAGTCCAGAACCAGGGGTTCTGTTCTCTCAGCATATGACAGTCCCGCCATCCTGGGAAGTCACCTTGCAAACCTACGCTGCGCGAGAAACTGAAGACATTTCCAAGACAAGCTGTTTAGACAGACTAGAAATTTAAAAAATTACATAAAAACAGACAGACTGTCGGCAGAGGCCGCCATCAATGCGGCGCCCCCCAGTGGAGAAATGTGACAACAGACTTGAAGTTGAAGGAGATGGCATTGAGTGCACTCACCTTACGGACCGATACCCTGCAGACACACGCGTCTAGGACACCCGTGACTGAACTGGCACTCATTTTACACCGGAAGCAAGATTCCTTCTGCCACTGGACACAGTTGTCCAGTACCTCCTCCCTGGGAGAGCGGGATAAAATAGAGACAATAGTTTAGAAACAGGCCCTTCGGCCCACCAAGCCCGTGCCGACCAGCGATGCCCGCACACTAACACCACCCTACACACACACACTCACACACTGGGGCCAATTTCCATTTATACCAAGCCCAATTAATGGACAAAATGCCACCTATTCCTTCGCTCCATAGATGCTGCCTCACCCGCTGAGTTTCTCCAGCATTTTGTGTCTACCTGCGATGTAAACCAGCGTCTGCAGTCCCTTCCTACACATTCCGGGACAGTTTCTTACCGGCTGTTATAGACGACAGGGGCAGGAGGAGGCCATTCGGCCCTTCGAGCCAGCACCGCCATTCAATGTGATCACGGCTGATCATCCCCAATCAGTACCCCGTTCCTGCCTTCTCCTCCATATCCCCCTGACTCCGCTATCTTTAAGAGCCTTATTTAGCTCTCTTTTGAAAGCATCCAGAGAACCGGCCTCCACCGCCCTCTGAGGCAGAGAATTCCACAGACTCACCACTCTCTGTGAGAAAAAGTGTTTCCTCACCTCCGTTCTAAATGGCTTACTCCTTATTCTTAAACTGTGTGTGGCCCCTGGTTCTGGACTCCACAAACATCGGGAACATGTTTCCTGCCTCTAGCGTGTCCAAACCCTTAATAATCTTACATACGATAGTGGAGTCAAGGGATATGGGGAGAAGGCAGGAACGGGGACGATCAGCCATGATCACAATGAATGGCGGTGCTGGCTCGAAGGGCTGAATGGCCTCCTCCTGCACCTATTGTCTATGTTTCTACAAGATCCCCTCTCATCCTTCTAAACTCCACAGAGTGCACAAGCCCAGCCGCTCCATTCTCTCAGCATATGACAGTCCCGCCATCCCGGGAATTAACCTTGTCATCTTATGTGCTCCAATAGCGTCTTTGGAGTGTTGGAGGAAACCGGAGCACCCGGAGAAAACCCACGCAGGTCACGGGGTGAAACGTACAAACTCAGCACCCGCGGTCGGGATCAAACCTGGGTCTCTGGCGCTGTGAGGCAGCAACTTATAGAAACATTTAACACTATTAAGGGATTGGACAGGCTAGATCAGATGTTCCCAAACTTTTTCATCCTATTTGCCCCAGGCAACTTTAATAGCACATAAGAATGTTATGTCACTTATTTTTGTACAGGGAATGATGAACAGGTACCGGTATACCAGAAGCAAACACAGTCGGTCAATGAGAACAATATGTACCAATCCAGCATCAACAGGTTTACCTCTTAGGTAGGCGAAATTTACCCCGGGTTGCGAACACTTGCGATATGCAGGAAACAGGTTCCCGATGTTGGGGGGAGTCCAGAACCAGGGGCCGCACAGTTCCAAGAACATGGGGTAGGCCACTTAGAACAGAGACGAGGAAACACTTTTTCTCAGAGAGAGTGGTGAGTCTGTGGAATTCTCTGCCTCAGAGGGCGGTGGAGGCCGGTTCTCTGGATGCTTTTAAGAGAGAGCTAGATAGGGCTCTTAAAGTCATTTCAAGTCAAGAGAGTTTATTGTCATGTGTCCCAGATAGGACAATGACATTCTTGCTTTGATTCAGCACAACTGAATATAGTAGGCATAAATACAGATCAGAGTGTCCATTTACACACACATAAATAAACAGATAAAGTGCAATGGGCTGTTAACGTTCAGAGTTTGTTTGAAGTTGTGCTTAATAGTCTGATGGCTGTGGGGAAGGAGCTGTTCCTAATCCTGGATGTTGCAGATTTCAGGGATATGGGGAGAAGGCAGGAACGGGGTACTGATTGGGGATGATCAGCCGTGATCACATTGAATGGCGGTGCTGGCTCGAAGGGCCGAATGGCCTCCTGCTGCACCTATCGTCTATTGTCCTGCCCTCTCCCCCATAACCCCCGACACCCGTACTAATCAAGAACCTCCACCTTAAAACTATCCATTGATTTGGCCTCCAGAGCCGTCTGTAGCAATTCACATCACTCCTGACTAAAAAAAAAAAAGCCTTCTCATCTCCTTTCTAAAATGTACGTCCTTTTATTCTGAGGCTGTGCCTCGAGGTGCTTGACTCTCCCACTAGCGGAAGAATGTCTTCCGACGTCAGTGCAGGGTGTTGGCCTAAGATGTACTTAAGTGTTTACTAAGTCGACCGGCCGGTCAGGGCAGCTTCGCACTGTAGCTGCTCCTCAGCAGACGGGAGCTTCCAACAATGTCGTCATCATGTGCTCAGATCAAGGTGAGACATGTTCCTCTCCGAGCGAGTTCAGTGTCTGCACGTCCAACTCTGCAGCACTGGATGTCTCCACTAGGGGGAAAACTCCAGTACATAGAAACATAGAAATTAGGTGCAGGAGTAGGCCATTCGGCCCTTCGAGCCTGCACCGCCATTCAATATGATCATGGCTGATCATCCAACTCAGTATCCTGTACCTGCCTTCTCTCCATACCCTCTGATCCCTTCAGCCACAAGGGCCACATCCAACTCCCTCTTAAATATAGCCAACGAACTGGCCTCAACCACCTTCTGTGGCTGAGAATTCCACAGATTCACCACTCTCTGCGTGAAAAACGATTTTCTCATCTCGGTCCTAAAAGACTTCCCCCTTATCCTTAAACTGTGACCCCTTGTCCTGGACTTCCCCAACATCGGGAACAATCTTCCTGCATCTAGCCTGTCCAACCCCTTAAGAATTTTGTAAGTCTCTATGAGATCACCCCTCAATCTTCTAAATTCCAGCGAGTACAAGCCGAGTCTATCCAGTCTTTCTTCATATGGAAGTCCTGCCATCCCAGGAACCAGAGTACCAGAGGCCACCTCAATTAAAAGGATGTACCTTTAGAAAGGGCACAGGGAGGAATTTTTTAGGTCGATATTGGTCGGTGTGGGCGCTGCGAGTCAGCTGCCCTGCCAGCAGCGTGTTCGTTATTTCCACTTTTTTGGGTTTTTTATTAAACTGTGTCCAAATGTTTGTTTTAGTGTTTCTCGGTGTGGGGGGGAGGGGGGGGGGGGGGATCGCTTTTGGTCACATCCTCCACGGAGAGGCAGCTTTTCTCCACGTCGCCTCCCTCGCGGCCTAACACCATGGATTGGAGCGGCCTTACCCGGGATCGGGCCCGGAGCTTCAGCAGCAGGCGCAGCGCGGACTTTTCATCGCAGAGGCTTTGCCGGGTTCGCCGGAAGGGAGTGCTCCGATCGCGGGCTGTTCCAGCCCGAAGCCGCGGTCTGCGAGGCTTCTGGCCGCAGGCGCGGCGTCCGGAGCCTGGGATCCCTCGCCGGGGATCGCCAGAGAAGAGCTCCGGCCGGCGGCCAACAACATCCGGAAGCCGCGGTCTCCGGTAGGAAAGTGCCGATTCGGATACTCCAGGCCGCGGAGTGCGTGCGGCCGTCCCCACGTCGGAGTTTGGATCGTCCCGACGAGAGGGCCTGTACATCGGGCCGTCCGTAGCGGCGACTACGGAGGGTTCGTGGCCCCGATCACGGGTGAACAAAGGAGGAGGGCTGGCTGAACTTTGCTGCCTTCCACCACAGTGGAGAATGCTGGTTCCCCTGTGGTGGATGTTTGTGTTAAATTCCGTTGTGTATCGTGTGTTCTCTTTTTAAGTGTATCGCTGCTGGCAAATTCATATCACTGCACCTTCGGGTGCATGCGACGAATAAAACTGATTGATTAACTGAAAAGGGAGTTCCTTTAGAGCGGAGAAGAGGAGGAATTTCTTTAGTCACAGGGCGGTGAATCTGTGGAATTCACTGCCACAGAAAGGTGTGGAGGACAAGTCAATGGGTATTTCTGAGGCAGAGATTGAGAGATTCTCGGTTGGTACGGGCGACAGGGGTTATGGGGAGAAGGCAGGAGAATGGGGCTGGGAGGGAGAGATAGATCAGCCACGATTGAATGGCGGAGTAGACTCGATAGGTCGAATTCACAAGGTTAATTCCCGGGATGGCGGGACTGTCATATGCTGAGAGAATGGAGCTACTGGCCTTGTTAATGGCGTGTTGGCCTTCATAACAAGAAGAGTTGAGTAAAGGAGCAAAGAGGTCCTCCTGCAGTTGTACAGGGCCCTAGTGAGAGCACACCTGGAGTATTGCGTGCAGTTTTGGTCTCCAAAATTGATGAAAGACATTCTTGCTATTGAGAGAGTGCAGCGTAGGTTTACAAGGTTAATTCCCGGGATGGCGGGACTGTCATATGCTGAGAGAATGGAATGAATTGAATTGGCCTAATCCTGCTGCTGGAACTTGTAGACAAAAATCCACCCCATGAATCATAAATTCCTGCTGCAGAATTCAATAGACAATAGGTGCAGGAGGAGGCCATTCGGCCCTTCGAGCCAGCACCGCCATTCAATGTGATCACGGCTGATCATCCCCAATCAGTACCCCGTTCCTGCCTTCTCCCCATATCCCCCGACTCCGCTATATTTAAGAGCCCTATCTACCTCTCTCTTGAAAGTATCCAGAGAAACGGCCTCCACTGCCTTCAGAGGCAGAGAATTCCACAGACTCACAACTCTCTGGGTGAAAAAGTTTTTCCTCATCCCCATTCTAAATGGCTTACCCCTTATTCTTAAACTGTGTGGCCCCTGGTTCTGGACTCCCCCAACATCAGGAACATGTTTCCTGCCTCTAGCGTGTCCAAACTCTTAATAATCTTATATGTTTCAATAGGTTCCCCTCTCATCCTTCTTTTAACCTCCAGAGTGTACAAGCCCAGCCGCTCCATTCTCTCAGCGTATGAGAGTAGATCGAGCTCTTAAAGATAGCGGAGTCAGGGGATATGGGGAGAAGGCAGGAACGGGGTACTGAGTGTGGATGATCAGCCGTGATCACAGTGAATGGTGGTGCTGGCTCGAAGGGCCGAATGGCCTACTCCTGCACCTATTGTCTCTTGAGTGGCCCTAATTCTGCAGCAGGAACTTATGATTCATTGGGTGGATTTTTGTCTTCTAAGGAGGGGTTGGTTGGGTCTGATCTTGTTCATGTTTTGGAGCGGAGTTTGATCTTCTTATTCTACACTACACCCCGTACACTAGCACTATCCTACACACTCGGGACAATTTTAGCATTTTTACCAACACCAATTTAACCTACAAACCTGGACGTCTTTGGAATATGGGTTGAAACCAAAGCACCCGGAGAAAACCCACGCAGGTCACGGGGAGAACGTACAAACTCCGCACAGACAGCACCCACAGTCAGTTTTAAACTTCTTAATCCAGAGATGATCGCTCCTGGGCGGCACGGTGGCGGCAGAGTTGCTGCCTCGCAGCGCCCGGGACCCGGGTTCGATCCCGACTACAGGTGCTGTCTGCACAGAGTTTGTTGGTGCTCCCTGTGGCCCGCGTGCGTAGCCCCCAGTTTCCTCCCACACTCCAAATACAAGCAGGTTTGTAGCTTAATTGGCTTCAGTAAAAAATTGTTAATTGTGTGTGTGCGTGTGCGTGAGAGATAGCATTAGCGTGCGGGGATCGCTGGTCGGTGCGGACCCGCTGGGGCCTGTTTCCGTGCTTTTTCTCAAAACTATACTAAACCCAGTCACATTGTGTACAGTCTGGGTCACCTCAGACGTGGAGGACAGCGTGCGGTTCTGATTGCCCAATTACAGGAAGAATACGGAGACTTCGGAAATGCTGCGCTGTATCTCTAAATTATAACTAAAGTTATTAAAATAACGACAATTTTATAAAATGTAATAACTAAAATTTTGGCCCCAAATCTTTAGATAACCATTTTAGTTATTTGTTATTACATTTTAGTTACTACACTATAGTTACTACACTGCAGTTACTGCACTACAGTTACTACACTATAGTTACTATTGATTATTAATCTAGTTATTACTATAGTTACCACACTACAATTACTACTGGTTATTACTCTAGTTACTACACTACAGTTACTACACTAAAGTTACTACTGGTTATTACTCTAGTTACTACACTACAGTTACTACACTACAGTTACTACTGGTTATTACTCTAGTTACTACACTGTAGTTACTACACTACAGTTACTACTGGTTATTACTCTAGTTACTACACTACAGTCACTACTGGTTATTACTCTAGTTACTACACTACAGTTACTACACTATAGTTACTACACTATAGTTACTACACTACAGTTACTACTGGTTATTACTCTAGTTACTACACTACAGTTACTACTGGTTATTACTCTAGTTACTACACTGCAGTTACTACACTGTAGTTACTACACTACAGTTACTACTGGTTATTACTCTAATTACTACACTACAGTTACTACTGGTTATTACTACACTACTGCACCACAGTTACTATTTGTTATTACTCTAGTTATTACTCTAGGTATTACACTACAGTTACTACACTACAGTTACTATTGGTTATTACTCTAGGTATTACACTATAGTTACTACACCAGAATTACTACACTCTAGTTACTACACTCTAGTTATTACATTCTATGTGAATAAATTAGTTAGAAAACATAGAAAACATAAAAAGTGCAGGAGGAGGCCATTTGGCCCTTCGAGCCAGCACCGTCATTCATTGTGATCCTGGCTGATCGCCCCAAATCAATAACCCGTGTTATTACTTTTTATTTAATTTTATTTATTAAAATAATCATTTCAGCTGGAATAATTTATCATTAATTTTAGTGATTAATTTTAGGGCAAATTTTGATCTAAAATTAATGACAAAAATTAAGTTTTGGCGTAGCTAAAATGTAGTGAATTGGACGTGCTGGTGTAAGTGGGATGACTGTGTGCGTCTGCTGGGCGTGCTGGCCACACTCAGCACGAGTGCAGTGACGTGTAGGGCCGTGAATCACCTTGCTCGCTCCGGTTGCCATGGAGAGGCGGGGAGAACCTGTCCACACACGGCGCAGCTGGCAAGCGACGTGCGTGGTCACATCTGCCGGCATCATCCGTCCGTCCGTCAAGCGAGGTCGGGTTGCCGAGGCAAACGGCTGGAAATTTCACAACCCAACAAGGTTCCTCTTCCAGCCCCGACAGTGTTACAGAGTCAGACAGTGTGGAAACAGGCCCTTTGGCCCAACTTGCCAATGCCAACCAACATGCCTCATCTACACCAGTCCCACCTGCTTCCGTTTGGCCCGTATCCCACCACAGTCATACTATTAGGGTGGAAACCTTCGGCCCAACTTGCCCACACCGGCCAACCTGACCCATCTACACTAGCCCCACATGCCTGCATTTTGGCCAATATCCCTCTAGAGTTAGACTCACACAGCATGGAAACAGGCCCTTCAGCCCAACTCGCCCACACCGGCCAACATGTCCCATCTACAATAGTCCCACTTGCCTGCGTGTGGCCCATAAACCATAAAAACCAATCCTATCCAAGTACCTGCCCGCATTTGGCCCATATCCCTCCACAGTTATAGAGTCACAGTATTAGGGTGGAAAGAGGCCCTTCAGCCCAGCTTGCCCATGCCGACCAACATGCCCCATCTATACTAGCCCCACCTGCTTCTGTTTGGCCCATATCCCACCACAGTCATAGTATTAGGGTGGAAACAGGCCCTTCAGCCCAGCTTGCCCATGCCGACCAATATGCCGCATCTATACTAGCCCCACCTGCCTGCATTTGGCCCATATCCCTCCAAACCTCCATGTACCTGTCTAAATGTTTTGGGTTTTTTTAATGCTGGGATAGTCCCAGCCTCGACTGCCTCCTCTGGCAGCTCGTTCCATACACCCACCGCCCTTGGCGCAAGTCGGGGAAGCCCATGCGGGAGAACATGCAAACTCTGCACAGACAGCACCCGAGGTCAGGATCGAACTCGGGTCTCCGAGGCAGCAGCTCTCCCACTGTGCCACCCCAAAATGCCGCAGGTGGTGGTGGATATCTGGAACGAGCTGCCAGAGGAGGTACTCCAAATACCAATTCATACCGGAAAAATAAGGGACAAACTGCCAGAGTAACTCAGCAAATCAGGCAGCATATCTGGAGAACATGGGTAGGCGACCTTTCGGGTCGAGACCCTTCTTTAGACTCAAAACGCCACCAATTCCTTTTCTCCAGAGTTGCTGCCTGACCTGCTGAGTTACTCCAGCACTCTGTGAAACGTCACCTATCCATGTTCTCCACAGATGCTGCCTGACCCACCGGCTGAGTTACTCCAGCACTCTGTGAAACGTCACCTATCCATGTTCTCCACAGATGCTGCCTGACCCACCGGCTGAGTTACTCCAGCACTCTGTGAAACGTCACCTATCCATGTTCTCCACAGATGCTGCCTGACCCGCTGAGTTACTCCAGCACTCTGTGAAACGTCACCTATCCATGTTCTCCACAGATGCTGCCTGACCCGCTGAGTTACTCCAGCACTCTGTGAAACGTCACCTATCCATGTTCTCCACAGATGCTGCTGACCCTCTGAGTTACTCCAGCACTCTGTGAAACGTCACCTATCCATGTTCTCCACAGATGCTGCCTGACCCGCTGAGTTACTCCAGCACTCTGTGAAACGTCACCTATCCATGTTCTCCACAGATGCTGCCTGACCCGCTGAGTTACTCCAGCACTCTGTGGAACGTCACCTATCCATGTTCTCCACAGATGCTGCCTGACCCGCTGAGTTACTCCAGCACTCTGTGAAACGTCACCTATCCATGTTCTCCACAGATGCTGCCTGACCCACCCGCTGAGTTACTCCAGCACTCTGTGTCTTTTTTGTTAGAGGTGGCTGCTGAGGCAGATACAGTTTAGAAAGCATTAAACGATAAAATTTAAAAAGCATTTTAACAGGCCACTTGGATATGAAAGGAACAGCGAGGTATAGACTTAATGCAGAGAAATGGGATTAGTGCATGTAGAAACATATAGACAATAGGTGCAGGAGGAGGCCATTCGGCCCTTCGAGCCAGCACCACCATTCAATGTGATCATGGCTGATCATCCACAATCAGTACCCCGTTCCTGCTTTCTCCCCATATCTCTTGATTCCGTTAGCCCCAAGAACTAAATCTAACTCACTCTTGAATTCATCCAGAGAACTGGCCTCCACTGCCTTCTGTGGCAGAGAATTCCACACTCACAACTCTCTGTGTGAAAACGTGCTTCCTCATCTCCATTCTAAATGGCTTACCCCTTATTCTTAAACTGTGTGGCCCCTGGTTCTGGACTCCCCCAACATCGGGAACATGTTTCCTGCCTCTAGCGTGTCCAATCCCTTAATAATCTTATATGTTTCAATAAGATCCCCTCTCATCCTTCTAAACTCCAGAGTGTACAAGCCCAGCCGCTCCATTCTCTCAGCATATGACAGTCCCGCCATCCCGGGAATTAACCTGGTGAACCTACGCTGCACTCCCTCAATAGCAAGAATGTCCTTCCTCAAATTTGGAGACCAAAACTGCACACAATACTCCAGGTGTGGTCTCACTAGGGCCCTGTACAACTGCAGAAGGACCGATTTGCTCCTATACTCAACTCCTCTTGTTATAAAGGCCAACATGCCATTCGCTTTCTTTAGTGCCTGCTGTACCTGCTGTCATATGGGGAAAGATTGAAAAGACTGGGCTTGTATTTACTGGAGTTTAGAAGGATGAGGGGGGATCTTATAGAAACATATAAAATTATAAAAGGACTGGACAAGCTAATGCAGGAAAAATGTTCCCAATGTTGGGCGAGTCCAGAACCAGGGGCCACAGTCTTAGAATAAAGGGGAGGCCATTTAAGACTGCGGTGAGAAAAAACTTTTTCACCCAGAGAGTTGTGAATTTGTGGAATTCCCTGCCACAGAGGGCAGTGGAGGCCAAATCACTGGATGGATTTAAGAGAGAGTTGGATAGAGCTCTAGGGGCTGGTGGAGTCAAGGGATATGGGGAGAAGGCAGGCACGGGTTATTGATTGGGGACGATCAGCCATGATCACAATGAATGGCGGTGCTGGCTCGAAGGGCCAAATGGCCTCCTCCTGCACCTATGTTTCTATGTTACCCGCATGCTTACTTTCAGTGACTGATGAACAAGGACCCCCCCCCCCCAGATCCCCTTTTTCCCCCCAGGAAAGGCCGACATGCCTTTAGCTTTCTTCACTGCGATGCTGTACCTGCATGCGGTACTGTACTCCCGAGAGAGAGGGTGGGATAGGACGGACGCGGAGGGCCGAAGGGCCGCTTTTTCGCGTTGCCTGCGTCTCTCACTCACCGGGACGTCAGCTCCTCGAAGACGCCGCCTTGCATGAGGCGAAGTTTGCAGAAAATGATCCCGTTGACGAACGGCACCGCCGACAGATTCTCCACCGTCAAACGCACCAGGAACTTAAATTTCTTCTTCTTCGATAGAAAAGCCATCCATCCAGTCGCGCCCACCCCGCTCTCTCTCTCTCTGCGAGAAGCGAGGGGAACACAGTTAAACACCAAAATACACAGCTCCAAAACACGAAAATATAACAGTCAGGGGGGAAACAAAATGCCAGTGGCATCAATGTTTAGTGCTGGAAACTGCGCTGTAAGGTGTGCAACAAATCTTATACAATTACAAGCGTTTCGCTCTCGAGTTTGTTTTTGAAACGGCGCCCTGGATTACCTGCGTTGCAGTGGGGAGCGTGTTTGTAAGCCGTGAGTTTGCAGTTTGGGAAAGAGTTTTAGACGCGACTTGTGCCCCGACTCAAGCGGCGGCGGCGGCGGCGGCGGTGAGTTTCACTATGAAACTGACACTGGTGGCGAGGAAGCAACTGACTCGGTAGTTTGTGTGGATCCGCTTTTCACCCACTCAGGCTCTCTCTCTCTCACTCACTCACCCCGTGACTCTAAACCAACCCCACCTCGGTTACACTGGAGCGCTCTCTCACTCCCACACTCTCTCTCTCACACACACTCACTCCCTCTCTCTCTCACTCACACACTCTCACTCTCTCTCACACTCACACCTCTCTTTCTCACTCCCTCTCTCACACTCTCTCTCTCTCTCTCTCTCTCTCTCTCTCACTCCCTCCCTCTCTCTCTCTCCCCTCCCTCACACTCACACACTCTCTCTCTCCCTCACTCTTCCCGTGACTCTAAACCAAACCGCCTCGGCTCCACTGAAGCTCTCGCTCTCTCTTTTCTCTCGCTCTCTCTTCTCTCCCTTTTCTCTCTCCCCCTCTCTTTCTCTCTCACTCACCTCTCTTCTCTCTCTCCTCTCTCTCCCCCGTCTTTCTCTCTCACTCACTCACTCTCCTCTCTCTCTCTCTCTCTCTCTCTCTCTCTCTCTCCTCTCTCTTTCTCTCTCACTCACTCTCCTCTCTTCTCTCACTCACTCTCCTATTTCTCTCTCACCCACTCTCCTCTCTCCTCTCTCTCTCTCTCTCTTTTCTCTCTCTCTCTCTCTCCCTCTCTCTCTCCCTCTCTGCTCTCAGTACCAGGTGTCCTGTGCTGGAAGCTGGGCGTCAGGAAACTCACCTCATCAACAGAAATGATGCTCTCAGCCACTTCCTCTTCGTACTTTAAAACAAAAAAAAACTCCACGTTTGCTTGAAGGTGCTTCGTAATGGAAGCGGTCAGTTCTTTGGAGACAGTGAGAGGGCGTTTCCTCTTGCGGGTGAAATCAGCATTGGAGGGTTCGCTGATAACAAATTAAAGGGGAACCCGTTTGTGGTGCAGTGGTCGTGTTACAGTCTCTGGCGCTGTGAGCAGCAACTCTACGGCAACCACTCGTTCATGTATTGATTATTACTGATAATCAATACAGCAATATGCCATAGGTTATTAATTTAGAATCACAGAGTGATACAGTGTGGAAACAGGCCCTTCGGCCCAACTCGCCCAAACCAACCAACTGGTCCCACCTGCCTGCGCCTGGTCCATATCCCTCCAAACCTGCCCTGTCCATGTACCTGTCCAACTGTTTCTTAAATGCCGGGATAGTCCCAGCCTCAACTACCTCCTCCGGCAGCTCGTTCCATACACCCACCGCCCTCTGTGTGAATTTGCTCTTACCTGTGTGTATTTATCGGTCTGCTAAATTTTTACAAGTAGGAATTTCCGTGTTCTCTTATAAGTACCGATTACAATTAATGACTCTTCGCTCTTGACAGATGAGGAGTGAGTGATCTTTTTAGAGGTTTAGTTTCGAGATACAGCGCGAAAAACAGGCCCTCCGGCCCACCGGGTCCTCGCCGACCAGCGATCCCCGCACATTAACACCGTCCCACACCCACCGGGGACAATTCTTTACATTCACCAAGCCAGTTAACCTACAAACCTGCACGTACGTCTTTGGAGTGCGGGAGGAAACCGAAGATCTCGGAGAAAACCCACGCAGGTCACGGGGAGAGCGTGCAAACTCCGCGCAGACAGCGCCCGTAGTCGGGGTGGGACCCGGGTCTCCGGCGCTGCATTCGCCGTGAGGCAGCAACTCTGCCGCTGCGCCTCCGTGACCGCCCGCGGTGTATAAAATCATGAGAGGAATAGATCGGGTAGACGCACAGAGTCTCTTGCCCAGAGTAGGGGAATCGAGGACCAGAGGACATTAGGTTCAAGGTGAAGAGGTAAAGATTTCATAGGAATCTGAGGGGTAACATTTTCACACAGAGGGTGGTGGGTGTATGGAACAAGCTGCCAGAGGAGGTAGTTGAGGCTGGGACTATCCAAATGTTTAAGAAACAGTTGGGCAGGTACATGGATAGGATGGGTTTGGAGGGATATGGGGCAAACGCGGGCAGGTGGGACTAGTGTAGCTGGGACATTGTTGGCCGGTGTGGGCGAGTTGGGCCAAAGGGCCTGTTTCCACACTGTATCACTCTGTGACTCTGTGAGTCAGGAGGGGGAGACAAGGTTAGAGATAGCAACTGAGGCTGGAGGTGACGAGAGGAGGAGATAAAAAGGTTATTTCCGAAATACATCATCGTGAGGTCACATCAATCTGGTGAAAGGATGATGTCTCAATATCTTTCATTAACGGATGAGGTCACAGAAGCATCTTCCAAGATTCAGTGCAGGGAGAGTATTTTGTGTGGCAAGGAACTGCAGATTCTGGGGTCAACTGCAAGACAAGGCACAAAGTGCTGGAGTAACTCAGCGGGTCAGGCAGCATCTCTGGAGAAGAGGAATAGGTGACGTTTCAGGTCGAGACCCTTCTTCAGACTGAGAGTCAGGGGAAAGGGAAACGAGATCTATATATACACTGGACTAAGTGGACATCGCACAGGAGGGCTGGTCACCCAACGCAATATTTCACCTCTCCACCAATTCCAATATTGGTGGCCAGTGGGGGGCCTTTCTGGAGCGCTAGTACGGGTGTTGTGGGCCGAAGGGACTGGTTTCCCGACCACATAAAGGGCACTCACAGTTCATCCCCAATCAGTACCCCATTCCTGCCTTCTCCCCATATCCCCTGACTCCGCTATCTTTAAGAGCCCTATCTAGCTCTCTCCTGAAAGTATCCAGAGAACCGGCCTCCACCGCCCTCTGAGGCAGAGAATTCCACAGACTCACCACTCTCTGTGTGAAAAAGTGTTTCCTCATCTCCGTTCTAAATGGCTTACCCCTTATTCTTAAACTGTGGCCCCTGGTTCTGGACTCCCCCAACATCGGGAACATGTTTCCTGCCTCTAGCGTGTCCAAACCCTTAATAATCTTAGGGTACACAAAAAGCTGGAGAAACTCAGCGGGTGCAGCAGCATCTAAGGAGCGAAGGAGATAGGCGACGTTTCGGGTCGAGACCCTTCTTTAGACGATCACTACTCCACCTTAATAATCTTATATGTTTCAATAAGATCCCCTCTCATCCTTCTAAACTCCAGAGTGTACAAGCCCAGCCGCTCCATTCTCTCAGCATATGACAGTCCCGCCATCCCGGGAATTAACCTTGTGAACCTACGCTGCACTCCCTCAATAGCAAGAATGTCCTTCCTCAAATCTCAACATTTTAATTAGTTCTTTGATTACTCTGTGCTGGGTTGCTCAGCACGTCAACCCCCCCCCCCATTCCCAATCTGACCTTTATGTCCTTGGCCTCCACTCTCAGAGTGAGTTAGACAAGGGAATTATCTCTAAGTTTGCGGATGACACAAAGCTGGGTGGCAGTGTGAACTGTGAGGAGGATGCTGTGAGGATGCAGGGTGACTTGGACAGGTTGGGGAGTGGGCAGATGCATGGCAGATGCAGTTTAATGCGGATAAATGTGAGGTTATCCACTTTGGTGGCAAGAACAGGAAGGCAGATTACTATCTAAACAGCGTCAAGTTGGGAAATGGGAAAGTACAATGGGATCTGGGGGTCATAATATGTGTTTGCTTCTAATAAAAATGATTGTGTCATAATTTCATCATAATATGTGTTTGCTTCTAATAAAAATGATGGTGTCATAATTTCACCATAATATGTGTTTGCTTCTAATAAAAATATTAATAAAAAACAGAAAGGCAGATTATTATCTGAATGTAGACAAAAATGCTGGAGGAACTCAGCGGGTGAGGCAGCATCTATGGAGCGCAGGAAATAGGCAACGTTTCGGGTCGAAACCCTTCTTCAGACTGGATTATCTGAATGGTGTCAGATTAGGAAAAGGGGAGGTGCAACGAGACCTGGGTGCCCTTGTCCATCAGTCAATGAAAGTAAGTATGCAGGTACAGCAGGCAGTGAAGTAAGCCAATGGCCTGTTGGCCTTCATAACATGAGGAGTTGAGTATAGGAGCAAAGAGGTCCTTCTGCAGTTGTACAGGGCCCTCGTGAGACCGCACCTGGAGTATTGTGTGCAGTTTTGGTCTCCAAATTTGAGGAAGGACATTCTTGCTATTGAGGGAGTGCAGCGTAGGTTCACCAGGTTAATTCCCGGGATGGCGGGACTGATGTATGAAGAAAGAATGGGTCGACTGGGTTTGCATTCGCTGGAATTTAGAAGGATGAGAGGATATCTTATAGAAACATATACATTTCTTAGAGAATTGGACAGGCTAGATGCAGGAAAAATGTTCCCGATGTTGGGGGAGTCCAGAACCAGGGGTCACACAGTTTACGAATAAGGGGTAAGCCATTTAGGACTGAGATGAGGAAAAACCTTTGCACCCAGAGGGTTGTGAGTCTGTGGAATTCTCTGCCACAGAAGGCAGTGGAGGCCAGTTCACTGGATGTTTTCAAGAGAGAGTTAGATTTAGTTCTTGGGGGTAACGGAATCAAGGGATATGGGGAGAAGGCAACGAACGGGGTACTGATTGGGGATGATCAGCAGTGATCACATTGAATGGCGGTGCTGGCTCGAAGGGCCAAATGGCCTCCTGCACCTATTGTCTATGTTTCTAATGGTGGTCACTGTCTCCGCCTCTTCCTTTCTTCTTCCCGTTCCCACCCCCCCTCCCCCCCCCCACATCAGTCTGAAGAAGGGTCTCGACCCGGAACGTCACCTATTCCTTCGCTCCACAGATGCTGCTGAGTTTCTCCAGCATTTTTTTTTCTATCTTGGACAAAGTTCGATTAATTTCACTGGATCGTGAGGGTTTGAGGGGAGACATGGATGTATCCAAAATTATATATGTGTGGGAAGGAACTGCAGGTGCTGGCTTACACCGAAGATCGACACAAAGTGCTGGAGGAACTCAGCGGGACAGGCAGCATCTCTGGAGAGAAGGAACTATTCCTATTCCTTCTCTCCAGAGATGCTGCCTGATCCGCTGAGTTACTCCAGCATTGTGTGTAAAATTATATTTAGTTTTAGTTTAGAGATACAGCACGGAAACAGGCCCTTCGGCCCATCGGGTCCGTGCCGACCAGCGATCCCCGCACACTAACGCCATCCTACACCCACCAGGGACATTTATTTTACATTTACCAACACAATTAACCTGCAAACCTGCACGTCTTTGGAGCGCGGGAGGAAAGCGAAGATCTCGGAGAGAGCCCACGCAGGTCACGGGGAGAACGTGCAAACTCCGTGCAGACAAGCACCCGCTTCGCCCCTTTGAAACATGAAACATCACCCATTCCTTCTCTCCAGAGATGCTGCCTGTCCCGCTGAGTTACTCCAGCATTGTGTGTCTCCCTTCGGTTTAAACCAGCATCTGCAGTTCCTTCCTACACACTTGATAGTATGGATTCTGTGGGCTGAAGGGCCTGTTTCCACGCTGTATCTCTAACGTCTAAACGTCCATGATAGTACAGATTCTGTGGGCTGAAGGGCCTGTTTCCACGCTGTATCTCTAAAGGTGCATGATAGCATGGATTCTGTGGGCTGAAGGGCCTGTTTCCACGCTGTATCTCTAAAGTCTAAAGGTGCATGATAGTACAGATTCTGTGGGCTGAAGGGCCTGTTTCCACGCTGTATTTCTAAAGTCTAAATGTGCGTGATAGCATGGATTCTGTGGGCTGAAGGGCCTGTTTCCACGCTGTATTTCTAAAGTCTAAAGGTGCATGTGATAGCATTGATTCTGTGGGCTGAAGGGCCTGTTTCCAGCCTGCGTCACTTCACGACCAATAATGGAACTGGACGCTCTGCATTGGGTTGCGTCAGCCAGTGTAGAAGAGAAACACATTGCAAGAGGAAGCATCTAGCTCTCGGTGATCTCACGCCTTGTAAGGTTAAAGCAAAGCCTCTGTTAATGTGCAAATTCCACTGCCTTTTAAAGCGAGGCCTGTTTACTTGAGCGATGCCAAGCATGGAGCAGCCTCCTCTGAGCCCAGCGTCAAACAGGACAGCAGAATATTACTTAGCTGGCCTGTCTCTCTAGCAGGATTACTTGCTATTGAGGGAGTGCAGCCTCGGTTTGAGGAACTTGAGGAAGGACATTCTTGCTATTGAGGGAGTGCAGCATAGGTTCACAAGGTTAATTCCCGGGATGGCGGGACTGTCATACGCTGAGTGAATGGAGCGGCTGGGCTTGTACACTCTGGAGTTCAGAAGGATGAGAGGGAATGTTATTGAAACATATAAGATTACGGGTTTGGACACGCTAGAGGCAGGAAACATGTTCCTGATGTTGGGGGAGTCCAGAACCAAGGGCCACACAGTTTAAGAATAAGGGGTCAGCCATTTCGAACGGAGACGAGGAAACACTTTTAGTCACACAGAGTTGCGAGTCTGTGGAATTCTCTGCCTCAGAGGGCAGTGGAGGCCGGTTCTCTGGATACTTTCAAGAGTTAGATAGGGCTAAATAATGATAGCGGAGTCAGGGGATATAGGGAGAAGGCAGGAACGGGGTACTGATTGGGGATGATCAGCCATGATCACATTGAATGGCGGTGCTGGCTCGCAGGGCCGAATGGTCTCCTCTTGCACCTATTGTCTCGTCTAAGCAGGGTCTCGACCCGAAACGTCGCCCATTCCTTCTCCGGAGTGATGCTGAGATCCTGTCCGGCTGAGTTACTCCAGCATTTAGTGTCGACCTTCGATGTAAACCAGCGCCTGCCGTTCTTTCCCACAGAGAGCTGTGATCTTTGAATCGCTTCCCTCTGGAAGGCGACTCCGGACTGTCAAAGCTGCTCTGGGATCATCTCTGACCCCTCTCACCCTGGCCACAAACTCTTTGACTCACTTCCCTCTGGAAGGCGACTCCGGACTGTCAAAGCTGCCACAGCCTGACATAAAAAAAGCTTTTTTTCCACGAGGAGGATGAGGGGATCTTATTGAAACATCTAACATTCTTAAGGGATTGGACAGGCCAGATGCAGGAAAAATGTTCCCGATGTTGGGGGGGGGGGTGTCCGGAAACAGGAGTGACACAGTTTAAGGCGGTCACAGAGGCACAACTGCAGAGTTGCTGCCTGACAGTAAAATGCAGCGCTGGAGACCCCGGGTTCGATCCCAACTACGGGTGCTGGCTGTGTGGAGTTTGCACGCTCTCCCCGTGACCTGCGTGGGTTTTCTCCGAGATCTTCCGTTCCCTCCCACACTCCAAAGACAAACGGGTTTGTAGGTTAATTGGCTTGGTAAATGTAACAATTGTCCAGTGCTGAGTGATGCTCTTCACCTAGACCTTTTCAGCGTACTACATCCAGATCCAGATCCAGAAGAATAAGGGGTCGGCCATTCAGGACTGAAATGAGGAAAAACTTTTTGACCTAGTGGAATGGTGAATCTGTGGAATTCTCTGCCACAGAGGGCAGCGGAGGCCAATTCACTGAATGTTTTCAAGAGAGAGTTGGGTTTTGCTCTTAGGGCTAACATAGAAACATAGAAAATAGGTGCAGGAGTAGGCCATTTGGCCCTTCGAGCCTGCACCGCCATTCAATATGATCATGGCTGATCATCCAACTCAGTATCCCTTACCTGCCTTCTCTCCATACCCCCTGATCCCTTTAGCCACAAGGGCCACATCTAACTCCCTCTTAAATATAGCCAATGAACTGGCCTCAACTACCTTCTGTGGCTGAGAATTCCACAGACTCACCACTCTCTTTGTGAAAAATGATTTTCTAACGGAATCAAGGGATATGGGGAGAAGGCAGGAACACAGAAACATAGAAAATAGGTGCAGGAGTAGGCCTTTCGGGCCTTCGAGCCTGCACCGCCATTCAATATGATCAAGGCTGATCATCCAACTCAGTATCCCTTACCTGCCTTCTCTCCATACCCCGATCCCTTTAGCCACAAGGGCCACCTCTAACTCCCTCTTAAATATAGCCAATGAACTGGCCTCAACTACCTTCTGTGGCAGAGAATTGTAGAGATTCACCTAGCCTGTCCAACCCCTTAAGAATTTTGTACATTTCTAAATTCTAGCGAGTACAAGCCGAGTCTATCCATTCTTTCTTCACATGAAAGTCCTGCCTTCCCAGGAATCAGTCTGGTGAACTTTCTCTGTACTCACTCTATGGCAAGAATGTCTTTCCTCAGATTTGGAGACCAAAACTGTACGCAATACTCCAGGTGTGGCCTCACCAAGACCCTGTACAACTGCAGTAGAACCTCCCTGCTCCTGTACTCAAATCCTTTTGCTATGAATGCTAACATACCATTCGCTTTCTTCACTGCCTGCTGCACCTGCATGCCTACTTTCAATGACTGGTGTACCATGACACCCAGGTCTCGCTGCATCTCCCCTTTTCCTAATCGGCCACCATTCAAATAATAGTCTACTTTCCTGTTTTTGCCACCAAAGTGGATAACCTCACATTTATCCACATTATACTGCATCTGCCATGCATTTGCCCACTCACCCAGCCTATCCAAGTTACCTTGCAGCCTCCTAGCATCCTCCTCACAGCTAACACTGCCCCCCAGCTTCGTGTCATCTGAACAGGGTACCGATTGTGGATGATCAGCCATGATCGCATTGAATGGCGGTGCTGGCTTGAAGAGCCGAATGGCCTCCTCCTGCACCTATTTTCGATGTTTTTATCTATTTCCCCCCCCCCCCCCCCCCCCTTCTAAACGTATATATCAGGTCTCCACTCATCCTATGCTGTTCCAGATAGAACAATTCAAGTCTATCCAACCCCTCCCAGCAGCTGAGACCCCTTAATGGAAGCAACTTTCTGGTCAAGTGGAGACGGACAAATTCTTGATTAGAACGGGTGTCAAGGGCTACGGGGAGAAGGCAGGAAAATGGCTGAAGAGTGGGAACGATACATCAGCCATGATTGGATGGCAGTTGACTCAATAGACAAGATGCATAAGTAGGCCCTTCAATGGCCAGCACCGCCATTCACTGCGATCATGGCAGATCATCCCCAATCAGTACCCCGTTCCTGCCTTCTCCCCATATCCCCTGACTCCGCTATCTTTAAGAGCTCTATCTAACTCTCTCTTGAAAGTATCCAGAGAACCGGCCTCCACCGCCATCCTATGCTGTTCCACAGACTCACAACTCTCTGTGAGAAAAAGTGTTTTCTCGTCTCCGTTCTAAATGGCTTACCCCTTATTCTTAAACTGTGTCCCCTTGGTTCTGGACTCCCCCAAATCTAACTCTCTCTTGAAAACATCCAGTGAATCAGCCTCGACTGCCTTCTGTGGCAGAGAATTCCACAGATTCACAACTCTCTGGGTGAAAAAGCTTTTCACCATCTCAGTCCTAAATTGCCTACCGCTCATTCTTAAACAGTGTGACCCCTGGTTCCAGACTCCCCCAACATGGGGAACATTTTTCCTGCATCTAGCCTGTCGAATCCTTTAAGAATTTGAAATGTTTCAATAAGAACTCCCCCTCATCCTTCTAAACTCCAGCGAATATAGAACCTTTTTCCCGCCCAAGAATTAGAGGGGAAAGCTATAAGCTGAGAGGGGGGAAAGTTTAATAGGGATTTGCCAAGCATGTTTTTTTTACAGAGGGTGTTGGGGAGCAATGAAATTCCTCCTCGTCTCCTTTCCAAAGGTACGTCCTTTGATTCTGAGCTGTGCATCTCGGTGGACAAGGTGGTTAACTTGGAATTACCGTATAAATTGCTGTCACTTCTTCGGTTGGTATTCAATCCTCCTCTTAACCTGACCGGATGCCATCTGGTTTGCGGAGCTCCCGTCCGCGGGCGGCGCTGCCTTTATCATCGCGGGGTCCTGGGATCGAGGGCCGCCAGTGTGAATCTCCGCCCAGCTCCGGCAGGAAGTGGCCGATTCGGACGCCCAAGCCGCTGAGAATGTTCTTCCGTTCCGACGTCGGAGTTCCATCATCCCGGCGAGAGGGCCTGAGCATCGAGCCGCCAGTAGCGGCGACTGCAGAGGGCTCGAGAGGCCCCCGGCCACGGGGGAACAAAGGGGAAGAGGACTGAACTTTGGTGCCTGCCCTCACAGTGGGGAACTCTGGGGGCGTTCATGTTAAAGTCTATCGTGTGTTAGTGTTCTTTCTGTTCGTATAGGCTGCATGGTGACCACACATTTCACGGTACCAACTGGCGCATGTGACAATACACGTCTCTTGAGTCTCTCGCAAGTGCAGAGGGGATTTGCAAGGTGATTTCCCGATTTGCCAAACACTTTAATTTCCCCGAGAAAGACACAAAATGCTGGAGTAAACCAACAGGACAGGACGGAGAAGTAAACCTTCAGGAGAGAAGGAATGGGTAACGTTTCAGGTCCGAGTTACCCCAGCATTTTGTGTCTACCTTCGGTGTAAACCAGTGTCTGCAGTTCCCTCCTAGAAATTAACTCCCCCTCCCCATTCCCACACTGACCTTTCCGTCCTGGGCCTCCTCCATTGTCAGTGTAAATTCTTCCCCACATCTTGTACATAACTTATTGAAACATAAGATTTCATTGGCTATATTTAAGAGGGAGTTGGATGTGGCCCTTGTGGCTAAGGGGATCAGAGGGTATGGAGAGAAGGCAGGTACAGGATACTGAGTTGGATGATCAGCCATGATCATTTTGAATGGCGGTGCAGGCTCGAAGGGCCGAATGGCCTACTCCTGCACCTAATTTCTATGTTTCCATTATTAAGGGTTTGGACATTCTAGAGGAAGGAAACATGTTCCCGATGTTGGGGGAGTCCAGAACCAGGGGCCACACAGTTTAAGAATAAGGAGTAAGGAAACACTTGTTCACACACAGAGTTGTGAGTCTGTGGAATTCTCTGCCTCAGAGGGCGGTGGAGGCCGGTTCTCTGGATCCTTTCAAGAGAGAACTAGATAGGGCTCTTAAAGATAGCGGAGTCAGGGGATATGGGGGAGAAGGCAGGAAAGGGGTACTGATTGGGGGTGATCAGCCATGATCACAGTGAATGGCGGTGCTGGCTCAAAGGTCCGAATGGCCCACTCCTGCACCTATTGTCTGTTGCCTTCCAATCATTAGTTCTAAATCCCTCTATATCACCCTCTGCACCTCTTGTTTTCCCTCTCCCCGACTCCCAGTTTAAAGAAGGGTCTCGACCCGAAAACATCCAATGCTCCTTTTCTCCAGAGGATGGATGCTTTCCGAGCCGCTGAGTTACTCCAGCTTTTTGTGTCTCCCTCCCGTTTAAACCAGCACCTGCAGTTCCTTCCTTCACCTTACAACAGGGGGTCGGCAAAGTGCGGCCCCCGGGCTGAATGGGGCCCGTAACCCGAAATCATCTGGCCCGCAGGTGGATTCCCCCCCCCCCCCCATAATCACCCGTCCCACCGGGCGCCGAGCAGCGTCTGAGCGCTGGCCGTACTGCAACCTGCGCAAAGCCGCTGGCCCGGCCTCGCACCTTATGTGAACACGTTTAAGAAAGAACTGCAGATGCTGGAAAAATCGAAGGTAGACAAAATAAAAATGCTGGAGAAACTCAGCGGGTGAGACCTGCGCGAGGCTGCCTCACCCGCTGAGCTTCTCCAGCATTTTTGTCCACCTTCTGCGAACGGGTGGATTTGATGCCTGCCATCCGGGGCTGCATCCATGTGTACACGTGAGAGACGTGGCCCGCCATCCGCTCACAGACATGCGCCCGTCCTGGCCCCGATGCAGAACGAGGTCGCCCACCCCTGCTCACATGGTGTTTAAGAAGGAACTGCAGATGCTGGAAAAATGGAAGGTGGACAAAAAAAAAATGTTGGGGAAACTCAGCGGGTGAGGCTGCATCTATGGAGCGAAGGAATAGGTGACGTTTCGGGTCGAGACCCTTCCTCAGTCTGAAGAAGGGTCTCGACCCGAAACGTTGCCCATTCCTTCGCTCCATAGATGCTGCCCCAACCGCTGAGCATTTTTGTCTACCTCTTCACAAAGTCGTCAGTCGTCAGTGCTGGAAGACAAGCTGGAGCGACTAGTCCTTGTACACCGGTCACTGAAAGCTGGCGTGCAGGTACAGCAGGCAGTGAAGAAAGCTAATGGCATGTTGGCCTTCATAACAAGAGGATTTCAGTACAGGAGTAAAGCGGTTCTTCTGCAGTTGTATAGGGCTCTGGTGAGACCACATCTGGAGTATTGCGTACAGTTTTGGTCTCCCAACTTGAGGAAGGACATCCTTGTGATTGAGGCAGTGCAGCGTAGGTTCACGAGATTGATCCCTGGGATGGCAGGACTACCATATGAGGAAAGATTGAAAAGAATAGGGGGTACACAAAATGCTGGAGAAACTCAGCGGGTGCAGCAGCATCTATGGAGCGAAGGAGATAGGTGACGTTTCGGGTCGAGACCCTTCTTCAGACTGGTGGGGGTGGGGGGAAGAAAGGAAAAAGGAGGAGGAGCCTGAGGGCTGAAGGAGAGGTGGGAAGGGGCGGAGACAGCAAGGGTTAACAGAATTGAGAGAATTCAATGTTCATGCCAAGAGGATGCAGACTCCCCAAGCAAAATATGAGGTGCTGTTCCTCCAATTTGCGGTGTTGCTCACTCTGGCCGTGGAGGAGGCCCAGGACAGAGAGGTCGGATACGGAATGGGAGGGGGTTGAAGTGCTGAGCCACCGGTAGGTTGGGTTGGATATTGCGGACCGAGCGGAGGTGTTCGGCGAAACGATCGCCAAGCCTCCGCTTACTCTCGCCGATATAGATCAGTTGACATCTAGATCAGCGGATGCAGTGGATGAGGTTGGAGGAGGTGCAGGTGAACCTCTGTCGGACCTGGAACGACTGTTTGAGTCCTTGAATGGAGTGGAGGGGGGAGATAAAGCGACATGTGTAGCATCTCTTGCGGTTACAAGGTAAAGTGCCCGGGGAAGGGGTGGAGCGGGAGGGAAGGGAAGAATTGACAAGAGAGTTGCGGAGGGAGCGGTCTTTGCGGAAGGCAGACAGGGGGAGAGATGGGAAGATGTGGCGAGTGGTGGGGTCACTGAAAAGACTAGGCTTGTATTCACCAGAGTTTAGAAGGATGAAGGGGGATCTTATAGAAACATATCAAATTATAAAAGGACTGGACAGGCTAGATGCAGGAAAGATGTTCCCAATGTTGGGCGAGTCCAGAACCAGGGGCCACACACAGTCTTAGAATAAAGGGGAGGCCATTTAAGACTGAGGTGAGATAAATGTGAGGTGAGAGTTGTGAATTTGTGGAATTCCCTGCCACAGAGGGCAGTGGAGGACAAATCACAGGATGGATTTAAGAGAGAGTTAGATAGAGCTCTAGGGGCTAGTGGAATCAAGGGATATGGGGAGAAGGCAGGCACGGGTTATTGATTGGGGACGATCAGCCATGATCACAATGAATGGCGGTGCTGGCTCGAAGGGCTGAATGGCCTCCTCCTGCACCTATTTTCTATGTTTCTATGACTAATTTGGGTAGACAAAAATGCTGGAGAAACTCAGCGGGTGAGGCAGCATCTATGGAGCGAAGGAAATAGGCGTAGTTTTGGGCCGAAAGCCTTCTTCTGACTAATTTGGGGCTGTTTTGCAGTTTTGCGATGAAGCAAGTGAGCGGAGATTTTCATTGAGTGGGAAGGAAGTGAGGGACGCTGGTTTAAACTGAAGCTGGACACGTTGAAAGGAGAAAATGTGAGCCCTGGGCTGTGGTATTTTATTTAAGGTCAAGAACTAAACAACAGAAAGTGCAACGGCCAGAGTCCAGCGAATAGTTAAATGTGGCGGAGGCTGGTCCTCCACTTGCCGACCCTGCGCTCGCCGGCCGGCCGGCCGCTGGCTCCCGGCACTAGGAGCGCTCCTCGAAGGCGGTGTGTGTGTTTGGGAACCGCTGCGGGTTGTACTCTGGGTCTTCCCTGATCCTCTTCTGGATGTCCGACTGGATCTGGAAGACAAGTCGAGTCACAGGGTGATACAGCGTGGAAACGCAAGCCCAGCTCGCCCACACCGGCCAACATGTCCCAGCCACACTAATCCCACCTGCCTGCGCTTGGTCCATATCCCTCCAAACCCGTCCAGAAAACGGGAAGTCAGATTGCTATCTAAACGGCGTCAAGTTGGGAAAAGGGGAAGTACAACGGGATCTGGGGGGGGTCCTTGTTCATCAGTCAATGAAAGTAAGCATGCAGGTACAGCAGGCAGTGAAGAAAGCGAATGGCATGTTGGCCTTCACAACAAGAGGAGTTGAGTATAGGAAAAACTCCTTCTGCAGTTGTACAGAGCCCTAGTGCGACCACCCCTGGAGTATTGTGTGCAGTTTTGGTCTCCAAATTAGAGGAGGCACATTCTTGCTATTGAGGGAGTGCAGCGTGGGTTCACCAGGTTAATTCCCGGGATGGTGGGACTGTCATATGCTGAGAGAATGGAGCCGCCGGGCTTGTATACTCTGGAGTTTAGAAGGATGAGAGGATATCTTATTGAAAACATATATGATTATTAAGGGTTTGGACACGCTAGAGGCAGGAAACTTGTTCCCGATGTTGGGGGAGTCCAGAACCAGGGGGCACAGTTTAAGAATAAGGGGTAGGCCATTTAGAACGGAGACGAGGAAACACTTTATCACCCAGAGAGTGGTGAGTCTGTGGAATTCTCTGCCTCAGAGGACGATGGAGGCCGGTTCTCTGGATGCTTTCAAGAGAGAGCTAGATAAGGCTCTTAAAGATAGGATAGTGTTAATGTGTGGGGATCGTTGGTCGGTGCGGACGCAGTGGGTCGAATGGCCTGTTTCCGCGCAGTATCTCTAAACTAAACAGAATACTTCCAAGAGAGAGCTAGATAGGGCTCTTAAAGATAGCGGAGTCAGGGGATATGGAGAGAAGGCAGGACTGGGGTACCGATTGTGGATGATCAGCCATGATCACACTGAATGGCTCGAAGGGCCAAATGGCCTACTCCTGCACCTATTGTCTATTGTTTATTGTTTCTGCGCCAATTTAAGGTCATCAGCTGCGTGAAAGATGCTCTCTGATGGCCTGAAAACTGCAGGTCAACCAGTGTAAGAAGCATGACTGCCTGAAGAAAGGTCTCGACCCGAAACGTCGCACATCCTATTTCTTCAGAGATGCTGCCTGGCCGGCTGTGGTACACCAGCTTTTTATGTTCATCTTATAGACAATAGGTGCAGGAGTAGACCTTCCCCCCCCCCCCCCCCCACCCCCACCCCAGTGGCCAACCCCTACCTGCTGCCGGTAAGCCTCCTGAACCTCTGTTCGCTCCAGGTCCCTGGCCAGGCTGTCCGCGCTGGTGACCGGCTTCACGCCCGCGGCCTTGGCGGCTTTGCCCACGGCGTCGGCCAGCGAGCGCGGTGGCCCCTCGCACTGCATGGTCTGTAACACACGGAGAGCGCAGAGCGCGGGGGGGGGGGGGGGGGGGGGGGGGGGGAGAGGTTTAATACACTCGGTTTGGTTTAGACACACAGCTCGGAAACAGGCTTTTCGGCCCACCAAGTCCGCGACGACCAACTGGCGATCCCCGTATACAAGTCTTTTTTTAATCATGTTTATTTATTTATTTAATTACATTTTTTTTTAAAAAGAAGCAAATGTACAAGAGTAGAACAAACGGCGTATAAAATTATACAGTTATTGTACAACTTCAATTTTGACTTTTTACCTTTGAATTAGAAAAGAAAGGAGAAAAAGCAAGCAAGAGAAACAGTGAGATGTGCAAAGATAGAACCCCTAGAGGGGTGGGAGATTGCAACCTTCAGGTGGTCCGCCCTGTATTGACGAATGCAATCAACCCGGCGGGCACAATCAAACAGAACAAGTGGTCCTACAACTTTAGGCTGTGCACGCCATACGCAAGAAGAAGAAGAACAACCCCATGACTACCAAAGTAGTGCAGCCAAAGAATGAATTAAAAGAAAGAAAGACGAGAGGAATAGAAAAAAGATAAATGGACAAATAGAAAAAGAGAGAAAAAAGTGGTGGGATACCTGACTCTCATTCCTCCCCACCCACCTCACCCAACCCATAGTTAGATTTAAATCCAAAGTTGTGTTGCACAATACTATCCTTGTAAGAAATCAGTGAAGGGTGTTCATGCCTTGGAAAAATGATCTGTTTTTTCTGCCAAGACAAGTCTAATATTTTGAAGATATAGTGTCTCAGACATGTTTATAATCCACATCTTAAGAGTAGGGGCTGATGTATGTTTCCAAAATTGAAGTATTCGTTTTTTCAGGCCATAATTAAGGAAACATCTTTGAAATAGTGATAGCTCAGAACAGGCGTCTGAGGTACCTAGAGTGGTCAGTTCCATGTCGGGATCCAATTTTATTTTTAGTGTTTTAGAAAAAACTTCAAAAATTCCTCTCCAGAAATGATGTAACTTTATACAAGATGCACATATTTATTTTATTAGAAGCAATTGTACAAAGGGAAAGTAATCGACAGGATAATCAGACAATTTTCGTACTGCTTCAGTTTTAACATTTTATAAACTAATAACTAAATCGGAAAAAAGGAAAAAGGAAAAAAGGGAAAGAAAGAAGAAAAGAAAAAGGAAAGAAAGAATCTCGAGAAAGACATGAAAAAGAAAAAGGAAAAACCCCTGGACTAACGAAGAAGTGAAACAGCAGAGATGTATCCCACGGCCCTTCCATACGCCCGCTCACCCGACCCCAGCGTCGGTTTTGAGTTTGTGTTCAACCAGTATGTTGTTGAAGAAATTCAATGAAAGGAGACCATATTTTGGAAAATTGATCTGGTTTGTCAGTCACGTTCTCAGGTTATCGGAGTATAATCAGGCCGTTCGGCCCATCAAGTCTACTCCGCCATTCAATCATTCAACAGCAACCTACACACACTAGGGACAATTTAGAGAGAGAGACACACACACACACACACACACACACAAAGGGCGGTCACGGTGGCGCAGCGGTAGAGTTGCTGCCTTACACCGAATGCAGCGCCGGGTTCGATCCCTACTACAGGAGCTGCCTGTACGGAGTTTGCACGTTCTCTCCGTGAGATTTCCCCGAGATCTTCGCTTTCCTGCCACACTCCAAAGGCTTACAGCGGAAAACCCACAGAGATCACGGGGAGAACGTGCAAACTCCGTTCAGGGTGCACCTGAAGTCAGGATCGAACCCTGGTCTCTGCCGCTGTGAGACATTCGGACAGAGTGTCATGGGAGTCAGAGAGCCTTACAGCGTGGAAGCAGGCCCTATGACCCAACGTACCCGACACGTCCCAGCGACACTAGTCCCACCTGCCTGCATTTGGCCCATATCCCTCCAGACCTGTCATAACCATGTATGCCATTGATTCTTAAACGTTGTGATAGTCCCTGCCCCAACTACCTCCTCCGGCAGCACGTTCCATACACCCACCACCCCTTGCATGAAAACATTACCCCTCACGTTTGCTTAAGTTTTAGTTTAGAGATACAGCGCGGAAACAGGCCCTTCGGCCCACCGGGTACACGCCGACCAGCGATCCCCGCACACTAACACTATCCAGCCACGTGCCCTGGGTAATCAGCCAGGGTAGGCAGTGACTTTTAAAAATCTTGAAAACCATGCATGCGCCGATTATTCTCTCCCCGGTGAGCTGTCAGTCGGCTTTTTTGATCTTGAAACTGCGCATGCGCACATTGTTCTCTCGACTTTTATCATGTAATTTGTTTTCAATAGGCCCTATCTCTTAATAAAGTATTTATAAACATATAGCTCAAAAAACATTACTTACCATATTATTTGTGCACAAAATCCATTCTACTCTCTTTGTTTGCAGCAAAAACATCCATAAGGTTGCTTCGTGAAACTCTTCAGGTAATCGCTACCCACCCTTGAAAATCCCGCTAAGAAACGTGTGCATGCGCATGCGCAGTAGGCTGGTGCGAATGCGCAGTGCGCAACGCAGTTCACAGTGTAAAGGCAGAGTTTCAGCTGATGGCTTGAAGCAGCATCGACGGCACGCGAGTAGCACATACTTCCGCGTTTAAAACGTGCCGCTGATGAAAGGCACGGGAGAATTATGCCTCCCTAAGAGATTGATCTCTTAGGCAGGCATAATTCTCCCGTGCCTTTACTATTTATGACCATTTTATATATGTTTTATATATATTTTATATATATATTATTTATATATAAAATAATTACTATTTTATAATTTTAGTCAGGGTAGGCACTGCCTACCTTGCCTACCCTGACGGCACGTGGCTGACACTATCACTAGGGGACAATTTTTACATTTACCAAGCCAATGAGCCTACAAACCTGCCCGTCTTTGGAGTGTGGGAGGAAACAGAAGATCGTGGAGAAAACCCACACAGCTCAAGGGAACATAGAAACATAGAAAATAGGGGCAGGAGGAGGCCATTCGGCCCTTCGAGCCAGCACCGCCATTCATTGTGATCATGGCTGATCGTCCCCAATCAATAACCCGTGCCTGCCTTCTCCCCATATCCCTTGATTCCACTAGCCCCTAGAGCCCTTGGTTCCACTAGCCCCTAGAGCCCTTGGTTCCACTATCCCCTAACTCTCTCTTAAATCCATCCAGTGATTTGGCCTCCAGGAAATTCCACAAATTCACAACTCTCTGGGTGAAAACGTTTTTTCCCCCCTCAGTCTTAAATGGCCTCCCCTTTATTCTAAGACTGTGGCCCCTGGTTCTGGACTCGCCCAACATTGGGAACATTGTTCCTGCATCTAGCTTGTTCAGTTCTTTTATAATTTTATATGTTTCTATAAGATACGTCACGGGGAGAACGTGCAAACTCCTCACAGACAGCAGCCGTGGTCGGGATGGAACCCAGGTCTCCAGCGCTGCATTAGCTGCAAGGCAGCAACTCTACCGCTGCGCCACTCTGGCTGCCCATGTCCCTCTAGACCTGTCATATGCACGTATGATATAGTTTCTTAAAACGTTGTGATAGCCCCTGCCCCAACTACCTCCTCCGGCAGCACGTTCTGTACACCCACCACGCTTTGCCTGGAAAAGTTACCCCTCATATTCCTATTAAATCTTCCCTCTCCCCCTCCCCATACCTGCATCCTATGCCCTCTGGTTCACAATCCCCTTACTCTTCCTCTGCTAAGACACATGGATAGGATGTTTTAGTTCAGTTTAGAGACACAGCGCGGAAACAGGCCGTATTTGCCCGCCGAGACAACGCCGACCAGCGATGCCCGCACATTAACACAACCCACACACACTAGGGACAATTACACCTGTACCTGTACCAAGCCAATTATCCTATCAACCTGTACGTCTTTGCAGTGTGGGGGGGAAACCGAAGATCACGGAGAAAACCCACGCAGGTCACGGGGAGAACGTGCAAACTCCGTACAGACAGCAGGGACATGGGCCAAGTGCAGCCAGGTGGGACTAGAGCAGAAGGGGCATTTTGGTTGGCATGGGCAAGTTGGGCCGAAGTGCCTGTTTCCACTTTGTATGAATCCATGACTTAAAATTAACCAAGAAGCAAGCAGGCAGTGAAGAAAGTGTTGGCCTTTATAACAAGAGGAGTTGAGTATAGGAGCAAGGAGGTCCTTGTGCAGTTGTACAGGGCCCTAGTGAGACCACACCTGGAGTATTGTGTGCAGTTTTGGTCCCCTAATTTGAGGAAGGACATTCTTGCTATTGAGGGAGTGCAGCGTAGGTTCACCAGGTTAATTCCCGGGATGGCGGGAGTGTCATATGATGAAAGAATGGGCTTGTTTGTATACACTGGATTTTAGAAGGATGAGAGAGGATCTTAATAAAGAAACATAAAATTCTTGAGGGTTTGGACACACTAGAGGCAGGAAACATATTCATGATGTTGGGGGAGTCCAGAACCAGGGGTCGCAGTTTAAGAATAAGGGGTAGGACATTTAGGACTGAGATGAGGACAATCCTTTTCACCCAGAGAGTTGTGAATCTGTGGAAGGCAGTGGAGGCCAATTCACTGGATGTTTACAAGAGAGTTAGATATAGCTCTTCGGGCTAACGGAATCAAAGGATATGGGGAGAAAGCAGGAACGGGGTACTGATTTTGGATGATCAGCCACGATCACATTGAATGCGAGACCAAGCGCAGGCCCGGCGATCGCTTCGCCCAACACCTCCGCTCAGTCCGTCGTAACCTACCTGATCTCCTGGTGGCTCAGCACTTCAACTCCCCCTCACATTCCCAATCTGACCTTTCTGTCCTGGGCCTCCTCCATTGTCAGAGTGAGGCCCAGCATAAATTGAAGGAACAGCACCTCACATTTTGCTTGGGTAGTTTACACCCCAGTGGTGTGAACATTGACTTCTCTAACTTCAGATAGCCCTTGCTTTCTCTTGCTCTCCATCCCCCTCCCCTTCCCAGTTCTCCCAGTAGTCTTACTGTCTCCAACTACATTCTATCTCTGTCCCGCCCCCTCCCGTGACATCAGTCTGAAGAAGGGTCTCGACCTGAAATGTCGCCCATTCCTACTCTCCAGAGATGCTGCCTGTCCCGCTGAGTTACTCCAGCATGTTGTGCCTAACTTCGATTTAAACCAGCATCTGCAGTTCTTTCTTAAGGGCCTGTCCCACTTGGCGATATTTTTCGGCGACTGCCGGCGTCATATCAGCGTCGCCAACAGACTTTGAACATTTCAAAATCCAGCAGCGACAAAAAATGTTCCCACACTCGAAAACGCACCGCGCGACAATACGTCATCACCGCCACTTCCCGCCGCAAATTTTTCGGTGACCTGACAAGTCAGTCAATGATGCCGGCAGTCGTCGAAAAAAATCGCCATGGAACAGGCCCTTTACACATTAAGAATAAGTGGTAGAAGGGTTTCGTAGGGCCGATTGGCCTACTCCCGCACCCAGGCACGGATATCGCTATCAAAATTAGGGGGGGGAGGGGAGGGGAAAACACACAATTTCTTGGCGCCGTACACGCGCACACACAAACACGCACGCTCCTCCACGCGTGCGCACACACGCGAGGCTGCGGCCGTGAGCCCCCGTGGGTGGTAACGTCGGAGCTGACCTGGTTGGTGACCGACACCGAACTCCAGCAACAGCAGCTGCGTCCGCCCCGAATCGTGGGGCTTGAATCGGCCTGTTCACGGGACCTTCATCGGCCGGCGCCCAGGTCCCCCCCCCAGGATTTCCACTCATGCCGGCATCTGTTTTCTATGTTTCTCGGTTGGCTAATCTGCTCCACAACAGAGTGGGCAGCAGGTGGGTGGGGGAAAGGGGAGGGTGAGGGGTGGGGGGGGGGGAAAGGCACCCACCTTCCGCCGTTTGGCCGGCATCCCGCTGAGGTAGGCGTCACTAACTGGAGGCTGAGGCTTCATCTTCCTCTGGCTCTGAATGTCTTGCTGGATGACCGGAACCCACTCCTGGAACACAAAACCGCACTCAGTCTCTCTCTGTCTCTCTGTCACACAAACCCAACCTGGTGCCCTGCACAACACACAGGCAGGTGGGGTTCAGTTCAGTTCAGTTTTAGACAATAGACAATAGGTGCAGGAGTAGGCCATTCGGCCCTTCGAGCCAGCACCGCCATTCAATGTGATCATGGCTGATCATCCCCAATCAGTACCCCGTTCCTGCCTTCTCCCCATATCCCCATGCAGGTCACGGGGAGAAGGTACAAACTCCGTGCAGACAGCACCCGTAGCCGGGATGGAACCCGGGTCTCCGGCGTTGCATTTGCTGTAAGGCAGCAACTCTACCGCTGCGCCAGCGTGCCCGCCCGAAGTTTAGTCTATTGTCCCGTGTGCCGAGGTACAGCGAAAAGCTTTATGTTGCCTGCTATCCAGTCAGTTGAACGACAATACACAATTACAATCGAGCCGTTCACAGTGCACGGATACATGAGAAGGGAATTACGTTTAGTGCAAGGTAATGAGCTTCCAGCAAAAGTGGTGGAGGCAGGATCGATTTTAACATTTAAAAGTAAAGTGGATAGGTATATGGACGGGAAGGGAATGGAGGGGTATGGTCTGAGTGCAGGTAGATGGGACTAGGGGAAAACAAATGATCGGCACGGACTGGAAGGGCCGAGAGGGCCTGTTTCCGTGCTGTAATTGTTATATGGTTATATGGTTAAAGCCAGTATGGGACTGCGTGGGCTAGTGTGTCACACACTATCCTTTCCCCCACATGGGGCTAGTTGGGCAAACATGTCGCACCGACCTTCCCCCCCTCTGGGTCTCTGTGGGCAAGTGTGTCACACATTATCCTCCCCCCCTCTGGGACATGTGTGCCAGTGTGTCACACACTATCCTTGCCCCACATGGGGCTAGTTGGGCAAGTGTGTCACACATTATCCTCTCCCCCTCTGGGACTGCGTGGGTCAGTGTGTCACGCACTATCCTATGTTATAGATAATATTATCTATTTTATCCTTTTGTTATTTAATGTTGCACGGTGAGCCAGATGCAACATTTCGTTCAGACTTGCATTTGTTGGTGTATTTTTGAATGACAATAAAGTCTTTGGAAAAAAAAAGTGTTTCCCACCCTATCCTTCCCCCCTCTGGGACTGCGTGGGTCAGTGTGTCGCACCCTATTCCCCCCCACATGGGGCTAGTTGGGCATGTATATCGCCCTATCCTTCCCCCCTCTGGGACTGGGGAGGTCAGTGTGCACTGGATGAGATCACAAGATCACCAAATGATAGGAACAGAATCAGGCCATTCAGCCCATCATGTCTACTCCGTCATACAATTGTGGCTGATCTACCTTCCCCCCTCCTCACCATGTTCACCTGCCTTCTCCCCGGTGACGCCTGACACCCGCACTGACAATAGACAATAGGTGCAGGAGGAGGCCCTGCGCCGCCATTCAATGTGATCATGGCTGATCATCCACAATCAGTTCCCCGTTCCTGCCTTCTCCCCATATCCCCTGACTCCGCTATCTTTAAGAGCCCTATCTAGCTCTCTCTTGAAAGTGTCCAGAGAAACGGCCTCCACCGCCCTCTGGGGCAGAGAATTGCACAGTCTGGGAATTGATGAAGAATGATGGCAGGAGTCGAGAGAGAGAGGTGGGGACGGGAGGAAGGGACAGTAGATCGGCGGGTGAAGGGGGGGCAGGGCCTCACCGGTGGGACGGCGGCCACCCACGTGTCCATCTCCGCCTCCGCTCCTTCCCTCTGCGTGGTGTCGGCGCCCAGCGACACGGCCGGCTCGGTGGACATCACCTCCTCAGCTGTGGTGGCCGGGGCCGGTGATGCTGTCGACTCCTTCCTCTGTCCGGGGGGGAGAAAAGACTGGCGGTTACAATGTGTGACATAGACAACAGACAATAGACGCAAGAGTAGGCCGTTCGGCCCTTCGAGCCAGCACCGCCATTCAATATGATCGTGGCTGATCATCCCCAATCAGTACCCCGTTCCTGCCTTCTCCCCATATCCCCTGACTCCGCTATCTTTAAGAGCCCTATCTAGCTCTCTCTTGAAAGCATCCAGAGAACCTGCCTCCACCGCCCTCTGAGGCAGAGAATTCCACAGACTCACAACTCTCTGTGAGAAAAAGTGTTTCCTCGTCTCCGTTCTAAATGGCTTACCCCTTGTTCTTAAACTGTGTGGCCCCTGGTTCTGGACTCCCCCAACATTGGGAACATGTTTCCTGCATCTAGCATGTCCAAACCCTTAACAATCTTACATGTTTCGATGAGATACCCTCTCATCCTTCTAAACTCCAGAGTATACAAGCCCAGCCACTCCATTCTCTCAGTTAGTGACAGTCCCGCCATCCCGGGAATTAACCTGGTGAAGCTACACTGCATTCCCTCAATAGCAAGAATGTCCTTCCTCAAATGAGGGGACCAAAACTGCACACAATACTCCAGGTGTGGTCTCACTAAGGCCCGGTACAACTGCAGAAGGACCTCTTTGCTCCTATATTCGATTCCTACATACAACGCTTCACAAACAGCTACGTGGACGGAAAAATAGACACAGAATGCTGGAGCTACTCAGCGGGACAGGCAGCATCTCCGAAGTCAGTCTCAAGAAGGGTCTCGACCCGAAACGTCACCCATTCCTTCTCTCCAGTTATGCTGCCTGTACGCTGCGTTACTCCAGCATTATGTGTCTATATTTGCTTCAAACCAGCATCTGAGCGTGCACGCTACAGGGAGAGGTTGAGTAGGCTGGGTCTCTATTCCATGGAGCGCAGGAGGATGAGGGGAGATCTTAAAGATAGCGGAGTCAGGGGATACAGGGAGAAGGCAGGAACGGGGTACTGATTGGGGATGATCAGCCATGGTCACATTGAATGGCGGTGCTGGCTCGAATGGCCTACTCCTGCACCTATTGTCTATTATCTTATAGAGGTGTATAAGATCAATAGATCGGGTAGATGCACAGAGTCTCTTGCCCAGAGTAGGGGAATGAGTCATAGAGTCATGAATCTCATGATTTTGTACACCTCTATAAGATCTCCCTTCATCCTCCTGCGCTCCATGGAATAGAGACCCAGCCAACTCAACCTCTCCCTGTAGCTCACACCCGCTAGTCCTGGCAACATCCTGGTAAATCTTCTCTGAACCCTTTCAAGCTTGACAATATCTTTCCTATAACACGGTGCCCAGAACTGAACACAATACTCTAAATACCGTCTCACCTACGTCTTATACAACTGCAACGTGACCTCCCAACTTATACACTCAATACTCTATGACTGGTGAAGGCCAAGCTGTGATGTAACCTGATAAAATGCTTCCTGTGGTGCGTCCTTGGGACATTTACACCTCCCCACTATCATTGCTCTACACATCCACTACAGTGAGCCCAATGAGGGGGTGGGGAGGGAGGATTCTCATCCCGATCCCTTCGTTCCCATTACCTGTGGTACTTCCTGCTCGGGCTCCTCGGAGTCCATGGGGCGTTCCTCTGTGCATTCCTCTGGGATGTTCTGGATTGATGAGATCAGAGTCAACATCAACGGCGAGCCAATAGACAAAAGGTACAGGAGGAGGCCATTCGGCCCTTCGAGCCAGCACCACCATTCAATGTGATCATGGCTGATCATCCCCAATCAGTACCCCGTTCCTGCCTTCTCCCCATATCCCCTGACTCCGCTATCTTTAAGATCTCCCCTCATCCTCCTGGTGAAGCTACGCTTTTAAGAGCCCTATCTAGCTCTCTCTTGAAAGTATCGAGAGAACCTGCCTCCACCGCCCTCTGAGGCACAGAATTCCACAGACTCACAACTCTCTGTGTGAAAAAGTGTTTCCTCGTCTCCGTTCTAAATGGCTTACCCCTTATTCTTAAACTGTTTGGCCCCTGGTTCTAGACTCCCCCAACATTGGAAACATGTTTCCTGCCTCAAGCGTGTCCAAACCCTTAATAATCTTATATGTTTCAATAAGATCCCCTCTCAGCCTTCTAAACTCCAGAACATACAAGCCCAGCCGCTCCATTCTCTCAGAATATGATAGTCCCGCCATCCCGGGAATTAAGCTTGTGAACCTACACTACACTCCCTCAATACCAAGAATGTCCTTCCTCAAATTTGGAGACCAAGACTGCACACAATACTCCAGGAGACCAATACTCAGCCATGATCATAATGAATGGCGGTGCTGGCTTGAAGGGCTGATTGGCCTCCTCCTGCACCTATTTTCTATGTTTCTATGTGTGGTCTCACATGTGTGGCCATGTACAACTGCAGAACGGATCTGAGATTGCCCCTGCCACTGAACCAGGCACCTCAGCCCATACTACCCATTTATCCATCCACACCTGATGTTCTTTACACACATTAGGTCCATGCGCTTCACGGAAACAGGCCCTTCCGCCCAACTTGCCCAGGCCGACCAAGCCGCCCCATCTACACTAATGGAAACCCTGACACGCTAGATCAACTCCGCCGACCTGCGATCCCCACACATCCTACACACACTGGGGACAGTTTTACACTTATAGGGGCGGCTCAAAAGGCCGAACTGGCTTACTCCTGCACCTATTGTCTATTGAATGGCCTAATTCTGCAGCAGGAACTTACGATTCATGGGGTGGATTTTTTGTCTTCTAAGGAGGGGTTGTCTGGGTCTGACCTTGTTCATGTTTAAGAGCGGAGTTTGATCTTCCTATTCTACACTACGCCCCGTGCACTGACACTATCCTACACACTAGGGACTTGTGTCTAATGACTCGGTGGGCCGAAGGGCCTGCTTCCGCACTGTAACTCTAAACCAAACCACGGTGCCCAAAATTGCTCACAATATATCTAAACGGGCCTGTCCCACTGTACGAGCTAATTCAAGAGTTTCTCCCGAGTTTCCCGATTCGAACTCGGAGAATTACGTTAATGGCCGCTCGTAGGTACTCGGGGCTCTCGTGGATATTTTTCAACATGTTGAAATATCTTCACGAGCTTACCGCGTTTCCCGAGTACCTGCCGTTAGCGTTACGAGCCGCTAAGAGACATCCCCGAGCTCCGAGGTACCTGCTAAGTACATTCTACGTGCTTACCACGAGTTTGATTTTTTTTTCTAACTCGGGAGAGGTCTTGAATTACCTCGTACGGTGGGTCAGCCCCTTTACTCTCTCTTGAAAACATCCAGCGAATCGGCCTCCACTGCCTTCCGAGGCAGAGAATTCCATAGGTTTAGAACTCTCTGGGTGAAAGAGTTGTGAACCTGTGGGGAAAAAAGGGCGGCCATTTTGGCACGTAGTTGCCAAAATGGCCGCCCCGTTCTTCTTGTGCTGAGCTGACCTTGATGTCCCCACCGCCCGCTCACCTGCTGCGGCTCCAGCTCCTGTGTCCGAGTCTCCCTCCGCCGGACGTAGGGCAGGATCTGCTCCTCGGTGACCGGCATGTGCTCCATGATCACCTGCAGCCGCATGGCCATCATGGTGGTGAGCCAGTTCACCAGCGATGGGTTGACGTCTGCCGACATCCGGCGCTGGGCAAAACAGACAAGGTGGACATTCCACGTCAAGGGTCAGACCTCAATAAGGCGGTCGCACACGCAGCTTGCACACCTCAAAAAAAATGTCCCTGAAATAGAGCACTCCAAGCTGCAGAGCAAAGGTCCTATAGTGGAGCATGATAGACCACTCCTTCTAAATGCAATGGGCTGAAGTGTAGTACGCAACGGAACGGAACGTGGGCCTTTTTTTCATCCGTTTCAGTAACCCGACCCGACTCGCAGTGTAATCAACGGGGGAACAGTTTGTGTTAATAAATGATAATTCTGAAAATGGGGCAAAGATCTTTCCCAAATAACTTTTATTCTTACGAGGATGTTTCCGTAACCGGCTTCCGTCTCCGCACTAGTATCCTACGGGATCTTTGGCGCGGAGACGGAAGCCGGTTACAGAAATGGGGCCGGAAATTACCCGTGAATCTGCCCATGACCGTACTACGTCATTTTTCGTCGAGTGGACTATCTAGCTTGCTATAGGATCTTTGCTGCAGAGTGTGTTCGACCGTTCATGCCATGGGCGGAAATCCCGGGGGGGACAGGTTCCCTCCATGTTTTGAGAGGTGGGGGACAATCTCCCCCATGTTTTGATAGTGATTTCCACCCCTGAATGGCCCTGACCACGGGTGAACAAAGGAGGAGGACTGACTGAACTTTGTTGCCTTCCACCACAGTGGAGAATGCTGTGGTGGATGCTCGTGTTAAATTCCATTGTGTATTGTGTGTTCTCTTTTTAAGTGTATCGCTGCTGGCAAATTCATATCACTACACCTTCGGGTGTATGTGACGAATAAAAATGACTTTAGAATTCCAAATTACCTGGAATTTGATGGTATTTCCCAGCCTCGGTAAGCTTTCCAAACTTAGCATGTGCCACTGCCGCCCCGACTGTGCACACGTGGGTACCGGGCGCACCGCGCACACGTGGGGAGTCGGCGTCCCTACCGCGTCACCGGCGCCATTTTCAATTGTGACGCGGCTGACGGGCCTCCCCCAAATGCGCGGGCGTGAGCGGTCGTAAATACACAGGTACATACTTTTTTCCCCCGCAACTCATCCCACGGGCCTGATTGGACCCCTTCGCGTCTCCCCGCGCACGTGCGCAGTTGGAGAAGGCTCACCGGGCCGGGAAATGTCCCAAAATTATTTTTTTTCCCTTACAAATTACCCAAAGACAGCGAATTTCGGATAATTTCCTTCAAAGTGGAAACACTGGGTCAAAAAGGCCATTTGGCGCAATGGCCTTCATCAGTCACTCCAGCACTTTATGTCTATCTTCAGTATAAACCAGCACCTGCAGTTCCTTCATACACGGCCTGCCTGGATCCCAGTCTCTCCTCTGTGTTTGTCTTATAAGGTCATAAGGAATAGGAGCAGAATTGGGTCGTTCGGCCCATCAAGTCTACTCCGCCATTCAATCATTGCTGATCAATCAGTCTGATGAAGGGTCTCAACCCGAAACGTCGACCCATTCCTTCTCTCCAGACATGCTGCCTCACCCGCTGAATTACTCCAGCATTTTGTGCCTACCTGTGGCTGATCTATCTCTCCTTCCTAACCCCATTCTCCTGCCTTCTCCCCATAACCCCTGACACTCGTACAAATCAAGAATCCATCTGTCTCTGCCTTAAAAATATCCACTGACTTGTGGCCTCCACAGCCTTCTGTGGCAAAGAATTTCACAGATTCTCCACCCTCTGACTGAAGAACTTTCTCCTCATTTCCTTCCTAAAAGAACGTCCTTTAATTCTGAGGCTGTGCCCTCCACGCCTAGACTCTCCCACTAGTGGAAACATCCTCCCCACTCAATCCAGTCTAAAGAAGGGTCACGACTCAAAACGTCACCCATTCCTTCTCTCCAGAGGTGCTGCCTGTCCCGCTGAGTTACTCCAGCATTCTGCGTCCGCACCCTATCCAGTCTGAAGGAGGGTCTCGACCCAAAACGTCACCCGTTCCTTCTCTGCAGAGCCTGTCCCGCTGAGTTACTCCAGCATTCTGTGTCCACACACTATCCAGGCCAGGCACAGAGACAAACAATGCAGGTTATTGCCCTGGAGAACATGGATAGATTACGTTTAGCGTCGGGACCCTTCCTCAGACTTTCTTCTCGTGGAAACATCCTCTCCACATCCGCTCTATCCGGGCCTTTCACTGTCCTGTCCTGGCCCAAGTGGTTGAGTTTTGTTTTGTTTTGGCTGTTGCCGCTTGTACCGGGGTACGGGGGGGGGGGGGGGGGGGGGAGGGAGAAAGAGGCGATCACTCACGATCCTGTCGTTGATCACGTTGGTCAGGGCACTCTGCTCCCCGCGGAGGCTGTAGAGGTTGAGGGCCAGGCACTCGAACAACGCCCGGTTACACAGCTCCAGCAGGCCCTGGCCAAACGTGGCGTCTGTGGCACACACAGGCAGGCAGGCAGGCAGGCATGGAGGGAGGGAGGGAGGGAGGGAGGGTGGGAGAGATGGGGCGAGAGAGAGAGAGAGTGGGGTGGGGAGGAGGGAGCAGGGGGAGGGGGAGAGAGTGAGAGAGGGGGGGGAGATGGGGTAGAGAGGGGAAAGGGAGGGAGGGAGAGGGAGGGGAGAGAGGGGAAGAAAAAGAGAGTGGGGGAGGGAGGAGAGCGAGAGGGGGAGAGAGCGCGAGGGGGGAGAGAGCGCGCGAGTGGGGAAGAGAGAGTAAGTGAGAGGGGGGGGGAGCGGGGAGAGAGGGGGGGGGAGAAAGAGTGGAGAGCATTGGTAAGTGATGGGCAGAGGTTACAAATGGGCAGGTGAGGTGGGGGGGTGATTCCTCACTGGGGTCAAACTGCCCGCAGGCTGCAGTTGACGCCATAATCCCCCCCCCCCCACCCCCCACTCCCCCACCCCCCTCTCTCTCTGCCGCCCCTCCTTCCCCCCTTCTCTCTCCGCTTCACAGGGGCCAGAAGGACCTTGGCCCACCGAGTCCACACCGACAACCGATCGCCCGCACACCATTTGCATCCACTCGCTGCACGCTGGGGGGGGGGCATGTTTTTTACAGAAGCCAATTTAACGGACGAATGCCGCCCGTCTGTGGAGTGCGGGAGGTCAACGGGGAGAGGCCAGGATCGAACCTGGATGGGTCTCTGGCCTCCAGCTCCGCCCGCTGGGCCGCTTGAACGGCGGGGCAGACTAGACGGGCCGAATGGTCCTATTCTGCTCCGAGAACCGTGGAGCGGTGGAGGCAGGGTCTCTGGATGCTTTCAAGAGAGAGCTAGATAGGGCTCTTAAAGATAGCGGAGTCAGGGGATATGGGGAGAAGGCAGGAACGGGGAACTGATTGGGGATGATCAGCCATGATCACAGTGAATGGCGGTGCTGGCTCGAAGGGCCGAATGGCCTCCTCCCGTACGTATTGTCTATTGTCGCGGTGGTGCAGCGGCAAAGTTGCAAGAAATGCAGCGCCGGAGACTCGGGTTCCATCCCGGCCACAGGCACTGTCTGTACGGAGTTTGCACGCCCTCCCCGTGACCTGAGTGGGTTTTCTCCGAGATCTTTGGTTTCCTCCCACACTCCAAAGACGTACAGGTTTGTAGGTTAATTGGCTTGGTAAAATGTAAAAATTGTCCCTAGTGGGTGTAGGGTAGTGTTAGTGTCGGCGAGGACCTGGTGGGCCGAAGGGCCTGTTTCCGTTCTGTATCTCAGAATTAAACTAAACACACAGACTGACACACTCATACACTGACAAACACACATGCGCACACACACACGCGCACTGATACACACAAACACACGCACACTCACACGCGCACACACACACAGACGCACGCACACACTTGCACACACACGTACAGGCTCAGACACACACACTGACACACACGCACACTCACAGGGTCAGACGCACACACACACACACACTGTCAACTAAACTAAACTGATGAGCTGTGAGGTGAAGATGGGGGAATGAGCTGCGGAGGCTACCAGTGCACTGGAGAATGTGTGTGGCGATCCTGTTGAACTGCTCCCGTAGGAAGTCCAGGTTTGTCCGCGTGATGTCCACGTCGTCACGCACCGCCACTGATGCCTGGAAGGTCAAAGGAAAGCTTAGGTCGAGCAGCCCCGAGCTGACACACAAACCCACCCACCTCCAGGCCACGGGACCTGGCCTCACACCGAGGGCCACGACCACCGACTCCCTTGCACCGACTTTGGCCATGTGTCCAATAACCCCCACAAACCACCCGGTGACGGGGCCTGTGGTCAAAGCCTGCCTCCCTCCATTACATAGGGCCTAGTCCAACAGCTCTGTCTTCCTCTCTCTCCCCGCTCCCCCTCTCCCCCTCTGTTCCCCCTCCCCTCTCTCCCTCTATCCCCCCTCCCCCTGTATCCCTCCTCCCCCTCTCTCTCTCCCCCTCTATCCCCCTCGCTCTCTCTCACCCTGCTCCCCACTCGCTCTCTCTCTCTCCCCCACTCCCGCCCTCTCTCCCCTCACCACCCCCCGCTTCCCCTCCTTTCCCTCCCTCTAACCTCCGCGACACGCCCCCCCCCACCTCCCTTCTGCAGTTGTATAGGGCTCTGGAGTATTGCTTACAGTTTTGGTCTCCTAATTTGAGGAAGGACATCCTTGTGATTGAGGCAGTGCAGCGTAGGTTCACGAGATTGATCCCTGGGATGGCGGGACTGCCATATGAGGAAAGATTGAAAAGACTAGGCTTATATTCACTGGAGTTTAGAAGGATGAGGGGGGATCTTATAGAAACATATAAAATTATAAAAGGACTGGACAAGCTAGATGCAGGAAAAATGTTCCCGATGTTGGGCGAGTCCAGAACCAGGCGCCACAGTCTTAGAATAAAGGGGAGGTCATTTAAGACTGAGGTGAGAGAAAACACTTTTTCACCCAGAGAGTTGTGAATTTATGGAATTCCCTGCCACAGAGGGCAGTGGAGGCCAAATCACTGGATGGATTTAAGAGAGAGTTAGATAGAGCTCTAGGGGCTAGTGGAATCAAGGGATATGGGGAGAAGGCAGGCACGGGTTATTGATTGGGGACGATCAGCCATGGTCACAATGAATGGCGGTGCTGGCTCGAAGGGCCGAATGGCCTCCTCCTTAAAGGCGTCGATGCAGCAACTCTGTGACCGCCCCCACGGGCTGTAGTTTATCCTTAAACACTTACGAAACTTTCACGGACGTACTCCTCCAAGCCAAAGATCAAGACGTCAGTTGATGCCTGAAGAAAAGAGAAGGGTTTACATCAACGCTGGATTCCTTATTTAAATTCCACCCAGAAACACAGCCCCCAAAGTCTTCATCCCTCCACTGGCTCCCAGTGCCGTTCAGAATCAATTTCAAGCTCCTCCTTTATGTCTACAAAGCCCTTAACGGGCCTTGCCCCCACCTACATCAAAAGTCTGCTTACCCACCATTCTACCTCCAGGTCCCTCAGATCGGCCGACTGGGGGTTACTGAACCCTCCCACGGTCTAGGCATAAGCTCAGGGGCGACCGCGCTTTAGCGGTTGCAGCTCCCAGACGGTGGAACAGCATCAGGTGGGCTCCTGCCCGTCGAGGTAGTGCTCTCACGATGGGAGGGCGGTAGCGGGAGTGGGGGAGTGTGGGCGTGATGCCGCAAGTCCCATCAGAACTGCCCCCTCCATCGACGCCTTTAAGTCTAGACCAGGGGTGGGGAATGCGGCCATTTAGGCAATTAAGTGCGGCCTTTTGAATGAATCCAAATTTTGTAGAACAAATCCTTTTATTTTTATTTAAATGGTTTTGTTCATCTTTTATTATTTGTTATTTTAATCTTAAAACAAATGTATTTAAAATACCAAAGAGTAAAAGAAAATTCAACCGAATGCGTGCTTTTCAACTGCGGATTGCTGCGAATCTACATTCCCCTCCCTAACCCAAATCAAGACGCCCTTTTAACCCCTGTCCCAATTAGCAGACCTAAACAGCAACCTCTGGTGACCTTGCCCACCACCCAAAAAAAAAAAACCAAGGTCGAGGTGACCTGCAACCTCCTACCACCTCCCACGCATATGTTGAAAACCTTCCTCGACTATGAAGAAAACCGGCTTCCACTAGACCTGCGACAAAAAAATTATCGATTTTTAAAACGGCAACCTATTTTTAGTCGAGGCCGGTTTTAATCATGATGAAAAAATAGCAGCAACCTAGATGAAGCCTCGACCACGCGGAAACCACTTTCCACCATTAGGGAGAGTAACCGAAACCTCCGGTGACCTCATGGAAACCTTGGGTGGCGGGCAAGGTCACCAGAGGTCGTTGTTTGGGTCTCCTACGTGGGACAGGGGCTTTAAGGTACAGTTTTTATCCACGAGTAGTTGCTTTACTCAACAGCCAAAAATCTGTAGCCTCCCTTTGATCTGGTATTTTGTTGGTTCACATGCTTGATCAATGGTGTTTTATCATTAATGTCTTATTAGTATTAACGTTCAGTGTTTTCTGAGTCATTCGTAACTGTCACTGCATGTCATGTTGTCACTTGCGAGCGGAGCACCAAGGCAAATTCCTTGTATGTGAATACTTGGCCAATAAACTTACTTACTTACTTAAATGACGGATACCCATCTAGAAGATCAGCTGAAACTGCGAACCTCCATGTTGCAACCAAATACTCAAATGCTTTCCCACAAAAAAGCAGTCACAACAAAGTCATGAATAGATTAGTTAACTTTAGAATTCACAAATTGTTTTCATTTTCTTGAAGTTAGTGCATAGTCGTTAGATTTTAACAAAATAATGTACATTTTGAAGCATATTTAATTGAAGTTTCTTGTATGCGAGCTTACAGCTAACTTAATGTGGCATTCCTCCATGATAAGGCTCCCCACGACAGGTCTAGACTTAAAACTTATTTCTACTCAAAAGCCTTTCTTGAGGCTCTCTGAGGGAGCGCTGTATGTATGTATCTATGTATGTATTGTTGATCTATGTACCACTGTATGTAGCACGTTAGTACCTGCACCAATGTAAAGCACGTTGGTCAACGAGAGTTGTTTTTAAATGTGCAAGAGAAATAAAATTGAAATTGATATAAAATTGATATTGGATTCATAATTCTAGAGATAAGCCACCCAAGTACCCCGATTACCCTGAAGATAGATGCAAAACGCTGCACTAACTCAGCGGGACAACCACAGCGTCTCTGGAGAGAAGGAACGGGTGTCGTATCGGGTCGAGACCCTCGACTACACGAGTCTAGGACTTGATTTTAATATATAAGCCCCCTGAACCCACCATTACATTACAGCATCTCCGCTCGGATCGCATTAACCAAGCTGATCTCCTGGTGGCTCAGCACTTCAACTCCCCCTCCCATTCCCAATCCGACCTTTCTGTCCTGTGCCTCCAGGCCCACCGCAAATTGGAGGAACAACACCTCGTAATTCGCTTGGGTAGTTTACACCCCAGCGATATGAACATTGACTTCTCTAATTTCAGGTAGTCCCTGTTTTCCCCTCCCCTTCCCAGCTCTCCCACAGCCCACTGTCTCCGCCTCTTCCTTTCTTCTTCCCGCCCCTACCCCACACCCCCACAACCGTCTGAAGAAGGGTCTCGACCCGAAACGTCGCCTATTCCTTCGCTCCATAGATGCGGCCTCACCTGCTGAGTTACTCCAGCATTTTTGTCTACCTTTGATTTTTCCAGCATCTGCAGTTCCTCCTTAAACATTACATCACAGCACGGAGCCGATACCCAGTTGTTGCCCATTCACTCAGCTAAAGATCAAACTAGGTCCCAACCTGTGGGCGGCGGCTCGGACATTACCCACTGGGTTACACTGAAGCAGGGCGTTGGTGAGGGGAGAGACATGGGGCAGGTGACTGGGGACAGGGTGCAGAGCAGGAGGCGAGAGGGAGAGAGGGCAGAGAGAGTGAGGGAGGAGGGCGAGGGACGGAGGGAGAGAGAGAGAGAGAGAGAGAGGGAGAGAGGGAGGGAGGGAGGGAGGGCGGAGCAAGAGAGGAATGGAGGGGGAGGGAAAGAGGGAGGAAGGGAGGGAGAGAGTGGGGGAGGGATGGAGGGCATGGAGAGAGAGAGAGAGAGAGAGAGGGGGAGAGAGTAGGGAGGGAGAGAGAGAGGGAGGTATGGAGAGGGAGGGAGGGAGGGTGGAATTGAGGGAGAAAGGAGGCAGAGAGTGTGATGGAGGGAGAGAAGGAGGGAGAGAGACGTTGTGCGGGAGTGGGGGAGAGAGAGAAAGAGTGGGGGAGGGAGGGAAGGAGAGAGAGGGAGGGAGGGAAAGAGACAGAAGGAGAGAGTGAATGGAGAGAGAGGGCGGTCGCGGGAGTGGGGGGGGAGAGAAAGAGGGAGAGGGAGTGAGAGAGGGAGTGGGGGAGTGAGAGTGGGAATGTGATGCAGCAAGGCCCCTCCCCGCGCTCACCTGGATGTTGTGCGGGGTGGGCTCCTGCCCGCTGAGGTAGTGCTCTCTAGACGGGAGGAAGGAGGGGAGGGCGGTAGCGGGAGTGGGGGAGTGAGAGTGGGAGTGTGATGCAGCAAGGCCCCCCCCCTCCCCGCGCTCACCTGGATGTTGTGCGGGGTGGGCTCCTGCCCGCTGAGGTAGTGCTGCTGGAAGAAGCGGTGGAGCTGCGGCTGGATGCGCTGCAGCGGCTGGAACTGCCCGTGCAGCAGCATGATCATGTCCACCATGGAGAAGGTCTGGCAGATGAGCGACAGCAGGTCCCCGAAAAACCCTGACGGAGGGGAAGGAAGGGAGAAATGAGCGGCTCTGGTGAGAGGCAGAAGCGGAAACGCACGCACAACCGAGCGCTCAAGGGATGACGGGACTGTCATATGAGGAAAGATTGAAAAGACTAGGCTTTCGGAGTTTAGAAGGATGAGGGGGAATCTTATAGAAACATAAAATTATAAAAGGACTGGACAGGCACGATGCAGGAAAAATGTTCCTAATGTTGGGCGAGTCCAGAACCAGGGGCCACAGTCTTAGGATAAAGGGGAGGCCATTTAAGTGAGGTGAGAAAAAACTTTTTCACCCAGAGAGTTGTGAATTTATGGAATTCCCTGCCACAGAGGGCAGTGGAGGCCAAGTCACTGGATGGATTTAAGGGAGAGTTAGATAGAGCTCTAGGGGCTAGTGGAGTGAAGGGATATGGGGAGGACGCAGGCACGGGTTATTGATTGGGGACGATCAGCCATGATCACAATGAATGGCGGTGCTGGCTCGAAGGGCCGAATGGGCTCCTCCTGCACCTATTGTCTATGTTTCTATGTTTCTATGACCTCCTTCCACTATGTTGAAGACTGGCCTCCTGCACCTATTGTCTATGTTTCTATGTTTCCAGAGCAAAAGGAGGCTACAGATTTTTGGTTGTTGAGTAGAGCTTCTGCTCGTGGGAAAAAAAAGCTGTTTTTAAGTCTGGTTGTGGCAGCTTTGACAGTCCGGAGTCGCCTTCCAGGGGGAAGTGATTCAAAGAGTTTGTGGCCTCCTGCTGCACCTATCTTGTATGTTTCTACGTTTCTGTGAGATGGGGAAGATGTGGCCAGTGGTAGGGATCCCGTTTCAGCCCCAGACTGAACTCACCGATGGCCCCGTCGGCCCCGGGCTCGAAGATGTTGCTGGTGCCGCTGAGCCTCTGGATGAAGTCGGCGATGCTCTCGGTGCTGCCCTGCTGCGCGTTCAGGGAGCCCATCATGGAGGAGAGGACGCCCTGCACCACGCTGGTGAAGAACTCGGGCGTCAGGGTGTCTGCTCCCGCCTGCTGCTGCCTGCTGCCGTCCCGCTCCTGGCCCGGCGGCGGCGGCTGCTGCTGCTGCTGCTGCTGCTGTGGCTGCGGTTGCTGCGGCTGGGTCGCCGGTGGCGGCCCCTGAGGCGGGCTCGTCGTCTGAGCCGCGGCGGGCTGGCCCCCGGCCGGCGTCGTCTGTGCTGCTCCCTGCGCCGCCTGCCGGGGGGGAAAGTTCCCAAAAAAGTTAATCTGCGAGTCGGCGGCTATCAAACTTTACAACATTACGGTGGCGCAGCTGTAGAGTTGCTGCCTCACAGCGCCGGAGACCCGGGTTCGATCCTGACGACGGCCACAGTCCTTGTACCTTGTACCTTCCGAAGAGTCCACCAGGGGTCTATGCTGGAAGCTGGACAATCTTTACAGATACAGCACGGAAACAGGCCCTTCGGCCCACCGGGTCCGTGCCGACCAGCGATCCCCGCACATTAACACTGTGCTACACCCACGGTCTAGCACACGCCAGCGATCCCCGCACATTAACACCATCCGACACCCACTAGGGACAATTTACACTTATACCAAGCCAATTAACCTACAAACCTACACGTCTTTGGAGTGTGGGAGGGACCCGAAGATCTCGGAGAAAACCCACGCAGGTCACGGGGAGAACGTGCAAACTCCGCACGGACAGCGCCCGTAGTCGGGATCGAACCCGGGTCTCCAGCGCTGCATTCGCTGTAAGGCAGCTACTCTACCGCTGCGCCACCGTGACCACACGGAGTTTGCACGCTCTCCCCGTGACCTGCGTGGATTTTCTCCGGGATCTTCGGTTTCCTCCCACTCTCCAGAGATGTGCAGGTTTGTAGGTTAATTGGCTTGGTGTAAATGTAAAAACATAGTCCCCAGAGTGTGTAGGATAGTGTTAGTGTGCGGGGATCGCTGGTCAGCGCGAGCCGGTGGGCCGAAGGGCCTGTTTCCGCGCAGTATCTCGAAACTAAACTCCTCGCCCTTCTGTCATGGAGCGGATTTAGACTGACTCCCATCCCCCCCTCCCCCTCCCCAATCTTTGCACATCCCCAAAGCCTTTCCACTCGTCACTTTAATTTCATGTTTCGTGTATCTTGTTGTGTTTTATGACTGTTGGCAGACCAACTTCCCTCCTGGGATGAATCGATACGATAGACTTTATTTATCCCAGGAGAGAGATTGATCTGCTAACAGTCATAAAAACACAAGATACATGAAACAGGAAGGTCGCTTCAGATGTGTGTGTCCAATTTTCAGTTTAGTTTGGAGATACAGCACGGAAACCGGCCCTTAGGCCCACCGGGTCCGCGCCGGCCATCGGCCCCGCACATTGACACCATCCTGCACACACCACGGACGATTTTTACATTTACAAAGCAAATTAACCTACAGACCTCCACGTCTTTGAAGTGTGGGAGGAAACCGAAGATTTCCGAGCAAACCCCATGGGGAGAGCGAGCAAACTCCGCACGGACAGCGCCCGTAGTCGGGGTGGAACCCGGGTCTCCGGCGCTGCATTCGCTGTGAGGCGGCAACTCTACCGCTGCACCACCGTCACCGGCCTCAAGCTTCCGTTTCACCAGCATCTGCAGGTCCTTGTCTAGGACAGAACTGCAGATGCCGGTTTAAATCAAAGGTAGACACAAAATGCCAGAGTAACTCAGTGGGTGAGGCAGCATCTATGGAGAGGAGGAATTGGCGACGTTTCGGGACGAGATACCTCTTCAGATCTCCATTCTCCGACGAGAGTCTGAATAGACAATAGACAATAGGTGCAGGAGGAGGCCATTCGGCCCTTCGAGCCAACACTGCCATTCAATGTGATCATGGCTGGTCATCCACAATCAGTACCCCGTTCCTACCTTCTTTCCTATATCCCCTGACTCCGTATCTTTAAGAGCCCTATCTAGCTCTCTCTTGATAGTATCCAGAGAACCTGCCTCCACCGCCCTCTGAGGCAGAGAATTCCACACACTCACTTATTCTTAAACAGTGGCCCCTGGTTCTGCACTCCCCCAACATCGGGAACATGTTTCCTGCCTCAAGCGTGTCCAAACTCTTAATAATGTTTCAATAAGATCCCCTCTCATCCTTCCAGAGTATACAAGCCCAGCCGCTTCATTCTCTCAGCATATGACAGTCCCGCCATCCCGGGAATGAACCTTGTAAACCTTCGCTGCACTCTCTCAATAGCAAGAATGCCCTTCTTCAAATTAGGGGACCAAAACTACACACAATACTCCAGGTGTGGTCTCACCATTGCCCTGTACAACTGCAGAAGGACCACTTTGCTCCTATACTCAATTCCTCTTGTTATGAAGGCCAACAGGCCATTCGCTTTCTTCGCTGCCTGCTGTACCTGCATGCATAGGGTAGAAGGGTCTCGACCCAAGTCCTTCTCTCCATGGACGATGCCTCGACCGCTGAGTTTCTCCGGCATTTTGTGTCTATCTGCAGTTCCCTTTGCTGCACGGCCATGATTGAACGGCACAGAGCAGACTCATAGAAACATAGACAATAGGTGCAGGAGGAGGCCACTCGGCCCTTCGAGCCAGCACCTAGCCCCCATTCATTGTGATCCACTGCCCTCTGTGCAGAGATGCCAACCCTGATCGTCCACTATCAATAAGCGGCCGCCTGCCTGCGGGCTGCTCTCCCCATGGCAATCGCCTTGATGGGGGGGTGGGGGGGGGAGGCCCACTGCCGCGAGCCCGGCTAGAGCTGATCTAACTGCCGGGCTCTCGTTAATCCGTAACAACATGCCCACCGTGGTTATTTGGCGGCTCCGGGACACTGCCCTCTGTGGCAGGGAATTCCACAAATTCACAACTCTCTGGGTGAAAACGTTTTTTCTCACCTGAGTCTTAAATGACCTCCCCTTTATTCTAAGTGTGGCCCCTGGTTCTGGACTCGCCCAACAATGGGAAACATTTTCCTGCATCTATAAATTATTTTTAGATAATTTATAGATTTTATAGATAATTTATTAGCCTTTTATAATTTTGCAGGAAACATATTCCTGCAAATTATAAAAGGCTTGTCCAGTCCTTTTATAATTTGATATGTTTCTATAAGATCCCCCTCATCCTTCTAAACTCCAGTGAATACAAGCCTAGTCTGTTCAATCTTTCCTCATATGACAGTCCCGCCATCCCAGGGATCAATCTCGTGAACCTACGCTGCACTGCCTCAATCACAAGGATGTCCTTGCTCAAATTAGGAAACCAAAACTGTACACAATACTCCGGACTCGCTCAACACCTGGTTCTGACCTCGATGGGCCGAATGCGCCCCGCACTCACCTGCAGGAACTCCGTCATGCCCTGCACGAAGGCCGGCATGCCCGGCAGGGTGACGGTGATGGTGGGCGAGCCCACGCTGGCCACGCTGCCCACGGCGGTGCCCGCCGCTCCCAGCAGGGTGCCCAGCAGCTGGGAGAGCTGCACGTCGGGCTGGCCAGCAGGGGGCGGCGCCACACCGGGGCCCGCAGCTGCAGAGGTACTGGTGCCGGTGGAGCTGGAGGTGGAGGTGGAGGTGGAGCAGGAGCTGGAGCTGGTGTGGGTGGTGAAGTTGGCGTCGGTGGTCGTGGCGGAGGTGGTGGTGCCCGCTGTCGTGGGCTGGGCTGCAGAGAGAGAGGGGAGGGAGGCAGGCACGGGAAGACAAACGAAAGGTTAGCACTCATTACAATTTGACCCACAACAGTTCTGTTTACCGAGGGACAGTGAAAAGATTTCTTGTCGCGTGCTATCCGGTCAAAGACAGTCTGGGGTGGAAGATTGCAACCTTCACGTGGTCCGCCCTGTTTCGACTAATGCAATCGACTCGACGTTGTCCTACAACTGTGCACGCCACATGAAAGAAGAAGCGTCTAAGCTCATAAATGAAGGGAGCGGTATTAGTCCATTCGGCCCATCATGTCTATTCCACCATCCAATAAACAATACACTGTCTGAAGAAGGGTCTCGACCCGAAACGTCACCTATTCCTTCGCTCCATAGATGCTGCTCACCCGTTGAGTATCTCCAGCACTTTTGCCTACAATAGACAATAGGTGCAGGAGTAGGCAATTCGGCCCTTCGAGCCAGCACCGCCATTCAATGCGATCATAGAAAATCGGTGCAGGAGGAGGCCATTCGGCCCTTTGAGCCAGCAACGCCATTCATTGTGATCATAGCTGATCATCCCCAATCAGTACCCCATTCCTGCCTTCTCCCCATATCCCTTGACTCACCATCTTTAAGAGCTCGATCCAACTCTCTCTTGAAAGTATCCAGAGAATTGGCCTCCACCGCCCTCTGAGGCAGAGAATTCCACAGACTCACCACTCTCTGGGTGAAAACGTTTTTCCTCATCTCCGTTCAAAATGGCCGACCCTTTATTCTTAACCCTTGGTTCTGCACGCCCAACATTGGGAACATGTTTCCTGCCTCCAGTGTGTCCAAACCCTTAATAATCTTACCTGTTTCAATAAGATCCCCTCTCATACTTCTACATTCCAGAGTGTACAAGTCCAGCCGCTCCATTCTCTCAGCATATGATAGTCCCGCCATCCCGGGAATTAACCTGAGAAACTACGCTGCACTACGCTACGAATTACAGATGAGGTGGGTTGACCCGTACGGGACCGCCCTTGTCCCGTATTTGACTGCTACCACTCGGCTCGAGGGGACTGTCGGGTTGGAGCGCAGCGTCCGGACCCCGCCTCACCTGTCCCGACGTAGTGCAGCCCATGGAGTGCAGCAGCAGCGCCTCGCCTGTGGCCCCGGCGGTCGGTCGGCAGCCCGGCCAACTGTCCGTCTTCGCTGACCGCCGACACCACCACCCCGCCTCCTTCTCACGGCCGATGGTCGGTTCATGAGTTGGACAGGGCGCCGGACTTTGCGCGCGGCCCCCGGGCCAACTCATCATTCACCCAGGCATGGCCAAGTCGGTCAACGGATTGCCGTCGGGAATTTGTCCCGTATTTTGACTTTTTGTCCCTTATTTGGGAGTTGGCGACCCTACAGGCAACTGAACAACACTAGCATAACTAGAGAGCACTCCTGAACTACTATCTACCTCATCGGAGATCCTCGGGCTATCTTTGATCAGACTTCACAGGCTTTATCTTGAACTAAACGTTATTCCCTTTATCATGGTGACAAAAATGTTGGAGACACTCAGTGGGTGAGGCAGCATCTATGGACCGAAGGAATAGGTGACGTTTTGGGTCAAGACCCTTCTTCAGACTGATGTGGGGTTGGGGTGGGGGGGGGGGGGGAAGAAGAAAGGAAGAGGCGGAGGCAGTGGGCTGTGGGAGAGCTGGGAAGGGGAGGGGAAAGAGGGAGAAAGCAAGGATTACCTGAAATTGGAGAAGTCAATGTTCATACTGTAAGGGTTAATGCGGTAGCAGCCATTTTATTCTAGCTATAGCCGACATTTTAAGTCAAATGTACCAGTATATTAGAAACAGGCTTTACAAATCGACCTTCACTATACTAGAGAAACATTGATAAGAATTGTTTCTCTGAGTTTGGACATTCCAATGTCGGAACTAATATCCTGTAATTCTTATCACAATGGTGCCTTCTTGTCACAGCAGTTGCTTTACTCCCTAACACCATGTGCAACTCCTGCTTTAATTTCCTAACACAATTATAGGAACCCTATCATGTCTTTTTGCAGACTGGCTTCTTTTGTGTATCTATGGAAAATTACCACATGTGCTTTGGGCTGCTTTGTCTAAATATTGCCTGTACTACTGTGTATTCCTTGAGAGGGCGATAGCAGGCGCTTGAGTGAACTTCTGTACATTCAAGTATCTGTGTCCTTCTCCCACCTTGGTGTTTAGTAAAGACTTTTGACTGAGACTTGTGTCTTTTGAATTATTTTACAGTTGAAGTCTAGGAGACTTTCACAATACCGCTGGGGTGTAAACTGCCCAAGCGAAATATGAGGTGCTGCTCCTCCAATTTGCGGTGGGACTCACTCTGGCCATGGAGGAGGCCCAGGACAGAAAGGTCAGATTCGGAATGGGAGGGGGAGTTGAAGTGCTGGGCCACCGGGAGATCAGGTAGGTTAGTGTGAACCTTCATCATGTATCGGTACAGATGAATATCGGCTCGATTGTAATGTGTAGGAAGGAGGAGCAGATGCTGGTTTAAACCAACATGTCTTCTCCTGGTCCACATTGACTGGAGTTTCGATTGGGAAGTCCTATCCATCTTCTCCAGAGATACTGCCTGACCGGCTGAGTTACTCCAGCACTTTGTATCCATCTTTGGTATCAACTGGCATCTGCAATTCTTTGTTTCCAAAGGAGAGGATGGTGTGGGGGAAAGGACATGCACAAATATGCAATGTCTTTTTCAGGCAAATTAGGCCAGGCTTGACTAGAAATTGAGAAAAAACAGTGGGCGGCACAGTGGCGCAGCGGTAGAGTTGCTGCCTCACAGCGCCAAAGACCCGGATTCCATCCTGACCACGGGCGTTTGCACCTTCTCCCCGTGCGTTTTCTCCCAGTCCCGCGCCGGGGATCCCCGGAGAAGAGCTCCGACCGCCGGCCTGCGGCCTACAACATCCAGAAGCCACGGTCTCCGGTAAGAAAGCGCCGGTTCGGGACCTCCAAGCCGCGGAGCGTGTTCGCCCGTCCCGAAGAGAGGGCCTGTACATCGCGACTGCGGAGGGATCATGGCCCCGACCACGGGTGAACGAGGAGGAGGACTGACTGAACTTTGTTGCCTTCCATCACAGTGAAGAAAGCTGTGGTGGATGTTTGTGTTAAATCTTATTGCGTGTTGTGTGTTCTCTTTTTAAGTGCATCGCTGCTGGCAAATTCATTTCACTGCACCTTCGGGTGCATGAGACGAATAAAATTGAATGTGTTTGGACTTTTGCTCTGGTCTCCTCCAAAGACGTGCAGGTTTGTCGGTTAGTTGGCTTCTGTAAATCGTCCTGAGTGTGTGGGATAGATCTAGCGTACGGGGCGATTGATGGTCGACACGGACTCTTTGGGCCGATGAGCCCGTTTCCATGCGGTATCCACAACTGAACCATCCTGCCACAACGGGAGAGCAGTCCTGAACTGCCACCTTGCCGGAGATGCGATTGTTTCCCCGGATTGTATCTCCGGTCGCTCTGCGGCCTAACATCATGGAGCTGGCGGCCTCGCTCAGGACTGCGGAGCCGTGGACCTTCCATCGGAGCCTGCGATCCCTTGCCCGGGATCGACGCTCCAACTGCGGCCTGCAGATTTCACCGCCGAGGAGCTCGCAGTCTCGGGTAGAGACCGGAGTCGGGAAGCTCCAAAGTCGCAGAAGGTTTCGACCAACCCTGACCCGGGGCCAGATCGCCCGGCGCGGAGGAGCCGACACCCCCCCCCCCCCCCACCCGATACAGGAACTTGATCGCCTCGAGGCGAGGGCCTGACCACCGCCGGCTACGGGAGCCAAGATCGCCTCGTCAACGGAAGGCTCGAGGCCCCCGACCGCGGGAGAGCAAAGAAGGGAAGAGATGGAACTTTTGTTCCCGCTTTCCATCACAGTGAGGAATGTGGAGGAGTCACTGTGGTGGGTGTTTATGTTAAAATGACTTTTGTGTGTCTGGTTGCTTTTTTTGGTATGACTGCATGGCAAATCAAATTCCTCGTATGTTACAAAACATACTTGGCTAATAAAGTATGATTATGATTAACTACCTCACTGGAGACCCTCGGACTATCTTTGATCAGCATGTACTGGCTTTATCTTGCACTAAACGTCATGCATGGTACTCAGCTTTTTCAAGTACCTTCATCAAGATTCTAATCGCGTTCATAAGTGACAGGAGCAGAATTAGGCCATTCGGCCCATCAGGTCTTCATCCTAACCCCACTCTCCTGCCTTCTCCCCATAATCCTTGAGACCAGTACTGATCAATAGACAATAGACAATAGGTGCAGGAGTAGGCCATTCGGCCCTGAGAGGCAGCACCGACATTCAATGTGATCATGGCTGATCATCCCCAATCAGTACCCCGTTCCTGCCTTCTCCCCATATCCCCTGACTCCGCTATCTTTAAGAGCCCTATCTAGCTCTCTCTTGAAAGTATCCAGAGAACCGGCCTCCACCGCCCTCTGAGGCAGAGAATTCCACAGACGCACCACTCTCAGTGAGAATAAGCGTTTCCTCATCTCCGTTCTAAATGGCTTACCCCTTATTCTTATCCTCAATCAAGAATGTACTGTGATGTCTGAAGAAGGGTCTCGACCCGAAACGTCACCTATTGAGTCTGAACGAGGGTCTCGACCCGAAACGTCACCTATTGAATCTGAAGGATGGTCTCGACCCGAAACGTCATCTTTTCCTTCGCTCCATAGATGCTGCCGCACCCGCTGAGCTTCTCCAGCATTTTTGTCTACCTTCGATTTTCCCAGCATCTGCAGTTCTTTCTTAAACAAGGAATGTACTGTATTGCTCCCCGTTGGATTGCAACCTTGTGGTGGTCGGGGAGCTTGTGTGTCTCAGTGACCCCTAGAGCTATGTCAGCGGGAGATTCGTCTCCTGTTAGGGTCTCCCGTGCTGGAAAGATCAAAGGGTAGAGGCGAGACGAAGAGCGATCCCACTGGTCCTCCAGGTTGCGGGTTGAGCCCAGGGCTAACAACCCTGTCTCGTAAAACCAATATGTTACGGAAACAGCAACTGAAGGAATCAACACTACTGAGTGGAGGACCTTTGTTGCAGCCTACATGCCAGGAGGCATAACAGGCAGTAAGTAAGTAGTAAGTGTGTACTGTATTGCTTCACTGACGCAACAAAGTCTTTTCACCGTACCTCGGTTAGAAGTGACAACAGACTCAAAACAGCGGCATGCAAGGCAAGAGCGGTGAGGACTGAGCACTCACCAAAGACCACAGGCTGCATGAGGAGTTGCCCGACCAGCCCGGTGATCATCTGCGCCAGAGTGGCTGGGCCAGGGGCGGGAGGTGCACCGGAGGTGGGGCCGGGAGCAGGAGCCGGAGATGGAGCCGGAGCCGGAGCGGGAGCCGGACCGGGAGCTGAGCCAGGAGGAACCTGCAACATAGAGAGAAATATGACCTGCCGGTAAATAAAACAACAACAGCCGCTGAGTACAGAACTTTGAGTACAGACGTCGGGAGATCATGTTGCAGTTTAGTTTAGTTTCGAGATACAGCACAGAAACAGGCCCTTCGGCCCACCGGCTCCACGCCAGCCAGCGATCCCCATACACTAACACCATCCTACACCCACTAGGGACAATCTTCACATTTACCAAGCCAATTAACTTAACAAACATGCACGTCTTTGGAGCGTGGGAGGAATCAGAAGATCTCGGAGAAAAACCTATGCAGGCCACGGGGAGAACGCACAAACTCCGTACAGACAGCACCTGTAGTCGGGATCGAACCCGGGACTCCGGCCCTGCATTCGCTGTAAGGCAGCGATATTTCATTCATCGTTCTCTATCTCTTCACATCATCGTCTATATCTCACGTTTCCCGTATCCTTAACCAGTCTGAAGGAAGGCCTCGACCCGAAACGTCACCCATTCCTTCACCCCAGAGATGCTGCCTGTCCCGCTGAGTTATTCCAGCTTTTTGTGTCTACCTTCGGTTTAAACCAGCATCTGCAGTTCCTTCCTGCACATTTAAAGTATTGTGTTCCGTTCTGGGCACCATGTTAGAGGAAAGATGTCGCCAAGCTGGCACGTGTACGGAGAAGATTTACGAGGATGTTGCCAGCGCTGAGGGTGTGAGCTATAGGGAGAGGTTGAGCAGGCTGGGACCTCTATTCCTTGGAGCGCAGGAGGATGAGGGGAGATCTTATTGAGGTGTAGAAAACCATGAGAGGAATAGATCGGGCAGATGCACAGAGTCTCTTGCCCAGAGTAGGGGAATCGAGGACGAGAAGGCATAGGTTCAAGGTTTGGGGAAAAGATTTAATAGGAATCCGAGGGGTAACTTTTTCCACACAAAGGGTGGTGGGGGTATGCAGTTGCATATGGCTCTGGTAAGACCACTTCTGGAGTATTGCGTACAGTTTTGGTCTCCTAATTTGATGAAGGATATCCTTGTGATTGAGGCAGTGCAGCGTAGGTTCACGAGATTGATCCCTGGGATGGCGGGACTGTCATATGAGGAAAAATTGAAAAGACTAGGCTTGTATTCACTGGAGTTTAGAAGGATGAGTGGGATCTTATGGAAACATAAAATTATAAAAGGACAGGAAAAGCTCGATGCAGGAAAAATGTTCCCAATGTTGGGCGAGTCCAGAACCAGAGGCCACAGTCTTAGAATAAAGGGGAGGCCATGTAAGACTGAGGTGAGAGAAAACGTTTTCACCCTGAGTTGTGAATTTGTGGAATTCCCTGCCACAGAGGGCAGTGGAGGCCAAATCACTGGATGGATTTAAGAGAGAGTTAGATAGAGCTAGAGGGGCAAGTGGAATCAAGGAATATGGGGAGAAGGCAGGAACGGGGCTACTGATTGGGGATGATCAGCCATGATCTCAGTGAACGGCGGTGCTGGCTCGAAGGGCCAAATGGCCTACTCCAGCACCTATTGTCCATTAACGATAGTGGAGTCAGCTGATATGGGGCGAAGGCAGGAACGAGGCAGTGATTGGGGATGATCAGCTATGATCACATTGAATGTTTCTATGAATGGCGGTGCTGGCACGAAGGGTTGAAAGGCCTCCTCCTGCCCCTATTGTCTATTGGCCTTACCTGTGCTCCCGTCTGTGGGCCGGCTGGGGGTTGAGTCTGTCGCGGGGGGGGAGGGGGCGGCCTGGTTATCACCACGCGGGCCGGGGACGGCTGGAATCCGGTCGCCGGCTGCCCTGCAGGGGAACAGGAAGGAGAAGTCAAGCGCGGGGTCTCACAGGGAGCGGCGGCCATTTTGCCACAGGCGTCTCGCCTCAAGCAGTGACCCCCCCCCCCCACACTCCCCTTCGACCGCCAACGGCCTGAAGCCACAGCACCCACCCACACCTCGACCGACAGCAAACCCAAATCACAGCAAGCAGTTAATAACCGAGTTAATAACAAACCTGCCCTACGCAGAACCACCAAGCAGGCTTAACATATTGTGGGGCTAGACGCACAGCTCTGTATCTGGACACAGTGGGCGACAGGATTATAGACAATAGATGTAGGCAATAGACAATAGGTGCAGGAGTAGGCCAGTCGGCCCTTCGAGCCAGCACCGCCATTCAATGTGATCATGGCTGATCATCCAATCAGTACCCCGTTCCTGCCTTCTCCCCATATCCCCTGACTCCGCTTTCTTTCAGAGCCGTATCTAACTTTCTTTTGAAAGTATCCAGAGAACCGAACTACGCTGCGCTCCCTCAATAGCAAGAATGTCCTTCCAAAACTGCACACTATACTCCAGATGTGGTCTCACTAGGGCCCTGTACAACTGCAGAAGGACCTCTTTGCTCCTATACTCAATTCCTCTCGTTATGGCCAACATGCCATTCGCTTTCTTCACAGCCTGCTGTACCTGCATGCTTACTTTCAGTGACTGATGTACAAGGACCCCCCCAGATCCCGTTGTACTTCCCATTTTCCCAACTTGACACGATTTAGATAGTAATCTGCCTTCCTGTTCTTGCCTTATTTGTGGAATTCCCTGCCACAGAGGGCAGTGGAAGCCAAATCACTGTATGGATTTAAGAGAGAGTTAGATAGAGCTCTAGGGGCTAGTGGAATATGGGGAGAAGGCAGGCACGGGTTATTGATTGGGGACGATCAGCCATGATCGCAATGAATGGCGGTGCTGGCTCGAAGGGCCGAATGGCCTTCTCCTGCACCTATGTTTCTATGTTTGCCATCAAAGTGGATAACCTCACATAAATTCCACATTAAAATGCATCTGCCATGCAACCGCCTACCCACCCAACCTGTCCAAGTCAACCTGCATCCTCATAGCAACCTCCTCACAGTTCACACTGCCACCCGAGCGAAATATGAGGTGCTGTTCCTCGAATTTGCACTGGGCCTCACTCTGACAATGGAGGAGGCCCGGGACAGAAAGGTCAGATTGGGAATGGGAGGGGGAGCTGAAATGCTGGGCCACCGGGAGATCAGGTTGGTTAGGACGGACTGAGCGGAGGTGTTCAGTGAAACGACTACCGAGCCTGCGCTTGGTCTCGCCGATGAAAGGAGGAGAATTAAAACACTCCTGGCTTTAAAAGCAATTAATCATAGCATTCCAGAGATCCCGGAATGGGTGGGACACTTAATGCCAAATGCAGGAAACGGGTTTTGTCGTTTATTTGCAATGAAGCGTAAATCCCCTCGTCCAAACCCTCCAAATGGCCTTTGAAGAAAAAACACTGACTGCTTCACAACAAACGCCAGCATGCCCAGTAATTGATTCCCGTCTCATTTTGCAGCATTAAGCCCCTGTCCAACGATGCGAGTTTACCCAAGAGCTCTCCCGAGTTAAAAAAAGAATCAAACTCATGGTACTTCATCACAAGTATTTTTTTACTCTTGTAAATTTTTCACAAAGATCGTTAAGGGTTTGGACACGCTAGAGGCAGAAAACATGTTCCCGATGTTGGGGGAGTCAAGAACCAGGGGCCACACAGTTTAAGAATAAGGGGTAAGCCATTTAGAATGGAGAAGAGGAAACACTTTTTCTCACAGAGAGTTGCGAGTCTGTGGAATTCTCTGCCTCAGAGGGCGGTGGAGGCCGGTTCTCTGGGTACTTTTAAGAGAGAGCTAGATAGGGCTCTTAAAGATAACGGAGTCAGGGGATATGGGGAGAAGACAGGAACAGGGTACTGATTGGGGATGATCAGCCATGATCACATTGAATGGCGGTGCTGGCTCGAAGGGCCGAATGGCCTACTCCTGCACCTATTGTCTATTGTTGAAAAAACTTCACGAGTTTCCACGTTTCCCGTGTATCTGCCGTTTGCGTTACGAGCCGCTACGAGACATCCACGAGCTCCGACATAGCCGCTGCGTACATTCTACGTACTTACCACGAGTTTGATTTTTTTTAAACTCGGGAGAGCTCTTGGGTGACCTCGCATCGTGGGACAGGGGCTTTAGGCAACACAGATTAGCGGCTTATGTCCATGCATCCCACATCCCACTCTCTCTCTGGAACCCCTGGAGCTGATTAGAGAGGTTTGGTCTGCAGTTGTATAGGGCTCTGGTGCGATCACATCTGGAGTATTGCATACAGTTTTGGTCTCCTAATTTGAGGAAGGACATCCTTGTGATTGAGGCAGTGCAGTGTGGGTTCATGAGATTGATCCCTGGGATGGCGGGACTGTCATATGAGGAAAGATTGAAAAGACTAGGCGTGTATTCACTGGAGTTTAGAAGGATGAGGGGGGGATCTTAGAGAAACATATAAAATTATAAAAGGACTGGACAAGCTAGATGCAGGAACAATGTTCCCAATGTTGGGCGAGTCTAGAACCAGGGGCCACAGTCTTAAAATAAAGGGAAGGCCATTTAGGACTGAGGTGATAAAAAACTTTTTCACCCAGAGAGTTGTGAATTTGTGGAATTCCCTGCCACAGAGGGCAGTGGAGGCCAAATCACTGGATGGATTTAAGAGAGTTAGATAGAGCTCTAGGGACTAGTGGAATCAAGGGATATGGGGAGAAGGCAGGCATGGGTTATTGATTGTGGATGATCAGCCATGATCACAATGAATGGCGGTGCTGGCTCAAAGGGCCGAATGGCATCGTGCTGCACCTATTTTCTATGTTTCTATGCAACTGCTCTGCTCGAGACCGTACCTGCGTTGGCTCCGGCTGCGGCCATGGCTTGCTGAGTGATCTGGTTCATGATGGTCTGCAGGAACTCAGGGGACACCCCCGGGATCTGAACGTGCGGCATTCCACCTGAGAACAAAGAGCAAGTAGAAACACATGGAGGGGTTAGAGGCTGCGGGTAAGCAACACGGCTGCAGACAAGCACACGGGCGCATGCAGCGCTGCTGCATGGCTGCTGCCTTGCCCTGCAGAGTTGCGGCTTAATGCTCAACATCACACTTTCTTTACAACCCCTGATGCTAACTAACAATGGCGCAGCGGTAAAGTTGCTGCCTCACGCGCAGGAGACCCGGGTTTGGCCCCGACTACGGGTGCTGTCTGTACGGAGTTTGTACGTTCTCCCCGTGACAATAGACAATAGGTGCAGGAGTAGGCCATTCGGCCCTTCGAGCCAGCACCGCCATTCAAGGTGATCATGGCTGATCATCCACAACCAGTACCCCGTTCCTGCCTTCTCCCCATATCCCCTGGCTCCGCTATCTATAAGAGCTCTCTCTTGAAAGCATCCAGGGAACCTGCCTCCACCGCCCTTTGAGGCAGAGAATTCCACAGATTCGCAACTCACTGGGAGAAAAAGTGTTTCCTCGTTTCCGTTCTAAATGGCTTACCCCTCATTCTTAAACCGTGTGTGGCCCCTGGTTCTGGACTCCCCCAACATCGGGAACATGTTTCCTGTCTCTATCGTGTCCAAACCCTTAATAACCTTATATGTTTCAAGATCCCCTCTCAATCCTTCTAAACTCCAGAGTATACAAGGTAGACAAAAATGCTGGAGAAACTCAGGTGCGGCAACATCTATGGAGCGAAGGAAATAGGCAACGGCTCGGGCCGAAACCCTTCTTCAGACTCCAGAGTGTACCAGCCCAGCTGCTCCATTCTCTCAGCATATGACAGTCCCGCCATCCCGGGAATTAACCTGGTGAACCTACGCTGCACTCCCTCAATAGCAAGAATGTCCTTCCTCAAATTTTGCACGCTGTATCTCTAAACTAAAAACAAAACAGTGAGAGTACCTGGCCCAGTGCTCCCTGGTGTAGAAGCGTTTGTTGCAGCAGGATTCCCAGGAGAGGCAGAATCTGTCGGAGAATCGATAAAGAGGCTTCAGAATCCACCTGTTTCACAAGGGTCACACTGACAACCTTCACAGGTCATAGGAGCAGAATTAGGCCATTCAGCCCATCAAGTCTACTCTGCCATTCAATCATGGCTGACCTATCTCTCCCTCCCAACCCCATCTCCTCATAACCCCTGACACCCGTGCTAGTCAAGAATCTCGCATTCTAGCAAGCTCATGGCACGTTGGCCTTCATAACCAGGAGTTGAGTACAGGAGCAAAGAGGTCCTTCTGCAGTTATGCAGTGCCCTAGTGAGACCACACCTGGAGTACCCCGTTCCTGCCTTTCCCCCTATCCCTTGACTCCGCTATCTGTGAGAGCTCTATCTAACTCGCTCTTGAAACCATCCAGAGAACCGGGCTCCACTGCCTTCTGTGGCAGAGTATTCCACAGATTCACAGCCCTCTTGTGTGAAAATGTTTTTCCTCAGCTCCATTCTAAATAGCCTACCACTTATTCTTAAAATGTGTGACCCCTGGTTCTGGACTCCCCCAACATCGGGAACGTTTCCTGCCTCTAGCGTGTCCAAATCCTTAACAATCTTATATGTTTCAATAAGATCCCCTCATCCTTCTAAACTCCAGAGTGTACAAGCCCAACCGCTCCATTCTCTCAACATATGACAGTCCCGCCATCCTGGGAATTAACCTGGTGAACCTACACTGCACTCCCTCAATAGCAAGAATGTCCTTCCTCAGATTTGGGGACCAAAACTGCACACAATACTCCAGGTGTAGTCTCACAGGTGTAGTCTCACTGTACAACTGCAGAAGGACCTCTTTGCTCCTATACTCCTCTTGTTATGAAGGCCAACATGCCATTTTCTTTCTTCACTGCCTGCTGTAACTGCATGCTTACATTCTGTGACTGATGAACAAGGACCTTCAGATTCCATTTTACTTCCCCTTTTCCCAACTTGACACACAGAAACATAGAAAATAGGTGCAGGAGGAGGCCATTCGGCCCTTCGAGCCAGCATCGCCACTCATTCTGATCACGACTAATCGTCCCCAATCAATAACCCGTGCCTGCCTTCTCCCCATATCCTTTGATTCCACTAGCCCCTAGAGCTCTATCTAACTCTCTCTTAAACCCATCCAGTGATTTGGCCTCTACTGCCCTCTGTGGCAGGGAGTTCCACAAATTCACAACTCTGGGTGAAAAAGTTTTTTCTCACCTCAGTCTTAAATGGCCTCCCCGCTTTATTCTAAGACTGTGACCCCTGGTTCTGGACTCGCCCAACATTGGGAACATTTTTCCTGCATCTAGCTTAGAAACATAGAAAATAGGTGCAGGAGTAGGCCATTCGGCCCTTCGAGCCTGCACTGCCATTCAATATGATCATGGCTGATCTTGTCCTGATCATTAGCTTGTCCAGTCCTTTTATAATTTTATATGTTTCTATACATATTTCGTAGATATTCAGATAGTAATCTGCTTTCCTGTTTTTCCCAACAAAGTGGATGGCCTCACATGTATCCGCATTAAAGGGCATCTGCCGACTCCCCCAGCCTGTCCAAGTCACCCTGCATCGTCATGGCATCCTCCTCACAGTTCAGTGGCTGCCACCCACCTCCTTGCAGGTTCATCTGCATCATGACCACGGGCTCCATGGTCTGGTGGGTAATGCGGATCACCCTAGGGTGGGAGTTCTGGCCCGGGCCTGGAACCTGCGTTGGGCCTTGGCCCTCCGGCGTTTCCGGTGACTCGGCGGGTGCCTGCGTCTGAGCGGGGGCCGCCGTGCCGGGGGCCGCTGGTGCCGACGGCTGGCCCTCGGCCCCGGGCTGCTGCGGCCGGTTGCCGTTGGTCGTCATGGTGACAGTCGTCCCCACGTTGATCTGCTGGATGGGGCGGAGAGAGAGAGAGAGAGAGAGAGGCGCAATTTTAGTGTCGGAGGGATGGAGGGAGGGGGAACAGAGCAGAGAGGGTCTGAGGGAGGAGTAGTGGCAGATTATTCTGTTTAAGAAGGAACTGCTGATGCTGGAAAATCAAAGATTGACATAAATGCTGGAGAAACTCAGCGGGTGAGGCAGCATCTACGGAGCAAGTGGAATAGATGACGTTTCGGGTCGAGACCCTTCTTCAGACTGATGTGGGGGGGGGGGGGGGGGGAAGAAGAAAGGAAGAGGCAGAGACAGTGGGCTGTGGGAGAGCTGGGGAGGGGAAGGAGGGAGAAAGCAGGGACTACCTGAAATTGGAGAAGTCAATGTTCATACCACTGGGGTGTAAACTACCCAAGCAAAATATGAGTTGCTGCTCCTCCAATTTGCAGTGGGACTCACTCTGGCCACGGAGGAGGCCCAGGACAGAAAGGTTGGATTCGGAATGGGAGGGGGAATTGAAGTGCTGAGCCACTTGGTTATTGCGAACCGAGCGGAGATGTTGTGCGAAGCGATCGCCAAGCCTGCGCTTGGTCTCACCGTTATACACCAGCTGACACCTAGAGCAGCAGATGAAACCTGCAAAGGAAATAGGCAACGTTTCGGACCAAAACCCTTCTAAATTATTTTAATATTGCAGATTGTATCGTTCACGAGATCGCTCCGTTATCTCTCTAGCCACCCTGAAGAAAACATGATATTAGGAGAATGTCGTTTGGATACGCATGTGAACTCTCCACGTCCTTCAGGCCCAAAGCTTCTCGACAGATAAATCTTCATCACAGTCTTTTGATTAATAGTTTATTTATTGCTGAAGAAAAACAGTAAGATAGTCATCCAACTTTCTTCTTATACTAGTACATTTTAAACTTCGTCAAACTTCAGCTTATCGCTTAGAAATGTTAGAAAACTGGCCAAAAGTTAAACCCTCAACCATGGTCCTCCGAAATAAACTAACTAGCAAACAGCTTCTGCACAAACACACCATCAATTATGTAATAAATCACACCAATATATAATTACGGGCAGACTAAAATTTAAACGGCAAATGCCATAATTAATGACACACAAAATAAGGCCAAATAAAGCCACTAGTCCCACTTGCCTGCGCTTGGTCCAAACCTGTCCCATCCATGCACCTGTCTAACCGTTTCTTAAATGACGGGATAGTCCCAGCCTCATTCCTGGGTTTGTTCTTGTAAACCTCCTCTGGACCCATCCGCAGAGGGGGCACACCCTTCCTCAGGCACGGGCCACAAATTTTCCTCACAGTACTCCAAAATTGGTGAAGCGCCCTTTTTCAAGGACCCCCCCCCCAGCTGTGGAATGCCCTACCAAGGGCTATGAGAGACGAGCCGAGGTTTGAAGCAAGCAGCCAACAACTAGGGTGCAGCAGCCATGGTCAGTCATGACCGAGGGGGGCCTACAGAGATGCCCTCTCAGTTGACATTTTGAAACATCATCTAAAGACGTATTTTTAATCAACCTTTTAACTGATTTTACTTCTGTTGTCAGTTTACAATACAATATAATTTATTTATTGTCATTTGAACCTCAAATGAAGTTCAAACGAAATTTGGTTTCTGCTGTCACACAACAAGAAAAGCGCCACTCTCGATTTTATATTTTTTACATAAATCTGTGCTTTTAACTGCCTATGTTCTTACTGTTTTAAATTGTATGTGGAAATGTGCTGAGAGATTGGAGCGGCTGGGCTTGAACACTCTGGAGTTTAGAAGGATGAGAGGTCTCCTTATCGAAACATGTAAGATTGTTAAGGTTTGGACACGCTAGAGGCAGGAAACCAATTCCCCATGTTGGGGGAGTCCAGAACCAGGGGCCGCACACAGTTTAAGAATAAGGGGTAAGCCATTTAGAACGGAAACGAGGAAACACTTTTTCCCACAGAGAGTTGTGAGTGTGGAATTCTCTGCCTCAGAGGGCGGTGGAGGCCGGTTCTCTGGATGCTTTCAAGAGCGAGCTAGATAGGGGCTCTTAAAGATAGCGGAGTCAGGGGATATGGGGAGAAGGCAGGAACGGGGTAGTGATTGGGGATGATCAGCCATGATCACATTGAATGGAGGTGCTGGCTCGAAGAGCCGAATGGCCTCCTCCTGCACCTGTTGTCTATTGTCTATTGTAAAATGGGATTAGGAGGCAGAGATCAGCCATGTTTGAATGGCGGAGTGGACTCGATGGGCCGAGTTTTATTGAAAGCACTTTGCGATGCATTCAACGGAATAAAACGTTGTATGACAGTAAGGGAAAAATAATGTTGTTGTCTCTCCATTGAAGGCAATGACAATAAATCAAATCAAAAAAGTGCTGTACAAATAAAGTTATTATTATTATAGAATGCGGCCTTCTGGAGCCTCGGCCTTGCAACTCTGCAACTGGGACCAGCGCTCCGCCCCCCCCCCCCCAGGGTCTGGTAACTCACCTGAATGGGCAGAGCCTGCTGCAGCACCACGGGTGAAGCGTAGTGGGACATGGGCCGCACCACGTGCAGGTGGCGGGGAGTGTTGGCCGCCAGGTTGCACCGGAGGTCGGACAGAGCCACAAAGGTGTTGCCCAGGAAGCGCAGTGCCTCCCCAACGAGGTTGATGGTCCTCTGGTCCTCCTCCCTGCTCTCCGTCTGTTGGGAAGGAAACGTGGGTGGGGAAAGACCCACTGGTAAGTCAGTAAATAAGAGAAACATAAGAGTGATACAGCGTGGAAACAGGCCCTTCGGCCCAACTCACCAACACCGGCCAACAATGTCCCAGCTACACTAGTCCCAGCTGCCTGTGCTTGGTCCATATCCCTCCAAACCTGCCCTATCCATGGACCTCTCTAACTGATTCTTAAACGATGGGAGAGTCCCAGCCTCAACGACCTCCTCCAGCAGCTCGTTCCATGCACCCACATGTGTGAAAAAAGTTACCCCTCAGATTCCTATTAAATCTTTTCCCTTTCACTTTGAACCGATGTCCTCTGGCCCACGATTCCCCTACTCTGGGCAAGAGATTCTGTGCATCTACCCGATCTATTCCTCATGATTTTACAAGATAGAAGATACATTTATTTGTCACATGTGCCAGTTGGCACAGTGAAATATGTGTTCACCATACAGCCATATAATAATTTTGTACAGGGTACACAAAAGGCTGGAGAAACTCAGCGGGTGCAGCAGCATCTAAGGAGCGAAGGAGATAGGCGACGTTTCGGGTCGAGACCCTTCTTCAGACTGGTCAGGGATCAGGGAAACGAGAGATATAGACGGTGATGTGGAGAGATAAGGAACAATGAGTGAAAGATATGCAAAAAAGTATCGGTGATAAAGGGAACAAGCCATTGTAAGCTGTTTGTGGTGTGAAAATGAGAAGCTGGTGCGACTAGGGTGGGGGAGAGATAGAGACAGAGGGAATGCCAGGGCCCGAGGGCTGAGGGAGAGGTGGGAAGGGGAGGAGACAGCAAGGGTTAACAGAATTGAGAAAATTCAATATTCAAGCCCAAAGGATGCAGACTCCCCAAGCGGAATATGAGGTGCTGTTCCTCCAGCTTGCGGTGTTGCTCACTCTGGCCGTGGAGGAGGCCCAGGACCGAGAGGTCGGATGTGGAATGGGAGGGGGAGTTGAAGTGCTGAGCCACCGGAGGTCGGGTTGGTTATTGCGGACCGAGCGGAGGTGTTCGGCGAAGCGATCGCCAAGCCTCCGCTTGGTCTCACCGATATAGATCATCTGGCATCTGGAGCAGCGGATGCAGTAGATGAGGTTGGAGGAGGTGCAGGTGAACCTCTGTCGGACCTGGAAGGACTGCTTGGGTCCCTGAAAGGAGTGGAGGGGGAGGTGAAGGGACAAGTGTTGCATTTCTTGCGGTTGCAAGGGAAAGTGCCCGGGGAAGGGGTAGAGTGGGAGGGGAGGGAAGAATGGACAAGGGAGTTGCGGAGGGAGCGGTCTTTCCGGAAGGCAGACAGGGGGGGAGATGGGAAGATGTGACGGGTGGAGGGGTCACGTTGGAGGTGGCGAAACTGGCGGAGGACTATATGTTGTATTTGCCGGCTGGTGGGTGAAAGGTGAGGACCAGGGGGACTCTGCCCTGTTTTGCGAGTGGGGGAATGGGGAGCGAGAGCAGTGTTGCGGGGTATGGAGGAGACCCTGGTGCGAGCCTCATCAATAGTGGGGGAGGGGAATCCCCGTTCTCTGAAGAATGAGGCCATTTGTGATGACCTGGTGTGGAACACCTCATCCTGGGAGCAGATGCGGCGTAGACGGAGGAATTGGGAATAGGGGATGGAGTCCTTACAGAAGCAGGGTGGGAGGAAGAGTAGTCCAGGTAGCTGTGGGAGTCAGTAGGTTTGTAGTGGATGTCGGTCAGGAGCGTATCACCTGCAATAGAGATGGTGAGGTCAAGGAATGGTAGGGAAGTGTCGGAAATGGTCCAAGTGTATTTGAGTGCCGGATGGAAGTTGGTGTGAAATGAATGAAGTCAGTCAGTTGTGTGTGGGTGCAGGAGGTGACACCAAAGCAGTCGTCGATGTAACGGAGGTAGAGTCGGGATGGGGCCCTGGTACGCCGAGAACAAGGATTGTTCGACGTACCCAACAAAGAGGCAAGCGTAGCTGGGGCCCATGCGTGTCCCCATAGCTACGCCTTGTGTTTGGAGGAAATGGGAGGAATCAAAAGAGAAGTTATTGAGGGTGAGGACCAACTCTGCTAGGCGGAGGAGGGTGTCAGTGGATGGGTATGGGTTGCTCCTCTGTCGAGGAAGAACCGGAGGAAATGATTTTGTACACCTCTATAAGATCTTCCCTCATCCACCTGCGCTCCATGGAATAGAGACCCAGCCTACTCAACCTCTCCCCGTAGCTCGCACCCTCTAGTCCTGGCAACATCCTCGTAAATCTTCTCTGCACCCTTTCAAACTTGACAATATATTTCCTATAACATGGCGCCCAGAACTGAACACAATATTCTAAATGCGGTCTCACCAACGTCTTATACAACTGCAACATGACCTCCCGACTTCTGTACTCAATGACTTCAACCTCTAAAGGCCAAAGTGCCAAAGACCTTTTTGACTACCTTATCTACATTTTGTTACATTTCATCTTCCCCTTGGGACACCTTCGAATGAGGACAATAGACTATAGGTGCAGGAGTAGGCCATTTGGCCCTTAGAGCCAGCACCGCCATTCAATGCGATCATGGCTGATCATCCGCAATCAGTACCCCGTTCCTGCCTTCTCCCCATATCCCTGACTCCGTTATCTTTACGAGCCCTATCCAGCTCTCTCTTGAAAGTATCCAGAGAAGCGGCCTCCGCTGCCCTCTGAGTTAGAGACTTGCAGGTGAAGCTACAGAGCGGAGAGGGGGCACGTACGTTGTTGTTGTAGTCGGTGGTGGTGGCCGTGCTCAGTATCTCCTGGTATCTCTGGACAAAGGGCTGCAGTCTCGACTCCACCCGCTGCAGTTCCATCAGGACCTCCAGGTACTCTGTGGGGGACGGGTGACTGGGACAGACACAGAGCACAGGACAAGTCAGCACTTAAACCTTCTAGGGCCCGTCCCACTTTGCCATTGTATGGGCGGCGACTGACGCCCGAAAACCGTCTAGTATGACGGGATGAGTCACGGCACGTCAAGCCCCAGTCCCATTGTAGGAGGCAATTCACGAGTTCTCCAGAGTTTCCTCCCCCGATTCGAACTCAGAGAATGTCCGTAGGCGTTCATGGATGTCTCGTAGCGGCTCGTAATCCTAACGGTAGGTACTCGGGAAATCTGGTAAACTCGTGCCGTTTTTTCCATCCCTGTAAAAAATGTCCACGAGTAAAAAAATACTCGCGATGAAAAAAATGGCGACTTTCTATGCCTGCCGTTAGCATTACGGGCCGCTACGAGACATCCATGAACTCCTACGGACCCGCTACGGACATTCTCCGAGTTCGGATCAGGGGAAAGCTCGGGAGAACTCCCTCTTGATTTACCTGGTACAGTGCTTCACTCTGCATCACCATATGCGGCAGCATAGGACAGCGCCAGTGACCTCACAGCCACCGAGCAGCGGCAACGTACGCCCACCCGCGACACGCTGCGGCAAGATGCGACCGGTTGGGACATCTGGGGCGCGTGACGGCATCTGATTGACCAGTTTCCCAATAAAAGGGGACGCGCGCGCGTCGAGCTACGGGTGAGGCGTGGTGATGCACGGCGATGCAAAATAAATTAGCGTAGGCAATGACCGTGCGTCACCCGTACGTCATTGTGCGAAAGGGTTAGGTTAGGTAAGGGGGAGGTACAGCGAGACCTGTTTGTCACTGAAAGTTGGCGTGCAGGTACAGCAGGCAGTGAAGAAAGCTAATGGAATGTTGGCCTTCATAACAAGAGGATTTCAGTATAGTAGTAGCGAGGTTCTTCTGCAGTTGTATAGGGCTCGGGTGAGACCACATCTGGAGTATTGTGTACAGTTTTGGTCTCCTAATTTGAGGAAGGACATCCTTGTGATTGAGGCAGTGCAGCGTAAGTTCACAAGATTGATCCCTGGGATGGCGGGACTGACATATGAGGAAAGATGGAAAAGACTAGGCTTGTATTCACTGGAATTTAGAAGAATGACGGGGGGGGTCTTATAGAAACATATACAATTATAAAAGGACTGGACAAGCTAGATGCAGAAAAATTGTTCCCAATGTTGGCCGAGTCCAGAACCAGGGGCCACAGTCTTAGAATAAAGGGGAGGTCATTTAAGACTGAGGTGAGAAAAAACCTTTTCACCCAGAGAGTTGTGAATTTGTGGAATTCCCTGCCACAGAGGACAGTGGAGGCCAAATCACAGGATGGATTTAAGAGAGAGTTGGATAGAGCTCTAGGGGCTAGTGGAGTCAAGGGATATGGGGAGAAGGCAGGCGCGGGTTATTGATCGGGGACGATCAGCCATGATCACAATGAATGGCGGTGCTGGATAGAAGGGCCGAATGACCTCCGCCTGCACCTATTGTCGATGTTTCTATGTTTCTATGAAAGGGCGCACGACATGATAAGACATGCAGATGTCCCGCGAGGATTTTGATCATTCCAAAATCCCGGGGCGGCAAAGAGACATCGCGCGTTACTACATGCGTCACCAAGCGCCACGACGCGACAACCTCTTTTTAGGCTGTCGCCTAAAATGTCGCCCAAGTGGGACGGGCCCTTAACAGATACGGTTGTGTTCCCGACCTATACAGTGTCCTCCACAATGTTTGGGACAAACGGCCATCATTTATTTATTTGCCGCTGTACTCCCCAATTTGAAAATTTGTAATAGAAAAAAAATCACATGTGGCTAAAGTGCACATTGTCAGATTTCAATAAAGGCCATTTTTACACATTTTGGTTTCACCATGTAGAAATGAGAGCAGTGTTTATGCATAGTCCCCCCATTTCAGGGCTCCATAATGTCTGAGACGCAGCAATGTCATGTACATGGAAGTGGTCATGTTTAGTATTTTGTTGCATAAACCTTTGCATGCAATGACGGCTTGAAGTCTGTGAATCATGGACATCACCAGTTGCTGGGTGTCTTCTCTGGTGATGCTCTGCCAGGCCTGTATTGCAGCATCTTTAGCTTATGCTTGTTTTGGGGACGAGTCCCCTTCAGCTTTCTCTCCAGCATATAAAAGGCATGCTCCATTGGGTTCAGATCGGGTGATTGACTTGGTCACTCAGGAATTGACCATTTTTTAGCTTTGATAAACTCCTTTGTTGCTTTAGCAGTAGGTTTGGAATCATTGTCTTGCTGTAGAATGAACCTCCGGCCAATGAGTTTTGAGGCGTTTGACCAATCGATCACCCGTTCATACTAGTTCTATGTCACCCCACTTACTCATTCACTACCAATACACTTGGGGCAATTTGCAGGGGTAAATTCTTGTACATACCCACTCGCTTGTCCTTGGAATGTGGAAGGAAAGCCATGCGGTCACGTGTAGAATGTACACACCCCACACAGACAGCACCTGAGGCCAGGATCGAACCTGGGTCTCTGGCGCCGTGAGGCTGCATCTTTACCAGCGTGTAGCACAGCGCTAGTGTACGGGGTGATCGCTGGTCCGTGCGAACTCGGTGGGCCGAAGGGCCGATTTCCACACTGCATCTCAAACGTCTAATGTCAATAGACAATAGGTGCAGTGTGGTCCTCGAGCCAGCACCGCCATTCAATGTGATCATGGCTGATCATACCCAATCTGTACCCCGTTCCTGCCTTCTCCCCATATCCCCTGACTCCGCTATCTGTAAGCCCTATCTAGCTCTCTCTTGAAAGCATCCTGAAAATTGGCCTCCACTGCCTTCTGAGGTAGAGAATTCCACAGACTCACAACTCTCTGTGTAAAAAAGTGTTTCCTCGTCTCCATTCTACATGGCTTACCCCTTATTCTTAAAGTGTGTGTGGCCCCTGGTTCTGGACTCCCCCAACATTGGGAACATGTTTCCTGCCTCTAGCGTGTCCAAACCCTTAATAATCCTATATGTTTCAATAAGATCCCCTCTCATCCTAAATTCCAGAGTATACAAGCCCAGCTGCTCTATTCTCTCAGCGTATGACAGTCTCGCCATCCTGGGAATTAACCTGGTGAACATACGTTGCACTCCCTCAATAATAAGAATGTCCTTCCTCAAATTAGGGGAATAAAACTGCACACAATTTTCTGCCTTCTCCAGGAATTAACCTTATGAACCTACGCTGCACTCCCTCAATAGCAAGAATATCCTTCTTCAAATTTGGAGACCAAAATTGCACACAATACTCCAGGTGTGGTCTCACTAGGGCTCTGTACAACTGCAGAAGGACTTCTTTGCTCCTGTGCTCAACTCCTCTTGTTATGAAGGCCAACATGCCATTCACTTTCTTCAGTGCCTGCTGCACCTGCATGCTTAATGCCCCTGTCCCACTTAGGAATGCTGAATGGAAACCTCTGGAGTCTTTGCGCCCCACCCAAGGTTTCCGTGTGGTTCCCAGAGGTTTTTGTCCTCCGGCAACCACCTTCAACTAGCATCGCAACCGGCTTCGACCAACAAATTACCAATTTTTAAAACAGAAATTCGACCATTAGGGAGACTGACAAAAACCTCCAGGAACCGCACGGAAACCTTGGGTGGGGCGCAAAGTCTCCAGAGATTTCCGTTCAGGTTTCCTAAGTGGGACAGGCGCATAAGTGGGACAGGGGCATAACTGTGCTAACATTAATCCTCAACTATCCCAGCTTAAATTCTTCACCTCCAACTGTTCTGTTTACTTTTCCAGTGGAACGTTGAAGATAAGGATCGCGCTGTAAATCGAGATGCATCGCTGTTTTTCCCAAAGCATTTTAAAACAAGCACCACTTGAATAATATCACTTTTCAACAACAAGAACTAACAAAGATTTGCATTCTTTTTTTGACGGAGAGATCATCGATCTAAAAGTCAAGTCAAGTCAAGTCAGGTTTATTCGTCACATACGCATACGAGATGTGTAGTGAAATGAAAAGTGGCAATGCTCGCGGATTGTGTAAAAAACTACTGAACAGAATCAGTAATTACATATTTGTGGGAGAAAAAAAAAGAAACAGCAATTTAAAAAAGACACCACACAACGGTAAGTTGGTACGGTAAGTTAGTCCCTGGTGAGATAGGAGTTTACAGTCCTAATGTCCTCTGGAAAGAAACTCCTTCTTATCCTCTCTGTTTTCGCAGCGTGACAGCGGGGGCGTTTGCCTGACTGTAGCAGCTGGAACAGTCCTTTGCTGGGGTGGTAGGGGTCCCCCATGATCTTGCTGGCTCTGGATTTGCACCTTCTGATGTATAGGCCCTGCAGGGGGGCGAGTGTAGTTCCCATAGAGCGTTCGGCCGAACACACTACTCTCTGCAGAGCCTTCTTGCCCCGGGCAGAGCAGTTCACAAACCAGATTGTGATGTTTCCGGACAAGATGCTTTCTACAGCCTCATAGTAGAAGCACTGGAGGATCCTCAGAGAGACTGAATTTCCTCAATTGCCTGAGGTGGTAAAGGCGCTGCCTTGCCTTACTCACCAGTGCTGCAGCGTGTGATGTCCATGTCAGATCCTCTGAGATGTGGACTCCCAGGTATTTAAAACAGCTCACCCTATCCACAGTAGCCCCATTTATCTCCAGTGGCGTGTACGTCCTCGGATGTTGTGCCCTTCTAAAGTCCACGATCAGCTCCTTAGTTTTTTTGATGTTCAAGAGGAAGTTGAGTGCCAGATCAGCCACCTCCTCCCGGTAGGCCTTCTCATCGTTGTCTGAGATCAGGCCCACCACCACAGCGTCATCAGCAAACCTGATTATCAAGTTGGAGCTGAACCTAGCCACACAGTCGTGTGTGTACAGGGAGTACAGTAGGGGGCTGAGGACGCAACCCTGGGGGCATCCTGTGCTCAGGGTGAGGGACTTTCGATGTATTTTCTCCCATCTTGACTACCTGGGGCCTGGCGGTGAGAAAGTCCAGGACCCAGGCACACAGGGGGATGTTGAAACATCAACTGTTCAGTTTAAAGGTAGACAAAAATGCTGGAGAAACTCAGCGGGTTAGGCAGCATCTATGGAGCGAAGGAATAGGTGACGTTTCGACCCGAAACGTCACCTATTCCTTCGCTCCATAGATGCTGCCTCACCCGTTGAGTTTCTCCAGCATTTTTGTCTACCTTCCATTTTTCCAGCATCTGCAGTTCTTTCTTATACAAATGTTTGGTTTGGAGATACAGCGCAGAAACAGGCCTATCGACCAGCGATCCTCACACATTAACACAATCCTACACACATACACACACACTAGGGACAAGTTTACACTTGATTTTGGAGCAACTTCAGCAACAGACTGGTTCCACCAAGGTGCAGCACGGAACGCCACAGGAGATCCTTCTTCCCTGTGGCTATCGAACTGCGCAACTCATCCCACTTCTGTCGTGAGGTGGACTGGGCGAATCTACCGCTGTGAGGCGGCGACTGTACTGCTGCGCCGCCGTGCCCGTGAGTGAACAAGAGGACGCACTGGGACAAGCGTTTCCAAAATTCGGGGATTCCGGTTGTCTTTGGCTAATTTTAGGGAAATGAAATAATTTTGTGGAATTTCTGCAAATTTCCCGGCCCGGTGAGCCTTCCCCGACTGCGAGTGTGCGACTGCCGTCCCCGACTGCGCACGCGCGGACACCGGGCTCACCGCGCGCCCGCGGGGAGACACGAAGGGGTCCAATCAGGCCCTCGGGATGATTTGCGGGAAAAAGTACTTGCCTGTGTATTTACGACCGTCTGCGCCTGCGCAGTTGGGGAGGCCCGTCAGCCGCGTCACAATTGAAAATGGCGGCGGTGACGCGGTAGGGGCGCCGTCTCCCCGCGCGCGCGCGCGCAGTGGGACCGATATCAGCGAGTGCACCCTTGCGCAAGGCTTACTGAGGCCGAGAAATACCATCAAATTCCAGGTCATTTGGAATTCTATTTCAGGAATTGCTTTTGTTGACTTGTGGAGGCACTGCACTGGGACGTGGCAACTCTGGCGCTGTGCGGCGGCGACTGTACCGCTGCGCCAGCGTGCCCGTGAGTGACGTAACGGGACGCGCCAACTTACTTGGGGCCGGGCGCTGCTTCCTCAGTCTGCGTGGTGGCGGATGACAGGCTCGGCTCGGCACCCCCCGAGGCGTTGGCGCCCTCGTCGGTCGCGCCCTCTGCCGGCGGGTCCGGCGCCAGGGGGGCCGGGGCTGCCGGCGGCTCCGTGCCGGACGTCTCCATGGCCTCCCCGGCCGCCGGAGGAGCGGCGGGAGGTGCTGGCTCTGCCGCCGGGCTGGTGGCGTCTGCGGGGCCCGGCGCTGCCTCCTGCGTGCCGCCGTTGCCGTGGCCCTGGCAAAGGTGTGACAGAATGGACAGGCATTACTCGCAGCACACATGCAGCACAACGCATTAATGATCGGCACAAAATGCTGGAGTAACTCAGCGGCACAAGCAGCATATCTGGAGAGAAGGAATGACGCTGCCTGTCCCGCTGAGTTACTCCAGCATTTTGTGTCTATCTTCAATTTAAACCTGCATCTGCAGTTCCTTCCAAACATATTTCTCGATTAGCCTAGTTTAGAGATACAGCGCGGAAACAGGCCCTTTGACCCACCGGGTCCGTGCCGACCAGCGATCCCCGCACATTAACACCAAGCCAATCAACCTACCAACCAGTACGTCTCTGGAATGTGGGAGGAAACTGAAGATCTCGGAGAAAACCCACGCAGGTCACGGGGAGAACGTACAAACTCCGCACAGACAGCGCCAGTAGTCGGGATCGAACCCGGGTCTCCGGCACTGCATTCGCTGTGAGGCTGCAACTCTACCGCTGCGCCACCGTAGGGAGAAGGCAGGAGAATGGGGTTGGGAGGGAGAGATAGATCAGCCATGATTGACTGGCGGAGTAGACTTGATGGGCCGAATGGCCTACTTCTGTTCCTATCATTAACGACCATATTGACACGGACAATACATGATTATTGCTAGCTCAGGAAGAAGGGCCTCGACCCGAAATGTGTTTCCTCATCTCCGTTCTAAATGGCTTACCCCTTATTCTTAAACTGTGACCCCTGGTTCTGGACTCCCCCAACATCGGGAACATGTTTCCTCCCTCTAGAGTGCCCAAACCCTTTAATAATATTATATGTTTCAATAAGATCCCCTCTCATCCTTCTAAACTCCCGTGTATACAAGCCCAGCCGCTCCGTTCTCAATCAAGTCAGTTTTATTTCTACAGCACATTTAAAAACAACTCTCGTTGACCAAAGTGCTTTACATTGGTGCAGGTACTAACGTGCTACAAACAGTGGTACATAGATCAACAATACATACATAGATACATATATGCAGCGCTCCCTCAGAGGACCTCAAGAAAGGCTTGAGAGCAGAAATAAGTTTTAAGTCTAGACTTAAAAGAGTTGATGGAGGGGGCAGTTCTGATGGGAAGAGGGATGCTGTTCCACAGTCTAGGAGCTGCAACCGCTAAAGCACGGTCGCCCCTGAGCTTATGCCCAGACCGCGGGATGGTCAGTAACCCCAAGTCGGCCGATCTGAGGGGCCTGGAGCTGGTGTGGTGGGTGAGCAGAGTGTTGATGTAGGCGGGGGCGAGCCCGTTAAGGGCTTTGTAAATGAATAAGAGGAGCTTGAAGTTGATTCTGTACCATACTGGGAGCCAGTGGAGAGAGGCCAGAATCGGGGTGATGTGGTCCCTTATTCGGGTGCCCGTCAGAATTCTATCAACATATGACAGTCCCGCCACCCCGGGAACCTACGCTGCACTCCCTCAACTGGGTTGCAAGCTTATCCCAAGCGGAATACCAGGCGCTGCTCCTCCAAAAGTCCGTGTTTCCACGACTTTGCATCGGTCACAATGTGCCGAAGGTAGGCTTGTCTTGAGACAGAAGCTTGGTCCTCACCTCCAGCCTGTTCAAGATGCCCTGGATGTCCCTCAGCATGTGCTGGGCCAGCACCAGTCGAACCCGTGGCTCACTCTGCGGAAACAAAGAAGTGTCGTCAGTAATGAGGTTCAGGTTCATACGGGTCCCAGGAGCAGAATGAGGCCATTCGGCTCATCTACTCCGCCATACAATCGTGGCTGATCTATCTCTCCCCGACAATCCCTTCTCCCCCCACAACCACTGACACCCATACTGATCAAGAATCCGTTAATCTCTGCCTTAAAAATATCCGCTGACTTGGTCTCCACAGCCGACTGTGACAAAAAACTCCCACAGATTCACCACCCTCTGGCTAAAGAAATTCCTCCTCATCTCCTTTCTAAAGGCACGTCCTTTAATTCTGAGGCTGTGCCCTCTGGTCCTAGACTCTCCCACTAGTGGAAACATCCTCCCCACAACCACTCTATCCAGTCTGAAGAAGGGTCGCGACCCAAAACTTCACCCATTCCTTCTCTCCAGAGATGCTGCCTGCAGAGTTACTCCAGCATTCTGTAGTCCGCACTCTATCCAGGCCAGGCACAGAGACAAACAAAGTACTACATCAGGTAGGTTATTGTCCTGGACAGATTACGTTTCGAGTCGGGACCCTTCTTCACACTTTCCTCTAAGCATTGTTAACGCACCTTGAGAAATGAGACGAGGGGGAATTTCTTTAGTCAGAGGATGGTGAATCTGAGGAATTCATTGCCACAGATGGCTGCGGAGGCCACATCATTGGGTATTGCTAGGTTCTCGATTAGTCATGGGGCTGCCCCACTGCACGAGCTAATTCAAGAGTTCTCCCGAGTTTCCCCGATTCGAACTCGGAGAATTACGATAATGGCCGCTCGTAGGTACTCGGGGCTCTTGTGGACATTTTTCAACATGTTGAAAAATCTTCACGAGTCTTCCCGAGCTTACCGTGTTTCCCGAGTCCCTGCCGTTAGCGTTACGAGCCGCTAAAAGACGTCCCGAGCTCCGACGTTCCCGCTACGTACATTCTACGTGCTTACCACGAGTTTGTTTTTTTTTTAACAACTCGGGAGATCTCTTGAATTAGCTCGTACAGTGGGACAGCCCCTTAAGCGTGTGAAAGGCTACATATGTACCGAGGTACAGAGTCAAGCTTTTTGTCGCCTGCTATCCAGTTTGAGTCGCTGCCTCAAAAAGGCTGGCAGCATCATCGAGGACCCACACCATCCTGGCCACACACTCATCTCCCCGCTGCCTTCAGGTAGAAGGTACAGGAGCCTGAAGACTGCAACGTCCAGGTTCAGGAACAGCCCCTTCCCCACAGCCATCAGACTATTAAACTCAACTCAAACAAAACTCTGAACTTTAATAGCCTATTGCACTTTATCTGCTTATTTATGTGTGTATATGTATATTCAATGGTCTGGACAACTGATCTGTTCTGTATTTATTTATGCCTACAATATTCTGTTGTGCTGAAGCAAAGCGAGAATTTCATTGTCCTAAATGGGACACATGACAATAAACTCTCTTGAACTTGAAAGACTATACATGATTACAATCGAGCCGTCCACACTGTACAGATACAGGATAAAGGGAAAAACTGAAGAAAGGCTCTCACTCGAAACGTCACCCATCCTTTTTCACCAAAGATGCTCCAGAGATCTCTGGAGAACATGGATAGGTGACAATTCGGGTTAGGACCCTTCTTCAAAGCGCCCCGATCCGAAACGCCACCTGTCCATATTCTCCAAAACCTAGACACACAGAGCTGGAGTAACTCAGCGGATTAGGCAACATCTCTGGAGAAAAAGGACGGGTGACGTTTCGGATCGGAACCCTTCTTTGGACGTTTCCTGCAGAGTTGTTCCAGCATTTTTGCGTCTTTCTTAGGTAAACCGGCCTCTGCAGTTCCTTGTTTTTTTCACAGTCTTCTAGACCAGTGGTTCTCAACCTTTTAGGCACCAGTACTCGCATTCGCGAACAAAACACTGTATGTAAAATGTACGTTTGTTAGGTTCCTAAAAATGGGCTCAACATATAACAAAACCATATAACCATATAACAATTACAGCACGGAAACAGGCCCTCTCGGCCCTTCAAGTCCGTGCCGACCATTTGTTTTCCCCTAGTCCCATCTACCTGCACTCAGACCATACCCTTCTATTCCCTTCACGTCCATATACCTATCCACTTTACTCTTAAATGTTAAAATCGATCCTGCCTCCACCACTTCTGCTGGAAGCTCATTCCACACAGCCACCACCCTCTGAGTAAAGAAGTTCCCCCTCACGTTACCCCGAAACTTCTGTCCCTTAATTCTCATGTCATGCCCTCTTGTTTGAATCTTCCCTACCCTCAATGGGAAAAACGTATCCATGTCAACTCTGTCTATCCCTTTCATCATTTTAAAGACCTCAATCAAGTCCCCCCTTAACCTTCTGCGCTCCAAAGAATAAAGACCTAACTTGTTCAACCTTTCTCTGTAACATAGTTGCTGGAACCCTGGCAACATTCTCGTAAATCTCCTCTGTACTCTCTCTATTTTGTTGACATCCTTCCTATAATTAGGCGACCAAAATTGTACACCATACTCCAGAATTGGTCTTACCAATGCCTTGTACAATTTTAATATTACTTCCCTACTCCTATATTCAATGCTCTGATTTATAAAGGCCAGCACACCAAAGGCTTTCTTTACCACCCTATCTACATGCGATTCCACCTTCTGGGAACTATGCACAGTTATTCCTAGATCCCTCTGTTCAACAGATAAATATGTTATTTGTGTCCCCTTCATCACCCCCGGCAAAGCCCCAAACGACCCACATAGGGTAGCGTTGTTAAGGGGCTGTCCCACTTGGGCGACCTAATTGGCGAGTTTAGGAGTTTGAAAAAAATGTCATGTTGAAGACCTCCTTCAACTATGTAGAAGACTAGCTTCGACTAACTTTGGAAAAATTGGACACCGAATAGTCAATTTTATTTGTATAGCACATTTAAAAAGCAACTCACGTTGACCAAAGTGCTTCACATCAGTGCAGGTACTAATGTGCTACATACAATGGTACACACACCTAACAATACATACATAAACTGTTTACAGCATCCCCTCAGTGGGGCTCAAAAACGCTAGGGAGTAGAAATAGGTTTTGAGTCTGGACTTAAAGGAGTCGATGGAGGGGGCAGTTCTGATGAGGAGAGGGATCATAGAGGATCTGACATGGACACCACACGCTGCCGCACTGGTGAGTTAGGCCTTTACCACCTCAGGCAGCTGAGGAAATTCAGAGTCTCTCCGAGGATCTTTCAATCCTTCTACTCTGGGGCTGTAGAAAGCATCTTGTCCGGCAACATCACAATCTGGTTTGGGAACAGCTCTGCCCAGGGCAGGAAGGCTCTGCAGAGTAGTGTGTTCGGCCGAACGCACAATGGGAACTACACGCGCCCCCCTGCAGGACCTATACACCAGGGGGTGCAGATCCAGAGCCAGCAACATTATGGGGGACCCCTACCACCCCAGCAACGGACTGTTCCAGCTGCTATGGTCAGGCAAACGCCTCCGCTGTCACGCAAAACAGAGGATGAGAAGGAGCTTCTTCCCACAGGCAATTAAGACTGTAAAATCTCATCTCACCAGGGACTCATTTACTGTACCAATTTACTGCTGTGATATGTCTTTTTAAAATTGCTGTTTTTTGCTGATTTGTAGTTGCTGTTAAGATTGCTGCTTTGTAGGGGTTTTTTTTACACAATCCGCGAGCATTGCCACTTTTCATTTCACTGCACATCTCGTATGCGTATGTGACAAATAAACTTGACTTGGATGCTATTCCAGTCTAGGTGCTGCAACCACAAAAGCGCGCTCGATTTTTAAAATCTCAAAATGTTGTAACAGTCCTACATAGGGGGTCACGCCCCCCCCCCCCCCCCGGGCTAGGAACCACTGTTCTAGACCAAGGCGTTTGTGAGAGAGCATCAGCATTTGCAGAGGTAACAAGCTGACAACCACTGCCCAAGACTTTAAACACATTTTTCAGCAACCTAGAATTCAACTTTTAAAAGGATCCCTGATGAGGAAAGACTAGTATCCATGCAGTAGGTGCAGGAGTAGGCCATTCGGCCCTTCGAGCCAGCACCGCCATTCAATGTGATCACTGGTGATCATCCCCAATCAGTACCCCAATCCTGCCTTCTCCCCATATCCCCTGACTCCGCTATCTTTAAGCCTCCGCTAAGCCCTATCTAGCTCTCTCTTGAAAGTATCCAGAGAACCGGCCTCCACCACCCTCTGAGGCAGGGAATTCCACAGACTCACAACTGTTTCCTGCCTCTCGCGTGTCCAAACCCTTAACAATCTTAAGATCCCCTCTCATCCTTCTAAACTCCAGAGTGCACAAGCCCAGCCGCTCCATTCTCTCAGTATATGACAGACCCGCCATCCCGGGAATTAACCTTCATGTCGATGGTGGTGGGGGGTGGTGGTGGGTGGGGCAGTTCTGATGAGGAGGGGGATGCTATTCCACAGTCTAGGTGCGGCAACCGCAAAAGCACGCTTGATTTTTAAAATCTCAAAATGTTGTAACATTCCTACATAGGGTGCCACGCCCCCCTGTTCTAGACCAAGGCGTTTGTGAGAGTGCATCAGCATTTGCAGAGGTAACAAGCTGAGAACCACTGCCCAAGACTGAACATTTCAACAAGTTTTTCAGCAACCTAGAATTCAACTTTTAAAAGGACCCCTAATGAGGAAAGACCAGTGTCCATGCAGTTCTTTGGGGGTGCCTCTGAGCACTTTGTAGCCAAAGGCAAACGGTTAATACTGACGCTGACGCTACAGACAGTGTGGTACAGAACATGCGCCCGGTCACGCCAGGGTGAAAATGTATGCAGCAACCTGAGATGAGGAACACACTTTGGACAAGAAACTAAAGGGCCTGTCCCACTTGCATGCGATTGCGTGCGTTTGGCGTGACCACGCGAAGTTCGCGCTGAGTTCGCGCTATGTGCACGCTACGTTCGCGCGTTACGTCATTTGCGTCATGTTGACCAATCAGCTGGGCAGGAGGCGGGCCGACTGAATTTGGGTATCGCACGGCGTCGGGCAGTGACGTCATCACGCAACGCCACGTGCTAGGCGTACGCCGTCAAGGCGCTGCGTACGACCGCAATGCACCTGCGTGCCGACTGCAGGAATTTCAGAGCCCCGCGCGATGTCGGGACCAGCCCCGCACTTCTAAGTGGGACCGGCCCCGCGCGGCCATACGGTGCCCGTACGCCTCAAACGACCACGAGGTTGCGTAATTTGCGAGCCAAGGTCGCGTAAGTGGCCCAGCCCCTTAGGAACCACCCAGTTTTTCTTCAAGATGTGGCCTTTCCCTTCCTCCCAAGTGAGCTGGGCTGTGGAATCGGAGTACATACCCCACACTTTATTTCCAATAAAAAATGTACAATGGAATTTCAATTTTGTCATAGTGCTATATGTCATTTTTTTTCCTATTAGAGTAATGAATTATGTTTTTTTTTCCCACAAGAGTAAACAATAAAAAAAAGAACCACAATAGCACAGCTACAACCATTATAGACAATAGACAATAGGTGCAGGAGTAGGCCATTGGGCCCTTCAAGCCAGCACCGCCATTCAATGAGATCATGGCTGATCATCCCCAATCAGTACTCCCATTCCTGCCTTCTCCCACTATCCCATGACTCTGCTATCTTTAAGGGCCCTATCTAACTCTCTCTTGAAAGCATCCATAGAATTGGCCTCCACTGCCTTCTGAGGCAGAGAATTCCACAGATTCAGCCTTCGGCCCATCGAGCGAAGGGTCATCGCCGAACAGCGATTCCCCTTTACCTCAGTACTATCCCACACGCTCGGACAGTTTACGATTTTACTGAAGCCAATATAACCGGCAGCACTGCCTCACAGAGCCAGAGATCCAAGTTCAATCCTGACTATGGGCGTCTGTCTCCACGTTCTCCCCGTGACCTGCGTGTGGTTTTCTCAGAGATCTTCGCTTTCCTCCCACCCTCCAGAGACGTACAGGTTTGCAGGTTAATTGGCGGTACAAATGTAAAATTGTCCCGGGTGATTGAGGGACAGTGTTAATGTGTGGGGGGGAGCGCTGAATGGCGCGGACTTGATGGGGCAAAGGGATTGACCATCCGGAGCCCGGGACCCCTTGCTGGGGATCGCCGGAGAAGAGCTCCGACCGTCAGCCTTGTACGTCCGGCCGTCCGTAGTGGCGACTACGGAGGGTTCATGGCCCTGACCACGGGTGAACAAAGGAGGAGGACTGACTGAACTTTGTTGCCTTCCACCACAGTGAAGAAAGCTGTGGTGGATGTTTGTGTTAAATCTTGTTGTGTACGGTGTGTTTTTTTTAAGTGTACCGCTGCTGGCAAATTCGCATCACTGCACCTCTGGGTGCATGTGACGAATAAAATTGATTTTGTTTCCACGCTGTATCTATGAACTAAACCCACGAAAAAGCATGAACCAAGGTACAAATGAAATAGATCTGAACTGCCACGAGAGTGACGACAGCACACAAAGCAATTCCATCGATCGAGCCACTTCACGATTCAGGATGTACGGGACAAGGCGTAGCCAAAACACAAACAGGTCCCCCAATGGTGAAGACGTTTGGGGCGTTCCAGCGTCCAGTCTCTCTCAGTATTCCACAACTCCCAACTGCACCTTTCCCAATCCAAAGGAGCTCGGGCCACATTCAGATGAAGCGCGCCTCGTGCTACTCAAGGGCCTGTCCCAGTTACGCGGCCTTTACAGAAGACTTCCCTCACCCGTCATAGGTTGCCGAAATTTTCGACGTGTTGAAAATTCAGCGGCGACCAGAAAGACGCTACGACTCTTTGGAGACCTCTCACGACCATAGGAGACCTCTCACGATCATGTAGGCGACCCCTGGCGACATGTGGCGGGTGACCTGTCACCACCTTAGGAGACCTCTCACTGCCACGCAGCCTGTATGGTCGTGGGAGGTCTCCAAAGAGTTGTCGCGTCTTTCTGGTCACCGCTGAACTTTCAACATGTTGAAAATTTCGGCGAGCTATCACGGTTGCCGGCAGTCGCCTGTAAAGGTCGCGTTAACGGCCTGTCCCACTTTGGAGATCTAAACAGCAACCTCTGGTGACCTTGCCCGCCACCCAAGGGTTCCATGAGGTCACGGGAGGTTTTGGTCACTCTCCCCAATGGTCGAAAGTGGTTTCCACGGTGGTCGAGGCTTCATCTAGGTTGCTGCTATTTTTTCGTCATGATTAAAACCGGCCTCGACTAAAAATAGGCTGCCGTTTTAAAAATCGATAATTGTTTAGTCGCAGGTCTAGTGAAGCCGGTTTTCTTCATAGTTGAGGAAGGTTTTCAACATATGCGTGGGAGGTGGTAGGAGGTTGCAGGTCATCTCGACCGTGATTTTTTTTTGGGTGGCGGGCAAGGTCACCAGAGGTTGCTGTTTAGGTCTCCTTAGTGGGACAGGCATTCAGCATAAAGTCTCCAGATAACCAACGCACCCGACAAAAAAAAAGCACTGCTGATGCCAGTTTACAAAAAAAACATAAGGGACAAAGTGCTGGAGTAACTCATCGGTCGGGCAGCATCCCTGGAAAACACATTTGGGCCATGTTTCGGGTCGGGACGCTTTTCCAGGCTTGCTGCCTGACCCGCCGAGTTACTCCAGCACTTTGTGCCTTATGTTTTTTTTTGTAAACTGGCATCTGCAGTTCCTTCTTTCAACATACATCACATCGACCATGCTGGTCAACTACAACTACAGCTACTTAAGAAGATAGAAGCATAGTCCGAGAGGGCCAGAGGAGGTTGACGGGAATGATCCTGGCGGTGATTTGGTTTACGCAAGAAGGCCATGGGCCTGTCCTCGCTGGAGTTTAGGAGGATGAGGGAGGACCTCATTGAAATTTGAGGAAGGATGACGGGGACTGTCATATGAGGAAAGATGAAAAGACTAGGCTTCTAATTCACCTAGATGCAGGAAAAATGTTCCCCATGTTGGCGGTCCCAGAACCAACAGTCTTAGAATAAAGGGGAGGTCATTTAAGATGAGGTTGTGAATTTGTGAATTCCCTGATATAGTGGAGTGATCGGGTTATTGATAGGGGACGATCAGCCATGATCACAGTGAATGGTGGTGCTGGCTCGAAGGGCCGAATGGCCTCCTCCTCACCTATTTTCTATGTTTCTATGTCGCGGGTGTCTCCAGGGGGCATGTCGCCAGGAGGTCGCCTGTATGGCTGTGAGAGGTCACCAGGGGTCACCTGTGTGGTCGTGAGTGGCCTCCTAGTCACCCAAAGAGTGGTAGCGTCTTTCTGGTCACCGCTGAATTTTCAGCGTGTCGAAACTTTTCGGTGACCTACGACGGGTGCCGGCAGTCGCCAAAAAGGTCGTGTAAGTGGGACAGGCCCATAAGTTACGGAGTTACGGGTTACGGAGAGACGTCAGAAGGATGGGGTTGAGAGGGATAGTCAGATCAGCCACGATTGAATGGCGGAGCAAACTGGACGGGCCGAATGGCCTAATTCTGCCTCTAGGTCTTGTGGTCTTCAAGGTTAGAATGGGTGAGCAAGATGGAAGAGGGGGAAATAGATGGAAGGAAAGTCAAAAAAGGAGAGAGAGTGAGGTTACCTGGATGGGACTCTGCTCCACATTGATGTGCATATCCACCGAAGATCCGTCACCCTTTCGGAGTGCGAGGGGAGGGAAGGGGAGAAAGCACCAATCGTCAAATAAATAGCTGCTCCCAGTCTCACGTGACAGATGCAACACCTGCCCCTTGTACCTCCTCCCTCGACTCTGTCCGGGGACCCCGACAGCCCGTTCGGGCGAGGCAGAGGCTCGCTTGCACCTCCTCCTCCAGCCTCATCTACTGTATCCGTCGTTCAAGGACTGACTGGCCGATTGTTTCGCGGAACACCTTCGCCCAGTCCGCCTGGACCGGTCTGATCTCCCGGTTGGCCAAGCACCTCAATTCCCCTTCCCGTTACCACACTGAACTGTCAATCCTGGGCTTCCTCACTGTCAGAGTGAGGCCAACCGCAAATTGGATGAGCAGCCCCTCATATTTCACTTGGGCAGCTCGCACCCCAGCGGTACGAATACTAACTTCTCCAGCTTCATGCCACCCTCTCATCCTCTCTCTCATCGTCCCTCCCCCACCCTAGTTGTCGAACGAGTCCAATATCATCCTGGTGAGTTTCATTGTCATGAACCCATTTTCACCTAGCCCACAGCTAACAAGCTATCGCAGTCGCTGCCTCAAAAAGGCTGGCAGCATCATCAAGGACCCACACCATCCTGGCCACACACTCATCTCTCCCCTGCCTTCAGGTAGAAGGTACAGGAGCCTGAAATCTGCAACATCCAGGTTCAGGAATAGCTACTTCCCCACAGCCATCAGACTATTAAACTCAACTTCAAACAGACTGTGAACAATAACAGCCTATTGCATGCACTTTATCTGTTAATTGATGTGTATATATATGGTCTATGCTATACAGACACACTGAACTGTTCTGTATTTATGCTTACAATATTCTGCTGTGCTGCAGCAAGCAAGAATTTAATTGTCCTATCTGGGACACGTGATAATAAACTCTCTTGACTTGACTTGACAATGGTCCGTTTCCTTTATCATCGTTACTCTTTTGCATATCTTTCATTCGTTTGTTCTGTATCTCTCCACATCACCGCCTGTCTCTCTCGTTTCCCTCTCCCCCGACTCTCAGTCTGAAGAAGGGTCTCGACCCGAAAAGCCACCCATCCTTTTTCTCCAGAGATGCTGCCTGACCCGTTGAGTTGCTCCAGCGTTTTGTGTCTATCTTCGGTTCCCTCCCCCACCCTAGTCGTATTAGCCTCAAAGTGGTCCTGTTGCGTCCCATTGTCTGCAACTAATTTTCACCTAACCCCTTCGTCATCGTTACTTTATTCCATTTATTTGTTCTATATCACCACGCATCTCTTTCCCGACTCTCAGCCTGAGGAAGGCTCTCGACCGGAAACGTCACCTATTACTTTTCTCCAGAGACCCGCTGAGCTACTCTGGCTTTTTGTGTCTATCAACCCACCTGCTATTTTTGACCCCCTGTGCAACAGGCTGTGACGCAAGATGTTTAAGAAAGAACTGCAGATGCTGGTGAAATCGAAGGCGGACACAAAATGCTGGAGTAACTCAGCGGGTGAGACAGCATCTCTGGAGAGAAGGAATAGGCGACGTTTCGGGTCGAGACCCTTTCTCAGTCTGAGAGTCAGGGGAAAGGGAAACGAAAGAGAGGGACAGTGATATGATAGACAATAGGTGCAGGAATAGGCCATTCGGCCCTTCGAGCCAGCACTGCCATTCACTCTGCCATTCGATTATGGCTGATCTGTCTTAAGGGCCTGTCTCACTTTCACGACCTCTGCCGAGTTTGCCCTTGACTCATATTCGCAGCAAGGTCGTCACAAGGTCGTAGGTGGGTCGTGATGCTAGTGGTAGGTACTCGTGGCATCAAGTAGGTCGGGGCGTTTTTTCTAGCCTGATGAAAAATGTCCAGGAAAAAGGTTGTGAATTACGTCGTGAAAGTGGGACAGGCTCTTAGCCCTCTCAACCCCATTCTCTTGCCTTCTCCCCTTCACCGTTGACCCCTGGACTAATCAAGAATCTGCGCTTTAAAAATACCCAGAATGGAAGAACAGTACGGTTTCCCTGTGACCACGTGGGTTTCCTCCGGATGCTCCGGTTTCCCCATCACATTCCAAAAGACGTGCGGGTCTTCTGAAATATGTGGTGTGCAGGGAGTGGGTGGGAAAGTGGGACAACAAAGAACTAGCGTTGGCGGGTGATCGATGGTCAATAGACAATAGGTGCAGGAGTCGGCCATTCGGCCCTTCGAGCCAGCACCGCCATTCAATGGCTGATCATCCCCAATCAGTACCCCGTTCCTGCCTTCTCCCCATATCCCCTGATTCCACAATTTTTAAGAGCCCTATCTAGCTCTCTCTTGAAGGCATCCAGAGAATCGGCCTCCACCGCCCTCTGAGGCAGAGAATTCCACAGACTCACAACTCTCTGTGAGAAAAAGTGTTTCCTCGTCTCCGTTCTAAATGACTTACCCCTTATTCTTAAAATGTGTGACCCCCTGGTTCTGGACTCCCCCAACATCGGGAGCATGTTTCCTGCGTCAAGCGTGTCCAACCCCTTAACAATCTTATATGTTTCTATAAGATCCCCATCCGACACACTCATCCTTCTACAAACCAATAGGCGACGTTCCGAGACCCTTCTTCAGTCTGAAGAAGGGCCTCGACCAGAAACGTCGCCTATTTCCTTCGCACCATAGATGCTACCTCACCCGCTGAGTTTCTCCAGCATTTATGTCTACCTTAACTATAGAACATTGTCAGCAATGATAGCCACTACCAGCACAGTGTCTCGTCACAAGTATGTGAGCCCATTGTGCCGAATCTGAATGAATGAATAAGTTTATTGGCCAAGTATTCACATACAAGGAATTTGCCTTGGTGCTCCGCCCGCAAGTGACAACATGACATACAGTGACAGTTAGGAATGACACATAAAACATTAAACATGAATAATGTTCAATGAACTGCACTTTTGATCATGTTTTAAGTTTTAATTAATAACCAGACCAAGGTGGACCCGTTGGGTCCTGTCCCCTCAACGCGCGGTTGCGAGGGGAAGGGCGGCCTGCGGTGTCACACACACACTAACCACCCCCCCCCCCACCCACACACACACACACATTAACCACCCCCACACACACACACACACACAATCCACCCCCATTGCTAATATATTAATATTATTCATTCACTCCTTTTACCCCATGCCCCGCCCTGTCACCTCACGCATAACCCCTAACTCGCAGGCGCGGCTAGAGAGGGAGGGGGATAGACAGAGAGAGACACAGAGGCACAGAGATGGTACACAGAGGCACAGGGAGGTAGAAACCTTCATCACATCAAAAACCCGGCATCGCGCTCGGTATAAATTAATTGCTTGGGTTCCATGAACTCCTGACTCATTCGTCATCCAATGCAGAACTTTCTCAATTATGCTCCAGCCTGTGACTCACTGCTGATTTTCCCCACACCCATGCAGTTGGCCTGTTCTGACGGCGTACAGAACCATTCACAAAAGCCCGGCAGAGCCATCGGCGTTGGCAGAGTTTCAATCAGCAGATGCAAAATGCTGCACGCCATTGAAACAGCGGCGGTGGAAGCGGCATGTATTGAAAGCTCGTTTATCGCGCGTCATACGAGAGGGAGAGACTTTGTGGAAACAGGCCCTTCGACCCAGCTTGCCCACACCAACCAACATGCCCCATCTACACTAGTCCCGCCTGCCTGCATTTGACCCATATCCCTCGAAACCTCTCCTATCCGGTGCTGAACTATTATCTATCTCTTTGGTGACCCTCAGATTATCCTTGATCGGACTTTGCTAGCTTTACATTACCATAACATATTATTGCCTTATCATAGACAATAGGTGCAGGAGTAAGCCATTTGGCCCTTCGAGCCAGAACCGCCATTCAATGTGATCATGGCTGATCATCCACAATCAGTACCCCCGTTCCTGCCTTCTCTCCATATCCCCTATCTTTAAGAGCCCTATTAGGCTCTCTCTTGAAAGTATCCAGAGAACCGGCCTTAACCACCCTCGGAGGCAGAGAATTCCACAGACTCACAACTGTCTGTGAGAAAAAGTATTTCCTCGTCTCCTTTCTAAATGGCTTACTCCTTATTCTTAAACCGTGGGCCCTGGTTCTGGACTCTCCCAACATCGGGAACATGTTTCCTGCCTCTAGCACGTCCAAACCCTTAACAATCTTATATGTTTCACTAAGAACCCCTCTCATCCTTCTAAACTGCAGAGTGTACAAGCCCAGCCGCTCTATTCCCTCAGCATATGACAGTCCCGCCATCCCGGGAATTAACATGGTGAACCTACGCTGCACTCACTCAATAGCAAGAATGTCCTTCCTCAAATTAGGGGACCAAAACTGCACACAATACTCCAGGTGTGGTCTCACTAGGGCCCTGTATAACTGCAGAAGACCCTCTTGCTCCTATACTCAACTCCTCTGGTTATAAAGTCCAACATGCCTTGCCATACAGGTCATGTATCTGTACACTGTAAATGGCTCGATTGTAATCATGCTATCTTTCTGCTGACTGGTTAGCACGCAACAAAATCTTTTCACTGTACCTCGGTACATGTGACAATAAACTAAACTGTCTGCCTACCTGTCTCAATGTTTCTGAAACGTTGCGATAGTACCTGCTTCAACTACCTCCTCCGACATCTCGTTCCAAACACACACCACCCTTTGTGTAAAAGTCACCCCTCAGCTTCCTATGAAATCTTTCTGCCCTCTGGAGTACTATGGAATTTAGAAGGATGAGAGCGGATCTTATTGAAACATATAAAATTATAAAGGGTTTGCACACGCTAGAAGCAGGAAACATGTTCCCAATGTTGGGGGAGTCCAGAACCAGGGGCCACAGTTTAAGAATAAGGGATAATCCATTTAGAACAGAGACGAGGAAACACTTTTTCTCACAGAGAGTTGTGAGTCTGTGGAAATCTCTGCCTCAGAGGGCTGTTCTCTGGATACTTTCAAGAGAGAGCTAGATAGGGCTCTTGAAGATAGCAGAGTCAGGGGATGTGGGGAGAAGACAGGAACGGGGTACTGATTGCAGATGATCAGCCATGATCACAGAGAATGGCGGTGCTGGTTCGAAGGGCCGAATGGCCTCCTCCTGTACCTATTGTCTCATGTCTCTCTTTAAATCTATGTCCTCTGGTTCTCAACTCCCCTACTCTGGACAAGAGACTCTGGAAAATGGGGATGAGAGGGAAATATAGATCGGCCATGACCGTGTGGCGGAGTAGATTTGATGGGCCGAATGGCCTGATTCGGCTCCGAGAACTTGTGAACTTTCCAGTCACCACTTTGACAAGCTTGTTGGCAGTCTGCGTCTTGGCCCCTGCCTACACTAGTCAAGGGCCTGTCTCACTGTACGAGGTAATTCAAGAGCTCTCCCGAGTTTAAAAAAATCAAACTCGTGGGAAGTACGTAGAACGTACGTAGCGGGTACGTCGGAGCTCGTGGATCGTGACGCTAACGACAGGTACTCGGGAAACGCGGACGCTCGTGAAGATTTTTCAGCACTGTGAAAAATGTCCACGAGAGCCCCGAGTACCTACGAACGGCTATTACCGTAATTCTCCGAGTTTGAATCAGGGAAACACGGGAGAACTCCTGAATTACCTCGTACAGTGGGACAGGCCCTTCAGTCTTACAACCCAGGAAATGTGATTAGAGTTGAAAAGACAAACGAGTCTTCATTAAACAGCAGCAGCGACTCATGTCCAAAACAAGTCGTTGCAGACACATTATTCTCATTAAGTTTGTCTGCAAATGAACAGCTTGCATTGTGCAAGGTCCCTGACTTGTAACTCAGCAATTATTTACATATTTCATCAGCGTGTCTTCTGATGAAAAATAAATTGGTTGTATTTCCCACGCTCTTGCGATTGCGTATTTTTCCCAGCAATAAGTTTCACAACAGAGGATTTTACAACTTCAGGAAGTTTGTTTAAGAATGAACTGCAGATGTTGGATAATCGAAGGGAGACAAAAGTGCTGGAGAAACTCAACGGGTGCGGCAGCATCTATGGAGCGAAGGAAATAGGCAACGCTTCGGGCTACCTTCAGCTTTAGGATGTTTTTTTCTGCGTAGGAAAGAACTGCAGATGTTGGTTTAAATTGATCCATAGTCAGATAGTCGGCGACCAAACCGTCTCCCCCTCCTGTTTCCATGCTGTATCTCCAAACTAAACTAAATGAAAGAAGGCTGTGGAGGCCAAGTCAATGGATATTTTTAAGGCAGAGATAGATAGATTCTTTATTAGTATGGGTGTCAGAGGTTATGGGGAGAAGGCAGGAGAATGGGGTTAGGAGGGAGAGATAGATCAGCCACGACTGAATGGCGTAGACTTGATGGGCCGAATGGCCTAATTTCTGCTCCTATCACTTATGAGTTGCTGACCAACAGCACCAGAGACCCGGGTTTGATCCTGACCACTGGTGTTGTCTGTACCACGTGTGTACGTTTTCCCTGTGGCCGCGTGGTTTTTCTCCCAGATCTTCCCTTTGCTCCCTCGCTCCAAAGGTACAGAGTTGTAGGTTGATTCGCTGGGTATAAAAAACGTCTATTGTCCAGAATGAGTGTTAATGCGCGGGGATCGCTGGCTCTTGATCAGTGCGGGTGGCAGGGGTTATGGGGAGAAGGCAGGAGAATGGGGTTAGGAGCGAGAGGTAGATCAGCCACGATTGAATGGTGGAGTAGACTTGATGGGCCAAATGGTCTATCCCACTTAGGCGATCTTTTGGGCGATTAGGCTGTCGCCACATGGTTGCTGGGATGTCGCCTGCATGGTCGTGAGTATGGTCGCTCCTCAGTCGCCCAGAGAATCGTAGCGTTTTTCTGGTCGCCGCTGGATTTTAAACTGCTCTAAACTTTTAGGCAAAAGTTGGCTTGACGCCAAGGAGCGTAGCTTGACTTCTCCTGACGTAGGTGCTGTCATGGGTTGTCGCCAGGAAGACGTAGGTTGTCGCCGGTGCTAACTTTGTTGTTAAAGTAATCATTCTATTTCAAATTTTATGTCTAAGGGGTTCCAGTTGCGGTTTTTTCAGCGACCTGTTATGACTATGACAGTCGCCAGCAGTCGCCTAAAAATAGCCTAAGCGGGACAGGCCATTAATTCTGTTCCTGTCACTAATGAGTACGATACAGAAGAACATAGAAACATACAAAATAGGTGCAGGAGTAGGCCATTCGGCCCATCGAGCCTGCACCGCCATTCAATATGATCAGGGCTGATCATCCGACTCAGTATCCTGTACCTGCCTTCTCTCCATACCCCCTGATCCCTTTAGCCACAAGGGCCACATCTAACTCCCTCTTAAATATACCCAATGAACTGGCCTCAACTACCTTCTGTGGCAGACAATTCCAGAGATTCACCACTCTCTGTGTGAAAAATGTTTTCCTCATCTCGCTCCTAAAGGAATTCCCCCTTATCCTTAGACTGCAGCCCCTTGTTCTGGACCTCCCCAACATCGGGAACAATCTTCCTGCATCTAGCCTGTCCAACCCCTTAAGAATTTTGTAAGTTTCTATACGATCCCCCCTCAATCTTCTAAATACGAGTACAAGCCAAGTCTATCCAGTCTTTCCTCATATGAAAGTCCTGACATCCCAGGAATCAGTCTGGTGAACCTTCTCAGTACCCCCTCTATGGCAAGAATGTATTTTCTCAGATTTGGAGGCCAAATCTGTAATACTCCAGGTGTGGTCTCACCAAAACCCTGTACAACTGCAGTAGAACCTCCCTGCTCCAATACCCAAATCCTTTCGCTATGAATGCTAACATACCATTCGCTTTCTTCACTGCCTGCTGCACCTGCATGCCTACTTTCAATGACTGGTGTACCATGACACCCAGGTCTCGTTGCATCTCCCCTTTTCCTAATTTGCCACCATTAAGATAATAGGCTACCCTCCTGTTTTTGCCACCAAAGTGGATAACCTCACATTTATCCACATTATACTGCATCTGCCATGCATTTGCCCACTCACCCAGCCTATCCAAGTCATCTTGCAGCTTCCTAGCATCCTCCTCACACCTAACACTACCCCCCAGCTTAGTGTCATCTGCAAACTTGGAGATGTTGCATTCAATTCCCTTGTCCAAATCATTAATATATATTGTAAATAGCTGGGGTCCCAGCACTGAGCCTTGCGGTACCCCACTAGTCACTGCCTGCCATTCTGAAAAGGACCCGTTTACTCCTACCCTTTGCTTCCTGTCTGCCAGCCAGTTCTCTATCCACATCAATACTGAACCCCCAATACCGTGTGCTTTAAGTTTGTATACTAATCTCTTATGTGGGACCTTGTTGAAGGCCTTCTGAAAGTCTAGATATAACACATCCACTGCTTCTCCCTTATCCACTCTGCTAGTCACATCCTAGAAAAATCTCTATAAGATTCGTCAGACATGAATTACCTTTTGTAAATCCATGCTGACTTTGTCTAATGATTTCACCACTTTCCAAATGTACTACTATCCCATCTTTAATAACTGACTCTAGCAGTTTCCCCACTACCGATGTTAGACTAACTGGTCTGTAATTCCCCGTTTTCTCTCTCCTTTTTTAAAAAGTGGGGTTACTTTTTTTTAAAAAGTGAGGCAGAGAATTCCACAGACTCACAACTCTTTGTGAGAAAAAGTGTTTCCTCGTCTCCGTTCTAAATGGCTTACTCCTTATTCTTAAACTGTGGCCCCTGGTTCTGGACTCCCCCAACATCGGGAACATGTTTCCTGCCTCTACCATGTCCAAGCCCTTAACAATCTTATATGTTTCAATGAGATCCCTTCTCATCCTTCTAAACTCCAGAGTGTACAAGCCCAGCCGCTCCATTCTCTCAGCATATGACAGTCCCGCCATCCCGGGAATTAACCTGGTGAACCTACGCTGCACTCCCTCAATAGCAAGAATGTCCTTCCTCAATAAGATCCCCTCTCATCCTTCTAAACTCCAGAGTGTACAAGCCCAACCGCTCCATTCTCTCAGCGTATGATAGTCCCGCCATCCCGGGAATTAACCTTGTAACACTACGCTGCACTCCCTCAATAGCAAGAACTCCCTCAATAGCAATAGCAATTCCTTCTCTACCACAAGCTCAAGTTGAAGCACGATCGATTCATTCTGACGAAGAGTCTGAAGAAGTGTCCGCACCCATCCACATTCGCCAGAGATGCCGCCTGACCCGTTAAGTTAAGGGCTTGTCCCACTTTCACCACCTAATTCACAACCTTTTTTACTCGTGGACATTTTTCATCAGGCTAGAAAAAACACCCTGGCCTACTTGATGCCACGAGTGCCCACGACTAGCATCACGGCCTGCTACGGCCTCGTGACAACCATGCTGCGAGTATGAGTCAAGGGCAAACTTGGCAGAGGTCTTGAAAGTGGGACAGGTCCTGAACTCAAGCACTTTGTGTCCCTTCTTGTAAAGCAGCATCTGCAATTTCCTCGTGTCCATATTAATACCTTTAATGGGGGGGGGGGGGGGGGGAAGCTAAATATTTATTTTCTCATGTGTTAAACCTGGGTGGAATAGGTTAAAAAAAGCTCCAGATTTTGCAATGGGGATGGAACCTATTCGCGCACAACACTTATCCATAATCCTTGGAGGGCTGGACTATGAAAGACACGATATATCCTCTCATCAATTGGTGCGGCCTATTTTTTTTCAAGTTATGGGCCTGTCCCACTTACACGACTTTTTCGGCGACTGCCGCGACCCGCTGAGTTACTCCAGCTTTTTGTGTCTGCCTTTGATTTTACCATCACCTACAGTTCTTTCTTGCACAAATGCGGTTTTTAGTTTAGGCTCAACTGAAAATGGTTGGCGGCCCAATGGCGGTTGCTGCTCTACAGTATTCGGTAGATACGGGAACAGGCCCGTCACGTGCACCTCAACCAGCGATGCCCGCACGCCAACATTACCCGCCGCACACTAGGGACAATTTGCATTTTTATACCAAAGCCAATTAGCCTAAAAGCCTTTGGAAAGTTGAGTTGAGTATAGGAGGAAAGATTACTATCTAAATGGTGTTGTTGGGAAAAGGTGAAGTACACCGGGAACTGGAGGTCCTTGTACATCAGTCTCTGAAAGTAAGCACGCAGGTACTGCAGGCAGTGAAGAAAGCGGGTCTCTGGCACTGGGAGGCAGCAACTCGACCGCTGCCACCATGACGCCAACACGGGGTCAGAACGAACCTCCTGTCTCCAGCGTGATGGTATCTGCACATTCCAATGGCTGCCTTGCTTGTTTATCCCTCCGAGCATCAGATGAAGATCTGAATGCAACACTTAAAACGCGATGGTGCGGAGAGACAAGGCAGGGTTTACGGGCGGAGACAAGCGCTCGCGTTATAGACGACAATCCCAAGTGGGATCTCGTTCCAGGTCATTCCAAGTGCGATGCAGCCCACGGCAATGAGAGATCAGATATGGCACTCGTGCCTGGAGGCTGATGTCCTGCCAGGCTCGACGATGCAGAACGGCCACGAAGTGCGAGAGAAAGACAGAGTGAGACAGACAGAGAGAGAGAGAGGGAGAGAGGGACAGAGACAGAGAGAGACAGAGAGAGGGGGGGCAGGGACACAGAGGGAGGAAGAGAGGGGGAGGGGAGGGGAGAGGGGAGGGGAGAGGGATGGGAGAGGGGGGAGGGAGGGAGAGGGGGGAGAGGGGGGGGGAGAGGGGGGGAGGGGCTGGGGGAGACACAGGGTAGGTGCCACCTTATGGCACCAGAGACCTGGTTCAATCATGACTACAGATGCTGTCTGTTCGTACAGTGGCTTGCAAAGGTTTTCATACCCCTTGAACTTTTCCACCTTTTGTCATGTTACAACCACAAACGTAAATGTATTTTATTGGGATTTTATGTGATAGACCAACACAAAGTGGTACATAATTGTGAAGTAGAAGGAAAATGATACATGATTTCCACATTTTATTACAAATAAAAAACTGAAAACTGTGGCGTGCAAAACTATTCAGCCCCCCTGAGTCAATACTTTGTAGAACCACCTTTCGCTGCAATTACAGCTGCAAGTCTTTTGGGGTATGTCTCTACCAGCTTTGCACATCTAGAGACTGAAATTTTTGCCCATTCTTCTTTGCAAAATAGCTCAAGCTCAGTCAGATTGGATGGAGAGCGTTTGTGAACAGCAATTCTCAGAGATTCTCAATTGGATTTAGGTCTGGACTTTGACTGGGCCATTCTAACACATGAATATGCTTTGATCTAAACCATTCCATTGTAGCTCTGGCTGTATGTTTAGGGTCGTTGTCCTGCTGGAAGGTGAACCTCCGCCCCAGTCTCAAGTCTTTTGCAGACTCTAACAGGTTTTCTTCCAAGATTGTCCTGTATCTGGCTCCATCCATCTTCCCATCAACTCTAACCAGCTTTCCTGTCCCTGCTGAAGAAAAGCATCCCCACAGCATGATGCTGCCACCACCATGTTTCACAGTGGGGATGGTGTGTTCAGGGTGATGTGTAGTGTTAGTTTTCTGCCACACATAGCGGTTTGCATTTTGGCCAAAAAATTCAGAGACCAGAGCACCTTCCTCCACATGTTTGCTGTGTCCCCTCACATGGCTTGTGGCAAACTGCAAACAGGACTTGTTATGGCTTTGTTTCAACAATGGCTTTCTTCTTGCCACTCTTCCATAAAGGCCCGATTTGTGGAGTGCACGACAAATAGTTGTCCTGTGGACAGATTCTCCCACCTGAGCTGTGGATCTCTGCAGCTCCTCCAGAGTTACCATGGGCCTCTTGGCTGCTTCTCTGATCAATGCTCTCCTCTGTGCCATACTCTTTCCATTTTCGGATGATGGATTGAACAGTGCTCCGTGAGATGTTCAAAGCTTGGGATATTTTTTTATAACCTAACCCTGCTTTAAACTTCTCCACAACTTTATCCCTGACCTGTCTGGTGTGTTCCTTGGGCTTCATGATATATAATCCCAATAAAATACATTTACGTTTGTGGTTCTAACGTGACAAAATGTGGAAAAGTTCAAGGGGTATGAAAACATTTGCAGGCCACTGTATGTTCTCCCTGTGCCCGCGTTGGACTTTCCCCCTTCAGCACACCGAGTCCGTGCCACGCAGCGGTCACCTCGCACCTTAACACTACCGTATACGTTGGGGACAATTTACAATTTTACCAAAGGCAATTAAGCTACTTTCATGTATGTGTTTGGAGTGTGGGAGGAAACCGGAGCACCTGGAGAAAACCCACGTGGTCACAGGGAGAACATACAGACTCCATATAAACAGCAGCCCTAGTCGGGGTCGAAGCTGGTTTTCTGGCACTGCAAGGCAGCAACTCTACTGCTGCACCACCCGCTACCCAGAGAAAGACAATACACGATTACTATCAAGCCATCCAGTGTACCGATAAAGGATAACAGTTATTCAGTGCAAGATAAAGTCCTATTAAAGATAATTCAAGTGTCTCCAATGAGGTAGATGTGAGGACTGGGCTTTTGCAAATGTCCCATCGAGCTAATATAATTTTACGATATTTCATCAGAAGCAAATAGGAATGGACAATAAATTATTGCGTTACCAGCAAAATCTTGCGCCATAAAGAAATAGATGCAAAGTCATGTGAAAATATATAATCATTCTTGAGTAAGACATTTTGGCGACATTTGACTAACACACTTGGAAGCATAACCAAGTTCTCAGACAGCTTGCATCAATCCTGGAACAGAGGCGCAAGGTCACAAATGCTTCCCCACCAACATCGGCAGGAGATGTCCACTTCACAACATTTGCACCAGCAGGCCAACCTCCAGAGCACCAGATAACGGCGAGGGATTCAAAGCATTCTGCAGCCTGCTCGGGATTGGAAAATGGACGTGGACCTGGGAAAAAGGCTTGTGTTTCCCGCAGGCATTGTGGCTTCAACACTCCGGCCAGGCATGGTCCTGTGGTCCACAACAGCCAAGTTGGTATACGGTGTGGAATTGACAGTTCCATGGGAAGATGGAACACTCTGGAGTCCGATCAGCAGAGAAGGTTATTGGCTGCAACCTTCCCTCCATTGATGAACTGTACACTGCAAGGGCCAGGAAGCGAGCGGGCAAGATCATCTGTGACCCCTCTCACCCTGGCCACAAACACTTTGAATCACTTCCCTCTGCAAGGCGACTCCAGATTGTCAAAGCTGCCACAGCCAGCAGCCAAAAAACAGTCTTAATCCACGAGTAGTTGCTCCAATCAACAGCCAAAAATCTGTAGCCTCCCTTTGATCTGGTATTTTGTTGGTTCACATGCTTAATCAATGGTGTTTTATCATTAATGTTTTATTATTATTATTCGTAACTGTCACTGTATGTCACGTTGTTACTTGTGGGTGGAGCACCAAGGCAAATTCCTTGTATGTGAATATTTGGCCAATAAACATACTTAAGAATGATGAGAAGGGATCTTATTGAAACATATAAGATTGTTAAGGGTTTGGACACGCTAGAGGCAGAAAGCAAATGGCATTCATAGCAAAAGGATTCGAGTACAAGAGCAGGGAGGTTCTACTGCAGTTGTACAGGGTCTTGGTGAGGCCACACCTGGAGTATTGCGTACAGTTTTGATATCCTAATCAGAGGAAAGACATTCTTGCCATAGAGGGAGTACAGAGAAGGTTCACCAGACTGATTCCTGGGATGGCAGGACTTCCATATGAAGAAAGACTGGATAGACTCGGCTTGTACTCGCTGGAATTTAGAAGATTGAGGGGGGATCTTATAGAGACTTACAAAATTCTTAAGGGGTTGGACAGGCTAGATGCAGGAAGATTGTTCCCGATGTTGGGGAAGTCCAGAAGAAGGGGTCACAATTTAAGGATAAGGGGGAAGTCTTTTAGGACCGAGATGAGAAAATCATTTTTCACACAGAGAGTGGTGAGTCTGTGGAATTCTCTGCCACAGAATGTAGTTGAGGCCAGTTCATTGGCTATATTTAAGAGGGAGTTAGATGTGGCCCTTGTGGCTAAGGGGGTCAGTGGGTATGGAGAGAAGGCAGGTACAGGATACCGAGTTAGATGATCAGTCATGATCATATTGAATGGCGGTGCAGGCTCGAAGGGCTGAAAGGTCTACTCCTGCACCTATTTTCTATGTTTCTATGAAACATGTTCCCGATGTTGGGAGGGAGTCCAGAACCAGGGGCCACACAGTTTAAGAACAAGGGGTAAGCCATTTAGAACGGAGACGAGGAAGCACTTTTTCTCACAGAGAGTTGAGAGTCTGTGGAATTCTCTGCCTCAGGTGGAGGCCGGTTCTCTGGATGCTTTCAAGAGAGAGCTAGATCGGCTCTTAAAGATAGCGGAGTCAGGGGATACGGGGAACAGGCAGGAACAGGGCACTGATTGGGGATGATCAGCCACGATCGCATTGAATGGCAGTGCTGGTTCGAAGGGCCGAATGGCCTACTCCTGCACATATTTTCTATGTTTCTATGCTATGCACCTATTGTCTATTGTCAAAGAAGGAGGGTGCCCACCTGATGACCCCGATGACGTACCTACCCCACCTTTCCCCACTCCAATCCCACTGCCAATATCAAGAGTGCCGGCTTACTACAGGGATTGAAACATCAAGCTCTACTTGAATTAACTTAAAGGACAAATCTAAATTTGTATTTTACCATAATTTTAACACTGAAATGAACAGAGAAAAAATTCACATTGCAACCATTTTAATCTCCCACCTCAGTCGAGTTAGCCAACAACAACCTCTTGAATAAAGTCCATATCCCACAGGACGATGAGATGATGTTCTAACAAGGAATGGACACAGTCTCTTGCCCAGGGTAGGGGAATCGAGGAGCAGAGGACACAGGTTCAAGGTGAAGGGGAAAAGATTTAATAGGAATCTGAGGGGTAACTTTTTCACACATAAAGGGTGGTGGGTGTATGGAACAAGTTGCCAGAGGAGGTAGTTGAGGCTGGGACTAGCCCAATGTTTAAAAAAGTTAGATAGGTACATGAATAGGACAGGTTTGGAGGGATATGGACCAAGCGCAGGCAGGTGGGACTAGCGTAGCTGGAACATAGAAACATAGAAAATAGGTGTAGGAGAAGGCCATTCGGCCCATCAAGCCAGCACCGCCATTCATTGTGATCATGGCTGATCGTCCCCTATCAATAACCCATGCCTGCATTCTCCCCACATCCCTTGACTCCACTAGCCCCTAGAGCTCTATCTAACTCTCTTAAATCCATCCAGTGATTTGGCCTCCACTGCCCTCTGTGGCAGGGAATTCCACAAATTCACAACTCTCAGGGTGAAAAAGTTTTTTCTCACCTCAGTCTTAATTGGCCTCTCCTTTATTCTAAGACTGTGGCCCATGGTTCTGGACTCGCCCAACATTGGGAACATTTTTCCATGTTGGCCGGTGTGGGCAAGTTGGGCCGAAGGGTCTGTTTCCACGCTGTATGACGAACTGCAGATGCTGGCTTATACCAAAGTTAGACACAAACTGCTGGAGCAACTCAGCGGATCAGGCAGCATCTCTGCAGAAAATAGATAGGTGACGGTTTGGGTCGGGACCCTTCTTGAAGCTCATGACACTGGCGGTGGGAGCTGGGGCTGATGATATTTACCAACACAATTGCAATGCACGTCAATTATCCCCAGAAGAAGATTGTTCAAACTGACCAAAAAGACAATAGACAATATACAATAGACAATAGGTGCAGGAGCAGGCCATTTGGCCCTTCGAGCCAGCACCAACATTCAATGTGATCATGGGTGATCATCCACAAACAGTACCCCGATTCCTGCCTTCTCCCCATATCCCCTGACTCTGCTATTTTTAAGAGCCCTATCTAGCTCTCTCTTGAAAGCATCCAGAGAACCTGCCTCCACCGCCCTCTGAGACAGAGAATTCCACAGACTCACCATGCTCTGTGAGAAAGTGTTTCCTCGTCTCCGTTCTAAATGGTTTACTCCTTATTCTGAAACTGTGGCCCCTGGTTCTGGACCCCCAACATTGGTAACATGTTTCCTGCCTCTAGTGTGTCCAAGCTCTTAGCAATCTTATGTGTTTCAATGAGATCCCTCTCATCCTTCTAAACTCCAGAGTGTACAAGCTCACCCGCTCCATTCTCTCAGCATATGACAGTCCCGCCATCCCGGGAATTAACCTTGTAAACCTTCGCTACACTCCCTCAATAATAAGAATGTCCTTCCTCAAATTAGGGGACCAAAACTGCAAACAATACTCCAGGTGTGGACTCACTAGGGCCCTGTACAACTGCAGAAGGATCTCTGTACAACTGCAAAAGGAGCAGAGAATGATGATCTTTGTAAATGTCTGCAGTGATCACAACCCAAAATGTCAGCCATCTCGTTGTCTCCAGAGAAGCTGCCTGACTCACTGAGTTTCCACAGAGACCGCTCCCTCCGTAACTCCCTGGTCAATTCGTCCCTTCCCTCCCCTCTCCTGGTACTTTCCCTTGCGACCGCAGGAAATGCTACACTTGACGCTTTGCCTCCCCCCCTCGACTCCATCCAAGGACCCAAGCAGTCTTTCCAGGCGAGGCAGCGGGTCACCTGCACCTCCTCCAACCTCATCTATTGCATCCGCTGCTCTAGGTGTCAGCTGATCTATAACGGTGAGACCTAGCGCAGGCTTGGCGATCGCTTCGCCCAACAGCTCCGCTCGGTTCACAATAACCAACCCAATCTCCCGGTGGCCCAGCACTTCAACGCCCCCTCCCATTCCGAATCCGACCTTTCTGTCTTGGGCCTCCTCCGTGGCCAGAGTGAGTCCCACTGCAAATTGGAGGAGCAGCAACTCATATTTTGCTTGGGTAGTTTACACCCCAGCGGTATGAACATTGACTTCTCCAATTTCAGGTAGTCCCTGCTTTCTCCCTCCTTCCCCTCCCCAGCTCTCCCACAGCCTACTGTCTCCGCCTCTTCCTTTCTTCTTCCCGACCCCCCCCCACATCAGTCTGAAGAAGGGACTCGACCCGAAACGTCATCTATTCCACTTGCTCCATAGATGCTGCCTCACCCGCTGAGTTTCTCCAGCATTTTTGTCTAGCTTCGATTTTCCAGCATCTGCAGTTCCTTCTTAAACACTAAGTTTCCCCAGTATGTAGTGTCTAAGAGATGTTGCTGCTAGTCACTATTACAAAGTGTAATACCTGTTTTAAAAATATGGTAAATGGAAATCTGCACTGGCAAAGTGCTCCATCTACCGGCATTAAGTGGGTTCTGCAACCGAATGACTAAAAGGGCCATTGAAAACAGCCAACAGTCAAAAGACTAGGGTACACAAAAGGCTGGAGAAACTCAGCGGGTGCAGCAGCATCTAAGGAGCTAAGGAGATAGGCGACGTTTCGGGTCGAGACCCTTCTTCAGACCGGTCAGGGATCAGGGAAACGAGAGATATAGACGGTGATGTGAGAGATAAAGAACAATGAATGAAAGATATGCAAAAAAGTATCAATGATAAAGGGAACAAGCCATTGTAAGCTGTTTGTGGTGTGAAAATGAGAAGCTGGTGCGACTGGGGTGGGGGAGAGAGATAGAGAGAGAGGGAATGCCAGGGCCCGAGGGCTGAGGGAGAGGTGGGAAGGGGAGGAAACAGCAAGGGTTAACAGAATTGAGAAAATTCAATGTTCAAGCTCAAAGGATGCAGACTCCCCAAGCGGAATATGAGGTGCTGTTCCTCCAACTGGTGGAAAAGACTAGGCTTGTATTCACTGGAATTTAGAAGGATAAGGGGGAATCTTATAGAAACATAAAATTATAAAAGGACTGGACAAGCTCGATGCTGGCGGTGCTCGATCTCCTGCAGTTGTATAGGGCTCTGGTGAGACCATATCTGTATTGTGAACAGTTTTGGTCTCCTAATTTGAGGAAGAACATCCTTGTGATTGAGGCAGTGCAGCGTAGGTTCACGAGATTGATCCCTGGGATGGCGGGACTGTCATATGAGGAAAGATTGAAAAGACTAGGTTTGTATTCACTGAAGTTTAGAAGGATGAGGGGGGATCTTTAGAAACATATAAAATTTTAAAAGGACTGGACAAGCTCGATGTTGGAAAAATGTTCCCAATGTTGGACGAGCCCAGAACCAGGGGCCACAGTCTTAGAATAAAGGGGAGGCCATTTAAGGCTGAAAAAAAAAACGTTTTCACCCAGAGTTGTGAATTTGTGGAATTCCCTGCCACAGTGGGCAGTGGAGGTCAAATCACTGGATGGATTTAAGAAAGAGTTAGATAGAGCTCTAGGGGCTAGTGGAATCAAGGGATATGGGGAGAAGGCAGGCACGGGTTATTGATTGGGGACGATCAGCCATGATCACAACGAATGGCGGTGCTGGCTCGAAGGGCCAAATGGCCTCCTCCTGCAACCATTTTCTATGTTTCTATGCAACATGGAAAGAACAAACCCAAGAATCCATCATTCAATCATGGCTGACCTATCGTTCCCTCTTACCTCCATTCTCCTGCCCGCACCCCGTTATATTTGGCACCCTTACTAGTCAAGAATATGTCAATCTCCACTTTTGAAAATACCCAATGACGGTCTCCACAGCCATCTGTGGCAATTAATTCACATTTATTCTCCATTTGGAGATAGAAGAGCATTTTGCAGCACATCTACAGTGCCCTCCATAATGTTTGGGACAAAGACCCATCATTTATTTATTTGCCTCTGTACGCCACAATTTGAGATTTGTAATAGAAAACAAAATCACATGTGGTTAAAGTGCACATTGTCAGATTTTATTAAAGGACATTTTGGTTTCACCATGTAGAAATTACAGCTGTGTCTATACATAGGCCCCCCATTTCAGGGCACCATAATGTTTGGGACACATGGCTTCACAGACGTTTGTAATTGCTCTGGTGTGTTTAATTGCCTCCTTAATGCAGGTATAAGAGAGCTCTCAGCACCTAGTCTTTCCTCCAGTCTTTCCATCACCTTTGGAAACTTTTATTGCTGTTTCTCAACACGAGGACCAAAGTTGTGCCAATAAAAGTCAAAGAAGCCATTATGAGTGAGAAACAAGAATAAAACTGCTGGAGACATCAGCCAAACCTTAGGCTTGCCAAAATCAACTGTTTGGAACATCACTAAGAAGAAAGAGAGCACTGGTGAGCTTACTAATCGCAAAGGGACTGACAGGCCAAGGAAGACCCCCACAGCTGATGACAGAAGAATTCTCTCTATAATAAAGAAAAATCCCCAAACACCTGTCCGACAGATCAGAAACCCTCTTCAGGAATCAGGCGAGGATTTGTCAATGACCACTGTGCGCAGAAGACTTCATGAGCAGAAATACAGAGGCTACACTGCAAGATGCAAACCACAGGTTAGCTGCAAAAATAAAATGACCAGGTTACGGTTTGCCAAGAAATACTTAAAAGAGCAACCACAGTTCTGGGAAAAGGTCTTGTGGACAGATGAGACGAATATTAACTTATATCAGAGTGATGGCAAGAGCAAAGTATGGAGCAGAGAAGAACTGCTCAAGATCCAAAGCATTTAACCTCATCTGTGAAACGCGGTGGTGGGGGTGTTATGGCCTGGGCATGTATGGCTGCTGAAGGTACTGGCTCACTTATCCTCATTATTGATACAACTGCTGATGGTAGTAGCATAATGAATTCTGAAGTGTATAGACACATCCTATCTGCTCAAGTTCAAACAAACGCCTCAAAATTCATTGTCCGGCGGTTCATTCTACAGCAAGACAATGATCCCAAACCTACTGCTAAAGCAACAAAGGAGTTTTTCAAAGCTAAAAAATGGTCAATTCTTGAGTGACCAAGTCAATCACCCGATCTGAATCCAAAGGAGCATGCCTTTTATATGCTGGAGAGAACGCTGAAGGGGACTCGTCCCCAAAACGAGCACAAGCTAAAGATGCTGCAATACAGGCCTGGCAGAGCATCAGCAGAGAAGACACCCAGCAACTGGTGATGGCCATGAATCACAGACTTCAAGCAGTCATTGCATGCAAAGGTTTATGCAACAAAATACTAAACATGACTACTTCCATGTACATGACATTGCTGTGTCCCAAACATTATGGAGCCCTGAAATGGGGGGACAATGCATAAACACTGCTGTCATTTCTACATGGTGAAACCAAAATGTGTAAAAATGGCCTTTATTAAAATCTGACAATGTGCACTTTAACCACATGTGATTTTTTTTCTATTACAAATCTCAAATTGTGGAGTACAGAGGCAAATAAATAAATGATGGGTCTTTGCCCCAAACATTGTGGAGGACACTATGTTCGGTTCGCAGGAACAAACTGAGCGTCCTGGAATCTGGCGCCTTAATTCTCTGTCCCACTCCCACTTAGAAATAATGCCCATGTCTCCTGCATTGTTGCAAGTTCACAAGTTATAGAATTAGGCCATTCGGTCCATCAAGTCTACTGCGCCGTTCAATCATGGCTGATCTCAGCCTCCTAATCCCATTTTCCTGCCTTCATCCCATAAGCCTCGACACCTAGGAGGTGGTGTGGTGGGTAAGCAGATTTTTATGTAGGTGGTGGCAAGCCCGTTAAGGGCTTTGTATACATAAAGAAGGAGCTTGAAATTGATTCAGAACCGCACTGGGAGCCAGTGGAGAGGCCAGGATCGGGGTGATGTGGTCCCTTTTTCGGGTGCCCGTCAGGAGTCTCGCTGCGGCGGTTTAGACCAGTTGCAGGCGGACAGGGATGATTGGCTGATGCCAGTGTAAAGGGAGTTGCAGTAATTGAGGCGGGAGGAGATAAATGATCTTTTCGAGATCACCAGTGGAAACATCCTCTCCACCATCGAAGGGATCTATCGCAGTCGCTGCTTCAAAAAGGCAGCCAGCATCATCAGAGACCTACACCATCCTGGCCACACACTCATTTCACCACTGCCATCCGGAAGAAGGTAGAGGAGCTTGAAAACTGTAACGTCCAGGTTCAGGAACGGCTTCTTCCCCAAAGCCATCAGGCTATTAAACACAACAAGTAATAAACTCTGAACTACAACAGACTTATTATTGGTTGTTTTTTGATTATGTGTGTATGTGCATGCAGAGCTGCCAAGTTTTGTCAGAGCATTTCCGTATTCTAGTACCTGAAAATCAGTATTTTGCTGAGGAAAGCCGTATTTTTACGCGGTTCCATTTTGCTGAGAAAAGAATTGTTTTCTTATGTGCGGCATACCCATGTACGAGAATGCATAACTTTGCTACCAATTGACGTCATCTACGCACCTTACTTGACAGTGCATTCATTGCCATCTCTTTGTATATTGCTGTTTGAACGGCTGCTTATCGCATTTCCATCCAAATATACGGAAAATCCGTACTACTTGGCAGCTCTGTGTATACATACACACTTGTAGAGGTGCAAATGTAGTGAATAAATTGATTCTTTATTCAGGCATTGTAGGTTAGACAGAGTCCTAGTTGTACAGAGCCCTAGTGAGACCACACCTGGAGTATTGTGTGCAGTTTTGGTCCCCTAATTTGAGGAAGGACATTCTTGCTATTGAGGGAGTGCATCGTAGGTTTACAAGGTTAATTCCTGGGATGGTGGGACTGTCATATGCTGAGAGATTGGAGCGGCTGGGCTTGTACACTCTGGAGTTTAGAAGGATGAGAGGATATCTCATTGAAACATAGAAGATTGTTAAGGGTTTGGACATGCTAGAGACAGGAAACATGCTCCCGATGTTGGGGGAGTCCAGAACCAGGGGCCACAGTTTAAGAATAAGGAGGAAGCCATTTAGAACGGAGACTAGGAAACACTTTTTCACACAGAGGGTTGGTGAGTGTGGAATTCTGTGCCAGCCTCCACCGGAGGGCGGTGGAGGCCGGTTCTCTTTCAAGAGGGAGCTAGATAGGGTTCATAAAAATAGATATTTTTACGTCAGGAGATATGGGGAGAAGGCAGGAACGGGTTACTGATTGGGGATGATCAGCCATGATCACATTGAATGTACCTGTCGGCACCTGTCATAAGTCGCCGAAAATTTTCAACATGTTGAAAATTCAAGTTCAACTTTCAAGTTTGCATTTATTGTCACGTGCACCAATTGGCACAGTGAAATTTGCAGCCATACGAATAAAAAAAAACACAACACATGATAGACTTGAACATAACTAGGCAAATTAGAAAAAGGGGAGATGCAACGAGACCTGGGTGTCATGGTACACCAGTCATTGAAAGTAGGCATGCAGGTGCAGCAGGCAGTGAACAAAGCGAATGGTATGTTAGCATTCATAGCGAAATGATTTGAGTATAGGAGCAGGGAGGTTCTACTGCAGTTGTACAGGGTTTTGGTGAGACCACACCTGGAGTATTGCGTACAGTTTTGGTCTCCTAATCTGAGGAAAGACATTCTTGCCATAGAGGGAGTACAGAGAAGGTTCACCAGACTGATTCCTGGGATGTCAGGACTTTCTTATGAGGAAAGGCTAGATAGACTTGGCTTGTACTCGCTAGAATTTAGAAGAATGAGGGGGGATCTTATAGAAACTTACAAAATTCTTAAGGTGTTGGATAGGCTAGATGCAGGAAGATTGTTCCCGATGTTGGGGAAGTCCAGAACAAGGGGTCACAGTCTAAGGATAAGGGCGAATTCCTTTAGGACCGAGATGAGGAAAACATTTTTCACACAGAGAGTGGTGAGTCTCTGGAATTCTCTGCCACAGAAGGTAGTTGAGGCCAGTTCATTGGCTATATTTAAGAGGGAGTTAGATGTGGCCCTCGTGGCTAAAGGAATCAGGGGGTATGGAGAGAAGGCAGGTACAGGATACTGAGTTGGATGATCAGCCATGATCATATTGAATGGCGGTGCAGGCTCGAAGGGCCGAATGGCCTACTCCTGCACCTATTTTCTATGTTTCTATAAATATCCCCAAAAGACAAATACTGACTGAATGTATTGATGTTAGCTGGTAAAAAAACTCACACAAAGAAATGGTTATGACAGGAGCGCCCGACTCTGAATGCATGGATGGACATCACAATGGACATTTATAAAATGGAGAAAATAACAGCATATGTTCAAAGCGATGTCCCACGGTACGAGTTCATTCCAAGAGCTCTCCCGAGTTTGCCCTGATTCGAACTCGGGGATTTACGGTAATGGCCACTCGTCGGTACATGTTGAAAAATCTTCACAAGTCTTCCCGTGCTTACCTGCCGTCAGCAAGTCTTCCCAAGTACCTGCCGTTAGCGTTACGAGCCACAAAGAGACGTCCCCGAGCTCCGACGTACCCGCCACGTTCATTCTCCGTGCTTACCACAAGTTTGAGGGTTTTTTTTAAACTCGGGAGAGCTCTTGGAATGAACTCGTACAGTGAGACAGGTTTAACTTTAAATTGGATTTATTTGTGTCACGCTGGGAAAATTGGGTTAACTATGGTATCCTCATAGGCCAGACTTTATTTTTTTTTTTTACAAATTTTTGATTATATGGTAAAGAAAGGATCACTCCCTAAGTGTTCGTAGTTTTTAACTGTGTTCTTGTTTCTATATCTGTTTTGTACAAATCTCAAAAATAAGTAAGTTTATAGGCCTATTCACATACAAGGTATTTGCCTTGGTGCTCCACCCACAAGTAACAACATGACCATACAGTGACAGTTATGAATGACTCAGAAAACACTAAACATTAATAATAATAAAACATTAATGATAAAACACCTTTGGTCAAGCATGTGAACCAACAAAATACCAGATCAAAGGGAGGCTACAGATATTTGGCTGTTGAGTAGAGCAACTACTCGTGGATAAAAACTGTTTTTATGTCCGGCTGTGGCAGCTTTGACTTACTCAAAAAGAGGCAATTCAAGACAAACATAAGTGGATGATGGATACATATAGAATTATACCTGAAACCCGTTTTATGGAAATGTGGTTATGTTGTGGAATGCCAATAAAAGAGTATATTTATTAAAAAAAGAACATAAACATCCCTACACAGCGGCGACCAGAAAGTTGCTATGACTCTTTGGGTGACTAGGAGATCTCTCACGACAATACAGACGACCTCTGACGAAATGCCCCCTGGTGACACCCCGCCAGGTCTCCTAATCACCCAAAGAGTCGTAGCGTCTTTCTGGTCGCCGCTGAATTTGCAACATTTTCGGCGACCTATGACGGGTGCCGGCAGTCGCCGAAAAGGTTGCGTGAGTGGGGCAGGCAATTAAAGTACCAAATTCAATAGGGCGATGACTGTACCGATCAGCCGGTGCAGGCGAGGAGTCCACAAGGCCGACTGAAACGCAGTCACAGAAAGACACACACACACCAGCACTTACCCCAGTGGATGTTGTGACCCGTGTACTCCGACCAGCCTCGCCCAAACCTGCCATCACTTGCTGCACCGATTGCTGCAACAACACAGAAAGGAAAGGCCCATTTCAGTTCAGCTCATTGTCACTGCGCAAAGTACCAGTGATATAGAGCCATTACATATCACAACACGCACTTTAATCGGAATACATACAGAGACCATCGACATGAGTGCCGCCGGCTCGAAATCGTACGGTGAACTGCCTAACCAACACCGCTGCCCGCATGCCACTAGGTGGCGATGATGTGGAAACCTGACATGGATTATGAATCATGTTTAACCCCACATCAAAAATCTTCGAACCCACCACTCTACCTCCAGGTCCCTCAGGTCGGCCGACGTGGGGCTACTGACTATTCCGCGGTCCAGGTTTAAGCTCAGGGGTGACGGTTGCAGCACCTAGACTGCGGAACAGCATCCCGCTCCTCATCAGAACTGCCCCCTCCATCGACTCCTTTAAGTCGAGGCTCAAAAGCTATTTCTACTCCCTAGCGTTTTTGAGCCCCTCTGAGGGGGCGCTGTAAACAGTTTATGTATGTATTGTTAGGTGTGTGTACCATTGTATGTAGCACATTAGTACCTGCACTGATGTGAAGCTCTTTGGTCAACATGAGTGTTTTTAAATGTGCTATACAAATAAAATTGATTTCATTGACTGCGGTGGATAGTAGTTCAGCACTGCTCTCTAGTTTACTTTAGTTTAGAGATACAGCGCGGAAACAGGCCCTTCGGTCCACGCCAACCAGCGATCCCCGCACACTAACACCATCCTACACCCACTAGGGACAATTTTTACATTTTACCATGCCAATTAACCTACAAACCTGTACGTCTTTGGAGTGTGGTAGGAAACCGAAGATCTTGGAGAAAACCCACGCAGGCCACGGGGAGAAGGTACAAACTCCGTACAGACAGCACCTGCAGCCGGGATGGAACCCGGGTCTCCGGCACTGCATTCGCTGTAAGGCAGCAACTCTACCGCTGCGCCAGCGTGGCCGTGGTAGGACGGTTAAGTTGCCGGATAACAACTGGGAAGAAACTGTCCCTGAATCTGGAGGTGCGCGCTGTCACACTTCTGTACCTCTTGCTTGATTGCAGAAGGGAGAAGAGGGAGTGGCCATGGAGTGAGACTGGTCCTTGATTATGCTGCTGGCCTTGGCGAGCCTTTTGGTACTTTGGCATTCATCAGTCAGAGGATTGAGTATAGAAGTTGGGAGGTCATGTTGCAGTTGTATAAGACGTTGGTGAGACCACATTTAGAATATTGTGTTCAGTTCTGGGCACCAAGGATATTGTCAAGCTTGAAAGGGCTCAGAGAAGATTTACGCGGATGTTGCCAGGACTAGAGGGCGAGGTTGGGTCTATATTCCATGCAGCGTAGGACGATGAGGGGAGATCTTATCGAGGTGTACAAAATCATGAGAGGAATAGATCGGGTAGATGCACAGTGCCTTTTACCCAGAGTAGGGGAATCAAGGACCAGAGGACATAGGTTCAAGGTGAAGGGGAAAACATTTAATACGAAGGGGTAACCTTTTCGCACAGAGGGTGGTGGGTGTATGGAACAAGCTGCCAGATGAGGTAATTGAGGCTGGGACTATCCCATCGTTTAAGAAACAGTTAGACAGGTACATGGATAGGACAGGGTTGGAGGGATATGGACCAAGCGCTGGCAAGTGGGACTAGTGCAGCTGGGACATTGTTGGCCGGTGTGGGAGAGTTGGGCCTGTTTCCACACTGTATCACTCATTGAAAGAAAACAGGAACGGGGTACTGATTTTGGATGATCATCCAGGATCATATTGAATGGCGGTGCTGGCTCAAAGGGCCGAATGGCCTGCACCTGCACCTATTTTATCTGCTTCTATGAGCATGAAGGCCCATTATGGTAGGGGGTGGGAAGCATCTTGTCCGGTAACAACACAATCTGGTTTGGGAGCAGCTCTGCCCAGGACAGGAAGGCTCTGCAGAGAGTAGTGCGTTCAGCCGAACGCACCATGGGAACTACACTCACCCCCCTGCAGGACCTATACACCAGGAGGTGCAGATCCAAAGCCAGCAACATTATGGGGGACCCCTACCAACCCAGCAACGGACTGTTCCAGCTGCTACGGTCAGGCAAGCGCCCCCGCTGTCACGCTGTGAAAACAGAGAGGATGAGACGGAGTTTCTTCCCACAGGCCGTCAGGACTGTAAACTCTGATCTCACCAGGGACTAAATACTGATGTGTCTTTTTTCCCCTAAAATGTAAATACTGGTTCTGTTCTGTAGTTTTGCACAATCCCGCAGACATTGCCACTTTCATTTCACTGCACATCTTGTATGTGTATGACAACTTGAAGGACGTGCATGCATTCGCAACGTTCTCTGGGAGCCTTGAGCCGTCTCAGAGAAGCAAACGCGATGAGGACAAGATACAGTGTGGAGGGAATGTGAGGGACTTGATACCGTCTCGGACTACCCCGCAATATCAGTGCCCCACTTCAGTCTGCTCCTCCGAGCAATGTTAAGCATGGTCATTTTGTGATCCTGAGACACTATTTGCTCTTGTGATTGAGGCAGTGCAGCGTAGGCTCACGAGGTTGATCCTTGGGATGGTGGGACTGTCATACGAGGAAAGATTGAAAAGACTAGGCTTGTATTCACTGAAGTTTAAAAGGATGGGGGGGAAGTGGGGGGGAGAATCTTATAGAAACATATTAAATTATAAAAGGACTGGACAAGCTAGATGCAGGAAAAATGTTCCCAATGTTGGGCGAGTCCAGAACCAGGGGCCACAGCCTTAGAATAAAGGGGAGGCCATTTAAGACTGCAGTGAGAAAAAACGTTTTCACCCAGAGTGTTGTGAATTTGTGGAACAGAGGGCAGTGGAGGCCTAATCACTGGATGGATTTAGGAGTGTTAGATAGAGCTCTAGGGGTTAGTGGAATCAAGAGATATAGGGAGAAGGCAGGCACGAGTTATTGATTGGGGACGATCAGCCATGATCACAATGATCGAAGGGCCGAATGGCCTTCTCCTGCACCTATTTTTCTATGTTTCTACTGTAACACTAATGTGAAGCGGTCCAACATGAAACTCGCTTGTAGCAAATCCTCCCATCTGGACAAGCGTTTCGGCTACACTTATGAGTTTAATAGCCTGATGCCTGTGGGGAAGCAGCTGTACCTGATCCTGGATGTTGCAGATTTCAGTCTCCTGTACCTTCTACCTGAGGGCAGCGGGAGGTTGAGTGTGTGGCCAGGATTGTGTGGGTCCTTGATGATGCTGCCAGCCTTTTTGAGGCAGCAACTGCCTCTTAGGGACAGAATCCTTCTAATAGAATCAAGGGATATGGGAGAAAGCAGGAACGGATTCAAATGTGTGCGGGTTTGTAGGTAAACTGGAGGTCAGCGGTCGCGGTGGCGCAGCGTTAGACCCGGGGACCCGGGTCCCATCCCGACTACGGGTGCTGTCTGTGCAGAGTTTGCACCTTCTCCCTGTGACCTGCGTGGGTTTTCTCCGAGATCTTCAATTTCCTCCCACACTCCAAAAGATGTACAGGTTTGTAGATTAATTGGCTTGGTGTGTGTATATATTATCCCGAGTGTGTGTACGATAGTGTTAATGTGCGGGGATCGCTGGTCGGTGCAGACTCATAGAAACATAGGCACATCAACATGGGTGCAGGAGTAGGAAATTCAGCCTTCGAGCCAGCACCGCCATTCAATATGATCATCGCTGATCATCCAAAATCAGTACCCCGTTCCTGCCTTCTCCCCATATCCCTTGATTCCGTTTGCCCTAAGAACTAAATCTAACTCTCTCTTGAAAACATCCAGTGAATCAGCCACCACTGCCTTCTGAGGCAGAGAATTCCACAGATTCGCAACTCTCTGGGTGAAAACGTTTTTCTTCATCTCAGCCCTAAATGGCTTACCTCTTATTTTTAAACCGGGAACATTTTTCCTGCATCAACACTGTCCAAATCCTTTAAGAATTCTATACATTTCTATTAGACAATAGACAATAGGTGGAGGAGTAGGCCGTTTGGCCCTTCGAGCCAGCATTGCCATGTGATCATGGCTGATCATCCCCAATCAGTACCCCGTTCCTGCCTTCTCCCCATATACCCTGAATCAGCTATTTTTAAGAGCCCTATCTAGCTCACTCTTAAAAGCAACCAGAGAACCTGTCTGTGAATTCCACAGACTCACCACTCTCTGTGAGAAAAAGTGTTTCCTCGTCTACGTTCTAAATGGCTTACTCCTTATTCTTAGACTGTGGCCCCTGCTTCTGGACTCCCCCAACATCGGGAACATGTTTCCTGCCTCTGGTGTGTCCAATCCCTTAACAATCTTATGTGTTTCAATGAGATCCCCTCTCATCCTTCTAAACTCCAGAGTGTACAAGCCCAGCTGCTCCATTCTCTCAGCACGATAGTCCCGCCATCCCGGGAATTAACCTTGTAAACCTACACTGCACTCCCTCAATAGCAAGAATGTCCTTCCTCAAATTAGGGGACCAAAAATGCACACAATACTCCAGGTGTGGTCTCACTAGGGCCCTGTAGAACTGCTGAAGGACCTCTTTGCTCCTATATTCGATCCCTCTTGTTATAAAGGCCAACATGCCATTCGCTTTCTTCACTGCCTGCTGTACCTGCATGCTTACTTTCATAGACTGATGAACAAGGACCCCCAGATCCCGTTGTACTTCCCCTTTTCCCAACTTGACGCCATTTAGATAGTAATCGGTCTTCCTGTTTTTGCTACCAAAGCGGATAAACCCACATTTATCTGCATTAAACTTCATCTGCCATGCCTCTGCCCACTCCCCCAACCTGTCCAAGTCACCCAGCATTCTCATAGCATCCTCCTCATAGTTCACCCAGCTTTGTGTCATCTGCAAATTTGCTAATGTTACTTTGAATCCCTTCATCCAAATCATTGATATATATTGTAAATAGCTGCGGTCCCAGCATCGAGCCTTGCGATACCCCACTAGTCACTGCCTGCCATTCTGAAAGGGACCCGTTAATCCCTACTCTTTGTTTCCTGTCTGCCAACCATTTGTCTATCCATGTCAGCACTCTACCCCCAATACCATGTGCCCTAATTGTGCCCACTAACCTCCTATGTGGGACCTTATCAAATGCTTTCTCCCTTGTCCATTTTCCTAGTAACATCTTCAAAAAAGTCCAGAAGATTAGTCAAGCATGATTTCCCCTTCGTAAATCCGGACCAATCCTGTTACTGCTATCCAAATGTGCGGCTATCTCATCTTTTATAATTGACTCCAGCATCTTCCCCACCACCGATGTCAGGCTAACTGGTCTATAATTCCCCGTTTTCTCTCTCCCGCCTTTCTTAAAAAGTGGGATATCATTAGCTACCCTCCAATCCACAGGAACTGATCCTGAGTCTATAGAACATTGGAAAATTATCACCAATGCATCCACGATTTCTAGAGCCACTTCCTTAAATACCCTGGGATGCAGGCCATCAGGCCCTGGGGATTTATCAGCCGTCAGTCCCATCTATCCAACACCATTTGCTGCCTAATGGGGATTTCCTTCAGTTCCTCTGTCTCCCCAGATCCTCTGGCCACTACTATATCAGGAAGATTGTTTGTGTCCTCCTTAGTGAAGACAGATCCAAAGTACCTGTTCAACTCATCTGCCATTTCCCCATAATAAATTCACCTTTTTCGGTCTTCAAGGGTCCAACCTTGGTCTTAACTAATTTTTTCCTCTTCACATACCTAAAGAGGCTTTTACTATCCTGCTTTATATTCTTGGCTAGCTTACCTTCGTACCTCATCTTTTCTCCCCGTATTGTCTTTTTGGTTATCTTCTGTTGTTCTTTAAACATTAGCCAATCCTCTTGCTTCCCACTCATCTTTGCTACGTTGTACTTCTTCGCTTTAATTTTTATACTGTCCCTGATGTCCCTTGTCAGCCCATGGTCGTCCCTTTCTCCCCTTGGAATCTTTCTTCCTCCTAGGAATGAACTGATCCTGCACCTTCTGTATTGTTCCTAGAAACACCTGCCATTTTTGTTCCACTGCATCCCTGCTAGTGTATCTTTCCAGTCAACTTTGGCCAGGCCCCTCCTCATGGCCCCGTATAGTCCCCTTTATTCAACTGCAATACTGACACCTCTGATCTACTCTCCCTGGTCCCCTGCGGTCATCTCCCTCCTAAACAGGTATACCACTTTGGATACTGTTGAGGGAGATGGCTCATCAGGGTTAAAAAATGCAGCAGCAGCCAGGTTCATGGCACCATGGTGGCTCTGCAGCACATGAGGGGGGAAAAAAGAGGGGAAGGGCAATAGTAATAGGGGATTCAATTGTCAGGGGAATAGATAGGCGTTTCTGCGGCCGCAAACGAGACTCCAGGATGGTATGTTGCCTCCCTGGTGCAAGTCAGGATGTCACCTGATCGCTGCAGAACATTCTGGAGGGGGAGGGTGAACAGCCAGTTGTCGTGGTGCAAGTTGGCACCAACGATATAGTAAAAAAGGATGAAGGTCCCTACAAGGTGAATTTAGGGAACTAGGAGATAAACTAAAAGTAGGACCTCAAAGGTAGTAATCTCCTCCGGATTATACCAGTACCACGGCCAGCATAGTAATAAATAGGAGGAATGCAAATGAATACGGCCTTGAAAAAGTGGTGCAAGGGGGAGGATTCAAATATTTAGGCACTGGGACCAGTTCTAGGGGATGTTGGACCGGTACAAACAGGACGGTTTGCACTTGGAATGGAATGGAACCAATGTTCGTGGGGAAGTGTTGCTAGGTGCTGTCGGGGAGGATTTAAACGAAATGTGGCAGGGGGAAGGGTACAAAGCAGAGAGGCAAGGAGGTGTAAAATGAGGGTAAAAGCTTTAGGTAGCAAGGTGAAAGGTAAAAGTGGCAGGCAACAAAACCAGGGCAAAAATCAAAAAGGGCACTTTTTCAGCAAAATTGTATAAAGGGGTAAATGCCGTTGTAAAGACAAGCCTGAAGGCTTTGTGTCTCAATGCAAGGAGTATTCGTAAAAGGAGGTGGACGAGTTGAACGTGCCAGATAGATTTTAATGATTATGAATATAGTTGGGGATCACGGAGACATGGCCTCAGGGTGACGTAGGCTGGGAGCTGAACATCCAGGGATATTCCAATAGTCAGCAAGGGAGAGAGAAGAAAGGAAAAGGAGGTGGGGTAGCGTTGCTGGTTAGAGAGGAGATTAAAGCAATGGAAAGGAGGACATTAGCTTGAGGATGTGAATCGGTATGGGTAGAGCTACAAAACACTAAGGGGGCATAAAACGCTGGGTGGGTGTGGTGTACAGCCACCTAAACAGTAGCAGCGAAGTTGGGGATGGTATCAAACAGGAAATTAGAAATGCGTGCACAAAGGCAAAACAGTTTATACTGGGTGACTTCACTCACTATAGATTGTTAATCAAATTGCAGGTGCTGAGGAAGAGGATTTTTTTTTGGAATGTTGCGGGATAGTTATCTAAATCAACATGTAGAGGAACCAACGAGAGAGCAGGCTATTTTTAGACTGGTTTTGAGTATTGAGAAGGGGTAATTAGCCGTCTTTGTTGTCACAGCCCCCTTGGGCAAGAGTGACCATAATATGTTGAGTTTTTTCTTTCATATGAATGAGAGTGACAATGTTAAATCAGAAACAATGGTTCTCTGAACCTTAAAGAAAGGTACTTTGAGGTAAGACGTGAATTGGCTAAATTGACTGGCAATTAATTCTAAAAGGGTTTGAGACGGTGGAATACAATGAAGACATTTAAAGATGCATGGAGGAACTAACAAAAATTGTTCATCCCAGTTTGGCAAAAGAATAAATCATTCGGGGAAGGAAGTGCATCCGTGGATAACACTGGAAATCAGGGATAGTATCAAAGCAAAGGATGATGCGTACAAAGTAGCCAGAAAAAGCCGCATACACAGAGGACTGGAGAATTCAGAGACCAGCAGAGGAGGAACAAAGGGATTAATTAGGAAAGAAAAATAGAATATGAAAGAAAACGGCAGGGAACCTAATAACTGACTGCAAAAGTTTTAAGATATGTGAAGAGAAAGAGGGTAGTTAAAACAAATGTAAGGTCCCTTGCAGTCAGAAACAGTGAGTTTGATCATGGGGAACTTGGATATGGCGGACCAATTGAATAACTACTTTGTTCCGTCTCACAAGGAAGACATAAATAATCTGCTTGAAATACAGGACGTGGGTCAAAGGAGGAATTGAGTGAAATCCACAGGTCAGCGGAAGTGTGTTGGGTAATTGAATAGATTAAAGGCCGATAAATCCCCAGGCCAGATAGGCTGCATCCAGAGTACTTAAGGAATAGCTTCAGGAAAAGTGGATGCATTAGTGATAATCTTTCAAAACTCTTTAATTCTGGAGTATTCGAGATTGGCGGGTAGCAAATGTAACCCCCTCTTTTAAGAAGGAGGGATAGGTGCAGAGAAAACGGAATTACAGACCAGTTAGTCTAACATCGGTATGGGAAACTGCTTAAGTCAGTTATTAAAGATTTGATAGCACACATTTGGAATGGTGAAACCATTGGACAAAAGTCAGCATGGATTTTACAACAAAAAGGTAAATCATGTCGGACAGAATTCTAGTGGAATTTTCGAGGATGTAACTATTAGCGTGGGATAAGGGAGAACCAGATGGATGTGGTAAATTCTGGACTTCCAGAAGCTTCGACAAGTCCCACCATAATAGATTAGTAAACAAACTTAAAGCTTACGTATAGGGTTTTCAGTATTGAGTGGATAGAAGTACTGCTGGCAAACAGGAAGCAAAGAGTAGGAGTAAACGGGTCGTTTTTCACAATGCAGGCAGTAACTAGTGGGGTACCGCAGGCTCAGTGCTGGGACCCCCAGCTATTATATTACAATATATATTAATGATCTGGATGAGGGAATTGAAGGCAATTATCTCCAAGTTTGCGGATGACACTAAGCTGGGGGGCAGTGTGTTCGCTGTGAGGAGGATGCTAGGAGACTGCAATGGTGACTTGGATAGGCCCTGGGTGAGTGGGCAAATGTTTGGCAGATGCAAGTATAATGTGGATAAATGTGAGGTTATCCACTTTGGTGGCAAAACAGGAAAGCAGACCTATTATTTAAATGGTGGCCGATTAGGAAAAGGGGAGATGCAGCGAGACCTGGGTGTCTGGTATTCACTCCAGTCATTGAAAGTAGGCATGCAGGTGCAGCAGGCAGTGATAAAAAAGCGAATGGTTGTTAGCTTTCATAGCAAAAGGATTTGAGTACAGGAGAGGGAGGTTCTACTTCAGTTGTACAGGGTCTTGGCTTGTGAGACCACACCTGGAGTATTGCGTGCAGTTTTTGGTCTCCAAAATCTGAGGAAGGACATTATTGCCATAGAGGGGGAGTTGCAGAGAAGGTTCACCAGACTGATTCCTGGGATGTCAGGACTGTCTTATTGAAGAAAGACTGGATAGACTTGGTTTATACTCTCTGGAATTTAGGAGATTAGAGGGGATCTTATAGAAACTTACAAAATTCTTAAGGGGTTGGACAGGCTAGATGCAGGAAGATTGTTCCCGATGTTGGGGAAGTCCAGGACAAGGGGTCACAGCTTAAGATAAGGGGGAAATCTTTAAGACCGAGATGGAGAAAGACTTTCTTCACACAGAGTGGTGAGTCTCTGGAACACTCTCTGCCACAGAGGGTAGTTGAGGCCAGTTCATTGGCTATATTTAAGAGTGAGTTGGATGTGGCCCTTGTGGCTAAAGGGGATCAGAGGGGTATGGAGAGAAGGCAGGTACGGGATACTGAGTTGGATGATCTGCCCATGATCATATTGAATGGCGGTGCAGGCTCGAAGGCTGAAGGGCTACTCCTGCACCTAATTTCTATGTTTCTATGTTTCTATGTTTTCCTCTCCTCTCCAATTGTAGATTAAACTGACCAGGTTATGGTCACTGCCTCCTAATGGCTTCATCACCTCGAGGTCCCTTATTAAATCTGGTTCATTACCACAACACTAAATCCAGAACTGGCCTTCTCCCTGGTAGGCTCAATACAAGCTGTTCAAAAGAATCCATCACGAAGGCAATTTCTCTACAAAAGTCCCTTTTCTTGGGGTCCAGGACCAACCTGATTTTCCCAGTCTACCTGCATGTTGAAATCTCCCATAACAACCACAGCATTACTTTTGCTACATGCAAATGTTATCTCCTGATTCAACTTGCACCCAATGTCCAGGCTACTGTTTGGGGGCCTGTAGATTAGTCCGATTAGGGCCTTTTTACCCTTACAATTCCTTAGTTCTATCCACACTGACTCCACATCTCCTGTTTCAATGTCACCCCTTGCAAGGGACTGAATTTCATTCCTCACCAACAGGGCAATCCCACCCCCTCTGCCCACCTGTCTGTCTTTTCGATAGGAGGTATACCCTTGAATATTCAGTTCTGGCCTTCTTGCAGCCATGTCTCAGTAATTCCCACAACATCATACTTGCCAGTTTCTAACTGAGCCTCAAGCTCGTCCACTTTATTCCTTATACTTCGCGCATTCATATACAGCACTTTGACCTCCGTATTCACTTCCCCCTCGCACCGCTCTCAATTGGCCCTGACCTTACTCTGTTGTCCATTCTTCAGCTTTCCTTCCCATTAATTCGAGAATCATTTGTAATTTTTCCTGCAGCCACTTCCCCTTCAACTCCATCTTAAAGCTCCCAATTTGTCAATCCCTCCCCCCCACTATTTAGTTTAAACCCGCACCTAGCCCTAGCAAACCTGCCTGCCAGAATGTCAGTCCGCCTCCAGTTAAGGTGTAACTTTTGTACAGATCACCCCTACCCCAGAAGAGATCCCAGGGGTCTATAAATTTAAATCCTTGCTCCCTGCTCCAGCCCCTCAGACACACATTCAGATCCCCTATCTCCCTGTTCCTGTCCCTCACTAGCACGTGGTACTGGAAGCAATCCAGAGATAACCACCCTAGAAGTCCGGCATTTCATTCTGCTTCCCAACTCTCTGAAGGGGTGTTGGAGAACCTCCTTCCTCTTCCTCCCGATGTCGTTTGTGCCGACGTGCCCAACTACTGCCGGCTGTTCACCTTCTCTCTCTCTCGTGGATTAGATCCCCCTCATCTAAATTCCAGTGAATACAAGTCGACCCATTCTTTCATTATACGTCAGTCCCGCCATCCCGGGAATTAACCTGGTGAACCTACGCTGCACTCCCTCAATAGCAATAATGCCCTTCCTCACATTAGGAGACCAAAATGGTACACAATACACCAGGTGCGGTCTCACCAGGGCCCTGTGCAACTGCAGTAGGCCCTCGTTGCTCCTAAACTCAAATCCTCTCGCTATGAAGGCCAACATGCCATTGGCTTTCTTTACTGCCCGCTGAGCCTGCATGCTTACTTTCAGTGACTGATGTACAAGCACGCCCAGGTCTCGTTGCACCTCCCCTTCTCCTAATCTGACACCGTTATAACTGGCCCACGACAAAGGAAGAACTAAGGGAAGAGACTTGAACTTTATTTCGCCGTCCATCACAGTGCGGAATGTGGAGGAGTCACTGTGGTGGATGTTCATCTTAAAATGTGTTTTTGAGTGATCTGTTGCTTTTAATGGTATGACTGATCTGGCCAGTGAAATTCCCCATTGGTTGCAAAACATACTTGGCGAATAAAGTGTGATTCTGATTAATTCCTATTCTTTGCCTCCTATGTGCCAACCAGTTCTCTATCCATATCAATATCCTACCCCTACTACCAAGCCACCTTCGCCCGCCGGTGCCCAGTTCCCCACTGGCGGCCCAGTTTGCCCCTCTTGTTCCCCACCACTGACCTGTATCTGCTGAGGGTCGAGGAGGTTGACGGGCAAGTTGAAGGTGCCCACCATGACGTAGCTGTTGGCGTTGCGGTCGTGGGGCCCGGCCGCCGCCCCCCGCGGGCCCACCGGGTGGGGCATGGAGGTGCCGGCGGAAGACGGGGCTCCGGCGGCGGGCTGCGTCTGTGGCGGCGCTCGCTCCACCAGGTGGATGACCTTGTGGTGCACGTCTGTGGGACAAGGAGGAAGCCGGAGGTGAGCGCTCGCCGCGGACTCGGGAGTGCTAGCCCTCCACGGTTTACGCAAGTCAGAAACCGGCTGTCCAATGTGCTAAGTTGTACAGTAGATCAACAGTGGAGAACCGACCGCAGTGGGGGGGGGGGGGGGGGGAGTTCCAAGTCAGAGACCGCAGGAGGGGAGCTCCAGCGCAGAGGAAGCTATGATACTGTCCACGGGGGGGGGGGGTGCTCCGAGGTGGGGACCGCCGGGAGGAGCTCCGTGGTTGAGGACTGCGGGGGTAGCAAATCCGAAGTGGGGGGACTGGGGGGGGGGGGGGGTGGGGGGGGGGGGGGGGGGGGGGGAGCTCCCGCGGGTTGAGTACCGCGGGGAGGAGCTCCGAGATGGGGACCACTGGGAGGAGCTCAGAGGCGGGGACTGCGGGGGGGGGGGAGCTCCGAGGTGGGGACTGCGGGGGGGGGGGGGAGCTCCAGTGCAGAGGACCGCAGGGGGAGCACTAATTCAGAGACCGCAGAAGGGGGGGGGGGGGGGGGGGGGGGGAGAGATGAGAGTCCCTGAGATGGAGACGGTGAGCTCGGCGGGCGTAGGCGACAACGTGCGATTAACATTGCATTAATCTTTCAATTTCTTCTCATCTTGGGCCGGAGCAGCACCCGGCCTGGTAAATCAGCCGCTGTTTGTCACGGCCGGCGGGGATGTTCACCGAGCTGGAGATGTGGGTCTTTGAATCTTTGACTGTAAACTGAAAGGGAACAACCATCAGTAACATCAAAAACGGGACCCCGGCGAACGAACACGTGTCCCTCGCAGGTCTACACAACATGATTAACAGGTACAGTGAATAACATTGTCCATCGTTACATCACGAAACCAACCCCGCGCCCGCGAATGAGAGTTCGATTTTTTGAGAAAGTAGGCAAAAATAGCTCCCGCTCTCCCTCCTTTTTTTTGGCTCTCCCTTTTCCATGGCAGTCTCTCTCTGTTCTCCCCCTTCCTCAGCTTCCTCTCTGCTCCCCCTCTATCAGCTCTCCCTCCTTCTCGCTTCCCCCCCTCCCCTCAGCCGCTTCCCCTCCCCTCCCTCCTCTCAGCTTCTTCTCAGCCTCACCACTCTCAGCTTCCCCCTCTCTCTTCTCCTGCTCTTCTCTCCGCTCTCATAGCTCCCTCGCTGCTCGTCTTCCCTCTCCGCTCCTCCCCTCCCTCTCTCACTCCGCTCTTCCCTCTCCCGCCTCCCCTGCCTCCCTCCACCCTCGCCTCCCTTTCCTCCCCTCCCCCCCCTCGCATTAAACAAAAAAATCACCGACGATCTCCCCCCGGGTCGGGGCTCCGCACACGAGCAGTCGAACGTCATGGCGCGCGGGCTTTGGGAGCTACTGCAGTTCTTTCCTACAACATTTTGCTCTGTGGTTCCCGAGGGGGTGGAACCATTCCCTTACCAAAGACCGTTTCACAGGCAGTCGTCCCCACCAGTGTGCCCAGTACAGCCTAAGGGGAAACTATCGAAAAACTCCCTTCCCAACTGCTAAAAGTAACATCGCGGTATTGATAAATAACATGCAATGGGCTGGAAGATTCTGCAATAATCCAAATTACCCAAGTTCTTTTGAAATTGGAAAAAAAAAAAAGTTAAATCGCATAACAATACCGGTAGATATGCATAAGAAAAAACTGCAGATGCTGGATAAAATCGAAAGTAGACAAAATGCTGGAGTAACTCAGCGGGTGAGGCAACACCTATGGAGAGAGAGGGAATGGAATGGGAGACGTTTTTTTCGGGACGAGATCCCTTTTTCTGACCCAATGCCAATGGATAACGCAGCTGTGAAAAGTCATTCTAAACGTTCATGGCACCATCTTAATCCACAGGCCTGGAATAACGGCAGATGTGGATCGTGTGGGAGGAGTGTTTCCACTAGACAATATGTGCGGAGTGGCCATTTTGGCCCTTCGGGCCAGCACCACTGTGATCATGGCTGATCAAGCCCTAATCAGTACCCCAACCTGCCTTCTTACCCATATCCTCTGACTCCGCTATTTTTTTAGAGCCCTATCTGCTCTCTCTTGAAAGTATCCAGGCTGAACCAGTCCACTAGTGGGAAGTCTAGAGAACCAGAGGCCAGAGCCTCAGACTTGATGGACGTTCCTTTAGGATGGAAGGAGATGAGAAATTTTGAGGGGCAGGGCTTTCACAGAGGGTGGTGAATCTGTGGAATTTTCTTTGCTTTGCCACAGACGCATACTCGCTGTGGAGGCCAAGGTCAGTGGATTGGTTTTTTTATAAAGCAGAGATAGATTAGATTCTGGATTCTGGATTAGTACGGGTTGTCAGGGGTTATGGGGAGAAAGCAGGGAATGGAACAAAGGGGTTGATTGGGCGTTCCTGAGGGAAAGATAGATCAGCCACATTAAAAAAAAAATGATTAAATTGGCGGAGTCGACTTGATGGGGTGGATGTTGATGGGCCGATGGGCCGAATGGCCTAATTCCGCTCCTATCACATGAACAATAAGCGAGTGCATAAACGTTACAATTATTACCACTTACTTCTTCTTCAACTTCATAGGTACGACTCTGGGAGTCCAGCGTCTTCACAGTAACCTCGATCATGGCCATCCCTGGCTTTTACTTCTCTGCAAAACAAAATAAAGGCTTCAGAATGGAATATGGCCCCCGTACAACCTGTCCACATTAAAATGTAATACATTTTCTTAAATGAGCATTTGAGGTGACCGTCAAGATGTGTTGGATGCAGAGGACTCGTGGAAGAAGTGTGCCGGCCCCAAACACCATATCACCCCTGTATCCGTGTTTCTCCAGGTATGCCGCCTGACCTCCCGTCAGACCTCCCGAGTTAGACTTTAAAGATACAACAGCGCGGAACTTGCCCATCAGCAGCCCGCGCCCGACAGGATCACCCACCTGTGCACTGGCACTATCCTACACCTAGTACACACCATGAACAATTAGCCAATTAACCTACAAACCCGCACGTCTTTGTAGTGCGGGAGGAAACCCACGCGGTCACCGGGAGAAAGTACAAACCCCGTACAGGAACAAAAAAAGCACCCATATTTAGTCAGGACCGACTCCTCGGTCTCTGGTGCTGCGGGGCAGCAAATCTACATCTACGCAGCGCCAGCCCCCGCGGCCGCACCAGCACTTTCTGTCTTTTCTTCAACCTGCATCTGCAGTTCCTTGTCTCTGCAAGCCAATTCTCTTCCCAATTCCCACAACCCGATTAGGAAAAGGGGAGATGCAACGAGACCTGGGCGTCATGGTACGCCAGTCATTGAAAGTAGGCATGCAGGTGCAGCAGGTAGTGAAGAAAGCAAATGGTATGTTAGCATTCATAGCAAAAGGATTAGAGAATAGGAGCAGGGAGGTTCTACTGCAGTTGTACAGGGCCTTGGTGAGACCACACCTGGAGTATTGCGTACAGTTTTGGTCTCTAATCTGAGGAAAGACATTCTTGCCATAAAACAAAAATAACAGGGAGTACAGAGAGATGGTTCACCGGGACTGATTCCAGGGATGGCAAGAACTTTTCATATGAAGAAGACTGGATAGACTTGGCAATGTACTCGCGTAGAATTTAGAAGATTGAGGGGGGATCTTATAGAGACTTACAAAATTCTTAAGGTGTTGCACAGGCTAGATGCAAGAAGATTGTTCCCGATGTTGGGGAAGTCGAGAACAAGGGGTCACAGTTTAAGGATAAGGGGGAAATCTTTTAGGACCGAGATTAGATTTTTTTTTTCCACAACATAGTGTGGTGATCCGTAGAATTCTCTGCTGACTGTCTCCTAGATCTCTGTCTTTCTTCGTGATTCCTCTGCCACAGAAGGTAGTTGAGGCCAGTTCATTGGCTATGTTTAAGAGGGAGTTAGATGTGGCCCTTATTGCTAAAGGGATCAGAGGGTATGGAGAGAAGGCAGGTACAGGATACTGAGTTGAATGATCAGTCACTTACTCTTGACCTACTCTTGCACCTATTTTCTATGTTTCTATGTAACTCCCAACTCTTGTGCTTTCCAGAAATCGTCTATACTCCGTCGCGGTGTTTTATGTCTGACGGAGGATTCCGACCCAAAACGCCATCTATTCCTTTTCTCGAGGGACAGAGATGCTGCCTGACCCGCTGATTCGCTCCAGAATTTTGTGACTGCCTGCCAGAGCAAATTGTTATTAGCAGCGAGGCTGTGGGATCGCTCACGAGATGAAGCACGGTCTTGGCATCAAAGTCAACAAAGATTACCTCTCATTTTTTTTACAATTCCAATGTTCGCAATCGCATCGTTCAAAATCATTTCCAATCGACCAACCACTTTCCTCCCTGGAATCAGCATATTCAACCTCCTTCACCCTGCTGTGTGGCCTGGCTGCCAGCACCAGACACGAGTAAGCTCTCATGTCACAAAGTGATTTGGGATGAGGTCGGCTGTGCCTCCAGAAGCAAAAACTGAACCAGTCGCTGCTGCTGCTGCTGCTGCTTCTGTAAGTCAGAGTCGTGCAGCAAAAGCAAAAAGGCCTTTCAGTCGCTTTCAGTTTATTGCCTCTTCTACCGAGGTAGTGAAAAGCCTTTGATGTGTGCTAAGCAGTCAGCAGAAAGACAGTACATGATTACAATCGTGTCATTTACTGTACGTAGATACATTTTCACACAAAGGGTGGTGGGTGTATTGAACAAGCTGTTAGAGGAGGTAGTTGAGGCTGGGACATGGATTGGACAGGTTTGGAGGGATATGGGTCACTTGCAGGTGTGTGGGACTACTGTAGCTGGGACATGTTAGCCGGTGTGGGCAAGATGGCCCAAAGGTCCTGTTTCCACACTGTATCACTCTATGACTATGACACGATAAGGGAATAAAGTTCAGTGCCAGGTAAAGCCTGCAAAGTCTGATCAAGGATAGTCCGAGCTAGACACAAAATGCTGGAGAAACTCAGTGGGTGAGGCAGCATCTATGGAGCGAAGGAATAGGTGACGTTTCGGGTCGAGATCCTTCTTCAGACTGATGTGGGGTGGGCGAAGAAGGAAGGAAGAGGTGGAGACAGTGGGCTGTGGGAGAGCCGGGAAGGGGAGGGGATGGAGGGAGAAAGCTAGGACTATCAGAAATTGGAGAAGTCACTGTCCATACCGCTGGGGTGTAAACTGCCCCAAGCGAAATATGAGGTGCTGCTCTTCCAATTTGTGGTGGGCCTCACTGGCCATGGAGGAGGCCCAGGACAGAAAGGTCGGATTCGGAATGGGAGGGGGAGTTGAAGTGCTGGGAGATCAGCTTGGTTATTTACAACACCCCAGCGGTACGAACATTAATTGACTTCTTTTCTTTTTTTCTTCTCCCCAATTTCAGGTAGTCCCCCTGCTTTCTCCCTCCTTCCCCTCCCCCAGCTCGTCCCACAGCCTCCACCTCTTCCCTCTTTCCTTTCCCCCCACCCCACACCCCCTCGCCCTGCCCTCTGTTTTCTTTCTTTCCTGCCCCCCACCGCCCCTCCCCCCCCCCCGCATCAGTCTGGAAGAAGGGTATCAACATAGAAAATAGGTGCAGGAGGAGGTATCGACCTCTCCCCGAAACGTCCACCTATTTCCTCGCTCGCTCCATAGATGCTGCCTCACTCCCCGCTGAGTTTCTCCTCCTCCACCAGCATTTTTGTCTACCAGATCGATTTTTCCAGCATCTGCAGTTCCTTCTTAAACATCTTAAAAAGGATAGTCCGAGGGTCACCAGTGAGGTAGATAGCAGTTCAGCACTGCTCTCTGTCTTCTCCTGGCTTTGGTTTTGGTAGGATGAATCAGTTGCCTGGCACACAGCTGGGAAGAAAAAACTTAGTCCCTGAATCTGAGGGTCAAAGTGCACTTTCTTTCACACTTCTGTAATCTGTCCCTTTTGCCTGATGGAGAGGGGAGAAGAGGGGAGGGCCGGGGGGGTGCGATTATTTTTTTTTTTTTTAATTTTTGTCCTTGATTGTGCCCTGACCTTGCCATGCTTGGGCCCTTTGGCCCATCATGTCTGTGCTGACCATTATGGACTGTCAATAGTAATTCCATTTTGCCAACATTCAGATCATTGCTCTCTGCAGCGCGATGATTCAAGCATCTGTCTGATTACTTCATAAATGCTCGGAGAGTTCCTGTATCCAACCCCCACTCCAGCAGCACACGTCAGCTTTAAACCCCTCTCTGGGTGAAAATAATGTTTGAATCAGCACAGTAGAATTGCTGCCTCACAGCGCCAGAGCTGCTTGGTGGGCCGAAGGCTGAATCTGTGGAATTCTCTGCCTCAGAAGGCAGTGGAGGCCAATTCTCTGGATGCTTTCAAGAGAGAGTTAGATAGGGCTCTTAAAGATAGCAGTCTGGGGCTTATATGGGAGAATGCAGGAACGGGTACTGATTTTTTATGGGGTGGGATGATCACATTGGAGTGGGCGGTGTGTGGCTCAAATGGCCGATCGGCCTACAAACTTCACCTATGTCTATTGCAAGTCTGTGAGGAGTTTTACGTTATCCCTGGGAATGTGTGGGGTTTCTCCGGGTGCTCCGGTTCCCTACGCATTCCAAAGGGCATAACAGGTTTGTTGGTTTAGAAGGACAGCAGACGCTGGAAAAATCGAAGGTAGGCATAAATGCTGGAGAAACTCAGCGGGGAGAGGCAGCAGCATCTTATGGAGCAAAGTGAATGGCGACGCTTCGCTTCCTCAACTGGCTTAAGTTTCTCCAGCATTTTTGTCCAACTCAGTTAGTTGGTTACTTGGCTTCCATTAGATTGGAAATTGTCGCTACGGTGAGGATAGTGCTACGTACCTGTGTGTCACTGGTTAATAACACTGGACTCGGTGGGCTGAGGGGCCTGTTGCTGCACTATCTCCAGTTTAAAGTCTAATGCCACGCTACGATATCTTAGCCTTTTCACTCCGCTTGTTGGCACCTCTGCTGCTAAGTGGTCAAGTGTCTTGCTATCTCTACCGCACCATGTACCCCCATTCTCTTGTACACCTCAATCAGGGCCCCAGCCTCACCTGGTCCACGAAAATAAAGTCAACGTGTTTGGTTGCTCCTCAAATGAGAAACACCAGTGCAGAGAACAGCCCGGAGAATGGGAGGCACAGTGGCGCAGCAGCAGAGCTGCAGTCTTATAGCGCAAGAGGCCCGGGTTCGAACCTGACCACGGATGCTGTCTGTGCGGAAGTCTGTACGTTCGGCAAGTTGACCGTGTGTGAAATTTCTCCGGGTGCTCTGGTTTCGTGCGGTTTGTAGGTTTATTGGCTTCGGTATAAATTGTCCCTCGTGTGTAGGACAGCTCCAGTATACGCGCCGATTGTTCGTCAGCGGGGACTCAGTGGGCTGAGGGCCTGTGTCAGACAATAGCAATAGGTGAAGGAGTAGGCATTTGACATTCGGTGTGGCATTCAAAATGATCACTGGCTGTTTATCCACATTCGGTACCCCATTCCTGCCTTCTCCCCATCATCCCCTGACTCCACTATCTTTAAGGGCCATTAAATATAAAAGATGAACTAAACATTAAAAATATACAAAGCCGTGTTCACAAATTGTGGATTCTTTAAAAATGGCCACACTTTATGGCGTAGCAGGCCGCAGGTTCCCCACCACTCTGACGAGGACTGTGGAACAGTTCCCTTGCTTCCATCAGAACTGCCCACTCCATTGACTCTTTTTATAGTCCAGACTTAAACTTATTTCTACTATCAAGCCTTGGGAGGGCTTCTATGTAAGTATTTATGTATGTCTTGTTACATCTATGTACCACGTTTGTAGCTCGATGAGTAACCGGCTCCAATGTAAAGCACTTTGGTCAAGATAGTTGTTTTTGAATGCCCCCCTATGCTATAGAAATTAAAATTGACTTGTCATTAGTGTCTCTTCGGGGTATCAAGGTTTAAGAAGACTACGATGCTGGAAAAAGCGGAGGTAGATAAAAATGAGAGAAGATCAGGTGTGAGCAGCCGCCTATGGAAGCAAAGGAAATAGGTGGACGTTCTCGGGTCTGACCCTTCTTTCTGACGGGAGTCAAGGTGACTCGATAAAGGACAACAAAAAACTATAGCCCACAAGATCTGCCAAAGTGGTATGGGACTGGGATGTGTGGAAGGAAACTGCAGACGACGGTTTAACAGATGATAGACACAAATAGCTTGGAGTGACTCGAGGGTCAGGGCTAGATCTCTGGAGAAAAGGAATAGGCAACATTTCGGGTTGGGGCAACATTCTTACAGGACTAAGAGTAGGGGAAAGGATGAGTGTGGATAGGTAAGTGCTCGATATTCACAGGAAAACTAACTTAAACTGGGTGGGGTTAAAAAAAAATGACTCGGCCTGTCAAAGGCTGACCCAAGTTCAGAAATACCAGCAAGGACCCCTGGCTCCAGACAATACACAGTTGTTCCCCACCATCCATTGCTGCCACAGCGCCGACCACTCCAAGGTGCCTGGAGACCTCCCCCCCCCCACTATCATGCACAAACGCCAGTGCAAAGCACCATTCCCAAAGTCCACACACCCTGATAACACTCACACCCCGCCGTAACCCATTCCCCCCCTCTCCCTTCTACAGTTCTCCTCTCCTTTATCTTCTCAACCCCCTTCCCATCACACCCCCTTCTCTTCTCCACCCCTCCCCCTCCTATCTGCTCTACCGATCACTCCTAATATCCCTCTTCCCCACTACCATTCCCCTCTACCCCATCACTTCCCCTCCTCTCCACCATTTCCCTCTCCCCTCTCCACCCCCGCTCACTCACCCCCTACGCCCCCCACCACCATCCCCTCCCTCATCACCCTCTCCCCTCCCCATCCCATACCCCTTCCGGCATTCACCTCCCACTGGCTCCATTCTCCACCTTCTACTCACCATTCCCCCTCTCCCCTGAACCTACTTCCCCGCAAAAACCCTCCCCAACCCTCACCGCACCACCACCCCCCCCTCCGATCATTTTCCCCCTCTGTCCTCCACCAGCTCCTCCACCATTCCATCTCGTAAACTACTCCCCCCAAACCCTCTCCCCACACACATCACCCCTCTCCCACCTCATACCTCCTCCCTCAAATCCATCATCCCCTCCCCCACCCGCATCCTCTTCCTCAACCCCTCCACCTTCCCCACCCATCCCCCTCTCCAGGCATTTCCCTCTCCGCTAAACCTACTCGTCCCTCTACCCTCCCCCCACTCCTCTTCCCCAACCCCTCACATTCCCACCCATCCCCCTCTCTCCAGCATTCCCTACGCTAAATCTATTCATCTTCTCTACCCTCCCCTTCCCCCCGCATCCTCTTCCCCAAACCCCTCCCACATCCCCTTCTCCAGCATTCCCCTCCCCCTAAACCTACTTGTCCCTCCCTTCCTCCCCTCACCTCTTCCCCACCCATCCACATCCCCCTCCCCCATCCCCCTCTCCAGCATTCCCTCCCCCTAAAACCATATACTTGTCCTCTACCTCCCCCTTCCGCCCGCTTCCTCTTCCCCAACCCTCCACGACCCCCTCCCCCCGCCCCTTCTCCTCCACGGTTCCCTCCATTCACATTCCCTCCCCCCTCTGAAACCTACATCCTCCCCCTTTTCCCCCCCGCATCCTCTTCCCCAACCATCCACATCCCCTCTCCCCCACCCCATCCCTCTCCACATTCCCTCCCCTGATCCTACTTGTCCTCTCTACCCTCCCTTCACCACCACGGCGCGCATGCGCACTCCACTCACCGCGGCCTCTTATCCTTCTCCTCCTCCACCGCGTATTTCCCTCTCTCCGCTCCGCTCGCTTCCTCCTCGGTCTTTTTCCTTGTCGTGTGCTGTTCCTCTCTCCCCTCCCTGTCTGCTGTCTCTCTCTGTGCCGCCGCCGCCCGCCGCCGCCGCCTCGAGCCCGAGGGCCGAGCCGCTCTTCCTCCTCCGCCTCCACCCGCCGCCGCTCAGAGCGCCTGCGCACTGACCCGCTCCCGCCGCCGCGCCTGCGCGGCCGCGCCGGGCCCTCGTCCTCCCCACCGCGCGCCTGCGCACTGCCGTCCCTCTTCCTCCTCCGCCTCACTCCGCGCATGCGCACTGCGTCCCTCTTCCTCCGCCTCCTCCACCGGCGCCTGCGCATGCCTCCCCCTTTCACAAGACCTGCGCAAGATCCACCCGCCCGCTGCGCACTGCGGGCCCCTCCTCCCCCCCCGCACCCGGGCGCCTGCGCACTGCGTCCCATCCTCCCCCACCTCCCGCATCCGGCGCCTGCGCACTGCCTCCCCCCTTCACAGCCTGCGCACTGCCTCATCCGCCCGCCCCCCCCGCGCGCCCTGCGCACTGCGTTCCTCCTCTCCCCACCCCCGCTCCCCCCCCGCGCGCTGCGCACTGCGTCCCCTCCCTCCCCCCCACCCGCACCCGGCCGCCTGCGCACTGCTCGCTGCCTGCCAACATCATCTTTGCTGCGTCGCCTCCACCCCCCCCCTCTCACCGCGCCTGCGCACTGCGTCACCCGCCGCCGCCGCCCCTCTCAGCGCCACCGCGCGCTTGCGCACTGCAAAGACCCGCGCCCACATAGATAGAGAGAAGGGAGAGAGAGGGGGGGAGAGGGAGAGGGAGAGGGAGAGGGTAGAGGGAGAGGGAGAGGGAAGGAGAGGGGAGGGGGAAAAGAGAGAGAGGGAGAGAGAGGGAGAGCGAGAGGGAGTGAGAGAGACAGACCGGGAGAGAGAACAGACCAGAGAGACAGACAGAGAGACAGAGAGTGAGACAGACGGAGACAGACAGAGAGGGAGAGGAGTGGAGACAAGTACATCCAGTACGGGCACACAAAGAGAGTAAAGAGTGAGAGAGAAGGGGAAATAAACAAAGTAGAAACATAGACAATAGGTGCAGGAGTAGACCATTCGGCTTTTCGAGCCAGCACCGCCATTCAATGTGATCACGGCTTATCATTCACAATCAGTACCCTGTTTGATGTTTGTTTTTCCTCCTATGTTGCAAAACATACTTGGCGAATAAAGTGTGATTCTGATTCTGATTCTGTTCCTGCCCCATATCCCCTGACTCCGCTATCTTTAAGAACCATATCTAGCTCTCTCTTGAAATCATCCAGAGGACCGGCCTCCACCGCCCTCTGAGGCAGAGAATTCCACAGACTCAAGCCTCTGGGTGAAAAAGTGTTTCCTCGTCTCCGTTCTCTTAATGGCTTACCTCGTGGTTTTAAACTGGCCCCTGGTTCTGGACTCTCCCAACATCGGGAACATGTGGCAGGGAATTCCACAAATTCACAACTCTCTGGGTGAAAAAGTTTTTTCTCACCTCAGTCTTAAATTACCTCCCCTGGTTCTGGACTCGCCCAACGTTGGGAAACATTTTTCCTGGATCTAGCTTGTCCAGTCCTTTTATATTTTATATGTTTCTTGTAAGATCCCCCCTCATCCTTCTAAACTCAGTGAATACAAGCTAGTCTTTTCATCTTTCCTATTATGGCTGTCCCGCCAATCCCAGGGATCAATCTCTTGAACCTTACGCTTGCACTGCTCAATCACAAGGATGTCCTTCTCAAATTAGGAGACCAAAATGTACGCATACTCCGGTGTGGTATCATCAGAGGCCCTATACAACTGCAGAAGAACCACTTTATTCCTGAGAAACGAGAGAGGGTAGGGGGGAAGAGGGAGAGGGATAGAGGGAAGGGAAAAGAGAGAGTGAGTGAAATTTTGTGGGGGAGAGAAAGGAGGGAGGTGGAGAGTGAGGGAAGGGAATGAAAGAGAGGAAGAGAGTGAGATGTGGATAGAGAAGGGAGGGGTGGGGAGAGAGGAGAGAAGGGGAAAGGATGAGAGAAGAGAGGAGACGGGGAAAAGCGGGTGTGAGAGGGAGAGAGAGGGCAGGGGAAAAAGAGAGGGTGAGAGACGATTGTGTGGGGGAAAACGAGAGAGGGGGAAGGGGCCCAAGAGAGAGATGTGATGAGATTGTTGGTGAGAGTGGAAAGATGAGAAGGGAGAAAGAGAGGGAGAAAGAGATAGTGAATGAGATAATGTGGGGGGGGAGAGAATGGGGAGGGGAGGAAGGAAAGAGAGAGAGATGGCACGCAAGTCAAAACGATTTTTCACGGTTACCTCAGTACACGCGACAGTAAACTCAACTAATCTGACCTCGCCCCACTGAAAAAACTCCATCACTGAACCCTTTGTCACCCAGCATATTACAGTGGTCCAGACAACAAAATGCTGGAGTAGTAACTCAGCGGGGACAGGCGGCACCCTGGAGCGAAGGAGCGGGCGACGTTTCGGGTCGCGGGACCCGATTCGGAGATTGCTACAGACCCTCTGAGTTACTCCAGCAGTTGGTGCCTCTCTTTGGTTTTAAAACCAGCTTCTGCAGCTCCTGCCGAATCTTTGGCAGCGTGCAGGAGAGAAGGACTTTGTCGGGACCCTTCTGCCCTAAGCATGCAGGTACAGCAGGCAGGTGAAGAAAGCGCAAGTGGCGTTGTTGGCCTTCATAACAAGAGGAATCGAGTAGTATAGGAGCAATGATGTCCTTCTGCAGTTGGACAGGGCCCAAGTTGAGGACCACACCTTGGAGTTTATTGTGTGCAGGGTTTGGTCCCCTAAGTTGAGGAAGGGACATTCGTGTAATGAGGAATGCAACGTAGGTTTACCAGGAACGGAGTACTGATTGGGGGATGATCAGGCAATGATCACTTGAATGCTGGTGCTGGCTCAAAGGGATAAAATGGCCTAACTCCTGCACTATTGTTATTGTCTTATTGTCTAATCAATAGTCTCTTATTTATAAAGGGGGCAACTCTGTAGCGGGTTAACTCAAAGAGCTTATCATCTCAGCATGCATATACTACTAGCTAACAGAGAGGAGAGGGACAGAGAGCGAGATCCCAATAAGCCCAGTGGGCGGTTATAGCCACAGTTTGAGTGACACTAATCTACACTCCCCACACCAAAGAACGTACAGGTTTGTTTTTGGGGTTTTTAAAAATTGGCCTCTGTAAGATGTAAATTGGATGTTGAGAGAATTCCAAAAAACTCCCAATGACCCAGGTTTACATTCACTAAAGGACTGGGACGAGCTAGACAGATGTCAGGAAAAATGTTCCAATGTTGGGCGAGTCCAGAACCAGGGGGCCACACACAGTCTCAGAATAAAGTGAGGCCATTTTAAGACTGAGGTGAGAAAAAACGTTTTCACCCCAGAGGAGTTGGGAATTTGTGGAATTCCCTGCCACGAGGGCAGTCAGTGGAGGCCAATCATGGATGGATTTAAGAGAGAGTTAGATAGAGCTCTAGGGCTGGTGGAGTCAAGGGATATGGGGAGAAGGCAGGCACGGGTTATTGATTTCGGGGACGATTCAGCCATGATCACAATGAATGGTGGTGCTGGCTCGAAGGGCCGAATGGCCTCCTCCTGCACCTATTTTCTATGTTTTTAGGTTTCTATGATCACAATGATTGGCAGTGCTGACTCACGGGCTGAATGGCCTCTCTGCACTATTTTCTATGTTTCTAAAGATAGCGGAGTCAGGGGATATGGGGAGAAGGCAGGAACGGGGTACTGATTGGGGATGATCAGCCACGATCAGATTGAATGGTGGTGCTGGCTCGAAGGGCCGAATGGCCTACTCCTGCACCGATTGTCTATTGACTTATTACATTAGTTGCAAGAAATGGGGGCCGCGTTCTTCTCTTTATCTCTGTCCAAGAACAGAACGTGAGGTCCGAAGGACGTTCAGTTGGGAAATGGGAAACGCATCTTGGCCGTGTTTTCTCTTTTGTGCTCTGAATAATATTTACCCTCTGCCTCAGCCCCCTCATTCCAAGGTTTGGTCTCGTTGGGAAACAGTGCAGTAAATGATTGCAGTGTGGGTTACGCAACAGACGCTCACACAGTTTGGAACAGTTGCTGTCGTTCCCCCACACAGGCTGAACGCCTGGGATTGGCTCCGACATTCCTGGGGCTGCTTAGAGTGCGATTGTTTCCCCCCCAACCCCCCCCCCCCCCCCCCCCCCCCCCCCCCCCTCGGAGGTCTAGCGACGTGTACCAAAGAATCTGGTCGTGGATGATTTACCTCTTCGGGCTGACCATGCAAGCGCTCTGGGACTGTGACTACAGCGACAGAGTGACGGCCGGAAGCCTCAACAAGACCCAGGTGAGAAAGACCTTCAGTTGCGCAGGGCCCTGGTGAGACCACCTCTGGAGTATTGCGCACAGTTTTGGTCTCCTAATTTGAGGAAGGACATCCTTGTGATTGAGGCAGTGCAGCGTTAGGCTCACCGAGAATGATCCCTGGAATGGCAATTAAAAAACCCCCCCCCCCCCCCCCCCCCCCCCCCCCCCCCCCCCCCCCCCCCCCCCCCCCCCTGCGGACGGGACTGTCATATGAGGAAAGATTGAAAAGACTAGGCCTGTATTCACTGGAGTTTAGAAGGATGAGGGGGGGATCTGATAGAAACATATATAATTATAAAAGGACTGGACAGCTAGATGCAGGAAAAATGTTCCCAATGTTGGGCGGTCAAGAACAGGGGGCCACAAGTTTGTAGAATAAAGGGGAGGTCATTTAGATTGGGTGAGAAAAAAAGTTTTTTTATCCTGAGATGTTGTGAACTTTATGGTTTTTCCCGGACACAGAGGGCAGTGGAGGTGAGGCAAATAACTGGATGATTTAAGAGAGAGTTGGTAGAGCTTCTAGGGGTCTAGTGGAATCAAGGGATATGGGGAGAAGGCAGGCACGGGTTATGATTGGGGGACGATCTGCCATGATCACAATGAATGGGCGGTGCTGGCTCGATGGGCGATATGGCCTCCTCCTGCACCTATTTTCTATGTTTCTATGTCAATATGGTGTTAGTGATAGGAGCCCAATTTAGGCCTTTCGGCCAATCAAGTTTTTCTCCGACATTTCCATCGTGGCTGGGACATAGACAATAGGTGTAGGAGAGGCATTCGACCCTCTCGAGCCAGCATTCAATGTGATCATGGCTGATCATCCCCAATCAGTACCCCGTTCCTGCCTTCTCCCCATATCCCCTGACTGCTATCTTTAAGAGCCCTATCGAGCTATCCCCTGACTCCGCTATCTTTAAGAGCCCTATCTAGCTCTCTCTTGAAAGCATCCAGAGAACCGGCCTCCACCGCCCTCTGAGGCAGAGAATTCCACAGACCACAGGCTGATCTATCTCTCCCTCCTAACCCCATTCTCCTGCCTGCTCCCTACGACCTCTGATGTTGAGAAATGTATTGTGCGGGCAGGAACTGCAGACGCCTGTTCAAATCCAAGATAGACACAAAATGCTGGAGTAACTGAGTCTGAAGAAGGGTCTCGACCCGAAACGTCACCCATCCCTTCTCTGCATAGATGCTGCCTCACCCGCTGAGTTCCTCCAGCATTTTGTGTCTATCCCAGGTAAGAACGAAATGCGTGTAAACAAGATATTCTCTCGCAGATTCAGAGAGTCATAAAGTGCGAAAACAGGCCACTTGGCCATGAAGTTGCCCTCGCCCGGCCAGAACATACCCATCTACAACTTCCCACTGCCTGCGTTTGGCCCATGTCCTTCTAAATCAGGGCAGGCAAGAGGCAGGAGACACCTTCCCGAAGTTGGGGGATGTACAGAACCAGGGACTCACATTTAAAATAAGGGGTAAGCATTTAGAGCGGCAGATGAGGAAACACTTTTTCTCACACAGTGTTGTGAGTCTGTGGAATTCTCGCATCGGAGGGCGGTGGAGGCCGGTTCTCTGGATGCTTTCAAGATGAGAGCTAGATAGGGCTCTTAAAAATAGCGGAGTTCAGGGGATATGGGGGAGAGGCCAGGAACGGAGTACTGATTGGGGTGGATGATCAGCCATGATCATCTTGAATGGGCGGTGCCTGCTCGAAGGCGAAATGGCTACTCTTGCACACATTGTCTATGGCCTATTCCTCCTATAACTTAGGTCCATATTGACCTTAATTTTGCTGTGCTTTTTAAAAAAAATCAGGAATTAAGGACGTTTCCAGATTATCACGGTTTTGCCATGGAGGGCAGAATGGCCTTCTCTTCTCTATTGTCAATAAGGGTTAGCATTTAGGACTGAGATGAGCAATAACCTTTTTCACCCAGGGAATTGTGAAACTGTGACATTCTCTACCACAGAAGGGCAGTGGAGGAGCTCATTCACTGGGCGTTTCAAGAGAGTGATAGATTTAGCTCTTAGGGCTAACAGATTCAACGGATAGTCCCAGCCTCAACTACCCCCTCTGGCAGCTTGTTCCGCACACCCACCACCCTTTGTGTGTGAAAAAGTTACCCCTGGGATTCCTATTAAATCTTTTCCCCTTCACCTTGAACCTATGGTCCTTGATTCCCCTACTCTGGGCAATGACTCGACCCGATCTGTTCCCTTCCATGAATTCTGTACACAAAAAGAAAAAAAAGACATATCTCTTGGGTGGTATATGGGGTCGGCATTAGGACAGATGAGGAAAAAACTTTTTCAGCGAGAGTTGTGGAATTCTGGAATTCTCTGCACAGAAGGCAGTGGAGGCCGATTCACTGGTCGGTTTTTCAGAGGAAAGTTAGATTGTGGAGAAGGCAGGAACGGGGAGGTACTGATTTGGGATGAATCAGAATGATTCACATTGAATGGCGGTGCTGGGCGAGGGCG
>CM069160.1:15698619-15881119 GCA_035221665.1 Okamejei kenojei
TTGGCCTTCATAACAAGAGGGCTTGAGTGTAGGAGCAAAGAGGGACCTTCGCAGTTGTACAGAGCCCTTTGTGAGACCACAACCTGGAGTATGTTTGCAGTTTTTTGGTCCCCTAATTTGAGAAGGAACATTCTAGCTATAGAGGGAGTGAAGGGTAGGTTCACCAGGTTAATTCCCCCGGAAGGTGGCGGGCCCGTCAATGCTGAGAGAATGGAGCAGCTGTCCTGTATGTACTCTAGGAATATCAAAGTAATTAATATTTCAAAATTATTCAGTCTGAAGGGTCTCGACCCTAAAACGTCACCCATTCATTTGCTCCATAGAAGCAGCCTTTAACCCACTGGTTTTCTCCACATAATTGTCCAACCGGACCCAAATGAAACATATAAATTAATCAGGGATTGGACACACTAGAAATGCAAGAAACATGTTCCCGATGTTGGGAGGACCAGAAAAGGGTCCACACAGTTTAAGAATACGGGTAAGAAGGCCATTTAGAAACGGAGATGATGAAACACTTTTATCACCCAGAGAGTATGTGAGTCTGTGGAATACACTCCCAGAGGGCGGTGGAGGCAGAGAATTCAAAGAGAGCTAGATAAGGGCTCTTGAAGATAGCGGAGTCAGGGGATATGGGGAGAAGGCAGGAACGGGGTACTGATTGGGGATGATCAGGCATGATCACATTTTGTGTCTAACGTTGATTTAAACCAGTATCTGCAGAGGGAGTTTAGATTTGGTTATATCCTGACGCACTGCCTCTCAAGCTGTGATATCACGTTACCTATCATCAGGCATCTGTCCCAAGGTCTTTAGCTGTGTACATGACAGGTCAGAGCGAGCTACTGATTACGGTAAGAGATGCAATGGCTTACACATAAACACTGCAGGTAAACACAGCCCGCTTCAAAAGAAAACACACAGAATTCCCAAAATGTTAATCTGCAAGACGCAAACCGATAGTAACTGAACAATGTGGGCAGTCCAAACCCAGGGCCACGTCTTAAATAAGGCAGGGGAGGCCATTTAAACTGAGGTGAGAAACACAACATTTTCTCACCCATAGAGTTGTGAATTGAGGTCATCCCCTGCCACAGAGGGCAGTGGAGGCCAAATCACTGGGTGATTTAAGAGAGATTAGATGGGGGAGAGCTCTCGGTGCAGTGTAGTCAAGGGATAGGGGGAGAAGGCAGGAACGGGTTATTGATTGGGGGGACGATCACCATGATCACAATGAATAGCGTGCTGGCTCGAAGGGCGAATGGCCCTCGCTCCTGCACCTATATTCATAGTTTATTCTACGCCAATACAACATTTTAGTTTTATTAAAAGTGACAGCACAGGAAACAGGCCCTTCGGCCCACCGAGGCCTCGCCGACCAGTGATCCCACGCTATCCAACACACACTAGGGACAGTTTACACGCACACACCAAGCCGATTAACCTGCAAACCTGCGCGTCTTAGCAGTGTGGGAGGATATCGAAGGTCTCGGAGAAAACCCATGCAGGTCACTGGGGGAGCCCGTGCGAACTCCCCCGCGCAGTTGGATCGTAGGAACCCCGGTGCCGCAGGCGGCTGCAACTCTCCGCTGCGCCACCCTTGGCCGTCCTCTTCAGAGATGAGTATCCTTGATGAAAATGGTCAAGCCGCATTTGGAATGTGGTGAGCTGATTCGGAGTCCCCAATATCTGAGAAGGATGTGCCGTCTCTGGAGAGGGGCCAGAGGAGGTTTACGGGGATGATACCTGGAAAATCGATATTCCCGGAGTGAGATTTTTGTGGAATTCCTAGACCCGCTGAGTTACTCCAACTTGTTGTGTCTAATCGAAGGGTGGGTTATAGGCTGGGATCAAATAAGAGATATTCCAGGGGTTTATACGTATAATAATGGGTATGCCCGGGAATCTCAAGGCAGATGCAGTTTAATATGGATAAATGCCATGAGGATGCAGGGTGACTTGGACAGGTTGGGGGAGTGGGCAGATGCATGGCAGATGCAGTTTAATGCGGATAAATGTGAGGTTATCCACTTTGGTAGCAAAAACAGGAAGGCAGATTACAATCTAAATGGTGTCGTTGGGAAATGGGGAAATAACAACGGATCAGGGGGGGGGGTGTCCTCGTACATCAGTCTATGAAAGTAAGCATGCAGGTACAGCAGGCAGTGAAGAAAGCATATGACACAATGCTGGCTGGCAGTGTGAACTGTGGGGAGAAAGCACAATGGCATGTTGGCCTTCATAACAAGAGGAATCGAATATAGAGTTCCTTCTTGGCAGTTGAACATGGCTTCAGTTAGACCACACCTGGAGTATTGGTGCAGTTTTGGTCCTCCAAATTTGAGAAGGACAATCTTTGCTATTGAGGAGTGCAGCGTATGATCACCAGGTTTAATTCCCGTGATGGCGGGATGTCATAACTAGAAAAGAGTTGCTGGGCTTGTATACACGGCATTAGAAGGATGAAGGGGATCCTATTGAAACATATAAGATATTAAGGGTTATGGCAAGCTAGAAGGCAGGAAACAAGTTCCCTTGGAGTTGGGGGAGTCTTAAACCAGGGCCACACGTTTAAGAATAAAGGAGGCCATTTAGAACAGAGGAGGAGGAACTACCTTTTCACACAGAAGTGTAGGTGGAATTCTCTGCCTCAGAGGAGGACGGTGGAGGGCCGGTTCTTTGGGATACTTTCAAGAGAGAGCTCGATAGGGCTCTATGAAGAAAGCGGGAGTCAGAGGATATGGGAGAAGGTAGAGAACGGGTACTGAATGGGGATGATCAGCCATGATCATTTTGAATGGCTGTGCTGGCCTCGAAGCCGAATGGCCCTACTCCTGCACCAATTGATTATTGTGTATATAACTAGTTTTGGAATATTAGTCAGATACAAGCTGGAGAGATTGATTAGCCAGGGGTTATAATAATCTTAATTATAAATCACGTTTAAGAAAGAACTGCAGATGCAGAAAAAAATTGTAGGTAGAGAAAAATGCTGGAGAAAGAACAGTGGTTGAGGCAGCTTCTAATGTAGCGAAGGAATGGATGGACTTTCGGTCAAGAAACCAAAACGTCACCAATTCCTTTCCTCCTTATATCTGCCTCACCCGCTGAGTTTTCTTCCAGCAATTTATGTCTCCTATCATCCTAATCATACTTTATTTTTCGCCCAAGTAATTTTTTGCAACATACGAGGAATTTGATTTGCCGTACAGTCAAATTTCACCAATAAAAAGCACCAGAACACGCAAAACACATTTTAACATGAACATCCACCACAGCGACTCCTCCACATTCCTCACTGTGATGGAAGGCAAAGAAAAAAGTTCCATCTCTTCCCTTCTCTTTGGCCTCCAGCGGTCGGGGGCCTCGAGCCTCCCGTTGACGGACGACCTTCTCTCCCGCAGCCGGCGCCGTTTGGGCCCTCCTCGTCGGGGCGATCAAGCTCCTGCATCGGGGTTTACATTAGAATAATCGATACCCAGGCGTAGGTCGCAAGGTGAGGGTGTCACATGGCACAGCGGTAGAGTTGCTGCCTCCCCAGAGCCAGACCCTGACTAAGTCAAGTAAAGTCAATTTTATTTCGATAGCACATTTAAAAACAACTCTCGTTGACCAAAGTGCTTTACATTGGTGCAGGTACTAACGTGCTACAAACATAAAAACATAGAAACATTAAAAAATAGGTGCAGAGGAGCCATTCCAGGCCGTCGAGCCAGCCAGCACCGCCATTCATTGTGAACATGGCTTATCGTCCCCATCAATAAGCCCGTGCCTGCCCTCGCCCCATAGCCTTGACTCCACTAATCCCCCTAGAGCTCTATCTAACTCCTCTAAATCTCAAACAGTGGCGCATAGATCAAAATACATACATACATAAATACTAACATACTGCGCTCCCCTCAGAGGGCCTCAAGAAAGGAAATAAGTTTTAAGTCTAGACTTAAAAGAGTCGATGGAGGGGGCAGTTCTGATGGGAAGGGGGATGCTGTTCCACAGTCTAGGAGCTGCAACCTGCTAAAGCGGGGTCACCCCTGAGCTTATGCCTAGACCAACCGCGGGATGGTAAATCAGCAACCCCAAGTGGGCCGATCTGAGGGACCTGGAGCTGGTGTGGTGGGCGAGCAGATTGTTGATGTAGGTGGGGGCGAGGCCCGTAAAGGGCTTTGTATACATAAGGGTGCTGTCTCCATAGAGTTTGAACTTTCTCCCTGTGACCTGCATGGATTGTTTCCTCCGGGTGCTCTGTTTGTTCCTCCGCGCTCGAAGATTGGCAGGTTTTGGCTTTTGGTTAAAATTGTACATCGTCCCTTGTGTGTGTTATCTGCTGGCCAATGGGGTCACGCTGGTCGGCCCGGACTCGGTGGGCCGAGGGGCCTGTTGCCACGCAGTAATCGAGCCATTGGGTGGACACAGTGTGGAAACAGTATCCATTTGCGTGACGCTGTTCCTTAATTGGTACAACGTGACAAAAAAGTCCTTTGAACCTATGACACGGGGCCCTTCTTCGGCCCACATGCCTCACTACGGCCAACAAGCCCCCCATCTACAATCCCTCCCACACCTGCTCCCTTTTGGTCCATTATCCCTCCAAACCTGTCCTATCCATGCACCTGTCCAACTGCTACTGCTTCTTAAAACAAAATGGTCTTAGTCCCCAGCCTCAACTACCTCCTCTGGCAAGCTTGTTCCATACACCCACCACCACTTTGTGAAAAAAATTTACCCTTCAGATTTCCCATTCCATCTTTCCCCTTCACCTGTTAGCCGATGCCCTCTGGGCCTCGATCCCCAGCTCTGGGTAAAAGACTCTGTGCATCTACCCATCTATTTCCTCTCATGATTTGTACACCTCTATAAGACTACCATCCATCCTCCTGCGCTCCATGGAATAAGACCCAGCCTGCTCAACCCTCGCCCCCATATCTCAAACCCTCGAGACCTGACCCTAGAGCGCCTCAAACCCCGAGGACTTGCGACAAGACTAGCTCCTTGACACTCTATATCTAACTCGCTCTGAAAACATCCAGTGAAACGGGCCTCCACTGCCTTCAGTGGCGGAGAATCACAGATTCACACAGATTTCAAAAGTTTTTCCTCGTCACGTCCCAAATTGGCCCGATGTCCTACCCCTCCGATCATCTATTTCCTCCATGGATTTATACACAAAATCAAAAAAGACAGTATATCTCTAGGAAAACCGAATCAAGGGATATGGGGAGAAAGGCCGGAACATGTAGTGATTGGTATGAACCAGCCATGACACAGTGACTGGCGGTGCTGGCTCGATGGCCAATGGACCAGTTTTTCCCATGATTCCTAAATTCCAATGTCTCTTCCCCCCCGCAGTACTCTGGAATTGGTACATCAACATGTAGGCGGCCGATTCTGGAAGATCCTTGCTCTCAAGTTTGGAGCCGGTGGACAGCGCCATCCTTCCTCCTGAACCCCGATGCAAGACAAGGGGAAGCTTTTTACTAGCGGGAGAGGTTTCGACTCAGCGAGTGAGTGCCTCACGACATCGGGCCCGGCGGACCGTGGGGCAGCCACCGAACCCTGCACCCCGCCGCCCCTGGACCAACACGACCCCTGAAACCCGTGACCCCTGCACATCCGCGACCGCGCTGCAAACCCGTGACCCCGCAACTCTTCCACTCCAGGACCCCTGCAACTTCTGCACCTGTGCCCCGTCACCCGTGACCCCCCCCCCCCCCCCCCGCACCCATGACCCCTGCACCCGTGATCCCTGCACTAGCGACTGCTGCATCCTTGACCCCTGCAACCCGCGACCTCTGCACCCATGAACCCTAGCACCCCACCGACCCCCGCACCACCGGCGACCCCCTGCACCCGCCAACGCCTGCACACCCCCGCCAACCCTGCACCCCGACAACCCTGCAACACCACCCGCCGCCAACCCTCATCCTCTAATCGTGGTCCCCCTCCAACAACCTCCCCTCCAACCCCTCCCCCTCCCCCCCTCCAACCCCCTCCCCCTCCTCCTTCCAACACCCTCCACTCCCCCCACACCCCTCCCCTCCAACCCCCTCCCCTCCAACCCCCCTCCCCTCCCCTCCAAACCCACCCCCCCCCCTCCAACCCCCTCCCCTCCCCTCCAACCCCCTCCCCTCCAACCCGCCCTCCCCTCCCACCAACCCCCTCCCCACCCCTCCAACTCCCCCTCCCCTCCCCTTCCAAACACCTCCCAACCCCCCTCTCCCCTCCAACCCCCTCCCCTCCAACCCCCCTCCCCTCCCCTCCAACCCCTCCCCTCCCCTCTCCATACCCCTCCCCTCCCCTTCCAACACCCTCCAACTCCCCTCCAACCCCTCCCCTCCCCTTCCAACCACCCCCTCCCCTCCCCCAACCCCGCTCACCCTCCCCTCCAACCCCCTCCCCTCCCCTCCAACCCCCTCCCCTCCCCTCCAACCCTCCCCGCCCCTCCCCTCCACAACCCCCTCCCCTCCAACCCCCTCCCCTCACAACACCCCTCCCCTCCCCTCCAACCCCCTCCCCTCCCCTCCCTCCAACCCGCTCCCCTCCCCCCCAACCCCCTCCCCTCCCCTCCAACCCCCCCTCCCCTCCAACCCCCTCACCTCCCCTCCACCCCCTCCCCCTCCACCCCCCCCCTCCAACCCCCTCCCCTCCCCTCCAACCCCCCCCCTCCCCTCCAAACCCCTCCCTCCCCTCCAACCACCCTCCCCTCCCCTCCAAACCCCCTTCCCCTCCCCTCCTCCAACCCCACCCCTCCCCTCCAAAACCCACTCCCGCACTCCCCATCCCCCTCCAAACCCCCTCCCCTCCCCTCCAAACCCCCCTCCCCTCTCCTCCAAACCCGCTCCCCCCGTCCAAACACCCACACCCCTTCCAACCCCCTCCCCTCCAAACTCATCACCCGTCCACCCCGCCCTCCCCGCCCCTCCCCCACCCAACCCCCTTTCCACTCCCAAAACCTCCAACACCCCCCTCAAAACCCTCCACCCCCTCCCCTCCCCCCCAACCCCCCTCCCTCTCCAAACCCCCCCCATCCCCTCCAACCCCCCTCCCCTCCCCTCCAAACCCCCTCCCCTCCCAACCTTCTCTTCACCCTCTTCTCCCCCTCCCCTCCAACCCCCCCCCTCCCCTCCAACCCCCTCTCCCTCCAACCCCCCCCCTCCCCTCCAACCCCCCTCCCCTCCAAACCACCCTCCCCTCCCCAACCCACCGTTTCCCCTCCACCCCCCTTCCCCTCCCCTCCCAACCCTCTCCCCTCCAACCCCCTCTCCCTCCAACCTACTCCCTCCTCCCTCATCCCTCCAACCCCCTGCCCCTCTCCCCTCCCAACCCCCTTTACCCCCTCCAACCCCCTCCCCCCCCTCCCCTCCACACCCCCTCCCCTCCAACCCCCACCCCTCCCCTCCAACCCCCTCCTCTTCCCCTCCAACCCCCACCCCTCCAACCCCCTCCCCTTCCAACACCCCTCCCCTCCAACACCCTCCCCCCTTCCCCTCCCCTCCAACCCCCTCCCCTCCCCTCCCCCTCCCCTCCCCTCCAACCCCCCCCTCCCCTCCAACCCCCCCTCCCCTCCAACCCCCTCCCTCACCCTCCAACCCCCTCCCCCTCCAACCCCCACACCCTCCCGCGTCCAACCCCCTCGCCCTCCAACCCCCTCCTCCTCCAACCCCCCCCTCCCCTCCAAACCTCCTCGGCCCCTCCCCCCTCCCCTCCAACCCCCTCCCCTCGCCCCTCCAACCCCCTCCTCCTCCAACCCCCCTCCCCTCCAACCCCCTCCCCCCAACCCCCTCCCCTCCCTCCTCCTCCAACCCCCTCCCCTCCCCTCCAACCCCCTCCCCTCCCCTCCAACCCCCTCCCTCCAACACACCACCCCTCCCTCAACCCCCTCCCCTCCAACCCCCTCCCCTCCCCCTCCAACCCCCCTCCCCTCCAACCCCCTCCCCTCCCCTCCAAACCACCCCCTCCCCTCCAACCCCCACCCCTCCCCTCCCCCTCCACCCCCTCCCCTCCAACACCCTCACCCTCCCCTCCAACCCCGCCTCCCCTCCAACCCCCTCCCCTCCAACCCCCTCCCCTCTCTCCCTCCAACCCCCTCCCCTCCCTCCCCTCCAACCCCGCTCCCCTCCCCTCCAACCCCCTCCCCTCCCCTCCCCTTCCAACCCCCTCCCCCTCCAACCCCCTCCCCTCGAACCCCCTCCCCTCCCCTCCAACCCCCCTCCCCTCCCTCCCCTCCAACATCCACCTCCCCTCCCCCCTCCCCTCCAACCCCCTCCCCTCCCTCCTCCTCCAACCCCCTCCCCTCCCCCCAACCCCCCTCCCCTCCCCTCCAACCCCCTCCCCTCCCCTCCAACCTCCCCCTCCCCCTCCAACTCCAAACCACCCTCTGGCCCCTCACATCCCCTCCAACCCCCTCCCCTCTCCTTCCAACCCGCTCCCCCTCCACACCCTCCCCCTTCCAACCCCCTCCTCCTCCAACCCCCCTCCCCCTCCAAAACCCCCATCCCCCTCCAACCAGCCCCCTCCCCCCCCTCCCCTCCAAAACACATCCCCGTCCAACCCCCCCCCTCCCCAGCCCTCCCCCTCCAACCACCCCCTTCCACCCAAAAACCTTCCAACACCCCCCTCTAAAACCCTCCAACCCCCCTCCCCCTCCCCCCCCAACCCCCTCCCTCTCCAAACCCCTCCCCCTCCTACGCCCGACCCCCACCCCTCCAAAACCTACCCCCCTCCCCCGCCAACTCCCACCCCTCCCTCTCCACCCCCTCCCCCTCCAACTCCAACCCCCTCCACTCAATGTGTCAAAACAATTATCAATCTTATATGTTTATATTGTAAATAAGATATCCTCTCATCCTTCTAAACGCCCAGATTGTACAAGCCCATCTCTCACTATGACAGTCCCGCCATCCCGGGAATTTAATCGGTGAACCATACGCAGCACTCCCACAATAGCAAGAATGAACCTGGGATTCAATCGTTTGCTATTATGAATGGTCTGGATTTATTGTTGGAGATGCAATGCCTCTTGGTTCCACCGTTTATGTTAGACCCCCCAGTTCCATTGAAATGAATGGGAGAGGGGTGGGAGTTCATCTTTTGCAATCAGCAAGTTGGATAACAGTAACAGGACTTAATAACAAAGGAATCGAATATAAGGACATAAGAGACCCCCTTCTGCCAGTCCCTCTTTGTCCTAGTGAGACCACAAGCAGTAGCATTGTTAGCAGTTTTTGGTCCCTTATTTGCGGAAGGATCATTCTTGCTATTGAAGGGAGTGCAGCGTAGGTTACTAGGTAAATTCCCGATGGCGGGACTCATATTGCTGAAGAATGTGAGCAGAGCTGGGGCTTGTACACCTCTGGAGTTTGGAAGGATGAGAGGGGATCTTAAATGAAACATGTAAGATCGTAAAGGTTTGGACAGCGATAGATGCAGGAGAGAATAAGGGGCAAGCCGGTTAGGACGGGAGACGATGAAACACTTTTTCACACAGAGAGTTGTGAGTTTGTGGAATTCTCTGCCTCAGATTGCGATGGAGGCAGGATCTCTGGATGCTTTCAGAGAGAGCTAGATTAGGGCTCTTAAAGATAACGGAGTCAGGGGATTTGGGGGAGAAGACAGGAGGGGGTACTGATTGGGATGATCGGCCAATCATATGAATGGCGGTGCTGGCTCGAAGGGCCGACTGTGCCTTACTCCTGCACCTATTGTCTATAGTCTAATTGCAGATTGACACAAAGCTGGGTGGGCAGGGTGAACTATGAGGATGAAGCCTATGAGAATGCAGGGTGACTTGGACAGGCTGGGTGAGTGGGCAGGATGGCATGGCAGATGCAGTATAATTACGTATTAAAAGTAGGATAATCCACTTTGCAAGCAAAACATTAAGCCGATTATTACCTGAATGTTTTGAATTATGGGAAAAGGGGAAGTAGAACTGGATCTGGGGATCTTGTTCATCATCACTGAAAGTAAGCATGCGGGTTAACAGCAGGCATTGAAGATTCGAAATGGCATGTTGGCCCTTTATAACAAGAGGATTTGAAGTATAGGAGCAAAGAAGTCCTTCTGCAGTTGTACAGGGCCCTAGTGAGACCACACCTTCAGTAATTGGTGTGCAGTTTTGTCTCCAACCCTGAGGAAGACATTCATGCTATTGAGGGAGTGCAGCCAGGTTCACCAGTTAATTCCCGGATGGGGCGGGACGTCATAATTTGATAGAATGGAGCGGCTTGGCCTTGTTTTATACACTGGAATTAAAAAAGTTTTTTATACTTCGAATTTATTCAATCAGTAGAAAGGGTCCTCGACCCGAAACGTCACTCATTCCTATGCTCCATAATGCTGCTGCCTCACCCACTGAGTTTCTCCAGCATTTGTTCTATCTGGAGTTAGAAAGGATGAGAGGCTATCCTTGAAACATATAAGATTATTCAGTTTGGACACGCTCGAGGCAGGAACAAGTCCCGATGTTGGGGAGTCCAGAAACAGGTCCAACATAGTTTAAGAATAAGGGGAAGCCATTTAAACGGAGGGCGAGGAAACATGTTTTTCTCACAGAGAAGTGGTGAGTCCCTGTGAATTCTCTGCCTTCAGAGGGCGTGGATGCCGGTTCTCTCTCCGGATCTTTCCGATCAAGAGAGAGCTAGATAGGGCATCCTTAAAAGTCACGAGTCAAGGTTTCCCCAAGAGAGTTTAAGCAAAATGCTGGAGAAACTCAGCGGGTTGCAGCAGCATCTAAGGAGCGAAGGAGATAGGCGCGTTTTTCGGGTCGAGAACCTCTTTTTTTATTGTCATGTGTCCCAGATAGGACAATGAAATTCTTGCTTTGATTCAGCACAACAGAATATTGTAGGCGTGAATACAGATTAGACCAGTGTGTCCATATACCATAGACCATATATATACGCACATAAATAAACAGATAAAGTGCAATAGGCTGTTTATCTGTCTATTTATGTGTGTATATATATGGTGCAATAGATTGTTACAGTTCAGAGTTTGTTTGATAGCGAGTTTAATAGCCTGATGGTGGTGGGGAAGTAGCTGTTCCTGAACCTGGAAGTGCGGATTTCAGGCTCCTGTACCTTCTACCTGAAGGCAGCAGAGAGATGAGTGTGTGGCCAGGATGGTGTGGGTCCTTGATGAAGCTGGCAGCGTGATAGCGGACTCAGGCGATATGGGGGGAAGGCAGGAACGGGGTACTGATTGGGGATGATCAGCCATGATCACAGTGAATGCAGGGTGCTGGCCCCGAATGGCTGAATGCCGGTCCTCCTGCAGGCTGTGGACTTCTGCGATCGTTTGGGGCTTTGGGAGAAGGTGGGAGGTTGGGTCGGTTGTGGTGGTCTTTGGTGGGTTGGCCGTGATGCCTGACCAGGAACAAGTTCTCCCTTGCCCCCACAGTGCGCCCAACTGCCTGCCACGCCAAGTGGACTCCACATCAGCCACAAGACAGAGGAAGATGAACCTGAAGGTGAGAAGCTCCATCCCTTAGTTTTCATTGGTTTTAGAGATAACGAGCATAGCGCGCAACACCCCATCGGCCCGCAACAGGCATCTACCCCGCACACCAACACTATTCCTACACCCACAAGGGGCAAATTTCACACACGGACCAACAAATCAATCAACCTGCATACCTGCTCGTCTCTGGAGACAGGTCAGGGTCAAGATACAAGTACCAAGGATCATCTATTTATTTTGTCACATGGCCAGTTGCGCAGTGAAATGTGGTTTACCTACAGCCGTACAATAAAAATGAAGAACACAACACACGATAGAGTCAAACATAAAACATCCCCACAACAGCAGAATACAAACTTCCACTGTGAGGGAAGGCACCAACGTCCGGTCCTCTTCCTCTAATGTTCCCAATGTTTCAGTGCCTGGGGTGTCCTCCCCGAGCCTCCGCAGGTCAGGTCGGGGAGTTCGCCCCCCGCCACTGTACCATGGTAATCCCGTGCAACCTTCACTCCATTGATGAACTGTGTCCCGCAAGTCCAGGAATCGTTCGGGCAAGATCATCTCAGACCCCCTCTCAGCCTGCCCACAAACTCTTTGAATCACTTCCCCTGTAAGGGCGACTCCGACTGTCAAAGCCGCCACAGCCAGACATAAAAACATCTTTTTTTTTTCCACGAGTAGCAGCTCTAACTCCAATAACCAAAAATCTGTAGCCTCCTTTTTGTGCTCTGGTATTTTATTTCATCACTGTTTGATCAATAAGTTTTATTATTAAAGTTTTAATTTGTCATTCCCTAACTGTCACTGTGTGTCGTGTTGTTCCTTGCGGGCGAGCACCAAGGCAAAATTCCCATGAATGTGAAAACTTGGGCCAATAAACGAATTCATATCATACTGAATGCCACATAAACTACACACCAGTACCTGAACCAGGGGCCACACAGTTTAAGAATAAGGGGTCAGCCATTTAGAACGGAGACGAGGAAACACTTTTTCACACAGAAAGTTGTGAGTGAGGAATTCTCTGCCTCAGAGGGCGGTGGAGATATAGATATCTATATCTATATCTCTTTATAGATATCTATATCTATATCTCTTTCAAGAGAGATATAGATAGGGCTCTTAAAGATAACGGAGTCAGGGGATATGGGGAGAAGGCAGGAACGGGGTACTGGTTGGGGGTGATCAGCCATGATCACATTGAATGGCGGTGCTGGCTCGAAGGGCCAAATGGCCTCCTCCTGCACCTATTGTCTATTGTCTATAACTCTACTGTGGCCGCCCTGGACAACACTGGCGTGGCCTCCCGAATGACAATTCATTGCCGGTCAGCCAGGCAAAGGGCAATGCCCAGTGGTGGTCATGTGATGATACGTCAAAGACCTACCTTGGGCAGCCGCTGCCTCACCGCACCTGAGACCCGGGTTCCATCCCGTTTTTCTCCGGAGCCCCGTTTTTTTTTATTTTTATTTTTTTTTTTTTTTTTTTTTTTTTTTTTTTTTATTTATTTTTATTTTTTTTTTTTTTTTTTTTGTTGTTTTTTTTTATTTTTTTTTTTTTTTTTTCTTTTTTATATTTATTTTTTTTTTTTTTTTTTTTTTTTTTTTTTTTATTTTTTTTTTTTTTTATTCTTTTCCTTTTTTTTATTTTATTTTTTTTTTTTTTTTTTTCTTTTTTTTTTTATTTATTTTTTTTTTTTATTTTTTATATTTTTTTTTTTACCTTTTTTTTTTATTTTTTTTTTTTTTTTTTCATTTTATTTATTTATGTTTTTTTTTTTATTATTATTTTTTTTTTTTATTTTTTTTTTTTTTTATTTTTTTTTTTTTTTTTTTTTTTAATTTATTTTTTTTTTTTTCACTCCCACCCTCCAACGATGTGCAGGATTTGTAGGTTAATTGGCCTCTGTAAATTGGAAATCAGGCAATCTCCCACAAACGTGGTCGAGGTGCTGCATCACAGAACCAGAGCCGGTATCAATCCGGGTGTTGTCTGCACGACATTTTAACTTTCTCCTGTGACCGCGTGGGTTCCTCTGAGCTCTGGTTTTCCCTCCCACACAAACCCCCAAAGAATGTACAGTTTGCCCAGATTATTTGGCTTCAGTAAATGAATGAAGAGGTTTATTGGCCAAGTATCACATACAAGGAATTTGCCTTGGTGCTCCGCCCGCAAGTGACAACACGGCGTACAGTGCAGTTAGGAATGACACAATCAAACATCAAACGTTAATAAAAAAACATTTATCGATAAACACGTTAATTAAAATCCAAATGCCAGAGCAAAAGGAGGCCACGATTTTTGGTTATTGAGTAAGCTAATATTGAAAAAAAAGACGTTTTTTATGTCTGGCTGTGGCCTTAGACAGTCCCGGAGTCGCCTTCCAGTGGGAAGTGATTTCAAAGAGGTAGTGGCCAGGGGAGAGGGGTCAGTAGATGATCCTTTGCCCCTCGCTTCCCGTACCCATGCATCTACAGTGGTCAATGGAGTGAAGGTTCATATTGCAAATGGTCTCTAGTGAGTAGGAATAGTACCCAGTGAAACGCTGGTCGGCATGGACACTGTGGGCAGGAAGGGCTGTTTTTCGACGCCGAATCTCCAAACTGAACGAGGTACCTTGGAGGCTGATGAAAAAGCATCCAAGCCCCAGCAATGGCCTCAACCCTCACTTGTTATTCATCAATATTCACACGTATCCTCTAAACCACCGGACTCCCGGTAGCCCAAACACTTCAGCAAACTCCCCCTCGCATTCCTCACACAATTTGCCTTTCTGTCCAGGGACTCCTCCATCTGTCAGAGTGGGGCCCAGCGCAAATTGGAGGAGCAGCACCTCATATTTCACTTGGGCAAGCTACACCCCAGCGTTGTGAACATGACTTCTCTAACTTCATGTAACACACTCCATCTTCTCCCTCCCCCACCCTAGTCAAGGGAACTATTTCAAGATCGTCCTGGTGAGTTTTCATATTCTTTATTCCACCTAGCCCACAGCTAACAGTGGCCCGTTTCCTTCATCATCGTTACTTTTTTTGCATATCTTTCATTCATTTGTTCCATATCTCTCCACATCACCGTCTATATCTCTCGTCTCCCTCTCCCCTGACAGTCTGAAGAAGGGTGGCGAGCCGAAACGTCACCCGTTCCTCCTCTCCAGAGATGCTGCCTGACCCGCTGAGTTGCTCCAGCTTTTTGTGGCTATCTGAGGTTTATCTCACACAACACCCCCACTCCCCCCCCAGGAACTGGGTGGTTGGTTGCATCATCTCTAGGGTCGCCAACTTTCTCACTCCCAAATAAGGGACAAAAGGGGAAAATACGGGACAAATTCCCCACGGCAATTCGCTGACCGACTGGGCCGTGTCTGGGTGAATGATGAGTTGGCCCCGGGTGCTGGACTGCACACAAAGCCCGGCCGAGGAGTTTTGGCCCCGGGGGCCGCGCGCAAAGTCCGGCGCTCCGCCCAACTCGTGAACCGATGATCGGCCGTGAGACAGAGGGGTGGTGGTGGCGGTTGTGTCGGTGGTAAGCGAAGGACCGAAGGTCAGACATCAGCCAGGCTGCCGACCGACCGACGGGGCCACGGGCGAGGCGCTGCTGCTGTTGCGGCTGCTGCTGCTGTGGCTGCACTCCATGGGCTGCACTGCGTCGGGACGGGTGAGGCGGGGGCCAACCCGACAGTCCCCTCGTCCCGAGTAGTAGCAGTCAAATATGGGACAAGGGCGAAACCAATTTAGCCCAATGTACGGGATGTCCCAACTAACACGGGACAGTAGCAACCCTAGATCACACGCTATCCCCCTCCCCCCCCATGCGACCCGTTGGTGAGGCTTGTATCTTACACACTACTTCTCTCTCCTACTTCATCAAAGGACGTCCAGAGCAAAAGACGTAGATACTTTGTGGAAGGTGGGACTGATTACATAATTCTGCAGGAGCTAACAGACGGAGGAATGTAAACATTCAAGATGTAGATGCTTTAAGGTAAAGTTCAGTAAGAGGTTCTATTTCTGGCAGTTGTATAGTGCTCTGGTGAGACCACACCTGGAGCATTGTGTACCCTTTTGGTCTCCGAATTTGAGGAAGAATCCTTGTGATTGAGGCATGCAGCGTAGGTTCACGAGATTGATCCCTGGGATGGCGGAACTGTCATATGAGGAAAGATTGAAAAGACTAGCTTGTATTCACATGGTGTTTTAGAAGGATGGAGGGAGGTGATCTGATACAAACATACAAAAATTATAAAAGGGCTGGACAAGCTAGATGCAAGGAAAAATGATCCCAATGATTGGCGAGTCCAGAACATGTGGCCCACACACAGTCTAAGAATAAAGGGGATGGTCATTTAAAAAGACTGAGGTGAGAAAAAAACATATTTTCACCCAGAGAGTTGTGAATTTGTGGAATTCCCCTGCCCAGAGGGCAGTGGAGCGCCGATTTTACCTGGATGTATTTAAGAGAGAGTTGGAAGAGCACTATGGGCTATTGAGTCAAGGGATATGGGGAGAAAGGCAGGCACGTGTATTGATGGGGACGATCAGGCCGATGATCACAATGAATGTCGGGTGCTGGCCTCGAAGGGCTGAATGGCCTCCTCCTGCACCAATTTCCCATTTTCCCTATGATATGGGTCATGGCACGTGGCGCATCGGTAGAGTTGCTGCCTCTCAGGGCCAGAGACCCGGTTTCCATCCCGACAACGGGTGCAAGTCATTGTCAAAATTGGGAAAGGGGAAGTACAACGGGATCTGGGGCTTTGTTCATCAGTCACTGAAAGTATGCATGGCAGTACAGCAGGCAGTGAAAGATAAAGCGAATGGCTATGTTGCCTTCATTACAAAGGAGTTGAGTGTAGGACAAATAGGTCCTTCTGCATTGTATCAGAGCCCTAGTGAGGACCACACACCAGCGGTAATTGTGTGCAGTTTTTGGTCCCCGAGATTGAAGGAAGGACATACTTGCTATTGATGTAGTGCAGCGTTAGGTTCACACAGGCTAAATCCCAGTATGGCGGGCTGTCATATGCTGAGAGAATGAGCCGCTGGGCTACTATACTCTGGAGGTTGGAAGGATAAGGGAAAGAGGGAGATCCTTATTGAAACATGTAAGATATAAGGGTTTGGACAACGCTAGGGCAGGAAACATGTTCCCGATTTTGGGGGAGTCCAAACCAGGACCCACACAGTTTAAGATAAAGGGGGAAGCCATTTAGAATGGAGACGAGGATAACACTTTTTCTCACAGAGAGTTGTGAGCCAGTGGAATTCTCCTGCCCAGAGGGCGGTGGGAGGCAGTTCTTTTTCTCTGATACTTTTCAAGAGAGATCTAGATGGGGCTCTAAAATAGCAGAGTCAGGGGATATGGGAAATGCAGGAACGAGGGTACTGATTGGATGATCAGCCATGGATTCACTTTGAATGGGCGGTGCTTGTAGTGAGCTCAGAAGGCCGAATGGCCTACTCCTGAAACCCATTGACTATTGTGAGTGGGATAGTGCGAGTGTACCGGGCGATCGCTGTCAGGCGGGACCCCGGGGGGCCAAAGGGCATGTTTTCTTTCCTTCTTCTTCTTCTTCTCCCCCCCCTCTGTAACTGGTGCCAGGTGACAAAAGGTAGGTGCGGTAAAGCTGGGATATGAGGTTCTTCTCATTCTCTCCTCCCTCTCTTCTCTCTCTCTCTCTCTCTCGTCTCTCTCCTGTCCTCAACTCCCGACACAGGTAGGTCCCCGTCATTGACGGAACCTAAATGCGGCGGGAGGATGAGCATCGCGCCTCAGCCTGGAAAGACCTGAACGGCCCACCTCGTGCTGAAGCAAGCGCTGCGTGAGTGAATATTGGTCCCCCTCCGTGATGCTCTGCTCAACCTGAGGAGCACCTTCAGAACAGACGGTTCCACCAAGATGCAGCACAGAACGCCACAGGAGATCCTTCTTCCCTGAGGGCTTATCAAAGTGTACAACTCCACCCCCCTACTTCGTTGGGGTTGACTGCCATTCTTCTCCTTTCCCCCCCCACCCCTTTCCCCCACCTCACCAATCTTTAACTTCCCTCCAACCAAGCTAGTCCTTCTGCAGTTTGTACAGAACCCGATTGAGACCTAACCTGTGAGTATTGTGTGCAGCTTTATTCCCCTAATTTGAGAAGGACGACCTGCTATTGAGTAAAAGATCCTATAGCAAGCAAGATAGACCACTCGACGAAAAAAGACTAGTATGGTAATGGTAAGATTCATGGCAATTATCAGCCCCATTTCCGTAACCGGGCATCCGTCTTTGCTTCCGCTCTCGCACTCAATCCAAAATATCTGATGAGGGAGCGGCCAGCGTAGGTTCACCTGGTAAATCCCGGGATGGCTGGACCTGTTATATGCTGAGAGAATGGGGCGGCTGGCTTGTAGTTTAGAAAGGATGAGAGGGATCTCATTGAAACATATGAGATTGTTAAAGGGTTTGGAACGCTAGAGGCAGGAAACATGTCCCCCGGTGTTTGGTTGAGTCCCAGAACCAGGGGCCACACAGTTTTAATAATAAGGGATAAGCCATTTAGAATGTAGACGAGTGAGCCATTAAGAACGGATACGAGGAAACACTTTTTCTCTACAGAGAGTTTTGAGCCTGTGGAAGATTCTCTGCCTCAGAGGGCAGTGGAGTCTGGTTTCTCTGGATGCTTTCAAGATCGAGCTCGATAGGGCTCATAAAGATAGTGGACATGGGTATATGGGGAGAAGGCAGGAACGGGGTACTGATTGGGGATGATCAGCCATGATCACATTGAATGGCGGTGCTGGCTCGAAGGGCCGAACGGCCTCCTCCTGCACCTATTTTGCGATGCCTATGTGTCTATGAGTCTGTGCGACCAGCGATCCCCACACACTAACACTATCCTACACACACTAGGGACAATTTACACATACACAAATTAACCTACAAACCTGTACGTCTTTTGGAGTGTGGGAGGAAACCGAAGATCTCGGAGAAAACCCACCCGGTTTTCTGGGGAGAACGTGGAAACTCCGCACAGACAGCACCCGTAGTTGGGATGGAACCCGGGTCTCCGGCGCGGCGAGGCAGCGACTCTACCGGCGCGCCACCGTGACGCTTCTTTATTCCAAAAGAGTGATTATTTGTCATGTTGTTACTTGCGGGCGGAGCACCAAGGCAAATTCCTTGTATGTGAATACTTGGCCAATAAACTTATTTATTTACTTACTTTCTTCCCGCAGCTCCGTGCGAGATTTACTGAGACGTTCTCCGGCCTTCGGTCGACCCCGGCCAACAATGCCACACGAGGACATCCCACGCAAAAACATCTTCATCTACGCTCGATGCTCGGCCCCTTGTGGTGTGAAAGGCTCGTTTGCATTCCCGTTCGTTAGTGATTAGATTTTCTGGGCAAATAATTTAGGTTCTTTTTTATTCGGGTGCAGTTATATTAAACACAAAGAACAAATTGAAATTTCCCTTCATGAGTGATAGACAGAATCAGGCCAATCAAGAGTGACAGGGCAGTTCCGCATTCAATCATGTCATGGCCAGTTAGTAGGAGCCCAATACAACGTCCACTCTGCCATTCAATCGTGTCAGATCTGTCACTCGCCTCCAACCCCATTCTCCTGCCTTCTCCCCACTACCCCTGACACCCGTACTAATCGAGAGGCTGCCATTTTGAACAGGGGAGGATTAGGTCATTTGCTTAAACAATTATTTCGACCTTGCTGTGACAGCAGTCTCGTCATGTTGGCGCACGGTAGCTCGCTGCCTCGAACGAAGCAGCGCCGGAGACCCGGGTTTCGATCCCGACCACGGCGCCGTCAGTAACGAGTTTGCACGTTCTCTCCCGTGACCTTGCGTGGGTTTTTCTCCAAGTCTTCGCTTTCTTTCCTCGCCACATTCCAGAGACCTGCAGGATTTGCAGCTTAATTGTCTTGGTGTAAATGTAAAAAATTTGTCCCCAGTGTGTGTAGGAATGTGTTTTGCGTGCGGGGATCGCTGCCGCGCGGACCCGGTTGGCCGAAGGCCTGTTTCCACCGTGCTGTAATCTCTGAAACTGAACTAAACCAAATGACCCAAATAGTCTGCTTGTGTTTCCTTCTGTGGAGTCACAGCGGCAGAAGGTCATGCAGCACAGCCCCAAAACAGGCCCTTCGTCGTCCCTTCGAGCCACATGCAGACCAAGTAAACCCATCATAACTAGGCCCACTATTGACCCATATACCCTCAAACCCCTAGAGAGACCAGAGCGCTGGAGTAACTCAGCGTGACAAGGCATAGCGCTCCGGAGAGAAAGGAACGGGCTCGTTTTTCGCGAACGAGTCCTCCTTCAAAAACCTTTCCGTCAAAATGTCTTTTAAATGTTTCAAGGATTAAAGAAAATGGCTCTCCTGCCCCTCGTTAAGAGAAAAGCACAAAGTCTTGGAGTAACTCACAGGTCAGGCGGGTCAGCAGCATCACTGGAGGACGGCTAGGCGACGCACAGATCGCAGTTGGAGGGGAATCTATCTCCCCCCTTCTGTTTCCACACTCTCTATAAAAAAAAAAACGTCCTTCCCTCTCGTTTACAGTTTGGCCCCCCCCTAAGTATTTGATTTGTCCTATCCTGGGTAAAAGATTCTGTCTGTCTGGACATTTATGGCTTCGACCCGAAACGTCGCCCATTCCTTCCTCCAGAGATGCTGCCTGTCCCGTGATAAGCGCCTTTCCCACTTGCCGTCATTTGCGCCTCATTTGCCGCGTGCAAATGTGAAATTAGGGCCGCGATTGGCATGCGCGTCGTCGCGCGCGCAAATCACACGCTGTCAGTCACAAGCCGTCTGGTACCCGTGACGTCGTTAGAATACCCTCGGCGCGCGGCTGGCCCTTGACGCAAGGACGTAGGCACTGTGACGTAACCAATGTGGTCCATCACGCGACACCACGCGGGACGTCTGGGAAGACGCCAGCGTACGATGCCAATGCGTCAGCGTTGTACCCCATAGCGCGGTGTGCGTACCCGATTCGTCACGCAGGTGGCGCGCGAGGATTTCGTTCCTGTGCTAAATCCTGGAGCGCTGCGCGATACCGCGTGCCAACACATACGATTCCACGCCTCACCATGAGCAACCCCACGCGTCACGAACCCATCGACCTAATTTACATATAATGCGTAAGTAGGGGCGCGAATGATGGCCAAGTGGGACAGGCCCTCTACTCCAGCAAGTTGTGTCTACCTGTTCTATCGTTTTGCCTCCCAGAATGTTATATACTTCAATCAGGACTCCCTTTAACATCCAGCATTGAAGAGACAACGTTCCCAGTCTGTCCAAGCCTCTCCCTGTAGCCAATACAAATATCAGCCCAGACGTGGGCTCATCTGCAAGAACCGTGACCAAATTGACAAACATTTTTTTTTTCTCATTAAACAGTGTGTTAAATCTACTTGCTTGTCTCGTGATCTTTTTAAATGTCCCGAGTGCCTCCTGAACAATGGACAGAAACAAAATGGGGTGACTAGTGGGGTACCGCAAGCTGGGGGGAGTCTGGGACCACATTGACTAGTGGGTACCGCAAGGCTCAGTGCTTGGACCACATGACTAGTGGGGTGCCTCAAAGCTCATGCTGTGACCAGCATGATATTGGGGTGCCGCAAGGGCACAGTCTGGACCAGCAGTGACTAGGCCGGTTGCCGCAAGGCTCGGTGCCTGGGACCATCAGAGATCAATTGGGGTACTGAAGGCTCGGTGCTGGGACCAGCAGTGACTAGTGGGGTACCGCAAGGCTCGGTGCTGGGACCAGCAGTGACTAGTGGGGTACCGCAAGGCTCGGTGCTGGGACCAGCAGTGACTAGTGGGGTACCGCAAGGCTCGGTGCTGGGACCAGCAGTGACTAGTGGGGTACCGCAAGGCTCGGTGCTGGGACCAGCAGTGAATAGTGGGGAACCGCAAGTCCAGAACCAGGGGCCACACACAGTGTTAGAAATAAATGGTATGTCATTTAAGACTGAAGGAGAGAAAAACACGTCTTCTCCAGAGAGTTGTGAATTAAGGAATACCCTGCCACAGAGGGCAGTGGAGGACCAAATCACTGGATGGATTTAAGAGAGAGTTTGGATAGAGTCTCTAGGTCTAGTGGAATCAAGGGATATGGGAAGAAGGCAGGCCATTTATTGGATTTTGGGGATTGAATCAGCCATGATCCACAAGAATGGCGGAGCTCGGCTCGAAGGGCCGAATGGCCCTCCTCCTGCACCTATTGGTCTTTTTTGCTATTTTCTAAAAGCAAGCAGGCAGGTGTGGAGTATGTAAACGGGATAACTCGGGTCGCATGGACAAGCCCTAAAAAAAACAAAAAAAAAAATAAAATCGAAAAATAAAAAAAAAACCCGATTAACCCGCTGTGTGAAAAATGTGCAGATGCTGGATTAAACCGAAGAGAGACCACAGAGAGCTGGGGTAACTCAGTGTGACAGGCCACCTCTCAGATTGATGGTCAAATTCTCTCTCTCCTCTCTCTCTCCTCTCCTCTTCTCTCTCTCTCTCTCTTGTCACCGCGCCGATGCGCCCCCCCCCTCAGAGTCTCCGACCGATTGCGCGCAAGCGCAAACCCCCCTCCACCCCGGCAAGCTCACGCCGGGCCGCATGCGCCTGCGTCGACCCGCCGCCGGCCCTCCAACGCGCCACCGCGCATGCGCCTCTCTCGGAGGCCGCAGAGCCGCCCCGCGCATGCCGTCCGGGTCAGGGCCTTGAGCAGCTTCTTCTGGGAGAGATGATGATAGGGTGGACTATTAATCATGGGCCAGGGAACAGGAGCATGAATGCAAAGGTCCCAGGACAAGCAGTTGCAAACACACCAGCACACTCATGCAAGGACACAGTCAATGACAATCAGTAAAAGCAAAGTCAGGTCCCAGGTAAGAAAACAAACAAAGTCAGGGCAAGGTAAGCAAGTAAATCAGTGCCAAGGTGACAAGATAATTAAAAACATGCAAGCTAACAAAAATAAGGAAAACTAGTGCAAGTTGACAAAATAATGAAAATCAGTGCAAGGTAACGAGGAAAATCAGTGCAAGGTAATAAGGAAAATCATTGCAAGGTAACAAGGACAAAAAAGTGCGAGTGACAAGATTAGGATACCATGCAAGGTAAACAAGGAAAATCCATTGCAAACAAGGAAAATCATGCAAGATACAAGATACATCAGTGTCCAGGTGACAAGAAATCAATTGCAGATAACTAGATAATGAAAATCAGTTGCAAGTTAACAAGGAATAATCAGTGCAAAGGTGACAAGATTAAGGAAAATCAGTGCAAGAAAACAAGGAAAATCATGCAAGGTTACAAGTAAATCAGTGCAGGTAAAGAAGGAAAATCAGTGACAAAAAAACCCTAACCAGGAAAATCAGTGCGAAGGAAGATGCAAATGAAGTGGCAAGGAAATCATTAAAACTATATCAATAAATTATAAGATAGAAAAGTACAACAAGTAAGTAAGTAAGTTTAAAGTTAGTAAGTACTTTTATTAGCCAAGTATTCACATACAAGGAATTTGCCTATTGATGCTCGCCCACAATTAACAACAATGACAAACAGTGACAGTTTACGAATGACTCACAAACACACTAAACATAAATAATAATAGAACTTTAAATGATAAAACAGACCCATTGTTAAGCAAGTGAACCAACAAAATCACAATCAAAGGGAGGCAACAGACGTTTGGCTGTTGATCGTAGCAACTCCTCGTGATTAAAAGCGTATTTTAATTTCTGGCTGTGGCAGCTTTGACAGTTCGGGAAGTTCGCCTTCCCAGAGGGAATGATTCAAAGAGATTTGTGGCTAGGGTGAGAGGGCCAGAGATGATCTTGCCCGCGACGCATCCTGGCCCTTGCTGTGTACATATCAACAATGTGAGGGAATGGTTGCAGCCAATAACCTTCTACACTCTGTCTGATCGACATGATTCGCTGCAGCCCCTCCGGTGTCGTGCTTGGTGGCAGAGCCACACCAGACCATGATGGAGAATGTGGGACAGACTCTAACGGTTGGCCAGTGTAAATTGGACCATCATGAGGCCTGTGGCAGATTGTGATTACCTCAGCTGCAAGTAACAAAGCTTCCTCTAGTGTAAGGTAACAAGAAAAAGGCAAGGTTATGGCACCCCTCTAGCCACCCCAGTTTTGGGATGAGCATGTCCCCACAGGGGCCGGCAGATCACAGTGAGAAATGTCCAACGATAGGCCACTGAACGCAGCTGACCATAAACCACAGTGATGGGTGAACCGGAAGACCCACCCAGATGCAAGGCACAGTATTTCTTCTTGGCTGTTATCAGGCAACTGAGCCGTCTTGCCTACCCACCAACTAAAGAGCGGTCCTGACCTTCCCCCCCCATCTTCCTCCATTGGAACGCCCAAACTATCTTCAGTCGCACTAAATTCTATTCCCTTCATCCTTATCTGTCCACTGTGGACGGCTCCCGATGTAATCGTATCGGCATTGTCGGCGCTGACTGGATAGCAGCGCAACAGAAACGCTCTTTCGCCATACTTCAGTAACAGTGATGAATCATAAGAGAACCAGCAGTCAGACACCACCCATGACAAATGGTGGATCAGAAATCACATGGTGGCAGATAAACGCACAAGGAATTGCAATGTGCCGGTTTACAAAAATAATCACAAAAGTACTGATAAAGTCCCGAGGATCATGCAGCATCTCTATATGCCGTTCACGGTGGCGCAGCGATAGAGTCTCCCCGCAAACACCGAAAGCAGCGCCGGAAACCCGGTTTTCCATCCCGACTATTCGATCCTAACTGACAACCCCAATCAGCACCCCTTTCTGCCTTCTCTCTTACCCCTGACACCCACTATCTTAGAACCCAACCAGCTCTCCTTGAAAGTATCAGTTGTTCAACTCTATTCTTATAGACTCTAGCTAGGACGTTTGAATATTTTTTATCATTTCTTTAATCTCATCATCCAAAATACATAATTTCATTTTGTAGTTTTTTTGGGTTAATCCCACGAATATATGTCTTTAACTTAAAAATGCATCCCCCAGACTACACCACCATTGGATATTTCTTCAGTAGAGTTTGTTAAGAAGAAGAAGGCAATCCGATGTTTAATAAAATTAACAAAATTTAGATCTTGAAGCAAAATAGTAAGATTAAACGAGAACTTACCAGTTTGAAGTTGGATCGTTATTTTATGAGGAGTTACGATGAGGGATTACGTGAAGAAGGCCGTCCCCACGCATGCGCGTCAATCTTCAAAGCAGCGGTGTGAAGTCACTGATAACAATTGTTGAACTAACATGGTAAGATTATAGATGCCTAGAATTACCAGATGATCGTTAAGTTACGAGGGTAGGGAGCGGAGGGCACGTAATCCCTCATCGTAACTCCTCACAAAATAGCGATCAAACTTCAAACTGGTAAGTTCTCGTTTAATCTTTACTATTTTTCTTCGGAGTCACGTGAGTGACTACGTGAAGACTTTGAAGATCTGTGATTTCATGCTGTGGAAAAACGAGTCCACACAATCACGACTGCATCAGTTGACCATAGATGAGGGAAACATCATACGCTTGCAATACATACATGACATAGATTTAAAAAACATGCTATGCTGATAAAGAACAAACGAAATAACAGTAACCCCTCTCAACTGAGGGGAACTATAAATTGAACCGAAATAGAGTTGGCAAATACCCCTGGTCTGGCAATGGGTTTAAAATAAATGTTGGATATCTCGTTAGTTAGACCATCCTGCAGTTGACAGGATGTGGTCCAGAGGACCGCACATGACCCTTGCTGCTGGTGTTGTAGCAGCCCTGGTGGAGTGAGATTAGAAATCAGTATCTACTCCTGTATAAGCCAAACCTCGCATAACCACCTGGAGATGGTCTGAACTAGTATCAGAGCCTCTAAGGAACAAGGAACAAGCCACGTCATAATTCCGTGCCTGCCTTGAATGCAGCTGTGCCCATACTACTGGCCTGCCTTAACTGTATAATAATTACCCATCATATGTCAACATTTTCATTAGTACCAATAAGTGTAAATATTACAAACTTGTGAATGGTCCACTTACCCCACGTTTCGAACGAACCAGACCCACCTACCTCCATGGCTACCGGTGGTCTTATGGTAAGCCCAAAGGCCCGTGATGTGGGTTCCATTCCCATCCTTGATTTCCTCCCTGAGACCAGCTTGGCCCTGCCTTCAAGCGCGCATCAACTTCAGCGAGCTGCTACTGCCGTTGAGGCGTGGGGTGTCATTGCCGACGTGATGGTTTCATTTGACCGCTCTGTGCACTGCCTGCACTTGTAGCGTCAGGGTATCTGGCCCCTGCCGGGTTTTTTGCCTCATCCCTTGCGAGTATGTCCTCACACTCCCCTCCACCGAGAGGGAGACTCGTAGACAGCCCTGACAGGCGCTGCCGCAGGCCCCTGGGGCTACCTGCGCTGACAAGGCCCCTCGACCCTATATCAGAGTATGAGTCTGGGCCAGAGCGAAACTGACCCCTGGTGCTCCCCTCCGCAGAGAGGGAGACATTGTTGCAGCCCTTACAGGTGCTGCCGCAGGCCCCTGAGATATGCTTCTTTGACATGCCCCTACATAACTATATCCGAATAAGACTCTGGGCCATCAGAGCGAAAACTGAACGCCCTGGTGCTCCCCTCTGCAGAGAAGGAGAACATTGTGCAGTCATAATACCCGGGCTCAGATAGGTCTCTTGTAGAATCATAGAATCATAGAAAATAGGTGCAGGAGTAGGCCATTCGGCCCTTCGAGCCTGCATCGCCATTCAATATGATCATGGCTGATCATCCAACTCAGTATCCCGTACCTGCCTTCTCTCCATACCCCCTGATCCCTTTAGCCACAATTGCCACATCTAACTCCCCCTTAAATATAGCCAATGAACTGGCCTCAACTACCTTCTGTGGCAGAGAATTCCACAGACTCACCACTCTCTGTGTGAAAAAAATGATCTTCTCATCTCGGTCCTAAAAGACTTCCCCCTTATCCTTAAACTGTGACCCCCTGTTCTGGAGTTCCCCAACATCGGGAACAATGTTGGGGAACTCCAGAACATGCTCTTCTGGAGCAGATCTCTCTGGAGCAACCTCCATTAGGTGCCTTTTTCCTGTTGGGTTTTAGCATTCACAGACGCTACCCATAGAAGGAGGGGGGAACCTCCTGGCCCGACTTGACCAAGTCCAAGGCCTGACCGGCTGGCCCGACTTGACCAAGTCCAAGGCCTGACCGGCTGGCCCGACTTGACCAAGTCCAAGGCCTGACCGGCTTCCTCGTGGTTTAACCCCTTTTCCTGGGGAACCATAGCCGTGTGTGAGTTGCTGACCCCGTAGGTAATGACTTGGTCTCGAGACCAGCTTACTGCCAGCTTTCCCCTTATTTAGAAAGACCTAAACGCTCTGGGAGCTGCTGACCCCATTGTCAGCGACTGCAGTAGCGTGACCAGCTGACCGCCAGTCTGACCGCCTTCTCTGGGAAGTCCCAACCCTGCAAAACAAAAAACAGCCCTAGAAATAAGTTAAAAACATACCTTCTAGGTTCAAAAACCTACCGCTGGCAGGAGCCGCGCGCCCACCTGTCAGTCCGTGCGCAATGCGTCGGACGTAATGACGCACATGCGTGGTGACGGCCTCCTTCACGTAGTCACTCGCGTGACTCCGAAGTATAATAGCATTAAATCGCCATTGTTTAGCACTAAACTTGCAATCAGGTAGTTTAATTGATAGTTTCAATGGTGCATGATCAGAAATAGCAACTGCATCATACTCACACGCAGTGACCGATGAAACTAGCCGAGAATCTATTATTAAGTAGTCAATCCTAGAGTAACTACGATATACATGAGAGAAAAAAGAACATTCTTTGTCATTTGGGTGTAGGATTCTCCAGACGTCTAACATTCCAGTCAAGTAAAAAATAATTGATAAAACTAGCGGATTTATTTGGAAGCACATGATCAGATTGCAAGATCTGTCTATAGAGGGGTTCAAACAGCAGTTCAAATCTCCACCCATTATTAAAAGATGTCCATTTAAATTAGGAAAGGATGCGATTAACTTTTTTAAAAACTCAGGGTGATCAATATTAGGTGCATAAACATTCACCAGAGCAACTTTTTGGTTATGAAGAACACCGGTAATCACCAAAAATCTACCATATGGATCAGAAATTGTTTCAGAATGATCAAACGAGATTGAGGAGGCAATAGAAATAGAGACTCCTTTCACTTGAATGAAACTGCTGTCCTCTCCAAAACTGGAAGAATCGTTGATTGTCATCTTTCCTGACATGAGTTTCCTGAACAAAGATAATCTGAGCATTTAGTCTACAAAGAACTTTAAAAAAACATTTCCTCTTAATGGGGTGATTCAGACCATTAATGTTCCATGAGAGAAAGTTAATAACTTTATCCATATTGTTTGTAAAAATCATGGAATGTGAAGGGTTAATTTCGTAGACCATAATAGTTCATGATACTGGAAAGTGAAAAACCAAAGGCGGAGCCAGACGTGACGACATTTCAGACATTTTGTAGTTCACATTTTGCCCAGTTAGAAAAAACATTCGGCCCTTCAAGCCAGCACCGCCATTCATTGTGATCATGGCTGATCGTCCCAAATCAATAACCCGTGCCTGCCTTCTCCCCATATCCCTTGATTCCACTAGCTCCTAGAGCTCCATCTAACTCTTAAATCCATCCAGTGATTTGGCCTTCACTGCCCTCTGTGGCAGGGAATTCCACAAATTCACAACTCTCTGGGTGAAAAAGTTTTTTCTCACCTCAGTCTTAAATGGCCTCCCCACTTTACTCTATATCTGTGGCCCCTGGTTCTGGACTCGCCCAACGTTGGGAACATTTTTCCTGCATCTAGCTTGTCCAGTCCTTTTATAATTTTATATGTTTCTATAAGATATCCCCTCATCCTTCTAAACTCTAGTGAATACAATCCGCTAGTCTTTTCAATCTTTCCTCATATGACAGTCCCACCATCCCAGGGATCAATCTCGTGAACCTACGCTGCACTGCCTCAATCACAAGGATGTCCTTCCTCAAACCTGGAGGCCAATTCACTGAATGTTTTCAAGAGAGAGTTTAGATTTAGCTCTTAGGTGTTCGAAAGTAATCAAGGGATATGGGGAGGAAAGCAGGAACGGGGTACTAATGTTCCCACGCAGGTCACGGGGAGAACGTACAAACCCCGTATAGAAAGCACTGTAGTGTGGGATCGAACCGGGTTTCTCTGGCGCTGTGAGGCAGCAACTCTACCGCTGCGACACCTATTAAAGGTGGAGAGTAAAACAAAAACCCAACGACTATGACTGTTTCCTCCTCTTCCCTTCCACTTACACTTGGGATGGACATGTACGTGAAGAAGTTGAATATAGGAGCAAGAGAGGGTCCTTCAGCAGTCTGAAAATGGACCCTAGAGAGACCACAACCCTGGGAGTATTGCACGCATTTTTTGGTCCCCTAATTTGAGAAGATGAGACGTTCTTTGCTATTGGAAACTCCGGAGTGCAGCGTAGGTTATACAAGGGTAAAATTCCCGGGAATGGAGTGACTGCACAAATGCTGATAGAATGTATCGGCGCTGGGCCTTTACACTCTGGACAGTTTAGGAGGATTGAGACATATAAGATTTATTTAGGGTTTTGCAAGGGACGTCAGCGAGATACAAGTTCCTGCGATTTTGGGGGAGTCCAGAACCAGGGGCCACACTGTTTAAGAATAAGGGGTAAGCCATTTAGAACGGAGACGAGGAAACACTTTTTCTCACAGAGAATTGTGAGTCTGTGGAATTCTCCGCCTCAGAGGGCAGTGGAGGCCGGTTCTCTGGATACTTTCAATGAGAGAGCTAGATAGGGCTGTTAAAGATAGCGGAGTCAGGGGATATGGGGAGAAGGCAGGAATGGGGTACTGATTGGGGATGATCAGCCATGATCACATTGAATGGCAGTGCTGGCTCGAAGGGTCGAATGTCCTACTCCTGCACCTATTGTCTATTGTCTAGAACCGTTCGTATTCCTTGCTGATCTGGAAAGCTAGTTCTCGAGTGAGACGCATCACCAGGTCTGAAATCTAAGGAGAGAATAGCAATTAGCACCCACGATACGGGAGCAGGCTTCAGCGTGCCGACAGTCCATGGAGGCCCGGGCACTCCGACCACAAATAATGCTCCCCGTGTTGGGGGAGTACTGAACCAGGGGTCACAGTGTAAGAATAAGGGGTATTTTAAGAAAGAACTGCAGATGCTGGAAAAATCGTAGGTAGACAAAAACGCTGGAGAAACTCAGCGGGTGAGGCAGCATCTATGGAGCGAAGGAACAGGTGACGTTTCGGGTCCAGACCCCTCTTCAGACCGAAACGTCACCTATTCCTTCGCTCCATAGATGCTGCCCCACCCACTGAGTTTCTCCGGCATTTTTGTCTACCTTAGATAGTAGCTCAGAACTGCTCTCTAGTAGTGGTAGGAAGGCTCAGTTGCCTGACAATACTTAGTGTTTTTAACCTAAGAATAAGGGGTAAGCCATTTAGGAATGAGATGAGGAAAATCTTTTTCACCCAGAGAGTTGTGAATCTGTGGAATTCTCCGCCACAGAGGGCAGTGGAGGCCAATTCACTGGATGTTTTCAAGAGAGAGTTGGATTTAGCTAACGGGATCAAGGGATATGGAGAGATGCCAAGTGTCCCGGATTCGCCTGTAATTTATCCCGGCGAAATAACCTTTTTACGGTGTTTCCGGCAGCGACACATGCTGTTACGGAACACCGCCGCGCCGGTGTTCCTCCCGTGGTGAACGCCGGCGCCATGTGTCCCGGTTTGCCGGCACTGCGCGATCAGCGGCACTTTGCCGGGCACTAGTGTCCGCGCCTGCGCAGTTTGGGGAGGGTTTGCCGGGCCCCAAGTGGCCGCGGTGCGCAGTGGGGGAGGGTTGCCGGGCCTGGCGCCATTTCGAGCCACGCCACGCCCGCCCAGAGCCCGGCGGCGCCGGCCCGCGCGATCAGCGGCACTTGCCGCCAGCCGCCGCGTCGCGGCAGCCCCCATCACCGGGCCAGTGCGCATGCGCAGACCCGCCGGCAACCTTGCAAGTGCGCATGTGCCGCACGCCGCCCGCCGGCAGCCCGCTGATCTGCACCAGTGCGCAGGCGCAGACCCCCGGCAACAACCCCAAGTGAGTACGGAGAGAAATGCATTTAACCCCATTTGTTACGGACAAATGGGTTGAATGTTACTGTGAACTAAATTTAGGGTTGGCATCTCTGGATAATGGGGAGAAGGCAGGAACGGGGTACTGATTTTGGATGGTCAGCCATGATCACATTGAATGGCGGTGCTGGCTCAAAGGGCCGATTCCTGCACCTATGCCTGTGTTTCTATGACCCCATGGAACGCCGCCCATTCCTTCTCTCCAGAGGTGCTGCCTGATCTGCTCGCTTCTATCTTCAGTGTAACCCAGCATCTGCAGTTCCTCCCTGATCCAGTCTTAGTCACGTGTGTGACCAAAAATAATATGAAAATTTGTGGAATACAATAGACAATAGGCGCAGGAGTAGGCCATTCGGACCTTCGACCCAGCCAATACATCTCTTCTAATTCTGAAAACTTTACAGGTGTATTGTTTTGTATTGTATATATGTTTCATATTTTTTTACGAAGGTTATCAAGTGAAATGTTTATATGTTACTAGACCAAGGAGGACCCGTAGGGCCCTGTCCCCTCAACGAGCGGTTGAGGGGTGAGGGGAGGCCTGTAGCGTCACACACAAAGATTAACCACCCCCCCACACACACACACACTGACCCCCCCCCCCTTAATTTTATATTAATATTATTCATTCGCTCCTGTCCCCCCCATGCCCCACCCTATCCACTCACGCACAGCCCCCAACTGTGCAGGCGCGGCTAGAGATCAAGTCAAGTCACTTTTATTTATATAGCACATTTAAAAAACAACTCTCGTTGGCCCGCTTTACATTGATATGAGAATAGTATAACAAACAACAGTGGTTCATAAATTAAATACAAACATCACTGCATGCATGTAGCCCTCGCTCAGAGGACGTCAAGAAAGGCTGGGGAGTAGAGATGAGTTTTTAGTCTCGACTTAAAGGCACGATGGAGGGGGCAGTTCTGATGGGATGCTGTTCCACAGTCTAGGAGCTGCAACCACAAAGGCGCGGTCGCCCCTGAGCTTATGCCTAGACGGCGGGATGGTCAGTAACCCCTAGTCGGCCGATCTGAGGGACCTGGAGGTGGTGTGGTGGGTAAGCAGACATTTGATGTAGGTGGGGGCGAGGCCCGTAAAGGGCTTTGTAGACAAAGAGGAGGGTCTTGAAATTTATTCGGAACCGCACAGGGAGCCAGTGGAGAGAGGCCAGGATCGGGGTGATGTGGTCCCTTTTTCGGGTGCCCGTCAGGAGTCTCGCTGCGGCGTTTTGGACCAGTTGCAGGCGGGACAGGGAAGATTGGCTGATGCCAGTGTGAAGGGAGTTGCAGTAATCAAGGCGGGAGGAGATGGAACTATGTTACGCTGACAATGTTTGTTTGGGGTCAGAGGTCAAATACGACGGGTCACGTGTGTGACCTCACGCGGAAGCATTTTTTTTCTCTACCACTCGGCTTTATTTTACAAACTGAATTAAAAAAAAGCTAGATAGACAAAAATGCTGGAGAAACTCAGCGGTGCGGCAGCATCTATGGGGCGAAGGAAATAGGCGACGTCTCGGGTCGAAACCCTTCTGGGAACCAATGTCCTTGGGGGAGTGATTTGCTAGTGCTGTCAGGGAGGATTTAAACTAATGTGGCAGGGGGATGGGAGCATGAGCAGAGAGACAGAGGGATGTAAAATGAGGGTAGAAGCAATAGGTAGCAAGGTGAAAAGTAAAAATGGCAGGCAGAAAAATCCGGGGCAAAAATCATAGAGGAACCAACGAGAGAGCAGGCTATTCTAAACTGGGTACTGAGTAATGAGGAAGGGTTAGTTAGCAGTCTTGTTGTGCGTGGCCCCTTGGGCAAGAGTGACTATAATATGGTTGAGTTCTTCATTAGGATGGAGAGCGACATTGTTCATTCAGAAACAAGGGTTCTGAACTTAAAGAAAGGTAACTTTGAGGGTATGAGACGTGAATTGGCCAAGATAGACTGGCAAGTGATTCTTAAAGGGTTGACGGTGGATATGCAATGGAAGGCATTTAAAGACTGCATAGATGAACTACAACAATTGTTCATCCCAGTTTGGCAAAAGAATAAATCAGGAAAGGTAGTGCATCTGTGGATAACAAGGGAAATCAGGGATAGTATCAAAACTAAAGATGAAGCATACAAATTAGCCAGAAAAAAAACAGCCTACCAGAGGACTGGGAGAAATTCAGATTCCCGCAGAGGAGGACAAAGTGCTTAATTAGGAAAGGGAAAATAGATTATGAAAGAAAACTGTCAGGGAACATAAAAACGGACTGCGTATAGATATGTGAAGAGAAAAAGGTTAGTTAAAACAAATGTAGGCCCTTGCAGTCAGAAACTGGTGAATTGATCATGGGGAACAAGGACATGGCAGACCAATTGAATAACTACTTTGGTTCTGTCTTCACTAAGGAATACATAAATAATCTGCCGGAAATAGCAGGGGACCGGGGGTCAAATGAGATGGAGGAACTGAGTGAAATCCAGGTTAGCCGGGAAGTGGTGTTAGGAAATTGAATGGATTAAAGGCCGATAAATCCCCAGGGCCAGATAGGCTGCATCCCAGAGTACTTAAGGAAGTAGCCCCAGAAATAGTGGATGCATTAGTGATAATTTTTCAAAACTCTTTAGATTCTGGAGTAGTTCCTGAGGATTGGAGGGTAGCTAATGTAACCCCACTTTTTAAAAGGTAGGGAGAGAGAAAACGGGGAATTACAGACCATTGGTCTAAACATCGTAGTGGGGGAAAATGCTAGAGTCAGTTATTAAAGATGGGATAGCAGCACATTTGGAAAGTGGTGAAATCATTGGACAAAGTCAGCATGGATTTATGAAAGGTAAATCATGTCTGACGAATCTTATAGAATTTTTCGAGGATATAACTAGTAGAGTGGATAAGGGAGAACCTATGGATGTGTTATATCTAGACTTTCAGAAGGTTTTCGACATGGTCCCACATAAGAGATTAGCATTCAAACTTAAACCACACGGTATTGGGGGTTCAGTGTTGATGTGGATAGAGAACTGGCTGGCAGACAGGAAGCAAAGAGTAGGAGTATCATTTTCAGAATGGCAGGCAGTGACTAGTGGGGTACCGCAAGGCTCAGTGCTGGGACCTCAGCTATTTACAATATATATTAATGATCTGGATGAGGGAATTGAATGCAACATCTCCAAGTTTGCAGATGACACAAAGCTGGGGGGCAGTGTTAGCTGTGAGGAGGATGCTACGAGGCTGCAAGGTGACTTGGATAGGCTGGGTGAGTGGCCAAATGCATGGCAGATGCAAAATAATGTGGGTAAATGTGAGGTTATCCACTTTGGCGGCAAAAACAGGAAGGTAGACTATTACCTGAACGGTGGCCGAAAAGGGGAGATGCAACGAGACCTGAGTGGTCATGGTACACCAGTCATTGAAAGTAGGCATGCAGGTACAGCAGGCAGTGAAGAAAGCGAATGGTATGTTGGCATTCATAGCAAAAGGATTTGAGTACAAGAGCAGGGAGGTTCTACTGCAGTTGTACAGGGTCTTGGTGAGGCCACACCTGGAGTATTGCGTACGGTTCTGCTCTCCAAATCTGAGGAAAGACATTCTTGCCATAGAGGGAGTACAGAGAAGGTTCACCAGACTGATTCCTGGATGGCAGGACTTCCATATGAAAAAGACTGGATAGACTCGGCTTGTACTCACTGGAATTTAGGAGATTGAGGGGGGATCTTATAGAGACTTACAAAATTCTTAAGGGGTTGGACAGGCTAGATGCAGGGAGATTGTTCCCGATGTTGGGGATCTCCAGAACAAGGGGTCACAGTTTAAGGATAAGGGGGAAGTCTTTTAGGACCGAGATGAGAAGATAATTTTTCACACAGAGAGTGGTGAGTCTGTTGAATTCTCTGCCACAGAAGGTAGTTGAGGGCAGTTCATTGGCTATATTGAAGAGGGTGTTAGATGTGGCCCTAGTGGCTAAAGGGATCGGGGGTATGGAGAGAAGGCAGGTACAGGATACTGAGTTGGATGATCAGCCATGATCATATTGAATGGCGGTGCAGGCTGGAAGGGCCGAATGGCCTGCTCCTGCACCTATTTTCTATGATTCTATGATTCAAAAAAGCTAGAACGTCCATATCTTTAGCAGGCATGCGTTATCGTTCTGTTGGGAGGAAAATAGCAAAGTCAAAGTCAATTGTATACGTCCCATGCACCCGAAGGTGCAGTGATATGAATTTGCCAGCAGCGATACACTGAAAAAGAGAACACACAATACACAATGGTATTTAACACGAACATCTACCACAGCATTCTCCACTGTGGTGGAAGGCAACAAAGTTCAGTCAGTCCTCCTCCTTTGTTCACCCGTGGTCGGGGCCACGAACCCTCCGTAGTCGCCGCTACGGACGGCCCGATGTACAGGCCCTCTCGTCGGGACGATCCAAACTCCGACGTGGGGGCGGTCGAACACACTCGGAGGCTCCCTCCTTGGAGGTCCGGAATCGGCCCCTTTCCTACGGGAGACCGCGGCTTCAGGATGTTACAGGCTGGCGATCGGAGCTCCTCGCTGGCGATCCCCGGCGAGGGATCCCAGGCCCCGGATGGTAAGTGCACGCCACGCCTGCGGCTAGAAGCTCCGCGGACCGCGGCTTCAGGATGATACAGGCCGGCGCTTGGAGCTCTTCAATTCAGCTTTGACCCCTCTCACCCTGGCCACAAACTCTTTGAATCACTTCCCTCTGGAAGGCGACTCCGGACTGTCAAAGCCTTCACACGCCAGACAAAAAAACAGTTTTTATCCACGAGTAGTTGCTCTACTCAACAGCCAAAAATCTGTAGCCTCCCTTTGATCTGGTATTTTGTTGGTTCACATGCTTGACCAATGGTGTTTTATCATTAATGTTTTATTATGATTAATGTTTAGTGTTTTCTGAGTCATTCCTAACTGTCACTGTATGTCACGTTGTTACTTGTGGGCGGAGCACCAAGGCAAATTCCTTGTATGTGAATACTTGGCCAATAAACTTACTTACTTACTTACAATGAATAAGATTCATCTATCTCATACAACAATTTTTTAATGTATTACTACTGTGCGTGATGAGGCTTCCGGTCACGTGTGTGACACGGCGGCTCGCTCTTCCGCGCGCACGTGGTTCGAGTCTGACTCTTGTTTTCTTTTCCCAGTGTGGTTCAAGGATGGGCGGACTCGGCAGGATCTTCTCCCTCCGGAAGCTCCTGCTCCTGGTCCCCGGGTGCACCCTGGGCCTGCTGGTGGCCCAGCGCCTGCTCAGCCTGCCCGAGGCGGGAAAGCCAGCTGGGGGTCCGAGCCGGCAGGCCTTCGCACCCCCCTTCAGGAGGCCGGCCGGCGGCAGTGGCAGCCGCCGCTGCCAGCCCGGCCACTACTCCGGCCTGGAGCTGGAGCCGGCCGCACCGAGGCCGCCGCAGGAGCCGGGGGCGCCGGGGGCACTGGGCAGCGCGCTGGTGCTCCCTGACCTAGGCTCGAGGGAGGCGCTCCAGCGGTCCGCCAGCCTACACCTGTACGGCTTTGACGCCTTCACCAGCGAACGTATCTCTCTGCATCGCGACCTAGGACCGGACAGCAGACCCCCAGAGTAAGACCCCCCCCCTCCTCCGGGCATCCGTGGGAGAGGGAAATGGGCCAAAACTCCTTAAAGTGCAGGAGTAACATATTAGATCGGGAGTCACCTCTGCCACCACGGTGGAACAGAAGCCAATTAACTCCACGGTGGTGGTTTACAGCGAATGCCGCGCCAGTGACCCGGGCTCCATCCCGACTGCGGGTGCTGCCTGCACGGAGTTTGCACGTTCTCCCCGTGAGTTTTCTCCGAGATCTTCGGTTTCCTCCCACACTCCAAAGACGGACAGGTTTGCAGGTTAATTGGCTTGGTAAATGCAAAGATTGTCCCTGGTGGGTTTAGGATAGTGTCACTTTCACGACCTAATTCACGGCATCTGCCGAGTTTGCCCTTGACTCATACTCGCAGCATGGTCGTCACGGGGTCGTAGGGAGGTTGTAGGTAGGCCGTAGGTAGGCCGTGATGCTGGTCGTAGGTACTCGTGGGAGCAAGTAGGTCGGGGCGTTTTTCTAACAGGATGAAACATTTCCACGAGTAAAAAAAGGTTGTGAATTAGGTCATGAAAGTGGGACAGGCCCTTAAGTGTGCGGAGATCACTGGTCGACGCGGACCCGGTAGGCCGAAGGGCCTGTTTCCGCTCTGTATCTCTAAACTAAACTAAACCTATCAAACCCGCACGTCTTTGGGGTGTGGGAGGAAACTGGAGCACCTGGAGAAAACCCACGTGGTCACACAGAGAACGTACAGACAGCACCCGTGGTCGGGATCGAACCCGGGTCTCTGCCGCTGTGAGGCAGCAGCTCATCGTGAAGGTCCTGCCTTGGTTTGACTTCCCAAAAGTGAACACAATGTGGCCTCACCTATGTCTTAGAGTCATAGAGTGATACAGTGTGGAAACAGGCTCCTGGGCCCAACTCGTCCACACCGGCCAACAATGTCCCAGCTGCACTAGTCCCACTTGCCTGCGCTTGGTCCATATCCCTCCAAACCTGTCCTATCCATGGACGTCCAACTGTTTCTTAAATGATGGGATCGTCTCAGCCTCAACTACCTCCTCTGGCAGCTCGTTCCATACACCCTCCACCTTCTGTGTGAAAAAGTTACCCCTCTGATTCCTGTTGAACAATATTCTAAACACAATTTTGTACAACTGAAAGTCAGGATGAACAGCAGGCAGTGAAGAAAGCTACGAAGGCCAACATGCCCTTATGTTGGCCTTCATAGCGAGAGGATTTGAGTTTAGGAGCAAGTCCTACTGCAGTTGTGCAGGGCCCTGGTGAGACCACACCTGGAGTATTGTGTGCAGTTTTGGTCTCCTAATTTGAGGAAGGACATTCTTGCTATTGAGGGAGTGCAGCGTAGGTTCACCAGGTTAATTCCCGGGATGGCAGGACTGTCATATGTTGATAGAATGGAGCGGCTGGGCTTGTATACTCTTGAATTTAGAAGGATGAGAGGGGATCTTAGACAATATACAATAGACAATAGGGGCAGGAGGAGGCCATTCGCCCCTTCGAGCCAGCACCGCCATTCATTGTGATCATGGCTGATTGTCCACTATCAATAACCCGTGCCTGCCTTCTCCCCATATCCCTTGACTCCACTAACCCCTAGAGCTCTATCCAACTCTCTCTTAAATCCATCCAGTGATTTGGCCTCCACTGCCCTCTGTGGCAGGGAATTCCATATATTCACAACTCTCTGGGTAAAAAAAGTTTTTTCTCACCTCAGTCTTAAATGACCTCCCCTTTATTCTAAGTGTGGCCCCTGGTTCTGAAACATATAAGATCATTAGAGGTTTGGACACGCTAGAGGCAGGAAACATGTTCCTGATGTTGGGGGAGTCCAGAACCAGGTGCCACAGTTTAAGAATAAGGGGCAAGCCATTTAGAACGGAGATGAGGAAACACATTTTCTCACAGAGAGTGGTGAGTCTGTGGAATTCTCTGCCTCAGAGGGCGGTTCTCTGGATATTTTCAAGAGAGAGCTAGATAGGGCTCTTAAAGATAGCGGAGTCAGGGGATATAGGGAGAAGGCAGGAACGGGGTACTGATTGGGGATGATCAGCCATGATCACAATCAATCAATCGATATTTATTTATTTATATTTAAATCAACTCGCATTGAAGCCAGTGCTGTACTTAGAAGAATTTGGGTTGAATGGCGGTGCTGGCTTGAAGCATCAGCCTTCTCCCCATATCCCGTGACTCCACTATCTTTAAGAGCCCTATCTAGCTCTCTCTTGAAAGTATCTCTGAAAGGCAGGAACGGGGTACTAATTGGGGATGATCAGCCATGATCACGTTGAATGGCAGTGCTGGCTTGAAGGGCCGAATGGCCTCCTCCTGCACCTATTGTCTATTGTCTATTGTTGACTGGTAGTGGGAGGGAAGGGGGGGGGTGGGGGAGATATCTGTGTTCTGTTCCTTGAAGGTTTGTCTTGCTCCCCACCACAGGTGCATCAGCCGGAAGTTCAAACGATGCCCGTCACTGCCATCCGCCAGTGTGATCATCGCCTTCTACAATGAGGCCTGGTCCACTCTCCTCCGCACCGTCCACAGCGTTCTACATACGGCCCCCGCCATCGTCCTCCGAGAGGTCATCCTTGTGGATGACGGCAGCACTCAAGGTCAGGGCGCTCGCTATTGGTATCGGGGGGTAGGGTACCCAAGGGGAAATCATGCTTGACTAATCTTCTGGAATTTTTGGAGGATGCAACTAGGAAAATGGACAAGGGAGAGCCAGTGGATGTAGTGTACCTGGACTTTCAGAAAGCATTTGATAAGGTCCCACTTAGGAGTGGGCAAAATGAGGGCACATGGTATTGGGGGTAGAGTGCTGACATGGATAGAGAAGTGGTTGGCACAGGAAACAAAGAGTAGGGATTAACGGGTCCCTTTCAGAATGGCAGGCAGTGACTAGTGGGGTACCGCAGGGCTCGGTGCTGGCACCCCAGCTACAGTGGCTTGCAAAAGTTTTCATACCCCTTGAACTTTTCCACATTTCCATGGTAGATGTCCATGTTTCCTGATGCCAGGCCAGAGTTGTAGGCAGCGGCGCGAGCATTCAAGGAAACACGGACGGACCTGTCCACCCAGGGTTTTTGATTCGGAACGGTGCTCACCCTCACCGTGGGGACGATGTTGTCGGTTGTCGTTGCGATGAAGTCTGTGACTGCTTCCGCAAACTCACTGACGTCGCTGGAACTGGCTTGGAACATATTCCAGTCGACATCGCTCAGTGCATCTTGCAGCATGGCCTCCGACTGGTCGGACCACCATTTTACATCCTTCGTCACTGCCGCTTCCCGAACTGTCCTCTGTTTATACTCTGGCAGCAGGAAAATGGCAGCCTGGTCAGATTTTCCTAGGGGAGGGAGTGAAATGCCCTTGTAGCCCTTCCGGAACGGCGTGTAGCAGTGGTCCAATGTCCTTTCCCCCCTGGTGGCACACGTGATGTGTTGGTAGAAGTTCGGCATGACCTTGAGATTGGATTTATTAAAAATCTCCAGCCACCACCATAGCCGCATCCGGGTTCTTGTTTTGGTGTCGACATTGCACATCGTGCAGGGCCGACAGTGCCACGTCGGTGTCCGCCTGCGGTGGAATGTAGACGGCTGTGACGATACTGAGCCGAACCCCCGGGGAAGGCAGAATGGGCGGCATGGGATCGTCAGATGCTCCAGGTCCGGCAAGCAGGAACGAGAAAGCGTCTTAATATTTGCACCAGTTATTATTGTTCATGAAGCAGACTCCTCCACCCTTGGATTTCCCAGATGCTTCTGTTCTGTCAGCACGATGGACAGTGAAGGACTCGGTTGGGCAGATTGCCTGATCCGGAATCAGTGAGGTCAGCCATGTTGCAGTCAGGCAGAGGATGTTGCAGTCCCTTAGGTCCCGCTGGAATCTGATCCTCGCCCTGAGATCATCCAGCTTGTTTTCCAGGGAATGGACGTTCGCCAGAAGAATGCTGGGCAGAGGGGGACGAAAGGCTTGCGTGGAAGAGTGGCAAGAAGAACGCCATTTTTGAAACAAAGCCATAACAAGTCCCGTTTGCAGTTTGCCAAAGCCATGTGGGGGACACAGCAAGCATGTGGAGGAAGGTGCTCTGGTCTGATGGGACCAAAAATTGAAGTTTTTGGCCTAAATGCAAAACGCTATGTGTGGCGGAAAACTAACACTGCACATCACCCTGATTACACCATCCCCACTGTGAAACATGGTGGTGGCAGCGTCATGCTGTGGGGATGCTTTTCTTCAGCAGGGACAGGGAAGCTGGTCAGAGTTGATGGGAAGATGGATGGAGCCAAATCCAGGGCAATCTTGGAAGAAAACCTGTTAGAGTCCACAAAAGACTTGAGACTGGGGCGGAGGTTCACCTTCCAGCAGGACAACAACCCTAAACATACAGCCAGAGCTACAATGGAATGGTTTAGATCAAAGCATATTCATGTGTTAGAATGGCCCAGTCAGTCCAGACCTAAATCCAATTGAGAATCTCTGGCAAGACTTGAAAATTGCTGTTCACTGACGCCCTCCATCCAATCTGACTGAGCTTGAGCTATTTTGCAAAGAAGAATGGGCGGAAATTTCAGTCTCTTGATGTGCAAAGCTGGTAGAGATACCCCACAAGACTTGCAGCTGTAATTGTTCTACAAAGTATTGACTCGGGGGCAGAATAATTTTGCAAGCCACACTTTTCAGTTTTTTATTTGTAATAAAATCTGGAAACCATGTATCATTTTCCTTCCACTTCACAATTATGCACCACTTTGTGTTGGTCTATCACATAAAATCCCAATAAAATACATTTACGTTTGTGGTTGTAACGTGACAAAATGTGGAAAAGTTCAAGGTGTATGAAAACTTTTGCAAGCCACTGTATTTACAATATATATGTCAATGATTTAGATTAAGGGATTCAATGTAGCCCTGGCAAATTTGCAGATGACACAAAGCTGGGTGGCAGTGTGAACTGCGAGGAGGATGCAAGGAGGATGTAGGGTGACTTGGACAGGTTGTGTAAGTGGGCAGATGCATGGCAGATGCAGTTTAATGTGGATAAATGTGAAGTTATCCACTTTGGTAGCAAAAACAGGAAGGCACTGGTGTCAAATTAGGTAAAAGGGAAGTGCAACGTGACCTGGGTTCTTGTTCAACAGTTAGTGAAAGTAAGCATGCAGGTACAGCAGGCAGTAAAGAAAGTGAATGGCATGTTGGCCTTCGTGACAAGAGGAGTTGAGTATAGGAGTAAAGAGGTCCTTCTGCAGTTGTACAGGGACCTGGTATGATCACAACTGGAGTATTGTGTGCAGTTTCAGTTTCCTGATTTACGGAAGGACATTCTTGCTATTGAGGGAGTGCAGCGTAGGTTCACCAGGTTAATACCCGGGATGGCGGGACTATCATATGAGGAAAGATTGGAAAGACTAGGCTTGTATTCACTGGAATTTAGAAGGATGAGGGGGATCTTACAGAAACGTATAAAATTATAAAAGGACTGGACAAGCTAGATGCAGGAAAATTGTTCCCAATGTTGGGCGAGTCCAGAACCTGGGGCCACAGTCTTAGAATAAAGTGGAAGCCATTTAAAACGGAGATGAGAAAAAAACGTGTTGTGAATTTGTGGAATTCCCTGCCACAGAGGGCAGTGGAGGCCAAATCACTGGGTGAATTTAAAAGATTTAGATAGGACTAGGGGCTAGTGGAATCGAGGGATATGGGGAGAAGGCAGGCACGGGTTACTGATGGTGGATGATCAGCCATGATCGCAGTGAATGGCGGTGCTGTCCTATTCAGGTACTGTGCCAATGTTTAGTTTTAGTTTTAGAGATACAGGTTTGTAGGTTAATTGGCTTGGTAAATGTAAAGATTGTCCCTAGTGGGGGTGGGATAGTGTTAGTGTGCGGGGATCGCTGGTCGGCACGGACCCGGTGGGCCGAAGGGCCTGTTTCCGCGCTGTATCTGTATCTGCATCTCCAAACCCATCTTTCCCTCTCAGCCCCGTTCTTCTGCCTTCTCCCCATAACTCCTGACATCCTTCGAAAGACAATAGACAATAGGTGCAGGAACCGAGCCAGCACCGCCATTCAATGTGATCATGGCTGATCATCCCCACTCAGTACCCCGTTCCTGCCTTCTCCCCATATCCCCTGACTCCGCTATCTTTAAGAGCCCTATCTAGCTCTCTCTTCAAAGCATCTGAGGCAGAGAATTCCACAGACTCACCACTCTCTGTGAGAAAACGTGTTTCCTCGTCTCCGTTCTAAATGGCTTACTCCTGATTCTTAAACTGTGGCCCCTGGTTCTGGACTCCCCCCCTCCCCCAACATCGGGAACATGTTTCCTGCCTCTAGTGTGTCCAAGCCCTTAACAATCTTATGTTTCAATGAGATCTCCTCTCATCCTTCTAAACTCCAGAGTGTACAAGCCCAGCCGCTCCATTCTCTCAGCATATGACAGTCCCGCCATCCCGGGAATTAACCCTTGTGAACCTACGCTGCACTCCCTCAATAGCAAGAATGTCCTTCCTCAAATTAGGGGACCAAAACTGCACACAATACTCCAGGTATGGTCTCACTAGGGCGCTGCACAACTGCAGAAGGACCTCTTTGCTCCAATACCTGACTCCTCTTGTTATGAAGGCCAACATGCCATTCGCTTTCTTCACTGCCTGCTGTACCTGCATGCTTACTTTCACAGACTGATGAACAAGGACCCCCAGATCCCGTTGTACTTCCCCTTTTCCCAACCTGACGAATTTAGATAGCCAGCAAGGTTTGATCAAAGATAGGTCATTCCATTTTGGTGATGCTAATGGTCTCCGCCATCTTGTTTCCAGAACACCTGAAGGCAGCCCTCGACAGCTACGCGGCAAGCCTCCCCTTGGTCAAGATCCTGAGAAGCCCTGCGAGGAAGGGCTTGGTGTCCGCCAGGCTGCTCGGGAGCTCCGGAGCGACGGGAGAAGTGCTGGTCTTCCTCGACTCGCACTGTGAGGGCGGTCAACTATCGTCAGCGCATTGAATTCAGGCTGCAGAGCCACCGCGCGTAAACAGGCCCTTCGGCCCATCCCAGTATGAGCTTTGATTTCTCTAAGTAGGTCACGGTGGCGCGGCGGTAGAGTGGCCGCCTCACAGCGAATGCAGCGCCGGAGACCCGGGTTCCATCCCGACCACTGCTGCTTGTCTGTATGGAGTTTGCACGTTCTCCCCCCGTGACCTGCGTATGAGTTTTCTCCGAGATCTTCGGGTTTCCTCCCACACTCCAAACACGTACAGGTTTGTAGGTTAATTGGCCTGGTATCAATGTAAAAATTGTCCCTGGCAGGTGTGTAGGATAGTGCGAGTGTGCGGGGATCGCTGGTCGGCGCGGACCCCGTGGGCCGAAGGGCCTGTTTCCGCGCTGTATCTCTAAACTAAACTAAAAAGCTGGAGCGGGTCAGGCGGCAGCTCTGGAGAGAAGGAGTGGGTGACCCTTCTTCAGACTCGTCTCGACCCGAAACGTCACCCGTTCCTTCTCTCAAGAAATGCTGCCTGTCCCGCTGAGTCACTCCAGCATTTTGTGTCGACTTCGATTTTACCAGCATCTGCAGTTCTTTCTTACACATTCTTGATTTCTCTAACTTCGACTGACCCCTCCATCCCCACTCACTCCGTTCCTCCGCCCACCCAGGTCCTGGTACTAGTTTCATTGTTGTCCTGTCGGGTTTCACCGCCAGTATAACTCGTCATCACCCCAGCCAACAATGTACCATTGTGGGCCCCACCCATCCTCGATCATCGTTACTCCTTGCATATCTTTCATTCATTTGTTCCACTTCATAACAAGAGGATTTCAGTACAGGAGTAGAGAGGTTCTCCTGCAGTTGTGTAGGGCTCTGTGGAGACCGCATCTGGAGTATTGTGTACAGTTTTGGTCTCCGAATTTGAGGAAGGACATCCTTGTGATCGAGGCAGTGCAGCGTAGGTTCACGAGATTGATCCCTGGGATGGCGGGACTGTCATATGAGGAAATATTGAAAAGACTAGGCTTGTATTCACTGGAGTTTAGAAGGATGAGGTGGGATTTCATAGAAACATATACAATTATAAAAGGACTGGGCAAGCTTGATGCAGGAAAAATGTTCCCAATGTTGGGCGAGTCCAGAACCAGGGGCCACAGTCTTAGAATAAAGGGGAGGTAATTTAAGACTGAGGAGAGAAAAAACTTTTTCACCCAGAGAGTTGTGAATTTGTGGTATTCCCTGCCACAGAGGGCAGTGGAGGCCAAATCACTGGATGGATTTAAGAGAGAGTTAGATAGAGCTCTAGGGGCTAGTGGAGTCAAGGGATATGGGGAGAAGTCAGGCACGGGTTATTGATAGCGGATGATCAGCCATGATCACAATGAATGGCGGTGCTGGCTCGAAGGGCCGAATGGCCTACTCCACCTATTTTCTATGTTTCAATGTTTCTATCCCCCCCATAGCACTGTCCATATCTCTCAATGGACAATAAAGTCCAAAGTCAAAGTCAATTTTATTTGTCACATACACCCGAAGTGCAGTGATATGAATTTGCCAGCAGCGATACACTTAAAAAGAGAACACACAATACACAATAGAATTTAACACGAACATCCACCTCAGCATTCTCCACTGTGGTGGAAAACAACAACGTTCAGTCAGTCCTCCTCCTTTGTTCACCCGTGGTCAGGGCCATGAACCCTCCGTAGTCACCACTATGGACGGCCGGCCGGATGTACAGGCTCTCTCGTAGGGATGATCCAAACTCCGACGCTTTCTAACCGGAGACCGCAGCTTCAAGATGACAGGTGCAGAAGTAGGCCATTCGGCCCTTCCGCCATTCACTGTGTTCATGGCTGAGCATCCCCAATCAGTGCCGCGTTCCTGCCTTCTCCCCATATCCCCTGACTCCACTATCTTTAAGAACCATATCCAGCTCTCTTTTGAAAGCATCCAGCGAACCTGCCTCCACCGCCCTCTGACGCAGAGAATTCCACAGACTCGCAACTCTTTGGGTGAAAAAGTGTTTCCTCGTCTCCGTTCTAAATGGCTCACCCCTTATTCTTAAACTGTTTGTGGCCCCTGGTTCTGGACTCCCCCAACATCGGGAACACGTTTCCTGCCTCCAGCGTGTCCAAACCCTTAATAATCTTATATGTTTCAATAAGATCCCCTCTCATGCTTCTAAACTCCACAGAGTGTTCAAGCCCAGACGCTCCATTCTCTCAACGTATGACAGTCAGTTTGAAGGGTATGAATAAGTTTATTGGCCAAGGATGTACACATACAAGGAATTTGCCTTGGCGCTCCGCTCGCAAGTAACAACACGACACAGAGTGTACAAGCCCAGCCGCTCCATTCTCTCAGCATATGACAGTCCCACCGTCCCGGGAATTTACCTGGTGAACCTACGCTGCACTCCCTCAATAGCAAGAAAGTCCTTCCTCAGATGTGGAGACCAAAACTGCACACAATACTCCAGGTGTGGCCTCACTAGGGCCCTGTACAACTGCAGAAGGACCTCTTTGCTCCAATACTCGACTCCTCTTGCTATGAAGACCGACAGGCCAAAACTGCACACAATACTCCAGGTGCGGTCTCACCAGGGCCCTGTACAACTGCAGAAGGACCTCTTTGCTCCTATACTCGACTCCTCTTGTTATAAAGACCAACATGCCATTGGCTTTCTTCACTGCCTGCTGTACCTGCCCGCTCTCGTTCACGTGTGACTGTGTTTGCTTCCACACAGGCGAGTGCTTTGCGGGCTGGATGGAGCCGCTGCTGGCCAGGGTTGCCGAGTTGGAGCAGGTGCTGGTGAGCCCGCAGGTCACCTCCATCGACCCGCGGACCCTGGAGGTGGGGAAGCCCACCCCCACCGACCGGGCCCCCTGGCGAGGCTCCTTCGACTGGTCCCTCTCCTTCTCCTGGGAGCAGCTGCCAGGGTACGAGAACGACGGCAGGAAGGACGACAGCTTCCCATACAGGTCGGTGCCCGGGGGAAGCACGCGGAGCGGAGGCAGCAACGCATAGACAACAGACTATAGGTGCAGGAGGAGGCCATTCGGCCCTTCGAGCCAGCACCGCCATTCAATGTGATCATGGCTGATCATCCCCAATCAGTATCCCATTCCTGCCTTCTCCCCCATATCCCCTGACTCCGCTATCTTTAAGAGCCCTATCTAGCTCTCTCTTGAAAGTATCCAGAGACCCGGCCTCCACCACCCTCTGAGGCAGAGAATTCCACAGACTCACCACTCTCTGTGAGAAAAAGTGTTTCCTCGTCTCCGTTCTAAATGGCTTAACCCTTATTCTTAAACTGTGTGGCCCCTGGTTCTGGACTCCCCCAACATCGGGAACATGTTTCCTGCCTCTAGCGTGTCCAAACCCTTAACAATCTTATATGTTTCAATAAGATCCCCTCTCATCCTCCAACGTATACAAGCCCAGCCGTTCCATTCACTCAGCATATGACAGTCAGTTTGTTGGCCAAGTGTGTACACATACAAGGAATTTGCCTTGGTGCTCCGCTCGCAAGTAACAACACGACAGACAGTAAACAATTAAGATTAAAACATTAGAATAAAACATTATCAATCATTCACAAGTGATTCCCAAGAAAGTGCAAGGTGTGAAAACAGGACAAAGGGGATAGAGATCAAGGAACATATAGAATATATCATTGTTAGTAGGGAGAAGCTAATGACAAAGCAAACAGATGAAATGTATTCACAATCATACTTTATTAGCCAGGTATGTTTTGCAACATACGAGGAATTTCATTTGCCATACAGTCTATATACCAATAAAAAGCAACAGAACACACAAAACACATTTTAACATGAACATCCACCACAGTGACACCTCCACATTCCTCACTGTGATGGAAGGCAAAATAAAGTTCAATCTCTTCCCTTCTTTGTTCTCCCGCGGCCTCGAGCCCTCTGTTGACGGGACGATCTTGACTCCCGTAGCCGTCGGCGTTTGGGCCCTCCGCGTCGGGGTGATCGACTCCTGCATCGGGGGGTTGTCAGCTCCCCCGCGCCGGGCGATCGGTCCCAGGGTCGGGGCTGGTCGAGCCTCTGCGTCGTTGGAGCTTCCCGACTAACCTCTCCCCCGAGACTGCAAGCTCTTGATGGTTCGAGCGATCCCAGGGAAGGGATCAGCTCCGATGTTATGCCCACGCCCCGCAGTCAGAGGAGGCCTCCAGCTCCATCGATGGTAGGCCGCAGAGTGACCGGAGATGCGACTCGATAATTAGTCGCATCTCCGGCAGGGTAAGAAACTGACCTTATAGTTTAAACATGTGAATGAAATAAAATACCAGAGCAAAAGGAGGCTACAGATTTTTGGTTATTGAGTAGAGCTACTAATCAATAACTAAAATAAACTGTTTTTATGTCTGGCTGTGGCAGCTTTGACAGGCCGGAGTCGCTTTCCAGGGGGAAGTGATTCAAAGAGTTTGTGGCCAGGGTGAGAGGGGTCAGAGATGATCTTGCCCGCTCGCTTCTTGGCCCTTGCAGCGTACAGTTCGTCAATGGGGGGAAGGTTGCAGCCAACAACCTTCTCAGCTGATCGGACGGTCAGAGTTAGATTTAGCTCTTCCGTCATGTGTCGGAAGGAACTGCAGACGCTGGTTTACACTGAAGATAGACAGCATCTCTGGTGAGAAGGAATAGGTGACGTTTCGGGTCGAGAACCCTTCTTCAGTGGTGCAACGAGACCTGGGTGTCCTTGTACACGAGCTACTGAAAGTAAGCTTGCAGGTACAGCAGGCAGTGAAGAGAGCTAATGGCATGAAGAAAAACATTTTCACCCAACGAGTTGTGAATCTATGAACGTTATCATCATGCAAAATAGATTCCTTATCTAATTCTCAGTTTTCACTTCGAACCAAACTTCTTGCTGTTTTAAAATAGTTTTCCAGCGAGAGTTAGATTTAGTTTTGAGGGCGAAAGGAATCAAGGGATATGGGGAAAAAACAGGAACGGGGTACTGATTGGGGATGATCAGCCACGATCATATTGAATGGCTGTGCTGGCTCGAAGGGCCGAATGGCCTGCTCCTGCACCTATTTTCTATGTTGGCCTTTGTTGCGAGAGCATTTGAGTTCAGGAGCAAGCAGGTCCTACTGCAGTTGTACAGGGCCCTGGTGAGACCGCACCTGGGGTATTGCGTGCAGTTTTGGTCCCCTAATTTGAGGAAGGACATTCTTGCCATTGAGGGAGTGCAACGTAGGTTCACCAGGTTAATTCCCGGGATGGCGGGACTGACATATGATGAGAGAATGGATCGACTGGGCTTGTATTCACTGGAAATTAGAAGGATGAGAGGAAACATAGAAACATATAAAATGTGTAAAGGATTTGGACAGGCTAGATGCAGGAAAAATGTTCCCCATGTTGGGGGAGTCCAGAACCAGGGGTCACAGTTTAAGAATAAGGGGTCGGCCATTTAGGACTGAGATGAGGAAAAATCTTTTCACCCAGGGAGCAGTGAATCTGTGGAATTCTCTGCCACAGAAGGCAGTGGAGGCCGATTCACTGGAGAGTCAGATTTAGCTCTTCGGGCTAAAGGAATCAAGGGATATGGGGAGAAAGCAGGAACGGGGTACTGATTATGGATGATCAGCCACGATCATGTTGAATGGCGGTGCTGGATAGAACGTCCGAATGGCCTACTCCTGCAACTATTTTCCATGTTTCAGAGATGCTCTCTGACCTGCTCAGTTACTCCAGCTCGAGAGTTTAGTTTAGAGATTCAACGCAGAAACAGGGCCTTTGGCCAACTGAGTCCGCTCCAAACAGCCATCCCCGTACACTCGCACTATCCAACACACAATAGGTAACAGTTTATTGTTTTTACCAAGCCAATTAACCTACAAACCTTGATTAGTAAGGGTGCCGGAGTTATGGGGAGAAAGGAGGAGAATGGGGGTGAGAGAGAGATAGATTGGCCATGATCGAATGGCGGAGTAGACTTGATGGGCCGAACGGCCTAATCCTGCTCCTATAACCTGTTATGAACCTGTTCGTCATCGGAGCATGGGAAGGTTCCCGAGACAACCTGTGGGGAGAACGTGCAAACGCCGTGCAGACAGCCCGCCCGTAGTCGGGATCGAACTGGGGTCTCCGGCGCTGTGAGGCAGCTACTCTACCACCGCCAGACGCCCGGGTTCCACCCTAACTGTGGGCTCTGTCTGTGGGGAGTCCGTACGTTCTCTCTGGGACCGCGTGGGTTTTCTCCGGGTGCGCCGGTTTCCGCCCACTCAAAATGGCGTGCAGGTTTGTAGGCTAATTGGCTTGGAGCGAATTGTAGATTGTCCGTCGTGTGTGTAGAATAGCGATGGTGTACAGGGCGACTGTTTCTGTGCTGTGTCTAAGGTTGCCAATCTCCTCACTCCCAAATAAGGGACAAACGGTCAAAATACGGGACAAATTCCCGACGGCAATCCGTTGACCGACCGGGCCGTGTCTGGGTGAATGATGAGTTGGCCCCGGGTGCTGGACTGCACACAAAGCCCGGCCGGCGGGGCCAGCTGAGGAGTTTTGGCCCCGGGGGGCCGCGCGCAAAGTCCGGCGCCCCCGTCCAACTCACGAACCGACGATCGGCCGTGAGACGGAGGGGTGGGGGTGGTGTCGGCGGTCAGCGAAGGTCCGAAGGTTGGACAGCTGGCCGGGCTGCCGACCGACCGACGGGGCCACGGGCGAGGCGATGCTGCTGCTGCTGCACTCCATGGGCTGCACTACGTCGGGACGGGGTGAGGCGGGGGCCGGATGCGGCGCTCCGACCCGACAGTCCCCTCGACCCGAGTCGTAGCAGTCAAATACGGGACAAGGGGGCGATACCAATTTAGCCCAATGTACGGGATGTCCCGGCTAATACGGGACAGTTGACAACCCTAGTTGTATCTCTAAACTAAACTAAACATGCTAAGTTACTCCAACACTTAGTTTGGGGGAGGGGTGTGTGGGCAGGGGGAGGATGGGGGGAGGAAGGGAGGGGGGTAATCTAGAAGAGGGGCAGGCAGTACAAAGCGTGGCAGGTTAACAGGTGAACAGAGGCGAGGGGAGAAAACCGGTCTCCATTGAGCTAACGCTGCCCGCACGTCCTCTGTTTCAGGACGCCCACCATCTCTGGAGGACTCTTTGCTGTGTACAAGGACTACTTTGAATACATTGGCACCTACGATGACCAAATGGAGATATGGGGCGGAGAGAACTTGGAGCTGTCTTTTCGGGTAATACATACCCCTATCAAGAAGCAGGCCATTCAGCCCCTCTAGATTGTCTGTAACATGGACGACACAGCGGTAGAGTTGCTGCCTTACAGCATATATATATATATACACAGATACATATATATATATGTATATATACTAGACCAAGGGGGACCCGTTGGGTCCTGTCCCCTCAATGCAGGGGTAGGGGGCGGCCTGCGGCGACACACATACACACTAACCAACCCCCCCCCCCCCACACACACACACTAACTACCTCCACACACACACTAACCACCCCCATTGATATTATATTAATATTATTCATTCACTCCTTTTACCCCAGCTCACGCCCTATCCAGATATGCCAAGTGTCCCGGATTCGCCGTATTTTGTCCCGGCGAACTAACCTTTTTACGGTGTTCCGGCAGCCAAACATGCTGTTACGGAACACCGCCGCGCCGGTGTTCCTCCCGTGGTGAACGCTGGCGCCATGTGCCCCCGGTTTGCCAGCCCGGCAGCTCGCAGCCACGCCCGGCCCAGAACCCGGGCGGCGCCGGCCCGCGCGATCAGCGGCACTTTCTTGCCGCCAGCCGGCCGCTCGCGGCAGCCCCATCACCGGGCCTCCCCCCCCCCCCCCCCCCCCCCCCCCCCGCCCGCCCGCGCAAACCCGCCGGCAACCTTGCCAAGTGCGCATGTGCCTCACCCGCCCGCCGGCAGCCCGCTGATCTGCACCAGTGCGCAGGCGCATAGCCGCCGGCAACAACCCCAAGTGAGTATGTTACGGAGAGAAATGCATTTAACCCCATTTGTTACGGACAAATGGGTTGAATGTTACTGTGAACTAAATTTAGGGTTGGCATCTCTGCCTATCCACTCACTCATAGCCCCCAACTCGCAGGTGCGGCTAGAGAGGGACGGGAGTAGCGAGAGAGGGACGCAGAAGCACAGAGACGGGCACAGAGCGAAACAGAGGGACACGGAGGCACAGAGAGGGACACAGAGGCTCAGAGAGGGTCACAGATAGGGACAGAGAGGGACACAGAGGCACAGAGAGGGACACAGGCACAGAGAGAGGCACAGAGGAGGAGGGTAGTGGGGAGCGGGGCGGGCGTCAAACAAATGACTGCGTGTTCAGCGGTTTCAATCCAGAGCCCGGGTGGGGTGGGGGGGCTGGTTCGCTCGAGGCAGAGACAGGGAGAGGGCTGCGTGCGGACGTGGAATCGTGGGAGGCCGCGGCCAGGCGGGGCCGACTGCGAGCCTCCCGCCGGAACTCCCTGGTGAACTCGTCCCTTCCCACCCAAGCCACCCCCTCCCCAGGACCTTCCCCCTGCAACCGCAGGAGATGCAACACCTGTCCCTGTACCTCCCCCCCTCGCGACTCCGTCCAAGGACTCCGACAGTCTTTCCAAGTGTGGCAGAGGTTCACCTGCACCTCCTCCAACCTCATCTACTGTATCTGCTGTTCCAGGGGCCATCTTCTCTACATCGGCCAGACCAAGCGCAGGCTCGGCGATCGTTTCGCTGAACACCTCCGCTCAGCCCGTCTTAACCCACCTGATCTCCCGGTTGCCCAACACTTCAACTCCCCCTCCCATTCCCAATCTGGCCTTTCTGTCCTGGGCCTCCTCCACTGTCAGAGTGAGGCCCAGCGCAAATTGGAGGAGCAGCACCTCATATTTCACTTGGGTAGATTACACCCCAGCGGTCTGAACATTGACTTCTCTAACTTCAGATAGCCCTTGCTTTCCCTCTCCCTCCATCCCCTCTCCCTTCCCAGTTCTCCCACTGGTCTTCCTGTCTCCGACTACATTCTATCTCTGTCCCGCCCACTCCCCTGACATCAGTCTGAAGAAGGGTCTCGACCCGAAACGTTCCCATTCCTTCTCTCCAGAGATGCTGCCCCAGCCGCTGAGATACTCCAGCATTTTGTGTCTACCTTACTGTAGGAAGGAACTGCAGATGCTGGTTTAAACCGAAGATAGACACAAAATGCTGGAGCAACTCAGTGGGACAGGCAGCATCTCTGGAGAGAAAGAATAGGCTACGTTTCAGGTTGAGACCCTTCCTCAGACTGACGTTTCAGGTCGAGACGGAAAAGGGTCAGAAGAAGGGTCTGGACCCAAAACATCGCCCATTCCTCCTCCCTGGAGATGCTGCCCGTCCCGCCGAGAGACTCCAGCGCTCTGCGTGTCTGCGGTCCCGTGCTGTGCCCGACCGGGGCGGTGAGTTTGTCCGTCGTCTTGTGGCCCGCAGGTGTGGCAGTGCGGGGGGCAGATGGAGATCCTGCCTTGCTCCGTGGTGGGGCACGTGTTCCGTGACGACCCCCCCGACATGTACCCGGACGGGCCCCGCGTTGTCTACCGCAACCTGGTGCGGCTGGCCGAGGTGTGGCTGGACGAGTACAAGGACATCTTCTACACCCGCGTCCCCGAGGCAGCTGACATCGCCAGGAAGGTGAGTGAGCACGTTGCAGGGTGCGCCAACAAGTCCATTGGCAGGACATCTCAGCTGAAGCTGTTCCAAACCCGTGCTGTGATGGGCAGTAACGGGGGGGGGGGGACGGACAATATCCTGGTGGCCCGATGACAAGCGTGCATGACAAATAACAATGTTATCGAGGGGAGTGCAGCGTAGCTAATGGCATGTTGGCCTTCATAGCGAGAGAATTTGAGTTCAGGAGCAAGGAGGTGTACAGGGCCCTAGTGAGACCCCACCTGGAGTATTGTGTGCAGCTTTGCTCGCCTAATGGCCCTGTCCCACGGCACGGGTTCATTCCAAGAGCTCTCCCCCGGGTTTGCCCTGATTCGAACTCGGAGATTTACGGCGGGACTCGGGGCTCTCGTGGACGTTTTTCAACATGTTGACAAATCTTCACCGGTCTCCCCGAGCTTACCTGCCGTTAGCGAGTCTTCCCGAGTACCTGCCGTTCGCGTTACGAGCCGCTAAGAGACGTCACCGAGCCCCGACGTACCCGCTACGTTCATTCTCCGTGCTTACCACGAGTTTGATTTTTTTTTAAACTCGAGAGAGCTCTTGGAATGAACTCGTACCGTGGGACAGGGCCATAATTTGAGGAGGGACATTCTTGCTATTGAGGGAGTGCAGCGTAGATTCACCAGGTTAATTCCTGGGATGGCGGGACTGTCATATGCTGAGAGAATGGAGCGGCTGGGCTTGTACACTCTGGAGGTTAGAAGGATGTGAGGGGATCTCATTGAAGCATATAAGATTTCTAAGGGATTGGACTCGCTAGAGGCAGGAAAACGTGTTCCCGATGTTGGGAGAGTCCAGAACCAGGGGCCACACAGTTTAAGAATAATGGGTAAGCCATTTAGAACGGAGATGAGGAGCAGGAGTAGGCCATTCGGCCCTCCGAGCCAGCACCGCCATTCAATGTGATCATGGCTGATCATCCCCAATCAGTACCCCGTTCCTGCCTTCTCCCCATATCCCCTGGCTCCGCCATCTTTAAGAGCCCTATCTAGCTCTCTCTTGAAAGTGTGCAGAGAACCGGCCTCCACCGCCCTCGGAGGCAGAGAATTCCACAGACTCGCAACTCTCTGGGTGAAAAAGTGTTTCCTCGTCTCCGTTCTAAATGGCCTACCCCTTATTCTTAAACTGTGTGGCCCCTGGTTCTGGACTCCCCCAACATCGGGAACATGAAATCTGAATCTTTCAGCAATCTCCACTTCAGCGCCGTTAATGGGTGCTGGGTGTTTGTAGCGAAAACGTTTCACTGAAGACAGGATGTTTGAGGGGTGATCTTATAGAGGTGTATAAAATCATCAGAGGAATAGATCGGGTAGATGCACAGAGTCTCTTGCCCAGAGTAGGGGAATCGAGGACCAGAGGACATAGGTTCAAGGTGAAGGGGAAAAGATTTAATAGGAATCCGAGGGGTAACTTTTTCACACAGAAGAGTGGTGGGTGTATGGAACGAGCTGCCAGAGGAGGTAGTTGAGGCTGGGACTATCCCATTGTTTAAGAAACAGTTAGACAGGTACATGGATAGGACAGGTTTGGAGGGATATGGACCAGGCACGGGCAGGTTTTTTGTTTAGTTTAGAGATACAGCGCCGAAACAGGCCCTTCGGCCTACTGTGTCCGCGCCGACCAGCGATCCCCGCATGTTAACACCACCCTACACCCACAAGGGACAATATCTTACATTTACCAATTAACCTACAAACCTGCACGTCTTTTGGAGCCTGGGAGGAAACTGAAGATCTCGGAGAAAAACCCACGCGGTCACGGGGAGAACGTGCAAACTCCGTACAGACAGCACCCGTAGCCGGGATCGAACCCGGTGGGACTAGTGTAGCTGGGACGTGTTGGCCGGTGTGGGTAAGTTGGGCCGAAGTGTGTGTAGGATAGTGTTAATGTTCGCCGCGGACTTGGTGGGCCGAACGGCCTCTTTCCACACTGTATCACTCTATGACTTTTAAGTTTAGTCGTGAGTTTAGTTTAGTTTAGACACCCAGCGCGGAAACAGACCCTTCGGTCCACCGGGTCCGCACCGACCAGCGATCCCCGCACATTAACACTATCCTACACACACTAGGAACACTTTACAATTTTTTCCTTCAAAGAAAATTAACATACCAACCGAAGAGCTGGAGTAACTCAGCGGGACGGGCAGCATCTCTGGAGAGGGGGAACGGGAGACCCTTCTTCAGAGTGATGTCAGGGAAAAGGGAGATACGTAGATAGGGAAGTGTAAGGTGTGAAAATAGGACAAAGGGGATGGGGATCAAGGAACATGTGGAATGGATCATTGTTAGTTGGGAGAAGGTAACAACAAGGCAAACAGAGATAGAATGTAGTCGGAGACAGGAAGACTGGTGGGAGAACTGGGGAGGGGGAGGGGATGGAGAGAGGGAAAGCAAGGGCTATCTGAAGTTAGAGAAGTCAATGTTCATACCGCTGGGGTGTAAACTGCCCAAGCGAAATATGAGGTGCTGCTCCTCCAATTTGTGCTGGCCCTCACTCTGACAGTGGAGGAGGCCCAGGACAGAAAGGTCAGATTGGGAATGGGAGGGGGAGTTGAAGTGTTGAGCAACGGGGAGATCAAGTAGGTTAAGACGGACTGAGCGGAGGTGTCGGGCGAAGCGATCGCCGGGCCTGCACTTGGTCTCGCCAACGTAGAGAAGTTGACACCTGGCACAGGGGATACAGTCGATGAGGTTGGAGGAGGTGCAGGTGAACCTCTGCCTCACCTGGAACGACTGCGTGGGTCCTTGAATGGAGTCGAGGGGGGAGGTAAAGCGACAAGTGTAGCATCTCTAGGGAAAGTGCCCGGGGAGGGGGTGGTGCGGGAGGGGACGGAAGAATTGACCAGGGAGTTACGGAGGGAGAGGTGTTTTTACTCCCGTTTGTTAGGGTTTGTTTGGCGACGTTTCGGAGAGGAGGGAGCTGAGAGATCGACTGCAGTGCAAGAATTTCAGCTGGTATCTCTGGAATGTACACCCAGACCTGTACATCCCTGGACTGCAACGAGTGGACTACAGCTCAGTGAGTTTCGTTTACTTTAGTTTAGAGATACAGTGTGGAAACAGGCCCGTCGGCCCACCGGGTCCGCCCCCACCAGCGATCCCCGCTCACGAGTGGGCCTGTCCCACTTAGGAGACTGCCGGAGACTATGCCGTCGCCACATGTGGGAATTGAGAGAAGGGGGCTGAGAGAGAGAGAGAGGGGGGGATAGTGAAAGGGGGGGATAGAAAGAGATGCGGGGGGTCGGGAGGAGAGAGAGAGAGGAGAGATTGAGAGGGAGAGAGAGGGGGATGGAGAGAGTGGGGGGGATGGAGAGAGAGAGAGGGGGATAGAGAGAGGGGGGGATAGAGAGAGAGAGAGAGAGAGGGGGATAGAGAGGAGATGGAGGGGGGGGTAGAGAGAGGGGGTAGAGAGAGGGGGGATAGAGAGAGGGGGGGTGGAGAGAGATGAAGAGAGAGGGCGGATAGAGAGAGGGGGGTAGAGAGAGGGGGTGGAGAGAGAGAGAGATGGAGAGGGGCGATAGAGAGAGGGTAGAGGGGATTGAGAGGGGTGCGGGTTGAAAGAGGGAGATAGAGAGAGATACAGAGTTAGAGAGGGGGGGGTTGAGAGAGAGAGAGGGGGTATAGAGAGAAGGGGGTAGAGAGAGAGGGGGGGATAGAGAGAGAGATAGGGAGAGGGGGGTATAGAGAGAAGGGGGGTAGAGAGAGAGGGGGGATAGGGAGATAGAGAGAGGGGAGAGATAGAGAGAGGGGGAGAGAGAGAGAGAAAGAAAGAGAGAGGGGATAGAGAGGGGATAGAGATAGAGAGGGGCTTAGAGAGAGAGGGAGAGATAGAGAGAGAGGGGGGATAGAGAGAGAGGAGAAAGAGAGAAGAGAGAGGGGAGAGAGAGAGGGGGAGAGAGAGCGGGGATAGAGAGAGAGAGAGAGAGAGGTGCAGAAGCTGTGTGATGACGGCAGTTAGAGAAAGACACAAAACCAAGGGCTGTAAAGGTCAGGATGAAAACCAGGGTCTCTGGCGCTGTGCGGCAGCAGCTCCACTGGCCGAGGGTCAGCATGGGCTTGGTGGGCCGAAGGGCCTGCGGTTGAGCAGCGCGGCTGTGTTTAACATCTTTGCATCACCGTTCCAGTTAGTGAACCAGGGCAGCTTCCACTGTCTGAGCTCAGAAGAGACTGGAGACTTTGTTTCAATGGATCCTTGCCGCGGACAAGAGGAACGGCAGGTAAATGTGGAGGAGGAATGAGTGAATGAGTGAATGAATGAATGAGTGAGTGAATGAGTGAGTGAATGAATGAATGAATGAGTGAATGAATGAATGAGTGAGTGAGTGAATGAATGAGTGAGTGAATGAATGAATGAATGAATGAATGAATGAGTGAATGAATGAGTGAATGAATGAATGAATGAGTGAATGGATGAATGAATGAATGAATGAATGAATGAGTGAATGAATGAATGAGTGAATGAATGAGTGAGTGAATGAGTGAGTGAGTGAATGAATGAGTGAATGAATGAATGAGTGAATGAATGAGTGAATGAATGAATGAATGAATGAATGAGTGAATGAATGAATGAATGAATGAGTGAATGAATGAGTGAGTGAATGAGTGAGTGAGTGAATGAATGAATGAATGAATGAGTGAGTGAGTGAATGAATGAGTGAGTGAATGAATGAGTGAGTGAGTGAATGAGTGAGTGAGTGAATGAATGAGTGAGTGAGTGAATGATGAGTGAGTGAATGAATGAATGAGTGAGTGAATGAGTGAATGAATGAATGAGTGAGTGAATGAATGAGTGAGTGAATGAATGAGTGAGTGAGTGAGTGAATGAATGAATGAATGAGTGAGTGAGTGAATGAATGAATGAATGAATGAATGAATGAGTGAGTGAATGAATGAGTGAGTGAATGAATGAATGAATGAATGAGTGAGTGAGTGAATGAGTGAGTGAGTGAATGAATGAATGAGTGAGTGAGTGAATGAGTGAGTGAATGGATGAGTGAATGAATGAGTGAGTGAATGAATGACTGAATGAATGAGTGAATGGGTGTTGGATAAAGACCAGACTCACACAAAGTGATGAGAATCCATAGTCATTTATTAGGACATTCGAAAGAGAAGGGGGATAGAGAGGAGGAGTAATTCGCTCCGTAGATGCTGCTGCACCCACTGAGTTTCTCCAGCATTTTGTGTACCGTCATTTATTAGGAACTCTGCAGAGGTAACTCAAAGAGCTTTCATCTCAGCATGCATACTACTAGTCTAACAGAGAGAGAGAGAGATCTCTGATAAGCCTGTGGGCGAAGCAACAGTATGAGTGACACTAATCTACACCCTCCCTCTCAAAGAATTAAATGCAAATACAAAACTACTGAGCACTACCAAGAATTAAATACAAATGTATACTGCTGACTATATAAAGCATACATGGTATATGGCAATTGGAGGCGAGGGTTCGACTCCCACTTCTGACACCATGTTGAATAAAGATCAGACACACAAAGTGATTACAACCCATAGTCTTTCATTAGCAACTTGAAAAAAAGTTACTTTTATAACACAACTAAACAGGTTCGCTTCTTAATAACTCACAATAGACAATAGGTGCAGGAGTAGGCCATTCGGCCTTTCGAGCCAGCACCGCCATTCAATGTGATCATGGATGATCATCCCCAATCAGTACCCCTTTCCTGCCTTCTCCCCATATCCCCTGACTCCGCTATCTTTAAGAGCCCTATCTAGCTCTCTCTTGAAAGTATCCAGAGAACCGGCATCCACCGCCCTCTGAGGCAGAGAATTCCACACTCTCTGTGTGAAAAAGTGTTTCCTCATCTCCATTCTAAATGGCTTACCCCTTATTATTAAACTGTGTGGCCCCTGGTTCTGGACTCCCCCAACGTCGGGAACATGTTTCCTGCCTCTAGCGTGTCCAAACCCTTAATAATCTTATATGTTTTCAATAGGATACCCTCTCATCCTTCTAAACTCCAGAGTGTACAAGCCCAGCCGCTCCATTCTCCCAGCATACGACAGTCCCGCCATCCCGGGAATTAACCTGGTGAACCTTCGCTGCACTCCCTCAATAGCTAGAATGTCCTTCCTCAAATTAGGGGACCAATTATGGCTGATATATTTCTCCCTCCTAACCCCATTCCCCTGCCTTCTCCAAATAACCATCTAGTCGGCTCCGCCATTTGATCGTGGCTGATCTATCTTTCCCTCCCAACCCCATTCTCCTGCCTTCTCCCCATAACCCCTAACACCTCGTACTAATCGAGAATCTATCTATCTCCGCCTTAAAAATACCCACTGACGTGGCCTCAACAGCCGCCTGTGGCAAAGAATCCCACAATGGACAACAGGTGCAGTGGGCCATTCGGCCCTTCGAGCCAGCACCGCCATTCAATGTGATCATGGCTGATCATCCCCAATCAGTACCCCGTTCCTGCCTCCTCCCTTTATCCCGACTCCACCATCTTTACATAATCTCTCCGCCTCCTCTCTCCCCCACCCATTCCCCGCTCCCTGCAGCATTTTGAGTACACAGAGAAGGGGGAGATCGTGACTGGGGGTCCCAGCCCACGGTGCCTGCGGGCCGGGGCTCTCTCCGTGGTCCTGGCAGAGTGCGGGGCGCCCGTGGACAGTGCGCCGGACGAACAGACGTTTGAGGTTATCCAGGTGAGGAGTTCATAGAAATGTAGAAGACAGGTGCAGGAGAATTTCCAGCCAGTGTGTAAGGAATGTGTAGATTAGTCTGGAGATACAGCGCGGAAACAGGCCCCTTCGGCCCACCGGGTCCGCGCCCACCAGAAATCCCTGCGCACTAACCATCCTACATCCCGCTAGGGACAATGTTTACATTTAATCCAAAGCCAATTAACCTAGAAACCCGCCCGTCTTCGCAGTGCAGCGTAGGTTCACAAGTTCTTCCTAATCTCAGTCGGCCCTTCGAGCGAGCACCGCCATTCAATGTGATCATGGCTGATCATCCCCAATCAGTCCCCCGTTTGATGTTTGTTTTCCTGCTATGTTGCAAAACATACTGGGTGAATAAAGTGTGATTCTGATTCTGTTCCTGCCCCATATCCCCTGACTCCACTATCTTTAAGAGCCCTATCTAGCTCTCTCTTGAAAGTGTCCAGAGAACCAGCCTCTGAGGCAGAGAATTCCAGACTAACAACTTTCTGTGTGAAGAAGTGTTTCCTTGTCTCCGTTCTAAATGGCTCACCCCTTATTCTTAAACTGTGTGGCCCCTGGTTCTGGACTGCCCCAACATCGGGAACATGTTTCCTGCCTCCAGCGTGACCAAACACTTAACAATCTTATATGTTTCAATAAGATATCCTCTCGTCCTTCTAAACTCCTGAGTATCAAGCCCAGCCGCTCCATTCTCTCAGGATATGACAGTCCCGCCATCCCGGGAATGAACCTGGTGAACCTACGCTGCACTCCCTCAATAGCAAGAATGTCTTGTCTCAAATTAGAGGACCAAAACGGCACACAATACTCCAGCGCGGAAACAGGCCCCTTCAGCCCTCCGGGTCCGCGCCGACCAGCGATCCCCGCACGCTAACACCATCCTAAACCCCACTAGGGACAATATTAATAGAATATTGACTGGCCTTGAGGGGGATACGACATATATTGCCTGAAGTAGATTCATATTGCCCGAGTCGAAGACGAGGGCAATATGGATCTAGTGAGGGCAATATATGTCGTATCCCCCGAAAGAGGACAGTCAATATTGATATTATTACCCATTATCAGACATCTAGAGGAAAATCTCTGTTCGTCAAAAGTCGCGTTTGAGGAAAATCTCTGTTCGTCAAAAGTCGCGAACCTCTTCTCGCAGGAGGCTGCCATTTTGCTCTCGCCGCAATATGAATCTACTTCAGGTAATATATGTCGTATCCCCCGAAAGAGGAGAGTCAATATTGTTATTATTACCCTTTATCAGACATCTAGAGGAAAATCTCTGTTCGTCAAAAGTCGCGAACCTCTTCTCGCAGGAGGCTGCCATTTTGCTTGTTTTGTCGAGAACAAATTCTAAATTCCCCACGCAGCGTCACATTGCCAAGTTCCCGATGTGAGACCAGGGGAATATAAGGCTATATTCACCGCTGTTTTAATACGTAAAGTCCATAGGCGTTCGCAAGAAAGGGGAATACAAGAAAATATTCCCGTTACCCCTGCTGGCAGTAAAAATGAAGGGAATACAATTTTGTAAAAGCATACCTCAGATGTGTGATATGGGTATAATTACAAATATATACCAAAGCCAATTAACCTACAGACCTGTACGTCTTTGGAGTGCAGCGTAGGTTCACCAGGTTAATTCCCGGGATGGCGGAACTGTCACATGTTGAGAGAATGGAGCGGCTGGGCTCATAGGTGCTAGGACAATACTCCAGCGCGGAAACTGGCCATTCGACCCATCAAGTCTACCCCGCCGTTCAATCATGGCTGATCTATCTCTTTCTCCTAACCCCATTCTCCTGCCTTCTCCCAATAACCTCTGACACCTGCACTGATCCAGAATCTATCTATCTCTGCCTTAAATATATCCAGTGACTTGGCCTCCACAGCCGTCTGTGGCAATGTAGGGATGAGAGGGAATTTATTGTAACATATAAGATTGTTAAGGGTTTGGACACGCTGGAGGCAGGAAACATGTTCCCGATGTTGCGGGAGTCCAGAACCAGGGGCGACACACACACAGTTTAAGAATCAGGGGTGAGCCATTTAGAACGTAGACCAGGAAACACCTTTTCACGCAGAGTTGTGACTCTGTGGAATTCTCTGCCTCAGAGGGCGGTGGAGGCCAGTTCTCTGGATGCTTTCAAGAGAGAGCTAGATAGAGCTCTTAAAGATAGCGGAGTCAGGGGATATGGGGAGAAGGCAGGAACGGGGTACTGATTGGGGATGATCAGCCATGATCACATTGAATGGCGGTGCTGGCTCGAAGGGCCGACTGATGAGGAAGAGCTTGTGAACCGCTTGAGTCGGGGGATATCGGGAGAAGGCAGGAACGTGGTACTGATTGGGGATGACCAGCCGTTGTTGAGTCGTGATCAGTTGTGAATTTATGGAATTCCCTGCTACAGAGGGCATTCACTGGATGGATTTAAGAGAGAGTTGGATAGAGCTCTAGGGGCTGGTGGAATCAAGGGATATGGGGAGAAGGCAGGCACGGGTTATTGATCGGGGACGATCAGCCATGATCACAATGAATGGCGGTGCTGGCTCGAAGGGCCGAATGGCCTCCTCCTGCATCTATTTTCTATGTCTATGAGTAGGCCATTCGGCCCTTCGAGCCAGCACCACCATTCAATGTGATCATGGTTGATCATCCCCAATCAGTACCCCGTTCCTGCCTTCTCCCCGTATCCCCTGACTCCGCTATCTTTAAGAGCCCTATCTAGCTCTCTCTTGAAAGTGTCCAGAGAACCGGCCTCCACCGCCCTCTGTGGCGGAGAATTCCACAGACTCACAACTCTCTGTGTTAAAAAGTGTTTCCTCGTCTCCGTTCTAAATGGCTTACCCCTTATTCTTAAACATTGAATCTTAATCACATTGAATGGCGGTGCTGGCTTGAAGGGCCGAATGGCCTCCTCCTGCACCTGTTGTTACTCTGGCTTTTTTGAACCTTGACCCCTGATGATTGTTGTCCCCTTGTGCTTCGTTCCCCCACCTCCTCCCCAGCACGGGATGATAGTCAACCTGAGCCTGAGTCTGTGTTTGTCCGCGACTGGAGTGGGCGTGAAGATGGTGGAATGTGATCCCAAGGACGTGGAGCAGCAGTGGATGTTCATGGAGGGGCCTCCGGAATGATGGGCCTTCCCTCCCCGATCCCCGCCCGTCAACGCAGGTAGATCTCGGGGAGCCCACATCCTGCTCGGACCGCTCCTCGGAAGGGTCAACTCCTGGCTTCTATTCCCACCCCCGTTGGCTCTCTTCCATTTTCCTCTGAGCCTTCCCTCACATTTCCCGAAGTTTCCTGACTCCCACCGACGGCCCGATGTCAACTATCCGCCTTCAAGTTTGCAGGAGGCCATTCGCAAGGAGCAGAAATAGGCCGTTCGGCCCATCGAGTCTATTCCATCGAGTCTATTCCGGTGGAGAAAGGTGCTGGAGAATCTCAGCGGGCGAGGCAGCATCTATGGAGCGAAGTAAAAAGGCAGAAACCCTTCTTCACAAAGATCCTATACTGGAGCAAGATAGACCACTCCTGCTAAATGCAATGGGGTGACATGTACAACGGAACGGAACGTGGGCCTTTTTTTCATCCATTTCCGTAACCGGACCCGACCAGACCCGCAGTGTAATCAGCGTGGCGGGGGAACAGTTTGTGTCAATAAATTAAAATTCTGAGAAGATTTTTATCAAAGAATGTTTATTTTTACGAGGATGTTTCCGTAACCGGCTTCCGTCTCCGCACTGCTATCCTATGGGATCTTTGGTGCGGAGCCTGGAAGCCGGTCACGGAAATGGGGCCTTAAATTACCCATGAATCTGCCCGTGACCGTACTACGTCTTTGTCGTCGAGTGGACTATCTCGCTCGCTATAGGATCTTTGCTTCTTCAGACTGATGTAGAGTGGGGGGGGGGGGATGAAGAAAGGAAGACGTGGAGCCAGAGGGCTGAGGGAGAGCTGGGAAGGGGAGGAGACAGCAGGGACTACCTGAAATTGGAGAAGTCAATGTTCATACCGCTGGGGTGCAGACTGCCCAAGCGGAATATAAGGTGCTGCTCCAATTTCCAGCGGTCCTCACTCTGACCATGGAGGGTTCTACCCCGCCATTCAATCGTGGCTGATCTATCTCTCCCTCTCAACCCCATTCTCCTGCTTTCTCTCCCATAACCTTCGACGCCATTTCCAGTCAAGACCCCACCCATCTCTGCTTTAAAATTACGGCCTCCACTGCCGTCTGTGGTAGTGAACGTGCATCACAGATTCATCGGCACTCCGAAGAAATTCCTCCTCGCCTCCATTGCAATGGGATGCCCTTTTATCCTGAGGCTGTGCCCTCGGGTCCTAGACTCCCCCACTAGTGGAAACCTCCTCTCCACATCCACTCTATCCAGGCCTTTTATTATCCCGCAGGTTCCAATGAGGTGGCCCCTCACCCTTCTAAAGTCCAGCGAGCACAGGCTCGTCTCCCGCACACTTGGGTTAACGTTGTTACAACTGGTACCCGGACGTGGCGTCGAAGCACGAGAAGCTGAAGCAAAGAGATCGAAGCCAAATAGCCGAACGGAAACAAAGCTGAAACGCCAACGAACCGAAGGGCGGGACATCGAAAAGCCAACTAACAGAAAGACTGCGTCGCCTAAAAGCAAACTCACCGAACGGCCGCTCTGCAGAGACGCCACCTACCCGAGAGGCTGCCTCGCCTACAAGCCAACGTACCAAATGTCGCTCAACAGAAAAGTCGGACGTGACGTCGCCTGGGGGGCGGGACTTGTCAGCGATTGTTCCAGACCCCCGCGTCCATCGTATCACTGGCCGTTGGAGACAGGAGGGCGGGGGTCATTTTCCCGCACAAGCCATTTGACTTTTCGGCAGAGCGGCCTTGGGTTAGTTGGCTTGTTGGCGACACAGCCCTTCAGTTAGGTGGCGTTTCGGCACGGCGGCCGTTCAGTGAGTTTGCTTTTAGGCGATGCAGCCTTTCTGTTAGTTGGCTTTTAGGCGTCCCGCACTTTCGGTTTGTTGGCGTTCCGGCTTCGTATACTTTCGGTTATTTGGCGTTTCGGTTTCCTTTCCATTCGGCAATTTGGCTTCGACTTCTTTTCTTCGGCTTCTCGTCCATCGACGCCACGCCCACCACACGCGTCAATAACGGGCTTTCAAATCCCTCTCGCGACTCCGCCTCCAATTGTCTCAGTCTCCTGAGATATTCTAACGGGTTCTGACCAACCTATACCAGCTCCAGAGATAGAGGTGAACACCTCTGCTGGATACCTCTCACTGCACGTTGAACAAACCAGTCAAAACCGTTCTTTACTCTGCGACAAGACCAAAGATCAGAATGTACACAGATTTAGATACGTGTGATCATCTCTGGAGAGAAGGAACGGGTGACGTTTCGGGTCGAGACCCGTCTTCAGACGCCTCGACCCGAAAAGTCACCTATTCCTTCTCCTGCCCGACCCGCTGAGTTACTCCAGCACTTTTGCGCCTGTCTTTGGCGTAATTCAGCGTCTGCAGTTCCTCCCTACACATTTTGTTGACGAATGAACTGCAGACGCTGGAACAATCGAATGAAGACAAAAATGCCGGAGAAACTCAGCGGGTGAGGCAGTGTCCGTGGAGCAAAGGAATGGGCGACGTTTCGGGTCGAGACCCTTCTTCTATCGACCCGAAACGTCACCTATTTCCTTCGCTCCCTAGATGCTGCCTCACCCGCTGAGTTTCTCCAGCATTTTTGTCTACCTCCCTACACATTTGTTCAGTAAGGTCGTGGAGAGACCATTGTTCCTGACCAAGATCGTCTCATACTTCAGGCCCTTCCCCTCTACTGTCTTACCCCTACATCTCCCCCCTTCCCAGCCCTTGTACCCCACCAGGACTTGTGCCTAATCCTCTCCTCCCACCCACATTCCTTCCTCCAGCTTCACAATTCGATCATCCTGTCTCACGCCTTCCGTCTTTTCAACTCTGGCCTTTGTCCGAGCTTCTGTTGATCAAAAAAACCCTCACCGATATCAACCTATTACTTATGGTACATTTCCTGCCCCTCCTCTCCTCCCACTTCCCCCTCTGCACCACAACTGGCCTGAAGATGGTTCCCAACCCCAATCCCCATCTGTCCACGTCCTCCAGAGATGCCGCCTGACCCGCTGAGTTACTCCAGCACTTGGTGTGTAGTTTTTCGCTCTAATACTTCATTGTTTTAAATCAAAGGTTGTGTTGTGTTAAAATTGAGTTTTCCTGCTTCATTAACTGTCAAAGATTAAACTGACCCCAAAAATGGAAATGACAATTAATGTTTCTTGGTGTAGAAACTGAAGAACGCACACTGAAATTGAATATTGGTTGATCTATATCTACACTTGAATTTTTGTAAAATCACAAAATCGCATTGGAGTAGAATTAGGCCATACGGCCCATTGAGTGATCTAACATTCGACAGACAATAGGTGCAGGAGCCGGCCATTCGAGCCAGCACCGCCATTCAATGTGATCATGGCTGATCATCCCCAATCCCGTACCCCGTTCCTGACTTCTCCCCATATCCCCCATCTCTAAGAGCCCTATCTATCTCTCTCTTGAAAGTATCCAGAGAACTGGCCTCCACCTCCCTCTGAGGCAGAGAATTCCACAGACGCACAACTCTGTGTGAAAAAGTTTTTCCTCGTCTCTGTTCCAAATGGCTTACCCCTTATTCTTAAACTGTGGCCCCTGGTTCTGGACTCTCCCAACATCGGGAACGTTTCCTGCCCCTAGCGTGTCCAAATCCTTAATAATCTTATATGTTTCAATAAGATCCCCTCTCATCCTTCTAAACTCCAGAGTATACAAGCCCAGCCGCTCCATTCTCTCAGCATATGACAGTCAGTTTGAAGGGAATGAATATGTTTATTGGCCAAGTGTGCACACATACAAGGAATTTGCCTTGGTGCTCCGCTCGCAAGTAACAACACGACAAGACAGTAAACAATTAAGAATAAAACATCATCAATCATTCACTAGTGATTCACAAGGAAGTGCAAGGTGTGAAAAATAGGACAAAGGGGATGGGGATCAAGGAACATATAGAATAGATCATTGTTAGTTGGGAGAAGATAGCGACAAAGCAAACAGATGAATTCTACAGACTCACAACTCTCGGTGTGAAAAAGATATTCCTTTGGGAATATTGTGTTTTGTTGGTGGGACTGATGCAGTGCCCACTGAATCTGCACCGACCAGCGGTTGCCGCACATCATACAACTATTAAAAGTCTGATCTTGGATGTGGATGTGTTTGTTCCTGTGTGTGTTTGTTTGTTTGTGTATAATCACATCTTCTCGAAAAAACGACACACTAACGGTAACATTTTTACATATTCCGGTAGAGATTTTTCCCCAGGAGTCCGAAATTGCCTTATCTGAAAATTTTGTGCATTATTTCTCGTTATTAATGAAAATGTTGAAAAATCTAACAAAACATAAAAATCCCATGTGTGTGCGTGTGGCTGCAGGCCACAGGCCGCATCCCCCCTCCCCCCAACTGCGCGTTGAGGGAAGAGACCCAACAGGTCCCACTTGGTCTAGTTAACACTACACGTTAACACTGCCCTACCATTTACACTTGTACCAAGCCAATTGAACTAAGAACTGCACGTCTTTGGAGCGTGGGAGGAAACCGAAGATCTCGGAGAAAACACACGGGGAGAAAGTGCGGACTCCGCACAGACAGCACCCGTGATCGGGATCGAACCCGGGTCTCCGGCGCCGTGAGGCAGCAACTCTACCGCTGTGCCACTGAGCCTGATCTATTTTTCCCTCCAAGCTCACTCCCTCGCTCGGAGTGAGTGCACAACTGATCGGGCCCGCATGAAGTCCCATCTTGTCCAATCCGGCCCGTGAACTAAAATGAGTTTGACACCCCCCCGCGCTCCATACTAAACAAAACAATTGGTTGTGCTGGATTCACACGCTTTGAGATCTTTCAAAGAAGCGGCAATTCCACAACGTAAGACTGATTTTATTACATCCAAAGCTTAGTTTAGTTTCTTGCCACGTGTACCGAGGTACAGTGAAAAGCTTTTAGTTGCGTGCTATCCAGTCAGCGGAAAGACAAAACATGATTGCAATCGAGCTGTCCACAGTCATTACCGATAGTCAACTGCCTGATAGACGGGGGTCTAGAGGACTATGTCATCCGACTGAAGGAGGGGGGAAGACCAGTACATTCCGAGTTGACCCTTGCCAAGACTATGGGAGAAAGTGTGCAGACTGGGGAGCCGCCACAGATGGGACATACATACGTGTGTCGGGCCCCCTGCACAGGATGGGCCCATGTGTTCCAACACTCAGAATACGGGGGTTATAAGGATAGGAATGCAGAACAAGGGAAAAGGTGGTCCCTGATCAAACCCCCTACCCGACACCACCGCCCCGGTTGGCAAACATCCGTAACAATAAAACAAGCAAAAAGGATCTGGGAAATCGTTACCTCTGCGTTGATATGACGCTGAACCCGAGACAGGAGCTGTCAGTTCAAAATACAGGTGGAACGCTGGACCGAACCTAAAGCCACCCTAGAGCCGGAGATCAAAATAATCCCAGCAAAAATAAGAAGAGCAGGAGATCAAAATAATCACAGCAAAAAAATCCCTGGAAGTAGAAACTGGATATGCGGACAAGAATGCTTGGCTGGAGTGGATGCGATATACGGCTAAGACTTTGGGGCGGACGGATAGTTACGCCTGTGCTTCAGCCAAGCCACAGCTCATCCCCACCCCATTTCCCCTGAATGTTAGTAACTCGCCAGAAGGGGTGACATGCATGCTATCCCTGTTCACGGGGAAGGAAGCTCCAAAGAGTAAAAGCTGCTCAGACCTACATTCTCTGTTCCCGGCAGCACTGAAAGACATGGTCCCACCACCATTCACCATCCAAAGGAGGGGAGGGGATTTAATTGCTTCTCTAGGTGGAGTGAGGGAGGAACGTTCTTGGGCAACTGTGTAGCTACAGTAAACATTTCCGGAGTCAAACCAGCTGCGGGCCCCAAGTCCCCTGCTGGGACGAGACGTCAACCTACTGACCCAACAGAAAGTTGGGAGGGCAGATGTATGTAGGGTGGTACTGTGGAGGTAGGATATTGAGAACAAAGCTACCCCAGAACTGGAAAGGGACGTGCGCAGTGACCCAGCTGATAATGCCCTTCAACCTAGTGAGCCTGAGGAGGGGCGAAGGAAGAGAGGACCCGGGAGAGATGGGATCATGGAAGAGAATAAAGCGGGAATTAATTAAAGGATCGTTCGACGCGCGCATCTACATTGATGAGATCGGGGTCCCGGATGAATTCAAGGCCGGAAATCAGATAGCCCCCGGATTCGAGTCCGTCTTTTTCTGATGGTCAACCACTAATAAGTATGTAGACTGGATCAACTATCTGTATTACAACCAGCAGCGGTTCATTAACTATACAAGAGGCACCATAAAAGGCATGGTCGAACAATTGGTTCGAACTAGCTTAATGGCCTGGCAAAATCGGATGGCCTTAGACATGTTATTAGCGAATAAAGGAGGCGTGCGTGTCATGTTTGGCCCATCATGCTGCACCTTCATTCCAAATAACACTGCCCCGGACGGCTCAGCCTCCAGGGCCTTGGCTGGGTTAACATCACTGGCGGAGGAGCTGGCCGCGAACTTCGGGGTAGATACTTCATGGACAGGGTTCCTTGAGAGGCTGGTCCGGGAAATGGAAAAATAGAGTCATTTCTGCACTAACATCCTTCATAGTGATTACAGGAGTATTGGCCGGTTTGGGATGCTGTAGAATTCCCTGTGTTCGAGGGTTATCTCAAAGACTAATAGAAACAGCTCTTACAAAGAAAATGCAGCTGGTATACGAGTTGATTCCACAGAAGGGGATTGAGGAAGAAGGACATTGACCTAATGAATGCCTTCACGGCCTGAACAGACCCCCGCGGATGAACAGATTGCATCAAGTCAAGAGAAAATGCAATGTTGTGAAGTAACTGGACGGGGGAATTTATGGAAATTGTTAATAAATTGTTGGAAAATTGTACACACAGGAGGAAAATAATAGAAAAATTCATTCCTATAGCTATCGGGAACTGTACTTTAAGAAAATGCTGATGCAAGCAGATGCTAGAGACATTCACCATTACAACAACATGTTCATCACTCTAGACTCCGCTGCCAAACCAAAGCTCGTTGTGAATTATCCCTTCATCCTGGTGACCATTCAGCCCATCGCCCCTCTCTCCCCTAAGGAGTTCAGCCGCTGAATCGCTTAATGGGGGAGGGATTTACCCTAAGATTGCGATGCCAAATCCGAACGCCAACGGTGGGACAATATATGTGTACCGTCCTTGGAACAATAAAGACGGAAAAAGGGCCCGACAGGGCATTCCCCACCCACGAGACAATTTTGCAAGGGGGCAGCGCAATTTTGGAAACCTGGTTGTCAGTTCTCGTTTAAATAGTGCTGAATATGAACAAGCAGTGGGAAAAATAATCGGGGGTGATTGGTGTCTCATTGAGGGAGACTGGAATGCTCTCCAGCACGGAGAGCCCATGCAATGGGGAGCAGGAGCAGGAGCGTGTGCCAATAGGAGAGAGGCCATAGAGGCACGAATACTGGATCACTTCAGGAGGAGAGTAGATTATAATAAGATTCTAGAAAGTACCCAGGGTAAGGACGAGGAGGTTCTCCACTACTTCGCCCGGCTTAAGGTGGTTTATGAAGCCCATAGTGGGCAGATGCCTCCGGCGGGGGCATACGATGACGTGGGACCATGCGCCCAACAATTAAAAATATTATTACCCCGCTATTATTACACCATCGACCCGGCACAAAACGGACCGGTGGCAATAGGGGACCAATTGATTAGAGAAGTAAAGGGAAAAATTCCTCCAGAAGCGATCTTACATAGACCTGGAGAATTGCATTGAACATGTGGTTTAAATAGACCACGGGGCCAGATAAAAATGATGGGAAAAAGTTGATGAAAGAACCATGTTCCACTGTGACACTGACCTACCTGTACTGGGACCAACAAGGGAACGCTGCTGCCTCTGTCAAATTGAGTAAACGGGACTTTGAGTTATTCAGGGGATACCCCTCCGGCCACATGTGTCAGTATCCAGGAAACACGGAGGGAGATGGAGATACTTGGGGGGAGCTGGTAGCCAAAGGGAAAGCAGAACAGAAGTGGAAAGCTGTGGCTGAAGGAAGACCGGTGTTCCGAGGGGGCGAGACAACAATATTCTCCCGCACGTTGAATTGGAGGACGAGGGGAACGACAGGGGTCCACCTAGCTGAAGGAAGGGGATGCTTGGATGAGGAAGGGGGACAATGGGCTCTGATCCTCACGGACCAAGAGCAGGAACTGATAGCACCCCTTCCGACGGAACTATGGCCGACAGGTCCATCCGATGTGGGACTGATGAAAGGAGCCAGCCCCATACGAGTGACCCCACGTACGTCCCACCGACCATACCAAAGACAATACCCCCCGAGAAAAGAGGCCATTGATGGAATACGGCCAATATTCACAGCCCTAAGGGAAAAAGGGGTTATAATTCCTCGTGGAGATTCCCCGTGCAAAACGCCAATGTTTCCGGTGAGAAAAGCGGCACCCTCCAACGGATGGAGGATGGTCCAGGACCTGCAGGCGGTAAAGCGCGCAGTTATTCCCGGGGCTCCATGCGTCCCAGACCCCAGCACCCTTTTAAAGTGACATCCAACCAACTCATAAGTACTCGCTTTCTTCCTCCATTCCAGTACATCCCGAGTGCCAGTTCTGGTTCGCCTTCACGTTTGAGGGCAAGAGGTGGACATATACCAGATTGCCCCAGGGGTATACCGAGAGTCCTTCTCTCTCCAGAGATGCTGCCCGTCTGTCCCGCTGAGTTACTCCAGCTATGTGTGTCCATCTTCCGTCTGTAGACTATCCCGACACGCCCGTCTGTGAAGGAGACAGGAACGTGAAACAGGGTCCCGGCAAACACACACACGCACATTAACCAGGGGTGGGGGGTACCAGGAATGGTCAGAGCACTGTGAGTATCACCAGCGTTAAGTCTGTGACTCTAGTCTGTAAAAATATCATCACTCACATTCCAGGATTTATACCGTTACAATTCCTTCACTGGAGAAGACAGCAAACCTCCAGTGGGAGAGAGGGAGAGAGAGACGGAGACACAGAGTGTGTGTGTGAGATACAGAGTGTGTGTGTGAGACACAGAGTACGTGTGTGTGTGTGAGAGAGACAGAGACACAGTGTGAGAGTGTGCGTGTTTGTGTGTGAGAGTGTGTGTGTGACAAAATGCGAGTGAGTGTGTGTGTCGTGTATGAGTGCAAGTGTGTGAGGGCTTACGTGCATATGTGAAGGTGTGTCAAGATGAGTGTGTGTGAGGTGTGTAGAGAGAGTGGGAGTGTGTGAAGCTGCATATCTATACATATTTAATGTAATATTTAATATATATAACCAATTATAGTCTGAAGAAGGGACTCGACCCGAAAAGTTGCCCATCCCATCTCCAGAGATGCTGCCTCACCCGCTGAGTTACTCCAGCAGTTTGTGTCTACCTAATCATAGGTATATGTTTATTTATGTAGAGTGTGTGTGTGTGTGTGTGTGTGTGTGTGTGTGTGTGTGTGTGTGTGTGTGTGTGTATGTGTGTGTGTGTGTGTGTGGTGTATGTGTGAGGTGTGTGTGTGTGTGTGTGTGTGTGTGTGTGTGTGTGTGTGGTGTATGTGTGAGGTGTGTGTGAGGTGTGTGTGTGAGGTGTGTGTGTGTGTGTGGTGTGTGAGACAGTGTGTGTGTGACAGACACAGAGTGTGTGTGTGAGAGACAGAGACAGTGTGTGCGTGTGAGAGTGAGACAGAGCATGAGTGTGTGAGACAGAGACACAGAGTGTGTGTGTGTATGACAGAGTGTGAGACACAGTGTGTGTGTGTGTGAGACAGTGTGTGTGAGCGACAGAGCGTGTGTGAGAGACACAGCGTGTGTGAGAGAGACAGTGTGTGTGTGAGATAGAGTGTATGTGTGTGTGTGAGAGACACAGAGAGAGTGTGTGTGAGTGTGAGAGCGTGTGTGAGACAGAGTGTGTGTAAGCTTTAGATCTCCAATTAGGAAGGGGGTCAAAGGTTACGGGGAGAATGCAGGAGAATGGGGTTGAGAAGGAAAGATGTAGCGAGCTTGAGGTTAGAAGTCAATGTTCATACCGCTGGGGTGTAAGCTGCCCAAGTGAAATATGAGGTGCTGTTCCTCCAACTTGCACTGGGCCTCACTCTGACAATGAAGGAGGCCCAGGACAGAAAGAGGCCTGTCTGAAGAAGGTGGGTCTCGAGCTGAAACATCACCAATTTCTTCTCTCCAGAGATGCTGCCCATCTGTCCCGCTGAGTTACTCCAGCTATGTGTGTCCATCTTCCGTCTGTAGACTATCCCGACACGCCCGTCTGTGAAGGAGACAGGAACGTGAAACAGGGTCCCGGCAAACACACACACGCACATTAACCAGGGGTGGGGGGTACCAGGAATGGTCAGAGCACTGTGAGTATCACCAGCGTTAAGTCTGTGACTCTAGTCTGTAAAAATATCATCACTCACATTCCAGGATTTACACCGTTACAATTCCTTCACTGGAGAAGACAGCAAACCTCCAGTGGGAGAGAGAGACGGAGGCAGAGTGTGTGTGTGAGACACAAAGTGTGTGTGTGTGTGTGACACCGTGTGTGTGTGTGTTGGTGTGTGTGTGTTTGTGACACAGAGTGTGTGTGTGTGTGTGACACCGTGTGTGTGTGAGAGAGACAGAGTGTGTGTGTGTGTGACACCGTGTGTGTGTGAGAGAGACAGAGTGTGTGTGTGTGAGACAGAGTGTGTGTGTGTGTGTGTGAGAGAGAGAGAGACACACACAGAGTGTGTGTGTGTGTGTGTGTGTTTGTGAGACACAGGGTGTGTGTGAGACAGAATGTGTGTGAGATAGTGTGTGTGAGAGAGACAGACACAGTGTGAGAGTGTGCGTGTTTGTGTTGTAGAGAGAGTGTGTGTGACAGAATGCGAGTGAGTGAGTGTGTGTGTGCGTGTATGAGTGTAAGTGTGTATGAGGGCTCACGTGCATGTGTGAGTGTGTATGTGAAGGTGTGTCAAGATGAGTGTGTGTGAGGTGTGTAGAGGGAGTGGGAGTGTGTGAAGCTGCATATCTATACATATTTAATGTAATATTTAATATATATAACCAATTATAGTCTGAAGAAGGGACTCGACCCGAAAAGTCGCCCACCCCTTCTCCAGAGATGCTGCCTCACCCGCTGAGTTACTCCAGCAGTTTGTGTCTACTTAATCATAGGTATATGTTTATTTATGTAGAGTGCATGCGTGTGTGAGGTGTGTGTGTGTGTGAGGTGTGTGTGTGTGTGAGAGAGACAGTGTTGTGTGTGTGTGAGACAGAGACACAGAGTGTGTGTGGTGTATGTGTGAGGTGTGTAATGTGTGTGTGAGAGAGACAGTGTGTGTGTGAGACAGAGACACAGTGTGTGTGTGTGTGTGTGTGTGTGTGTGTGTGTGGGAGACAGAGCATGAGTGTGTGAGACAGACACAGAGTGTGTGTGTGAGATACAGTGTGTGTGTGTGACAGAGTGTGTGCATGTGACACAGTGTGTGTGAGATAGTGTGTGAGACAGAGTGTGTGTGCGAAACAGAGTGTGTGTGTGAGAGAGACAGTGTGTGTGGGTGAGAGTGTGTGTGTGTGAGAGACACAGAGTGTGTGTGTGTGTGTGTGTGTGTGTGTGTGAGAGACACAGAGAGAGTGTGTGTGAGTGTGAGAGTGTGTGTGAGATACAGAGTGTATGTAAGCGTGTTAGATCCTCGATTAGGAAGGGGGTCTAAGGTTACGGGGAGAATGCAGGAGAATGGGGTTGAGAAGGAAAGATGTAGCGAGCTTGAGGTTAGAAGTCAATGTTCATACCGCTGGGGTGTAAGCTGCCCAAGTGAAAATATGAGGTGCTGTTCCTCCAACTTGCACTGGCCTCACTCTGACAATGAAAGGAGGCCCAGGACAGAAAGGCCTGTCTGAAGAAGTGGGTCTCGAGCTGAAACATCACCAATTTCTTCTCTCCAGAGATGCTGCCCGTCTGTCCCGCTGAGTTACTCCAGCTATGTGTGTCCATCTTCCGTCTGTAGACTATCCCGACACGCCCGTCTGTGAAGGAGACAGGAACGTGAAACAGGGTCCCGGCAAAACACACACACGCACATTAACCAGGGTGGGGGGTACCAGGAATGGTCAGAGCACTGTGAGTATCACCAGCGTTAAGTCTGTGACTCTAGTCTGTAAAAATATCATCACTCACATTCCAGGATTTATACCGTTACAATTCCTTCACTGGAGAAGACAGCAAAGCTCCAGTGGGAGAGAGGGAGAGAGAGACGGAGACACAGAGTGTGTGTGTGAGACACAGAGTGTGTGTGAGACACAGAGTACGTGTGCTTGTGAGACACAGAGTGCGCGTGTGTGTGTGAGAGAGACAGAGACACAGTGTGAGAGTGTGCGTGTTTGTGTGTGTGTGACAAAATGCGAGTGAGTGTGTGTGCGTGTATGAGTGCAAATGTGTGTGAGGGCTTACGTGCATATGTGAAGGTGTGTCAAGATGAGTGTGCGTGTGGTTTGTAGAGAGAGTGGGAGTGTGTGAAGCTGCATATCTATACATATTTAATGTAATATTTAATATATATAACGAAAGAAGGGACTCGACCCGAAAAGTCGCCCACCCCTTCTCCAGAGATGCTGCCTCACCCGCTGAGTTACCCAGCAGTTCGTGTCAATCTAATCATAGGTATATGTTTATTTATGTAGAGTGCGTGTGTGTGTGTGTGAGGTCTGTGTGTGTGTGTGTGTGAGAGACACAGAGAGTGTTTGTGAGTGTGAGAGCGTGTGTGAGACACACAGAGTGTGTGTAAGCGTGTTAGATCCCCGATTAGGAAGGGGGTCATAGGTTACGGGGAGAATGCAGGAGAATGGGGTTGAGAAGGAAAGATGTAGCGAGCTTGAGGTTAGAAGTCAATGTTCATACCGCTGGGGTGTAAGCTGCCCAAGTGAAATATGAGGTGCTGTTCCTCCAACTTGCACTGGGCCTCACTCTGACAATGAAGGAGGCCCAGGACAGAAAGGCCTGTCTGAAGAAGTGGGTCTCGAGCTGAAACATCACCAATTTCTTCTCTCCAGAGATGCTTGCCCATCTGTCCCGCTGAGTTACTCTAGCTATGTGTGTCCATCTTCCGTCTGTAGACTATCCCGACACGCCCGTCTGTGAAGGAGACAGGAACGTGAAACAGGGTCCCGGCAAACACACACACGCACATTAACCAGGGGTGGGGGGTACCAGGAATGGTCAGAGCACTGTGAGTATCACCAGCGTTAAGTCTGTGACTCTAGTCTGTAAAAATATCATCACTCACATTCCAGGATTTATACCGTTACAATTCCTTCACTGGAGAAGACAGCAAACCTCCAGTGGGAGAGAGAGAGAGACGGAGACACAGAGTGTGTGTGTGACACAGAGTGTGTGTGTGTTGGTGTGTGTGTGTGACACCGTGTGTGTGTGTGAGACACAGAGTGTGTGTGACACAGAGTGTGTGTGTGTTGGTGTGTGTGTGTGACACCGTGTGTGTGTGTGAGACACAGAGTGTGTGAGACACCGAGTGTGTGTGTGTGTATGTGTGTGTGTGTGAGACACAGAGTGTGTGTGTGTGTGCGACAGAGTGTATGTGTGTGTGTGTGTGTGTGTGTGTGAGACAGTGTGTGTGGGTGAGAGACAGAGTGTGTGTGTGAGAGAGAGAGACAGACGCAGTGCGAGAGTGTGTGTGACAGAATGCGAGTGAGTGTGTGTGAGGGCTTATGTGCATGTGTGTGTATGTGAAGGTGTGTCAAGATGAGTGTGTGTGTGTGTAGAGAGAGTGGGAGTGTGTGAAGCTGCATATCTATACATATTTAATGTAATATTTAATATATATAACCAATTATAGTCTGAAGAAGGGACTCGACCCGAAAAGTTGCCCATCCCATCTCCAGAGATGCTGCCTCACCCGCTGAGTTACTCCAGCAGTTTGTGTCTACTTAATCATAGGTATATATGTTTATTTATGTAGAGTGTGTGTGGGTGTGTGTGTGTGAGGTGTGTGTGTGTGTGTGTGTGTGTGTGTGAGAGGTGTGTGTGTGTGTGTGTGTATGTGTGGGGTGTGTGAGAGACAGTGTGTGTGTGACAGAGACACAGACTGTGTGTGTGAGAGACAGAGACAGAGTGTGTGTGCGAGAGACAGAGACAGAGTGTGTGTGTGAGAGTGAGACAGAGCATGAGTGTGTGAGACAGACACAGAGTGTGTGTGTATGACAGAGTGTAAGACACAGTGTGTGTGTGTGAGAGACAGAGTGTGTGTGAGACAGTGCGTGGGTGAGCGACAGAGCGTGTGTGAGACAGTGTGTGTGTGTGAGCGACAGAGCGTGTGTGAGAGACAGTGTGTGTGTGAGACACAGTGTGTGTGTGTGAGAGACAGAGTGTGTGTGAGAGACAGTGTGTGTGTGAGAGCGACAGAGCGTGTGTGAGAGACAGTGTGTGAGAGAGACAGAGTGTGTGTGTGTGAGAGAGATAAAGTGTATGTGTGTGTGTGAGAGACACAGAGAGTGTGTGTGAGTGTGAGAGCGTGTGTGAGACACAGAGAGTGTGTGTAAGCGTTAGATCCCCGATTAGGAAGGGGGTCAAAGGTTACGGGGAGAATGCAGGAGAATGGGGTTGAGAAGGAAAGATGTAGCGAGCTTGAGGTTAGAAGTCAATGTTCATACCGCTGGGGTGTAAGCTGCCCAAGTGAAATATGAGGTGCTGTTCCTCCAACTTGCGCTGGGCCTCACTCTGACAATGAAGGAGGCCCAGGACAGAAAGGCCTGTCTGAAGAAGTGGGTCTCGAGCTGAAACATCACCAATTTCTTCTCTCCAGAGATGCTGCCCATCTGTCCCGCTGAGTTACTCCAGCTATGTGTGTCCATCTTCCGTCTGTAGACTATCCCGACACGCCCGTCTGTGAAGGAGACAGGAACGTGAAACAGGGTCCCGGCAAACACACACACGCACATTAACCAGGGGTGGGGGGTACCAGGAATGGTCAGAGCACTGTGAGTATCACCAGCGTTAAGTCTGTGACTCTAGTCTGTAAAAATATCATCACTCACATTCCAGGATTTATACCGTTACAATTCCTTCACTGGAGAAGACAGCAAACCTCCAGTGGGAGAGAGGGAGAGAGAGACGGAGACACAGAGTGTGTGTGTGAGACACAGAGTGTGTGTGTGTGTGTGTGTGTGGGGGACACAGTGTGTGTGTGTGTTTGTGAGACACCGAGTGTTTGTGTGTGTGTGTGTGTGTGAGACACAGGGTGTGTGTGTGTGACAGAGTGTGTGTGTGTGTGTGACACAGAGTGTGTGTGTGTGTATGTGTGTGTGTGTGAGACAGTGTGTGTGGGTGAGAGACAGAGTGTGTGTGTGTGTGTGAGAGAGACAGAGACGCAGTGCGAGAGTGTGTGTGACAGAATGCGAGTGAGTGTGTGTGAGGGCTTATGTGCATGTGTGTGTATGTGAAGGTGTGTCAAGATGAGTGTGTGTGAGGTGTGTAGAGAGTGGGAGTGTGTGAAGCTGCATATCTATACATATTTAATGTAATATTTAATATATATAACCAATTATAGTCTGAAGAAGGGACTCGACCCGAAAAGTCGCCCACCCCTTCTCCAGAGATGCTGCCTCACCCGCTGAGTTACTCCAGCAGTTTGTGTCTACTTAATCATAGGTATATGTTTATTTATGTAGAGTGTGTGTGTGTGCGTGTGTGTGTGTGTGTGTGTGTGTGAGACAGAGACACAGAGTGTGTGTGTGTGGGAGACAGTGTGTGTGTTAGTGTGAGGCAGTATGTGTGTGAGAGACAGAGTGAGTGTGAGACAGACACAGAGCGTGTGTGTGTGAGAGACACAGAGCGTGTGTGTGAGTGTGAGTGTGAGACACAGCGTGAGTATGTGAGACAGAGAGCATGCATGTGTGTGTGGGTGTGAGAGTGACAGATACTGTGAGTGTGAGTGTGAGTGAGAGACAGAGAGTGTCTGTGAGTGTGAGAGTGTGTGTGACACACAGAGTGTGTGTAAGCGTGTTAGATCCCCGATTAGGAAGGAGGTCAAAGGTTACGGGGAGAATGCAGGAGAATGGGGTTGAGAAGGAAAGATGTAGCGAGCTTGAGGTTAGAAGTCAATGTTCATACCGCTGGGGTGTAAGCTGCCCAAGTGAAATATGAGGTGCTGTTCCTCCAACTTGCACTGGGCCTCACTCTGACAATGGAGGAGGCCCAGGACAGAAAGGCCTGTCTGAAGAAGTGGGTCTCGAGCTGAAACATCACCAATTTCTTCTCTCCAGAGATGCTGCCCATCTGTCCCGCTGAGTTACTCCAGCTATGTGTGTCCATCTTCCGTCTGTAGACTATCCCGACACGCCCGTCTGTGAAGGAGACAGGAACGTGAAACAGGGTCCCGGCAAACACACACACGCACATTAACCAGGGGTGGGGGGTACCAGGAATGGTCAGAGCACTGTGAGTATCACCAGCGTTAAGTCTGTGACTCTAGTCTGTAAAAATATCATCACTCACATTCCAGGATTTATACCGTTACAATTCCTTCACTGGAGAAGACAGCAAACCTCCAGTGGGAGAGAGGGAGAGAGAGACGGAGACACAGAGTGTGTGTGTGAGACACAGAGTGTGTGTGTGAGATACAGAGTGTGTGTGTGAGACACAGAGTACGTGTGTGTGTGTGTGAGAGAGACAGAGACACAGTGTGAGAGTGTGCGTGTTTGTGTGTGAGAGTGTGTGTGTGACAAAATGCGAGTGAGTGTGTGTGCGTGTATGATTGCAAGTGTGTGTGAGGGCTTATGTGCATATGTGAAGGTGTGTGAAGATGAGTGTGTGTGAGGTGTGTAGAGAGTGGGAGTGTGTGAAGCTGCATATCTATACATATTTAATGTAATATTTAATATATATAACCAATTATAGTCTGAAGAAGGGACTCGACCCGAAAAGTCGCCCACCCCTTCTCCAGAGATGCTGCCTCACCCGCTGAGTTACTCCAGCAGTTTGTGTCTACCTAATCATAGGTATATGTTTATTTATGTAGAGTGTGTGTGTGTGTGTGTGTGTGAGTGTGTGTGAGGTGTGTGTGTGTGTGTGTGTGTGTGTGTGTGTGTGTGGTGTATGTGTGAGGTGTGGTGTATGTGTGAGGTGTGTGTGTGTGAGGTGTGTGTGTGTGTGTGTGTGGTGTGTGAGAGACAGTGTGTGTGTGACAGAGCCACAGACTGTGTGTGTGAGAGACAGAGAGACTGTGTGTGTGTGAGAGACAGAGACAGAGTGTGTGTGTGAGAGTGAGACAGAGCATGAGTGTGTGAGACAGTGTGTGTGTATGACAGAGTGTGAGAGACAGTGTGTGTGTGTGTGAGAGACAGAGTGTGTGTGTGTGTGTGAGACAGTGTGTGTGCGAGCGACAGAGCGTGTGTGAGTGTGTGTGTGTGAGCGACAGAGCGTGTGTGAGAGAGACAGTGTGTGTGAGAGAGACAGAGTGTGTGTGTGTGAGAGAGATAAAGTGTATGTGTGTGTGTGAGAGACACAGAGAGAGTGTTTGTGAGTGTGAGAGCGTGTGTGAGACACAGAGAGTGTGTGTAAGCGTTAGATCCCCGATTAGGAAGGGGGTCAAAGGTTACGGGGAGAATGCAGGAGAATGGGGTTGAGAAGGAAAGATGTAGCGAGCTTGAGGTTAGAAGTCAATGTTCATACCGCTGGGGTGTAAGCTGCCCAAGTGAAATATGAGGTGCTGTTCCTCCAACTTGCACTGGGCCTCACTCTGACAATGAAGGAGGCCCAGGACAGAAAGGCCTGTCTGAAGAAGTGGGTCTCGAGCTGAAACATCACCAATTTCTTCTCTCCAGAGATGCTGCCCATCTGTCCCGCTGAGTTACTCCAGCTATGTGTGTCCATCTTCCGTCTGTAGACTATCCCGACACGCCCGTCTGTGAAGGAGACAGGAACGTGAAACAGGGTCCCGGCAAACACACACACGCACATTAACCAGGGGTGGGGGTACCAGGAATGGTCAGAGCACTGTGAGTATCACCAGCGTTAAGTCTGTGACTCTAGTCTGTAAAAATATCATCACTCACATTCCAGGATTTACACCGTTACAATTCCTTCACTGGAGAAGACAGCAAACCTCCAGTGGGAGAGAGGGAGAGAGACGGAGACACAGAGTGTGTGTGTGTGACAGTGTGTATGTGTGAGACACCCGTGTGTGTGTGTGTGTGTGTGACAGAGTGTGTGAGACACCGAGTGTGTGTGTGTGTGTGTGTGTGAGAGACACAGAGCGTGTGTGTGTCTGTGTATGAGACACAGAGTGTGTGAGACACAGAGTGTGTTTGTGAGACACAGGGTGTGTGTGTGTGAGGGACACAGAGTATGTGTGCGTGTGTGTGAGACAAGAGTGTGTGTGTGATAGAGACAGAATGTGTGTGTGTGTGAGAGAGAGACAGAGACACAGTGTGAGAATGTGCGTGTTTGTGTGTGAGAGAGTGTGTGTGACAGAATGCGAGTGAGTGTGTGTACGTGTATGAGTGTAAGTGTGTGTGAGGGCTTACGTGCATGTGTGAGTGTGTATGTGAAGATGTGTCAAGATGAGTGTGTGTGAGGTGTGTAGAGAGAGTGGGAGTGTGTGAAGCTGCATATCTATACATATTTAATGTAATATTTAATATATATAACCAATTATAGTCTGAAGAAGGGACTCGACCCGAAAAGTTGCCCATCCCATCTCCAGAGATGCTGCCTCACCCGCTGAGTTACTCCAGCAGTTTGTGTCTACCCAATCATAGGTATATGTTTATTTATGTAGTGTGTGTGTGTGTGTGTGAGGTGTGTGTGTGTGTGTGCCTGTGAGGTGTGTGTGAGGTGTGTGTGGGGTGTGTGAGAGACAGTGTGTGTGTGACAGAGACACAGTGTGTGTGTGAGAGACAGAGACAGAGTGTGTGTGTGTATGACACAGAGTGTGAGACACAGTGTGTGGTGTGTGTGAGACAGAGTGTGTGTGTGAGCGCGACAGAGCGTGTGTGAGACAGTGTGTGTGAGAGAGAGAGTGTGTGTGTGTGTGAGAGACAGTGTGTGTGTGTGTGTGTGTGTGTGTGTGTGTGTGTGTGTGTGTGAGAGACACAGAGAGAGTGTTTGTGAGTGTGAGAGCGTGTGTGAGACACAGAGAGTGTGTGTAAGCTTTAGATCCCCGATTAGGAAGGGGGTCAAAGGTTACGGGGAGAATGCAGGAGAATGGGGTTGAGAAGGAAAGATGTAGCGAGCTTGAGGTTAGAAGTCAATGTTCATACCGCTGGGGTGTAAGCTGCCCAAGTGAAATATGAGGTGCTGTTCCTCCAACTTGCACTGGGCCTCACTCTGACAATGAAGGAGGCCCAGGACAGAAAGGCCTGTCTGAAGAAGTGGGTCTCGAGCTGAAACATCACAATGTCTTCTCTCCAGAAATGCTGCCCATCTGTCCGCTGAGTTACTCCAGCTCTGTGTGCCCATCTTCCGTCTGTAGACTATCCCGACACGCCCGTCTGTGAAGGAGACAGGAACGTGAAACAGGGTCCCGGCAAACACACACACGCACATTAACCAGGGGTGGGGGTACCAGGAATGGTCAGAGCACTGTGAGTATCACCAGCGTTAAGTCTGTGACTCTAGTCTGTAAAAATATCATCACTCACATTCCAGGATTTACACCGTTACAATTCCTTCACTGGAGAAGACAGCAAACCTCCAGTGGGAGAGAGGGAGAGAGAGACGGAGACACAGAGTGTGTGTGAGACACAGAGTGTGTGCTTGTGAGACACACAGAGTGTGTGTGTGAGACAGAGAATGTGTGTGAGAGACACAGAGTGTGTGTGTGTGTGTGGGGGACACAGTGTGTGTTTGTGAGAGACACAGGGTGTGTGTGTGAGAGAGACAGAGACACAGTGTGAGAGTGTGCGTGTTTGTGTGTGAGACAGAATGCGAGTGAGTGTGTGTACGTGTATGAGTGCAAGTGTGTGTGAGGGCTTACGTGCATGTGTGAGTGTGTATGTGAAGGTGTGTCAAGATGAGTGTGTCTGAGGTGTGTAGAGAGTGGGAGTGTGTGAAGCTGCATATCTATACATATTTAATGTAATATTTAATATATATAACCAATTATAGTCTGAAGAAGGGACTCGACCCGAAAAGTTGCCCATCCCATCTCCAGAGATGCTGCCTCACCCGCTGAGTTACTCCAGCAGTTTGTGTCTACTCAATCATATGTATATGTTTATTTATGTAGAGTGTGTGTGTGTGTGAGTGTGTGTGTGTGTGTGTGTGTGTGTGCGCGTGCGTGTGGGGTGTGTGCGTGCGCGCGTGTGTGGGGTGTGTGAGACAGTGTGTGTGAGACAGAGACACAGAATGTGTGTGTGTGTGAGAGACAGAGTGTGTGTGTGTGTGAGACACAGAGTGTATGTGTATGACACAGAGTGTGAGAGACAGTGTGTGTGTGTGTGTGTGAGAGACAGAGAGAGTGTTTGTGAGTGTGAGAGCGTGTGTGAGACACAGAGAGTGTGTGTAAGCTTTAGATCCCCGATTAGGAAGGGGGTCAAAGGTTACGGGGAGAATGCAGGAGAATGGGGTTGAGAAGAAAGATGTAGCGAGCTTGAGGTTAGAAGTCAATGTTCATACCGCTGGGGTGTAAGCTGCCCAAGTGAAATATGAGGTGCTGTTCCTCCAACTTGCACTGGGCCTCACTCTGACAATGAAGGAGGCCCAGGACAGAAAGGCCTGTCTGAAGAAGTGGGTCTCGAGCTGAAACATCACCAATTCCTTCTCTCCAGAGATGCTGCCCATCTGTCCCGCTGAGTTACTCCAGCTCTGTGTGTCCATCTTCCGTCTGTAGACTATCCCGACACGCCCGTCTGTGAAGGAGACAGGAACGTGAAACAGGGTCCCGGCAAACACACACACGCACATTAACCAGGGGTGGGGGGTACCAGGAATGGTCAGAGCACTGTGAGTATCACCAGCGTTAAGTCTGTGACTCTAGTCTGTAAAAATATCATCACTCACATTCCAGGATTTACACCGTTACAATTCCTTCACTGGAGAAGACAGCAAACCTCCAGTGGGAGAGAGGGAGAGAGACGGAGACACAGAGTGTGTGTGTGAGAGAGAGTGTGAGAGAGTGTGTGTGAGAGACACAGCGTGTGTGAGAGACACAGCGTGTGTGAGAGAGGACACAGCGTGTGTGTGAGAGAGACACAGCGTGTGTGAGAGAGACACAGCGTGTGTTTGAGAGACACAGCGTGTGTGTGAGAGAGACACAGCGTGTGTGTGAGAGGACACCGCGTGTGTGAGACAGCATGTGTGTGTGTGTGAGAGACACAGCGTGTGTGAGAGAGACACAGCGTGTGTGTGAGAGACACAGCGTGTGTGTGAGAGACACAGCGTGTGTGTGAGACAGTGTGTGTGTGAGAGAGAGTGTGTGTGTGAGAGAGACAGTGTGTGAGAGAGACAGTGTGTGAGAGAGACAGTGTGTGTGAGAGAGACACAGCGTGTGTGAGTGAGAGTGTGTGTGTGTGAGAGAGAGTGTGTGTGAGAGAGAGTGTGTGTGTGTGAGAGACAGTGTGTGTGTGCGGAGAGAGACAGTGTGTGAGTGTGAGACAGTGTGTGTGTGTGTGGAGAGACAGTGTGTGTGAGAGAGCGTGTGGTGTGAGAGAGACAGTGTGTGTGTGAGAGAGACCAGTGTGTGTGAGAGAGACAGTGTTGTGAGAGAGAGTGTGTGTGAGTGAGAGAGAGTGTGTGGAGAGAGACAGTGTGTGTGTGGTGAGAGACAGTGTGTGTGACAGTGTGTGTTGTGAGAACAGTGTGTGTGTGTGAGACAGTGTGTGTGAGACAGTGTGTGTGTGAGAGAGACAGTGTGTGTGAGAGAGTAGTGGTGTGTGTGAGAGAGACAGTGTGTGTGTGAGACATTGTGTGTGTGTGAGAGAGACAGTGTGTGTGTGGAGAGTGTGTGAGAGTGTGTGTGTGAGAGACTACTGTGTGTGTGTGAGAGAGACAGAGTATGCGTGTGTGTGACAGAGACACGTGGTGGAGAGATGAGACAGACACAAGTGCGTGTGAGAGTGTGATGTGAGATACAGTGTGTGTGTGATACAGTGTGTGTGTGAGGAGAAGTGTGTGTGTGTGAGATAGTGTGTGTGCGTCTGTGTGAGAGACTGTATGTGTGAGACACAGTGTGTGTGTGTGTGTGTGAGACAGTGTGTGTGTGAGAGACAGAGTGTGAGACAGACACAGAGCGTGTGGGTGAGTGATGCTTGAGTTTTGGACATAGAGCGTTTGTGAGTGTTGGATGAATATATCTCTTATGAGTGAGTGTGAGACAGCGTGAGTATGTGAGAGACAGAGAGCATGCATGTGTGTGTGGGTGTGAGACGTGATATCTAGGGATACTTTGTGAGTGGTGAGATATATGTGAGTGGATTTCTATTATATTATAGACGCAGAGAGTGTGTGAGTTTGAGAGTGTGTGGTGACAGTCTGTGTGTGTGTTGGTATATGAGTTGTGTGTGGAGAAACACAGAGTGTGTTGAGACAGAGTGCGTGTGTTACACAGTATGAGTGTGACAGTGTGTATGTCTATGTGGAGACAGAGTTGTGTGTTCTGTGTGAGAGTGTGCGTTGTTTATCTGTGTGAGGAGAGTGTGATGTGACAGCTCTATATGCGAGTGAGTGAGTGTACGTGTATGAGGTGTAATACAAGTGTGGTTAGGGCTTACGTGCATGTGGTGAGTGTGTAATGTGAAGGTGGTGTGTGAGGTGTGTAAGAGAGTGGGATTATGTGTGTGAAGCTGCATATCTATACATATTTAATGTTTTTTTATTTTAATATATATAACCAATTATAAAGGAAGAAGGGACTCGACCCCCCGAAAAGTTGCCCCATCCCATCTCCGAGATGCTGCCTCACCCGCTGAGTTACTCCAGCAGTTTGTGTCTACTCAATCATATGTATATGTTTATTTATGTATGAGTGTGTGTGTGTGTGTGTGTGTGTGTGTGTGAGTGTGTGTGAGGTGTGTGTGTGTGTGTGTGTGTGTGTGTGTGTGTGTGTGTGTGTGTGGTGTATTGTGTGAGGTGTGGTGAGTATGTGTGAGGTGTGTGTGTGTGTGTGGGGGGGGGTGTGTGTGGTGTGTGAGAGACTGTGTGTGTGTGTGACAGAGCCACAGACTGTGTGTGTGAGAGACAGAGAGAGTGTGTGTGTGAGAGACAGAGACAGAGTGTGTGTGTGAGAGTGAGACAGAGCATGAGTGTGTGGAGACAGGACACAGAGTGTGTGTGTGTGTATGACAGAGTGTAAGACACAGTGTGTGTGTGTGAGAGACAGAGTGTGTGTGTGTGTGTGAGACAGTGTGTGTGTGTGAGCGACAGAGCGTGTGTGAGAGTGTGGTGTGTGTGAGCGACAGAGCGTGTGTGGAGAGACAGTGTGTGTGAGAGAGGACAGAGTGTGTGTGTGTGAGAGAGATAAAGTGTATGTGTGTGTTGTGTGAGAGACACAGAGAGAGTGTTTGTGAGTGTGAGAGTGAGTGTGAGACACAGAGAGTGTGTGTAAGCGTTAGATCCCCGATTAGGAAAGGGGGAGTCAAAGGTTACGGGGAGAAATTGCAGGAGAAGGGGTTTGAGAAGGAAAGATGTAGCGAGCTTGAGGTTAGAAGTCAATGTTCATACCGCTGGGGTGTAAGCTGCCCAAGTGAAATATGAAGGTGCTGTTCCTCCAACTTGCGCTGGGCCTCACTCTGACAATGAAGGAGGCCCAGGACAGAATGGCCTGTCTGAAGAAGTGGGTCTCGAGCTGAACATCACCAATTTCTTCTCTCCAGAGATGCTGCCATCTGTCCGCTGAGTTACTCCAGCTATGTGTGTCATCTTCCGTCTGTAGACTATCCCGACACGCCCGTCTGTGAAGGAGACAGGAAACGTGAAAACAGGGTCCCGCAAACACACACACCGCACATTAACCAGGGGTGGGGGGTACCAGGAATGGTCAGAGACTGTGAGTATCACCAGCGTTAAGTCTGTGTGACTCTAGTCTGTAAAAATATCATCACTCACATTCCAGGATTGTATACCGTTACAATTCCTTCACTGGAGAAGACAGCAAACCTCCAGTGGGAGAGAGGGAGAGAGAGACGGAGACACAAGAGGTGTGTGTGTGAGACACAGTGTGTGTGTGTGTTGGTGTATTGTGTGTGTGACAGAGTGTGTGTGTGTGTGTGAGACACCGAGTGTTTGTGTGTGTGTGTGTGTGTGTGAGACACAGGGTGTGTGTGTGGTGACAGAGTGTGTGTGTGTGTGACACAGAGTGTGTGTGTGTGTGTGTGTGTGTGTGTGAGACAGTGTGTGTGTGAGAGACAGAGTGTGTGTGGTGTGAGAGAGACACAGAAGTGGTGTGTGTGTGAGGTAGTGAGGGAGCGGCTTTGTGAGGGGAGAGTGTGTGTGACAGAATGCGAGTGATGTGTGGTGATGGGCTTATGTGCATGTGTGTGTGTTTGTGAAGGATGGTGTCAAGATGAGTGTGTGAGTGTGTAGAGAGAGTGGGAGTGTGTGAAGCTGCATATCTATACATATTTAATGTAATATTTAATATATATAACCAATTATAGTCTGAAGAAGGGACTCGACCCGAAAAGTTGCCCATCCCATCTCCAGAGATGCTGCCTCACCCGCTGAGTTACTCCAGCAGTTTGTGTCTACTTAATCATAGGTATATGTTTATTTATGTAGAGTGTGTGTTGTGTGTGTGTGTGTGTGAGAGAGAGGACTGTGTGTGAGACAGAGACACAGTGTGTGGTGTGGGAAGACAAGTGTGTGTGTGTTAGTGTGAGGCAGTATTGTGTGTGAGAGACAGAAGTGAGTGGTGAGACAGACACAGAGCAGTGTGTGTGTGTGAGACACAGAGCGTGTGTGTGAGTGTGTGAGTGAGTGAGTGTGAGACACAGCGTGAGTATGTGAGACAGAGAGCATGCATGTGTGTGTGGGTGTGAGAGTGACAGACACTGAGTGTGAGTGAGGAGGACAGAGAGTGTGTGTGAGTGTGAGAGTGTGTGTGACACACAGAGTGTGTGTAAGCGTGTTAGATCCCGCGATTAGGAAGGAGGTCAAAGGTTACGGGGATAAATGGGGTTGAGAAGGAAAGATGTAGCGAGCTTGAGGTTAGAAGTCAATGTTCATACCGCTGGGGTGTAAGCTGCCCAAGTGAAATATGAGGCGCTGTTCTATCTCCAACTTGCGCTGGCCTCACTCTGACAATGGAGGAGGCCCAGGACAGAAAGGCCTGTCTGAAGAAGTGGGGTCTCGAGCTGAAACATCACCAATTTCTTCTCTCCAGAGATGCTGCCCATCTGTCCGCTGAGTTACTCCAGGCTATGTGTGTCCATCTTCCGTCTGTAGACTATCCCGACACGCCCGTCCTGTGAAGGAGACAGGGAACGTGAAACGGGTCCCGGCAAACACACACACAACCGCACATTACCAGGGTTGGGGGGTACCAGGAATGGTCCAGAGCACTGGTGAGTATCACCACGTTAAGTCTGTGACTCTAGTCTGTAAAAATATCATCACTCAAAACACTACACATTCCAGGATTTATACCGTTACAATTCCTTCACTGGAGAAGACAAGACAGCACACCTCCAGTGGGAGAGAGGGAAGAGAGACGGAGACACAGATGTTGTGTGTGTGAGACACAGAGTGTGTGTTTGAGATACAGAGTTGTGTGTGTGAGACATATACAGAGTAACGTGTTGTGTTGTGAGAGAGACAAGACACAGTGTGAAGTGTGCGTGTTTTGTGTGTGAGAGTGTGTGTGTGACAAAATGCGTAGGAAAGTGGTGTGTGTGTGTGTATGATTGCAAGTAGGTGTGAGGGCTTATGTGGCAATGTGAAAAGGTATGAAGATGAGTTGGTGTGAGGTGTGTTAGAGGAGTGGGAGTGTGTGAAGCTGCATTCTATACATATTTAATGTAATATTTAATATATATAACCAATTATAGTCTGAAGAAGGGACTCGACCCGAAAAGTCCACCCACCCCTTCCTCCAGAGATGCTCGCCTTCACCCGCGAGTTACTCCAGCAGTTTGTGTCTACCTAATCATAGATATGTTTATTTATGTAGGAGTGCGTGTGTGTGTGTGTGTGTGGAGTGTGTGTGAGGTGTGTGAGTGTGGTGTGTGTGTGTGTGTGTGTGTGGTGTATGTGTGAGTGTGGTGTATGTGTGAGGTGTGTGTGTGTGAGGTGTGTGTGTGTGAGGTTGTGGTGTTAGAGACAGTGGTGTGTGTGACAAGCCATACAGACTGTGTGTGTGTGAGAGACAGAGAGAGAGTGTGTGTGTGAGAGACAGAGACAGAGTGTGTGTGTGAGAGGTAGACAGAGGCATGAGTGTGTGAGACAGACACAAGTGGTGTTATGACAGAGTTGAGAGACAGTGTGTGTGTGTGTGAGAGACAGAGTGTGTGTGGTGTGTGTGAGACGTAAATGTTTGTGTGTGAGCGACAGAGCGGTGTGAGATGTGTGTGTGTGAGCGACAGAGCGTGTGTGAGAGACACGGTGTGTGTGAGAGATACAGAGTGTGTGTGTGTGGAAGAATAAAGTGTATGTGTGTGTGTGGAGAGACACTGAGAAGAGTTTGGTGATTGTGAGAGTGTGTGTGAGACACAGAGAGTGTGTGGTAAGCGTTAGATCCTCCCCGAATTAGGAAGGGGGTCAAAGGTTACGGGGAGAATGCAGAGAATGGGGATTTGAGAAGAAAAGATGTAGCGACGTTGAGGTTAGAAGTCAATGTGTCATACCGCTGGTGTAAGCTGCCCAAGTGAAATAAGAGGTGCTGTTTCCCCAACTTGCACTGGGCCTCACTCCTGACAATGAAGGAGGCCCAGGACAGAAAGGTCGGGCCTGTCTGAAGAAAGTGGGGTCTCGAGCTGAAACATCAACCAATTTCTTCTCTCCAGAGATGCTGCCCATCTGTCCCGCTGAGTTACTCCAGCTATTTGTGTCCATCTTCCGTCTGTAGACTACCGAAACGACCGTCTGTGAAGGAGACAGGAACTGAAACATGGTCCGCGGCAAAACACACACAAAAACGCCACATTAACCAGGTGGGGTACCAGGAATGGTCAGACGCACTGTGAGTATCACCCCAGCGTTAAGTCTGTGACTCTAGTCTGTAAAATATCATCACAACAATCTCACATTCCAGGATTTACACCGTTACAATTCCATCCACTGAGAAGACAGCAAACCGCCAGTGGGAGAGAGGGAGAGAGACGGAGACACAGATGTGTGTGTGTGTGACAGTGTGTATGTGTGGTGACCCGTGTGTGGTGTGTGTTGTGACCAGAGTGGTGAGACACCGTGTGTGTGTGTGTTGTGTGTGTGTGTGAGCAGACACGAGCGTGTGTGTGTCTGTGTATGAGACACAGAGTGTGAGAGACACAGAGTGTGTTTGGTGAGACACAGGGTTGTGTGTGTGTGAGGGACACAGAGTATGTGTGCTGTGTGTGGAGACAAGAGTTGTGTGGGTGATAGAGACGAGACGGGTGTTGTGTGTGTAGAGAGACAGAGACACAGTGTGAGAATGTGCGTTTTGTGTGTGAAGAGATTGTGTGGTGACCAGAATGCGAGTGAGTGTTGTGTACGTGTATGAGTGTAAGTGTGTGTGAGTGCTTACGTGCATGTATGAGTGTGTATGTGAAGGTGTGTCAAGATGATGTGTGTGAGGTTGTGTAGAGAGAGTGGGAGTGTGTGAAGCTTGCATATCTATACATAATTAATGTAATATTTATATATAATAACCAATTAAGTCTGAAGTAGGTCTCGATCGAGACCCGAAAAGTTGCCCTCCCCCTTCTCACCAGAGATTTCTGCCTCACCTCCTGCTGAGTTACTCCGCAGTTTTGTGTCTACCAATCATAGGTATGATGTTTATTTATGTAGTGTGTGTGTTGTGTGTGAGGTGTGTGTGTGTGAGTGCCTGTGAGTGTGGGTGGAGGTGTGTGTGGGGTGTGTGAGAGACAGTGGGTTGTGGTGACAGAGACACAGTGTGTGTGTGAGAGACAGAGACAGAGTGTGTGTGTGTATGACACAGAGTGTGAGACACAGTGTGTGGTGTGGTGAGACAGAGTGTGTGTTGAGCGCGACAGAGCGTGTGTGAGACAGTGTGTGTGAGAGAAGAGAGTGTGTGTGTGTGTGAGAGATAGAGTATGTGTGTGTGTGGTGTGTGTGTGTGTGTGTGTGTGTGAGAACACAGAGAGAGTGTTTCGTGAGTGTGAGAGCGTGTGTGAGACAGAGTGAGGTGTAAGCTTTAGATCCCCGATTAGAAGGGTGGTCAAATGGTTTAGCGGGTAGAATGCAGAGAATGGGGTTGAGAAGGAAAGATGTACAGCTTGAGGGTAAGAGTCAATGTTCATACCGCTGGGGTGTAAGCTGCCCAAGTGAAATATGAGGTGCTGTTCCTCCAAACTTGCACTGGGCCTCACTCTGACAATGAAAGGAGGCCAGGACAGAAAGCCCCTGTCTAAGAAGTGTCTCGATCTGAAACATCACCAAAGTCTTCTCTCCAGAAAAGCTGCCCATCTGTCCCCGCTGGAGTTACTCCCAGGTGTAAATGTGTGGCCATCTCCGTCTTAGACTATCCCGACAACGCCCGTCCTTGTGAAGGAGACAGAACGTGAAACAGGGTTCCCGGCAAACACACAACACACGCACATTAACCAGGGTGGGGTACCAGGAATGGTCCATAGCAACTGTGAGTATCACCAGCGTTAAGTCTGTGACTCTAGTCTGTAAAATATATCACTCCACAACCAAAAACACCACATATCCAGGATTTACACCGTTAGCAATTCCTTCACTGAGAAGACAGCAAACAAACCTCCAGTGGGGAGAGAGAGAGAGACGAGACACAGAGTGTGTGTGAGACACAGACGTGTGTGTTGTGAGAACACAGAGATGTTGTGTGTGTGAGGCACAGAGAATGTGTGTGAGAGACACCGAGTGTGTGTGTGTGTGAGAGATGGGAGAGAGTGGGGGACACAGTGTGTGTTTGTGAGAGGGACACAGGGTGTGAGTGTGAGAGAGACAGGAGGAACAGTGTGAGAGTGTGCATGTTTGTGTGTGTGAGACAGGAATGCGAGTGAGTGTGTGTACGTGTATGAGTGCAAGTGTGTGTGAGGGCTTACGTGCATGTGTGAAGTGTGTATATGTGAAGATGTGTCAAGATGAGTGTGTCTGAGTGTGTAGAGAGTGGGGTGTTGTGGAATGTCTAGCAATATCTATACATTTTAAATGTAATATTTAATATATATAACCAATTATAGTCTGAAGAAGGGACTCGACCCGAAAAGTTGCCCATCCCATCTCCAGAGATGCTGCCTCACCCGCTGAGTTACTCCAGCAGTTTGTGTCTATACTCAATCATATGTATATGTTTATTTATGTAGTGTGGAGGGTGTTTGTGTGTGTGTGTGTGTGTGTGTGTGTAGTGTGTGTGTGTGTGCGCGTGTGTGGGGTGTGTGAGAGGTGTGTGTGTGGGATGTGTGAGACAGTGTGTGTGAGGACAGAGACACAGAATGTGTGTGTGTGTGAGAGACAGAGTGTGTGTGTGTGTGAGACACAGAGTGTATGTGTATGACACAGAGTGTGAGAGACAGTGTGTGTGTGTGTGTGTGAGAGAACACAGAGAGAGTGTTTGTGAGTGTGAGAGCGTGTGTGAGACACAGAGAGTGTGTGTAAGCTTTAGATCCCCGATTAGGAAGGGGGTCAGGGGAGTCAGGTTACGGGGAGAATGCAGGAGATGGGGTTGAGAAGAAAGATGTAGCGAGCTTGAGGTTAGAAAGTCAATGTTCATACCGCTGGGGTGTAAGCTGCCCAAGTGAAATATGAGGAGGGTGCTGTTCCTCCAACCTGCACTGGGCCTCACTCTGACAATGAAGGAGGCCAGGACAGAAAGGCCTGTCTGAGAGGAAGTGGGTCTCGAGCTGAAACATCACCAATTCCTTCTCTCCAGAGAGAGATGCTGCCCATCTGTCCCGCTGAGTTACTCCAGCTCCTGTGTGTCCATCTTCCGTCTGTTAGACTATCCCGACACGCCCGTCTGTGAAGGAGACAGGAACGTGAAAACAGGGTTCCCGGCAAACACACACACGCACATTAACCAGGGGTGGGGGCGGTACCAGGAATGGTCAGAGCACTGTGAGTATCAACAGCGTTAAGTCTGTGACTCTAGTCTGTAAAAATATCATCACTCACATTTTCCAGGATTTACACCGTTACAATTCCTTCACTGGAGAAGACAGCAAACCTCCAGTGGGAGAGAGGGAGCGAGAGACGGAGAACAGTGTGTGTGTGTGAGAGGAGAGTTTGAGAGAGTGTGTGTGAGAGAGACACAGCGTGTGTGAAGAGAAAACACAGCGGTGTGTGTCAGAGAGACACAGCGGGGTGTGTGAGAGAGGACTCAGCGTGTGTGAGAGGAGACACAGCGTGTGTTGGAGAGACCACAGCGTTGTGTGTGAAGAGACACAGCGTGTGTGTGAGAACACAGCGTGTGTGTAGGAGAGACAACAGCAGCGTGTGTGAGAGAGACAACTGTTGTTAGAGTTGTGAGACACAGCGTGTGTGTCAGAGAGACAGTGTGTGTGTGAGAGACACAGCGTTGTTGTGTGAGAGAGGAACACAGTGTGTGTGTGAGAGAGACAAGCAGTGTGTGTGTGAGACAGTGAGAGACACAGTAGTGTGTGAGAGAGACAGTGGGTGTGAGAGGAGAGACAGCGTGTGTGTGAGACAGTGTGTGTGTGAGAGGACACAGGCTTGTGTGTGTGACACAGTGTGTGTGGTGTGAGAGAGAGTGTGTGTGTGAGAGAGAGTGTGTGTGGAGAGACAGTGTGTGAGAGAGAGTGTGTGTGAAGGGAGACAGTGGAGTGTGAAGTGTGTGGAGAGCAGTGTGGAGAGAACAGTGTGAGTGAGACAGACAGAGTGATGTGTTTGTGAGAGAGAGTGTGTGTGAGTGTGTGTGTGTTGTATACAGTGTGTGTGTGAGAAGAGTGTGTGTGTACAGAGAAGGTGTGTGTGTGTGTGTGTGTGAGGGATAGTGTGGTGCAGACGTGTGTGTGTGAGATAGACAGGTGTGTGAGAGACTGTAGAGAGACAGAGTATGCGTGTGTGTGAGAGACAGAGACACAGTGTGAGAGCATGAGACAGACACAGTGCGTGTGAGAGTGTGTGTGAGATACAGTGTGTGTGGTGATACAGTTGGTGTTGTGTGAGAGAATGTGGTGTTGTGAGTGAAATAGTGTGTGTGCGTCTTCTGTGTGAGAGACTGTATTGTTGAGTACACAGTGTGTGTGTGTGTGTGTGTGAGACAGTGTGTGTGTGAGAGACAGAGTGTGAGACAGACACAGAGCGTGTGTGTGAGAGACATAGAGCGTGTGAGTGTGTGAATGAGTGAGCGTGAGACACAGCGTGAGTATGTGAGAGACAGAGAGCATGCATGTGTGTGTGGGTGTGAGAGTGACAGATACTGTGTGAGTGTGAGAGTGAGTGACAGAGACACAGAGAGTGTGTGAGTTTGAGAGTGTGTGTGACAGAGTGTGTGTGTGTTGGTGTGTGTGTGTGTGAGAAACACACAGGAGTGAGTCATGAGTGCTGTGAGGACAGAGTGGCGATGTCGTGACACAGTGTGTGTGTGACAGTGTGTGTGTATGTGAGACAGAGTGTGTGGGATGTGTTGTGTCTGTGTGAGAGTGTGCGTGTTTGTGTGTGTGAGAGAGTGTGTGTTGTGACAGACATGCGAGTGAGTGTGTGTACCGTGTATGAGTGTAAAGTGTTGGGTGTGTTGTGAGGGCTTACGTGCATGTGTGAGTGTGTATGTGAAGGTGTGTGTGAAGGTGTGTAGCGGAGAGTGGGAGTGTGTGAAGCTGCATATCTATACATATTAATGTAATATTTAATATATATAACCATTATAGTCTGAAGAAGGGACTCGACCCGAAAAGTTGCCCATCCCATCTCCAGAGATGCTGCCTCACCGCTGAGTTACTCCAGCAGTTTGTGTCTACTCAATCATATGTATATGTTTATTTATGTAGAGTGTGTGTGTGTGTGTGATGTGTGTGTGTGTGAGTGTGTGTGAGGTGTGTGTGTGTGTGTGTGTGTGTGTGTGGTGTGTGTGTGGTGTGTGGTGTATGTGTGAGGTGGTGTTGGTGTATGTGTGAGGTGTGTGTGTGTGTGTGTGGTGTGGTGTGTGTGAGAGACAGTGTGTGTGTGACAGAGCCACAGACTGTGTGTGTGAGAGACAGAGAGAGTGTGTGTGTGAGAGACAGAGACAGAGTGTGTGTGTGAGAGTGAGACAGAGCATGAGTGTGTGTGAGACAGACACAGAGTTTTGTGAGAGTGTGTGTGTGTGTATGACAGAGTGTAAGACACAGTGTGTGTGTGTTGTGAGAGACAGAGTGTGTTGTGTGTGTGTGAGACAGTGTGTGTGTGAGCGACAGAGCGTGTGTGTGAGAGTGTGTGTGTGTGAGCGACACCAAGAGCGTGTGTGAGAGACAGTGTGTGTGAGAGAGACAGAGTGTGTGTGTGTGAGAGAATAAAGTGTTATGTGTGTGTGTGAGAGACACAGAGAGAGTGTTTGTGAGTGTGAGAGTGTGTGTGAGACACAGAGAGTGTGTGTAAGCGTTAGATCCTGACGATTAGGAAGGGGGTCAAAGGTTACGGGGAGAATGCAGGAGAATGGGGTTGAGAAGGAAAGATGTAGCGAGCTTGAGGTTAGGTCAATGTTCATTACGCTGGGGTGTAAAGCTGCCCAAGTGAATATGAGGTGCTGTTCCTCCAACTTGCACTGGGCCTCACTCTGACAATGGAGGAGGCCCAGGACAGAAGGAAAAAGGCCTGTCTGAAGAAGTGGGTCTCGATGCTGAAACATCACCAATGTCTTCTCTCCAGAGATGCTGCCCATCTGTCCCGCTGAGTTACTCCAGCTCTGTGTGTCCATCTTCCGTCTGTAGACTATCCCGACACGCCCGTCTGTGAAGGAGACAGGAACGTGAAACAGGGGTACCCCGGCAAACACACACACGCACATTAACCAGGGGTGGGTGCGGGTACAAGAATGGGTCAGAGCACTTTGAGTATCACCAGCGTTAAGTCTGTGACTCTAGTCTGTAAAAATATCATCACTCACATTCCAGGATTTATACCGTTACAATTCCTTCACTGGAGGGATAGAAGACAGCAAACCTCCAGTTGGAGAGAGGGAGAGAGAGAAAGGAGACACAGAGTGTGTGTGTGAGACACAGAGTGTGTGTGTATGACACAGTGTGTATGTATGTGACACCGTGTGTTGTGTGTGTGACAGAGTGTGTGTTGAGACACCGAGTGTGTGTGTGAGAGACACAGAGTGTGTGTGTGTGGTCTGTGTATGAGAGACACAGTGTGTGTTTGTGAGACACAGGGTGTGTGTGCGTGTGAGGGACACAGAGTGCGAGTGCGTGTGTGTGTGAGACAGAGTGTGTGTGTGATAGAGACAGTGTGTGTGTGTGTGTGTGTGGTGTGTGTGTGTGTGTGTGTGTGTGTGTGTGTGTGTGTGTGAGAGAGAGACAGAGACACAGTGTGAGAGTGTGCGTGTTTGTGTGTGAGAGTGTGTGTGACAGGAATGCGAGTGTGTGTGCGTGTATGAGTGTAAGTGTGTGTGAGGGCTCACGTGCATGTGTGAGTGTGTATGTGAAGGAGTGTCAAGATGAGTGTGTGTGAGGTGTGTAGATAGAGTGGGAGTGTGTGAAGCTGCATATCTATACAGATTTAATGTAATATTTAATATTTATAACCAATTATAGTCTGAAGAAGGGACTCGACCCGAAAAGTCGCCCACCCCTTCTCCAGAGATGCTGCCTCACCCGCTGAGTTACTCCAGCAGTTTGTGTCTACCTAATCATAGGTATGTTTATTTATGTAGAGTGTGTTGTGTGTGTGTGAGAGGTGATGTGTGTGTGTGTGTGTGGGGGATGTGTTAGACAGTGTGTGAGAGAGCCATGTGTGTGTGAGACAGAGACACAGAGTGTGTGTGTGAAGACAGAGTGTGTGTGTGTGTGTTTGTGTGTGAGAGAGAACAGTGTGTGTGTGTGAGAGAGACAGTGTTGTGTGTGTGTGAGAGAGACAGTGTGTGTGTGTGTGAAGCGAGAGGGAAGTGTGTGTGTTGTTGTGTGTGTTGTGTGGTGTGTGTGTGTGTGTGTGTGTGTAGACAGTGTGTGTGTGTGTGTGAGTGTGTGTGTGTGTGAGAGACACAGAGTCTTTGTGAGACACCAGAGTGTGAAGCGTTGTGTGAGACACAGAGAGTGAGTGTAAGCTTTAGATCGACCCGATTAGGAAGGGATAAATGTCATAGAGTTACGGGGAGAATGCAGGAGAATGGGGTTTTTGAGAAGGAAAGATGTAGGAGCTTGAGGTTAGGTCAATGTTCATACCGCGTGGGTGTAAGCTGCCCAATGAAATATGAGGTGCTGTTCTCCTCCAACTTGCACTGGGGCCTCACTCTGACAATGAAGGAGGCCTGTCAGGACAGAAAGGCCTGTCTGAAGAAGTGGGTCTCGAGCTGAAACATCACCAATTTCTTCTCTCCAGAGATGCTGCCCATCTGTTCCCGCTGAGTTACTCCAGCTCTGTGTGTCCCATCTTCCGTCTGTAGACTATCCCGACACGCCCGTATGTGAAGGAGACAGGAACGTGAAACAGGGTCCCGGCAAACACACACTCGCACATTAACCAGGGGGGGGGTTAGGGGGTACCATGAATGGTCAGAGCACTGTGAGTATCACCAGCGTTAAGTCTGTGACTCTAGTCTGTAAAAATATCATCACTCAACATTCCAGGATTTATATCGTTACAATTTCCTTCACTGGAGAAGACAGCAAACCTCCAGTGGGAGAGAGGAGAGAGAGAGACGGAGACACAGAGTGTGTGTGTGACACAGAGTGTGTGTGTGTTGTGTGTGTGTGTGACACCCGTGTGTGTGTGTGAGACACAGAGTGTGTGAGACACCGAGTGTGTGTGTGAGTATGTGTGACAGAGTGTGTGTGTGTGTGTGAGACAGTGTGTGTGGGTGAGAGACAGAGTGTGTGTGTGTGTGTGAGAGAGACAGAGACGCAGTGCGAGAGTGTGTGTGACAGAATGCGACTGTGAGTGTGTGTGAGGGCTTATGTGCATGGTGTGTATGTGAAGGTGTGGTCAGATGAGTGTGTGTGAGGTGTGTAGAGAGAGTGGGAGTGTGTGAAGCTTGCATATCTATACATATTTAATGTAATATTTAATATATATAACCAATTATAGTCCTGAAGAAGGGACTCGACCCGAAAAGTTGCCCATCCCTTCTCCAGAGATGCTGCCTCACCCGCTGAGTTACTCCAGCAGTTTGTGTCTACCCAATCATAGGTATATGTTTATTTATGTAGAGTGTGATGTGTGTGTGTGAGGTGTGTGTGTGTGTGTGTGTGTGTGTGTGTGTGTGTGTGAGTGTGTGTGTGTGTGTGTGTGTGTGTGTGTGTGTGTGTGTGTGTGTGTGTGTGGGGTGTGTGAGAGACAGTGTGTGTGTGACAGAGACACAGAGTGTGTGTGTGAGAGACAGAGACAGAGCATGAGTGTGTGAGACAGAGACACAGAGTGTGTGTGTATGACAGAGTGTGAGACACAGTGTGTGTGTGTGAGAGACAGAGTGTGTGTGTGTGTGTGTGAGACAGTGTGTGGGTGAGCGACAGAGCGTGTGTGAGACAGTGTGTGTGTGTGAGAGACAGAGTGTGTGTGAGAGACAGTGTGCGTGAGAGAGACAGAGTGTGTGTGTGTGAGAGAGATAAAGTGTATGTGTGTGTGTGTGAGACACAGAGAGTGTGTGTAAGCGTTAGATCCCCGATTAGGAAGGGGGTCAAAGGTTACGGGGAGAATGCAGGAGAATGGGGTTGAGAAGGAAAGATGTAGCGAGCTTGAGGTTAGAAGTCAATGTTCATACCGCTGGGGTGTAAGCTGCCCAAGTGAAATATGAGGTGCTGTTTCCTCCAACTTGCACTGGGCCTCACTCTGACAATGAAGGAGGCCCAGGACAGAAAGGCCAGTCTGAAGAAGTGGTCTCGAGCTGAAACATCACCAATTCCTTCTCTCCAGAGATGCTGCCCATCTGTCCCGCTGAGTTACTCCAGCTCTGTGTGCCCATCTTCCGTCTGTAGACTATCCCGACACGCCCGTCTGTGAAGGAGACAGGAACGTGAAACAGGGTCCCGGCAAACACACACACGCACATTAACCAGGGGTGGGGGGTACCAGGAATGGTCAGAGCACTGTGAGTATCACCAGCGTTAAGTCTGTGACTCTAGTCTGTAAAAATATCATCACTCACATTCCAGGATTTACACCGTTACAATTCCTTCACTGGAGAAGACAGCAAACCTCCAGTGGGAGAGGGAGAGAGAGACGGAGACACAGAGTGCGTGTGCGTGTGTGTGTGTGTGTGAGACACAGAGTGTGTGTGTGTTGGTGTGTGTGACATTGTGTGTGTGTGAGACAGAGAGTGTGTGTGTGTGTGTGAGAGACAGAGTGTGTGAGACACCGTGTGTGTGTGTGTGTGTGTGTGTGTGAAACACAGGGTGTGTGTGTGAGACACAGAGGGTGTGTATGTGAGACACAGAGTGTGTGTGTGTGTGACAGAGTGTGTGTGTGTGTGTGTGAGACAGTGTGTGTGTGAGACACAGAGTGTGTGTGTGTGTGACAGAGTGTGTGTGTGTGTGTGTGTGTGTGTGAGAGAGACAGAGATGCAGTGTGAGAGTGTGTGTGACAGAATGCGAGTGAGTGTGTGAGAGGGCTTACGTGCATGTGTGTGTATGTGAAGGTGTGTCAAGATGAGTGTGTGTGAGGTGTGTAGAGAGAGTGGGAGTGTGTGAAGCTGCATATCTATACATATTTAATGTAATATTTAATATATATAACCAATTATAGTCTGAAGAAGGGACTCGACCCGAAAAGTTGCCCATCCCATCTCCAGAGATGCTGCCTCACCCGCTGAGTTACTCCAGCATTTTGTGTCTACCTAATTAATCATAGGTATATGTTTATTTATGTAGAGTGTGTGTGTGTGTGTGTGAGACAGAGAGTGTGTGTGAGACACAGAGAGAGTGTGTGTATGCGTGTTAGATCCCCGATTAGGAAGGGGGTCAAAGGTTACGGGAAGAATGCAGGAGAATGGGGTTGAGAAGAAAGATGTAGCGAGCTTGAGGTTAGACGTCAATGTTCAAACCGCTGGGGTGTAAGCTGCCCAAGTGAAATATGAGGTGCTGTTCCTCCAACTTGCACTGGGCCTCACTCTGACAATGAAGGAGGCCCAGGACAGAAAGGCCTGTCTGAAGAAGTGGGTCTCGAGCTGAAACATCACCAATTTCTTCTCTCCAGAGATGCTGCCCATCTGTCCCGCTGAGTTACTCCAGCTCTGTGTGTCCATCTTCCGTCTGTAGACGATCCCGACACGCCCGTCTGTGAAGGAGACAGGAACGTGAAGACAGAGACAGTGTGAGAGTGTGTGTGTTTGTGTGTGTGTGACAGAATGCGAGTGAGTGTGTGTATATGAGTGTAAGTGTGTGTGAGGGCTTACATACGTGCGAGTGTATATGAAGGTGTGTCAAGATGAGTGTGTGTGAGGTGTGTAGTGGGAGTGTGTGAAGCTGCATATCTATACATATTTAATGTAATATTTAATATATATAACTAATTATAGTCTGAAGTAGGGTCTCGACCCGAAACGTCGCCCACCCCTTCTCCAGAGATGCTGCCTCACCCGCTGAGTTACTCCAGCAGTTTGTGTCTACCTAATCATAGGTATATGTTTATTTATGTAGTGTGCGTGTGTGTGCACGTGCATGTGTGTGTGTGTGTGTGTGTGTATGTGTGTGGGGGGGGGGTGTATGTGTGTGTGTGTGTGTGTGTGGGGGAGTGTATGTGTGAGGCGTGTGTGTGACAGTGTGTGTGTGTAAGAGACAGAGTGTGTGTGAGAGACAGAGTGTGTGTGAGTGAGTGTGTGTGTGAGACAGCATGAGTGTGTGAAACAGAGAGCATGCATGAGTGTGTATGAGAGTGAGTGAGTGAGTGAGTGTGACACATAACGTGTGTGTGAGAGACATAGAGCATGTTAAGTCTGTGACTCTAGTCTGTAAAAATATCACTCACATTCCAGCATTTACACCGTTACAATTCCTTCACTGGAGACGACAGCAAACCTCCAGTGGGAGAGAGAGACGGTGACACATAGTGTGTGTGTGTGAGACACAGAGTGTGTGTGTCAGAGTGTGTGTGTGAGAGAGACAGAGTGTGTGTGCATGTGAGAGAGACAGACACAGAGCGTGTATGAGACAGTGTGTGTGTGCAGAGATGCCAACCCTAAATTTAGTTCACAGTAACATTCAACCCATTTGTCAGTAACAAATGGGGGTAAATGCATTTCTCTCAGTAACATGTTGCGGCACCAGAAATATGTATGGCAATGACCCAAAATCTGCAACGCGCGTTGAATCCAACCTTCCTTTTTTCAACTAGTACTATATACAAACTCATTAAACACACATAAACATCCTTTAGTATACACATACACATAAACTCAATTGTCTAAATGACAATGCCGATGTTGGGGGAGTTCAGAACCAGGGGCCACAAGTCTTAGAATAAGGAGTAAGCCATTTAGAACGGAGACGAGGAAACACTTTTTCTCACAGAGAGTGGCGAGTCTGTGGAATTCTCTGCCTCATAGGGCGGTGGAGGCCGGTTCTCTGGGTGCTTTCAACAGAGAACTAGATAGGGCTCTTAAAGATAGCGGAGTCAGGGGATATGGGGAGAAGGCAGGAACGGGGTACTGATTGGGGATGATCAGCCGTGATCACAGTGAATGGTGGTGCTGGCTCAAAGGGCCGAATGGCCTCCTCCTGCACCTATTGTCTATTGAAACATACAACACAGGCAATGGGCCCTTAGCCCCACAATGCTAATGTTTGCCTCTGTTCCTTGCACATGAATGTCTTAACAGCCTTTTGGACCATCTCTGTCTGTAGCATCATCCTGTACCCACCATCGCTCGTTCCCGTTCTCGCTCGTTCCCCGTTCCCGCCCTTCCCGCTGCACGTGTCCAACCGCCGCTCGTTCCCGCTCCCGCTCTTCCCGCTGCACGTGTCCAACCGCCGCTCGTTCCCGCTCCCGCTCTTCCCGCTGCACGTGTCCAACCGCCGCTCGTTCCCGCTCCCGCCCTTCCCGCTGCACGTGTCCAACCGCCGCTTGTTCCCGCCCTTCCCGCTGCACGTGTCCAACCGCCGCTCATTCCCGCTGCACGTGTCCCACCGCCGCTCGTTCCCGCTCCCGCCCTTCCCGCTGCACGTGTCCAACCGCCGCTCATTCCCGCTCCCGCCCCCGCCCTTCCCGTTTATTGTTTTTGATTATTTTTCGTTCCCGCCCTTCTCCGTAACGACATGTTTGCCTGCCGGAACACCGTATTTAGGTTGTTTCGCCGGGACGAAATACGGCGAATCCGGGACAGTTGGTAACCCTGGGGTGTGTGTTGTGAGACAGAGACAGTGTGTGTGAGACACAGAGCGTGTGAGAGTACGAGTGTGCTTTGTGTGTGAGTTTGTGTGTCAGAAAGTGTGCAAGGGGTGTGTGTGTGAGAATGTGAGCGAGTGTGTACATGTGAGTGAGGGTGTATGTATGAGTGTGTGAGTGTGACAGGCAGTGCTTATGAGTGTGTGTGTGAGTGTGCGAGTGCACGAGAATATGTGTGAGGAGTGTGTGTGTGAGAGAATGTGAGCGAGTGAGTGTGTGTATGAGTGTGAGAGTGTGTGTATAAAGGTGTGTAGTCCTCCATTTTGACTGGTTAGCACGCAACAAAAAGCTTTTCACCGTACCTCGATACACGTGACAATAATAAACAAAACCTCCAGATTTGGGGAAGAGTTTCTTCCCAACTTTCTCCACCGACTCGGAGTTGTAAACGCACCTGTTCCCACTGCATGAAACGGGCAGACATCAGCCGGGACGCATGGACTCCAACTCCGGCCGCCATTTTGACCAGGGGAAGAGCGTGTCCGTAACAGACGGGGAACCTGCGATTCAGACAAAGAGTGAAGTCGTCTGTCCTGAAAATGTGGCGTTTCGCAGAGTGCTGGAGTAACTCAGCGGGTGGGTCAGGCAGCATCTGTGGAGAATATGGATAGGTGACGTTTCGCAGAGTGCTGGAGTAACTCAGTGGGTCAGGCAGCATCTGTGGAGAACATGGACAGGTGACGTTTCGGGTGGAGACCAAACACAGGCAGGTGGGACTAGTGTAGATGGGGCATGTTGGTGGGCGTGGGCAAGTTGGGCAGAAGGGCCTGTTTCCACGCTGCACGACTCGACACAGTTATTTAAATTGTATTAAATTGCACTTGTACCCACCTCTGGCATCTGGTGGCACGGACACACTGGGAGCTGTGGGTGAGGCAGCGTTGCCACGGTGAGTGAGGTTGGCACACACCCTCTCTGCATCATCTGCCAGCCTGGTGTGGTGTGCCAGGCCCGTGCCCACCTGACCCACCCGTCCCTGTGCCAGAGAGAAGATAAAGTGGGTCAGACAGATGTCTACAGTCACAGGGTGGCACAGAGACCCGGGCACAAGCGTTTTCAGTGAGAATCGTCACTCGTACGTACGTCAGTAACTCTAGTCTGAAAGGGGTCATCATTTACCGCTCTGTTACACACCCACCCTCCCCCCGCTGGCATCAACAGCCCGCGTCTACCTGGTGGTGATGTGGCCTCATCCTCTCCACATGTGCCCGCTCACACCTGTAAATACAGGGGATTAAGGTCAATGGAGACACAAGGAACCGCAGATGCTGCTTTACAAAAACAAGGCGCAAAGTGCTGGAGGAACCGCAGATGGCGTTCAATACGAATTATTCACCCTCACACCTCCCCCTACACACGTGTGTCTGAAGCACCAACACCACCCATCCCCAGCCCACCCGACCCAACCACACACAGTGTAGAGCTCCCCCACCCCACACACCCCTCTCACCCCAGCCCTCTACTCCTTTCCCAACCCACTACCCCCTACTACTCCACTCTCCCCCCTCCCCTCTCCACCACTCCTTACCCCACTCTCCCACCACTCCCCCTCCTCTCACCCCTTACCCTCTCCTCCCCTCTATTCACCCTGGTATAGGGGAGCGCACCCCTCACCCTGGTATAGGGGAGCGCACCCCTCACCCTGGTATAGGGGAGCGCACCCCTCACCCTGGTTTACGGGAGCGCACCCCTCACCCTGGTATAGGGGAGCGCACCCCTCACCCCGGTATAGGGGAGCGCACCCCTCACCCTGGTTTACAGGAGCGCACCCCTCACCCTGGTATAGGGGAGCGCACCCCTCACCCTGGTTTACAGGAGCGCACCCCTCGCCCTGGTTTACAGGAGCGCACCCCTCGCCCTGGTATAGGGGAGCGCACCCCTCACCCTGGTATAGGGGAGCGCACCCCTCGCCCTGGTATAGGGGAGCGCACCCCTCGCCCTGGTATAGGGGAGCGCACCCCTCACCCTGGTTTACGGGAGCGCACCCCTCACCCTGGTATAGGGGAGCGCACCCCTCACCCTGGTATAGGGGAGCGCACCCCTCACCCTGGTTTAGGGGAGCGCACCCCTCACCCTGGTATAGGGGAGCGCACCCCTCGCCCTGGTATAGGGGAGCGCACCCCTCGCCCTGGTATAGGGGAGCGCACCCCTCACCCTGGTATACGGGAGCGCACCCCTCGCCCTGGTATAGGGGAGCGCACCCCTCACCCTGGTATAGGGGAGCGCACCCCTCACCCTGGTATAGGGGAGCGCACCCCTCGCCCTGGTCTAGGGGAGCGCACCCCTCACCCTGGTATACGGGAGCGCACCCCTCACCCTGGTTTACGGGAGCGCACCCCTCACCCTGGTATAGGGGAGCGCACCCCTCACCCTGGTATAGGGGAGCGCACCCCTCACCCCGGTATAGGGGAGCGCACCCCTCACCCCGGTATAGGGGAGCGCACCCCTCACCCTGGTATAGGGGAGCGCACCCCTCACCCTGGTATAGGGGAGCGCACCCCTCACCCTGGTATAGGGGAGCGCACCCCTCACCCTGGTATAGGGGAGCGCACCCCTCGCCCTGGTTTACGGGAGCGCACCCCTCACCCTGGTATAGGGGAGCGCACCCCTCGCCCTGGTTTACGGGAGCGCACCCCTCACCCTGGTATAGGGGAGCGCACCCCTCACCCTGGTATAGGGGAGCGCACCCGCTTTGTTACCACGTGTCCGCAGCAGCAGCAGCAGCAGGGCCTGAGGACCCCGGGTCGGGCGGGGTAAAGGTGTCCGGCGCGCCCGCCTGAGCGGCGACGTGGCCCCGCCCCCCTCACGTCACGTCACTCACAATGTATCCAGCGGCAAAGATACTGGATACAGGAGGGGTGCGCTCCCCTAAACCAGGAGTGTGTGTGTGCTCTAAACCTGGAGTGTGTGTGTGCTCTAAACCTGGAGTGTGTGTGTGCTCTAAACCTGGACTGTGTGGGGGGTGTGTGTGTGCTCTAAACCAGGAGTGTGTGGGGGGTGTGTGTGCTCTAAACCTGGAGTGTGTGGGGGAGTGTGTGCTCCCCTCAACCTGGAGTGTGTGTGTCTCCTCTAAACCTGGAGTGTGTGCTCTAAACCAGGAGTGTGTGGGAGTGTGTGTGTGCTCTAAACCAGGAGTGTGTAGGGTGTGTGTGTGCTCTAAACCAGGAGTGTGTGGGGTGTGTGTGTGTGCTCTAAACCTGGAGTGTGTGCTCTAAACCAGGAGTGTGTGAGGTGTGTGTGTGCTCCTCTAAACCTGGAGTGTGTGAGGTGTGTGTGCTCCTCTAAACCTGGAGTGTGTGCTCTAAACCAGGAGTGTGTGGGAGTGTATGCTCCTCTAAATCAGGAGTGTGGGGGTGTATGTGTGCTCTAAACCAGGAGTGTGTGGGAGTGTATGCTCCTCTAAATCAGGAGTGTGGGGGTGTGTGTGCTCTAAACCTGGAGTGTGTGGGGTGTGTGTGTGCTTCTCTAAACCTGGAGTGTGTGCTCTAAACCTGGAGTGTGTGAGGTGTGTGTGTGCTCCTCTAAACCTGGAGTGTGTGAGGTGTGTGTGCTCCTCTAAACCTGGAGTGTGTGCTCTAAACCAGGAGTGTGTGGGACTGTATGCTCCTCTAAATCAGGAGTGTGGGGGTGTATGTGTGCTCTAAACCAGGAGTGTGTGGGAGTGTATGCTCCTCTAAATCAGGAGTGTGGTGGTGTATGTGTGCTCTAAACCAGGAGTGTGTGGGAGTGTATGCTCCTCTAAATCAGGAGTGTGGGAGTGTGTGTGCTCTAAACCAGGAGTGTGGGGGAGGGGGTGTGTGCACTAAACCAGGAGCATGTGGGAGTGTATGCTCCTCTAAATCAGGAGTGTGGGGGAGGGGGGGGGGGTGTGCACTAAACCAGGAGTGTGGGGGAGGGAGGGGGGGGGGGGGGGGGGGGGGGTGTGCGCACTAAACCAGGAGCGTGTGGGGCGTGTGTGCTCCCCTAAACCAGGAGTGTGTGGATGTCTTTGCCACAGAAGGCTGTGGAGGCCAAGTCAGTGGATATTTCTGGGGCCTGTCCCACTTGTGCACCATTTGCGCGTCATTTACAATTCAATTCAATTCAATTCAATCTTTGTCATTGTAGGCCGACTCATCGTTGTCGCTGATGAGGCCAATCACCGTCGTCATTTACGCGACATCATTTGCGCTCACGTGATGCGTGCGTGGTGGCGTAGGCAGTGACGCGCGCAACGCTCTACGGTTTTGTTATGTACAATATCTTCGCGCGCCACCTGCGTGACGTGCAAATGACGGCCAAGTGGCACAGGCCCTTAAGGCAGAGAGATAGATAGTTTCTCGATTAGTCAAGGGGTTATGGGGAGAAGGCAGGAGAATGGGGTTAGGAGGGAGAGAGAGATCAGCGGAGTAAACTTGATGGGCCAAAGAGCCTAATTCTACTATCACCTTAAGACCTAATAAACTAAACAAAACGAAGAACAAATGAGACGCAGCATCGAGAGATAGAGCTCACAAGAGTCCATTGTTGGCTGTGGAAGAGGTGATAACAAAGGAATATATGGAGGTGAACAGTGGAACTAGCAGGACGACTAGGGTGGGGGAGGAGCAGAGAGAGAGAGAGAGAGGAAATGAAAGGGTGACTTGAAATTAGAGAAATCAACTTTCATAACACGAGCTTGTGATCTGCCCAAACGAAATATGTCTATTGGCTATTGAAATATGCGTCTATTGTATTTTTGTAAACCAGTATCTGCAGTTCCTTGTTTCTACATTGTATGTTTGCGGCTTGGAACTTCTGTAAAACAAACCTCTCAAGTTGTTTGAGGATAAGGAACTGCAGATGCTGGTTTACAAAACAAAATATTACAGTAACCCAGCGCATCAGGCAGCATCTCTGGATAAAATGTGACAATAGACAATATACAATAGGTGCAGGAGTAGGCCATTTAGCCCTTCGAGCCAGCACCGCCTTTCACTGCGATCATGTCCGTTCCTGCCTTCTCCCCATATCCCCGGACTCCGCTATCTTTAAGAGCCCTATCTAGCTCCCTCTTGAAAGTATCCAGAGAACCGGCCTCCACCGCCCTCTGAGGCAGAGAGTTTCACAGACTCACAACTCCTTGTGAGAAAAAGTGTTTCCTCATCTCCGCTCTAACTGGCCTATCTGTCCCTTATTCTTAAACTGTGGCCGCTGGTTCTGGACTCCCCCAACATTGGGAACATGTTTCCTGCCTCTAGCGTGTCCAAACCCTTACTGGGGCCCTGTACAACTGCAGAAGTACCTCTTTGCTCCTATACTCTGTGACTGATGAACAAGGACCACTCTGGATGGGCCCAATGGCCAAATTCTGCTCTGAGAACTTATGTGAACAGATAAAGAGTTTGTTTATTTGCGAGCCAGTGGGAGAATATGGGAGGGAGGGGAGTGAGTGGAACCGTGGGAAGCAAAGAGAACAGGGAGTGGAAATGAGACGGAGAGGGTTCAATATTTACACATTTCACCCACACACAGCACTTTTGTGTTTCTTGTTTGTGGGGTGGGCACGGGGTAAAAACTGTCCCCTACTGACGGTTAATGGGACCCAGATTGGGAGAGGGGGGAGAGGGAGAGCGGGGCGAGGGAGGGAGGGAGGGGAGAGAAGGGGAGAGGAGAGGGGATGGAAGAGAGGGGAGAAGGAGAGAGGAGAGAGGAGGAGGAGAGGGAAGGTAGAGTGAGGGAGGGGAGAGGGGTGGAGAGGAGAGGGGGAGAGAAGGGAAGGCAGAGCGAGAGAGGACAGGATAGGGGGGAGCGGGAGAGGGGAGTGGAGGGGAGAGCCGGAGGGAGAGGAGGAGAGGGGAGGAGGAAGGGAGAGAGGAGAAGGAGAAGGAGAGGGGAGAAGGGGAGTAGTCAGTCCACTGCTGAAAGCACGGGACACCGCTTTCAGGTCAGGCGATGCTCGAGCCGACAGTTCATCCAGGGCTAACCTGAAGAGGGGCATCAAGAAGGCCAAGCATAGCTACAAGCTAAGGATTGAGGAGCACTTCAATAACAACTCCGACCCCCCCGACGCATGTGGCAAGGCATCCAGGCCATCACGGACTATAGACCCACCAACACCACCCCCACATCCAGCGACGCCTCCTTCCTTGAGGAGCTTAACCACTGTTATGGCCGCTTTGACAGGGACAACCAAGAGATGGCCATCAAGGCTGTGCTCCCTGCTGATCACCAGCCCCACTCACCCCCATCGACGTGTATGTGGCACTGAGCAGGGTTAATGCACGTAAGGCTTCTGGCCCTGACGGCATCCCCGGGCGCGTCCTCAGGACCTGCGCTGCACAGCTGACAGACGTCGGGCTGACATCTTCAACCTGTCACTTGCCAGGCGGCTGTCCCCACGTGCCTTAAAACCACCCCCATCGTGCCGGTGCCAAAACACTCCACTGCGGCGAGCCTCAACGACTTCCGCCCAGTTGCACTCACCCCTATCATCGCCAAGTGCTTCGAGAGGCTGGTCCTGGCACACCTCAAAGGCTGCCTACCTCCCACACTGGACCCCTATCAGTTTGCCTACCGCAAGAACAGGAGTACGGAGGATGCCATCTCAACGGCACTCCACTCCGCCCTCTCCCACCTCGACAACAGGGCCACCTACATGAGAATGCTGTTCATCGACTATAGCTCAGCATTTAACACCATTATCCCCTCAAAACTGATCACCAAACTCATCGACCTGGGTATCAACCCCTCCCGCTGCAACTGGATGCTGGACTTCCTGACTAACAGATCCCAGTCTGTTAGGTTGGACAACCACACCTCTTCAACCCTCACCCTGAACACCGGCGTCCCACAGGGCTGCGTGCTGAGCCCCCTCCTCTACTCCCTCTTCACCTACGACTGCACACCTAACACCATCATCAAGTATGCAGATGATGCAACGGTGATTGGCCTCATCAGCGACAACAATGAGTCGGCCTATAGGGGGGAGGTCCAGCTCCTAGCAGCATGGTGTGCAGACAACAACCTGGCCCTTAACTCCAAGACCAAGGAGCTCATTGTGGACCACAGAAGGTCTAGGGGTGGCACGCACACCCCCATCCATATTAACGGAACGGAAGGTGGGGCGTGTTTCCAGCTTCAGGTTTCTGGGGGTCAACATCTCTGATGACCTCTCTTGGACCCACAAGACCTCAACACTGGTCAAGAAGGCTCACCAGCGTCTCTTCTTCCTGAGGAGACTAAAGAAGGTCCATCTGTCTCCTCAGATTCTGGTGAACTTCTACCGCTGCACCATCGAGGGCATCCTTACCAACTGCATCACAGTATGGTACGGTAACTGCTCTGTCGCCGACCGGAAAGCTCTGCGGAGGGTGGTGAAAACCGCCCAACGCATCACAGGCTCACTCCTCGCTCCCCTCCATTGAGTCAGTCCATAGCAAGCGATGTCTGCGAAGGGCGCGCAGCATCGTCGAGGGCTGGTCTCACCCCAGCCACAGACTGTTTACCCTCCTCCCATGCGGGAGGCGATACAGGTCCCTCCGTTGCCGGACCAGCAGGCTCAGGAACAGCTTCTTCCCTGCGGCTGTCACACAACTTAACTCTGCACCTTGGTGACTGCTAGTCACCCCCCCCCTCGGACACTCCTTCCCCCAGAAAAACTGCACTACTGCTACTGTATATACATATATATATTTTACTGTTCCATTATTCTATGTTCACTCTTCTGGGTGAGACGCTAACTGCATTTCATTGTCTCTGTACTGTACACTGCACAATGACAATTACGATTGAGTCTGAATCTGAATCTGAATCTGGAACTTGTATGTCTTTGGTGTGTGGGAGTGTAGTTTAGTGTCACTCGTACTGTGGCTTACTAGAGATCTTTCTCTCTGTCTCTCTCTCTGTTAGACTAGCAGTAGGCATGCGGAGACGAAAGCTCTTTCAGTTACCTCTGCAGAGTTGCTAATAAAAGACTATGGATTAGACAATAGACAATAGGTGCAGGAGTAGGCCATTCGGGCCTTCGAGCCAGCACCGCCATTCAATGTGATCATGGCTGATCATCCCCAATCAGTACCCCGTTCCTGCCTTCTCCCCATATCCCCTGACTCCGCTATTTTTAAGAGCCCTATCTAGCTCTCTCTTGAAAGCATCCAGAGAACCGGCCTCCACCGCCCTCTGAGGCAGAGAATTCCACAGACTCGCAACTCTCTGTGAGAAAAAGCGTTTCCTCGTCTCCGTTCTCAATGGCCTATTCCTTATTCTCAAACTGTGGCCCCTGGTTCTGGACTCCCCCAACATCGGGAACATGTTTCCTGCCTCTAGTGTGTCCAAGCCCTTAACAATCTTATATGTTTCAATGAGATTCCCTCTCATCCTAAACTCCAGAGTGTACAAGCCGAGCTGCTCAATTTTCTCAGCATATGACAGTCCCGCCATCCCGGGAATTAACCTTGTAAACCTACGCTGCACTCCCTCAATAGCAAGAATGTGCTTCCTCAAATTAGGAGACCAAAACTGCTCAGACATACTCCAGGTGTGGCCTCACTAGGGCTCTGGACAACTACAGAAGGAATTGTACAAATGCTTCCAATAAAAACATTGAAACCAAAGATGGATCGCAACCTGAAATGTCACCTATTACTTTCCTTTCCTCCAGAGATGCTGCCTGACCCGTGGAGTTACTCCAGCAGCTGGTGTCAAAAGAGAGAACAATTATCTCTGCATGTGCCCTTTTACACAACAATTATACTCATCCCTTAGTTTAGTTCAGTTCAGTTTATTGTCACATGTACTGAGGTACAGTTAAACGCTTTTTGCCGCCTGCTAACCAGTCAGCAGAAAGACAACACATGATTACAATCAACCATTTACAGTGTACAGATACATGGTAATAGAATGAGGTTCAGTGCAAAGTAAAGCCAGCCAAGTCCGCTCAAGGCTTGTCCGAGTGTCGCCAATGGGGTAGATAGGAGTTCAGCACTGCTCTCTGGTTGTGGTACGATGATTCAGTTGCCTGAACAGCTGGGAAGAAACGGTCCCTGAATCTGGAGGTGTACATGTTCACACTTCTGTACCTCTTGCCTGATGGGAGAGGGGAGAAGAGGGAATGTTACACTGAATGTTAAAGTATGTAGCAACCACCCACCTTTGATCCTGAATAGTACCTGTGAAAGAATGGAGATAAAAAGAGAAAATGTACTGTTAGAGACACAAGGAACAGGCAGATGGAACCAGTTTAACCAGGCATCATACTTGTCACAAAGATTGTGGGCCGAACCAAGGGCCCATTCATGTGCTGAATTCTTCTCTGTTCTATGCCCCATAAGGTCTCCCCTCAATTTCTGGCATTCTTGGGAAAACAAAAAATCCAATCATCTTAATTAGAGTCATATTAGAGTCATAGAGTGATACAGTGTAGAAACAGGCCCTTTGGCCCAACTCGCCCAGACCGGCCAACATGTTCCAGCTACACTGGTCCCACCTGCCTGCGCTTGGTCCATATCCCTCCAAACCTGTCCTATCCATGTACCTGTCCAACTGTTCCTTAAATGCTGGGATAGTCCCAGCCTCAACTACCTCCTCTGGCAGCTTGTTCCATACACCCACCACCCTCTGTGTGAAAAAGTTACCCCTTGGATTCCTAATAAATTGTTTCCCCTTCACCTTGAACCTATGTCCTCTGGTCCTCGATTCCCCTACTCTGGGCAAGAGACTCTGTGCATCTACCCGATCTATTCCTCTCATGATTTTACACACCTCTATACGATCACCCCTCATCCTCCTGCGCTCCATGGAATAGAGACCCAGCCTGCTCAACCTCTCCCGATAGCTCACACCCTCTAGTTGCAGAAACCATAGTGTGTGACACACTGTCCCATCCAGTGCCAGAGGGGGGATGGATAGTGTGTGACACGCTGACCCAACAGGTCCCAGGGGGGGGAAAGATAGTGTGAGACACACTGACCCACCCAGTCTAACTGGTCAGGGAGTTAAATAGCTCATTGTCCTTACGCCTGTCTCTGCAGGATTACCTGCAGAGGTGGATGGCGACGAGGAGGATGCAGCCTTCCAACAAGGCCGAGAATACCAGGATCCGCAGGCGAATGTTGTGATTAAATAATAATGATTGTATAATAAAAAGTAGAAAAGAAAAGATAAACAAGAAAAAAATAAAATAAAAACAGATTATATAATTAAAAATTAAATAAAGGAATCTTTACATTGAATGGAACAGTTTCATATAACAATATCTATTGAGACATGTATACAGATCCCAATACTTTTTTCATCTAATCCTACACCAGGGTACTTATTGAGTTACGGTGCTGAGCTCAGCTACCCCTTTAAGTAATCAATGAATGGAGACCATATTTGTTCAAAAAGTTCATATTTGTCCGTTAGGACAAACCTAATTCTCTCCAAATGCAACGTCTCCGACATTTCCACAGTCCACATTTTGATTGTGGGGGATAATGTTCCCTTCCAGAATTTTAATATTAATTTTTTTTCCAATTATCAAACAGTAATCAAGAATATTTCTTTGACTTACTGTTAATATTAAGCTTGAGTCAGGGACTCCTAATATTATTAACTTTAGATCAGGGTCCAATTTAGTTTTAAAAACCTCAGAGATGATTCCAAAAATATCAGCCCAATAACTATTAAGTTTTTATGCATGTTACAAAAACTATGCGTTAAGTTGGCTTCTAAATTCTGACATTTATCGCAAATAGAAGAAATGTTAGGAAAAATTCTATTTAATTTTGTTTTTGAGTAGTGTAATCTATGTATTACTTTAAATTGTACCAAAGTATGTCTGGCGTTTAATGAGCATCGGTGTATACGTTGTAAACTTTCTTCCCAAGTGTCTTTCATTATAGATAGACCTATTTCATTTTCCCATATCTGTCGGTATGATTCTGTTGTTGGGACTTCCCTATCCAAAAGAGTATTATATATGCACGCTATTAATATTTCTGTATTTGGGTGCTTGTTAAGCCACTCATCCAACAATCCTGGCTCTCTATTCTTATAGTCTTGCATGTTTGACTTGATATAGTCTCTAATTTGTAAATACCTGAACAAGTTATTTGGGTATGGGCGATGTTTCTGGTCGAGATCCTTCTTCAGTCTGAAGGTCAGTCAGAAGAAGGGTCTCGACCCAAAACGTCACCAATTGTGTCTTCCTATTCCTTCTCTCCAGAGACGCTGCCTGACCCGTTGAGTTACTCCAGTTTTTTGTGTAAACCAGCATCTGCAGTCCCCTCCTTAGGAGGCGGAATTCGCTGTCAAAACACGGGTGGAGAACACAATTTCTTAGCGGCCTCGCACACACACACACACACACGTGCAAGGCTTCGGCCGTGGGTCCTGTAGACGGTAACATCGGGAGCAGAACTAGTTGGTGACCGACTCCGAACTCCAGCAACAGCAGCTTCGTCCGCCCCGAATCGTGGGGCTTGAATCGGCCCGTTTGCGGGGCCTTTCATCGCCGGTGCAGCTTAAAATCGGCCGGCGGGGGCTTCAACATCGGGAGCCTCGATCACCTTGATGTAGCAGTTTGATTTTAAACCATGCCGGGCGATGAAAGGCCCCACGAACGGGCCGATTCACCCCTGAGAAAGCACCTGATACCCACTTGGATCTTTTCAAAAGCTACAACGTGATAAATAACACTTAAACAAATAAAAGCAAATAAAGTCAAACAGAAGAACCAACCTTGGAGGGGGGAAAGAGAGAGAGAGATGGGAAAAACATACTAAATAATGTGAGTAACCGTGAATGAGGGACCTATCTGCAAGCCAGTCTGGAAACCCGTTCGACCGGATTCCTTAATGACCTGACCCGTGTAAATCCGATACCTGTTTAAATCTTTCCCATCTACCAATACATCCAATTAGTTCAAATGGTAATTGTACCCGCATCAGACAGCTTTGAAAGGTCAAAACACAATTGGTGACACATCGTGTTAATATGATGTTAATAGAGACATTGAACAAGCGCTTAATAGTGACACCCTTGTTAATTCTGGCCATATTGGAGTGGCTAGGACATTAAAATGGGGTAAAAGCTTCAGGGCTGCTGGGAGATTTGGTCAATTTGGAATTGCTCTTTGCAGAGCTGGGACAAGCTGCGGAGTGGCGCCAGTGTGTCTAGAGCCTAGATACAAGTTGCAACAAAAGAATAAGAACATCTGAAAACCCTGTCAATTAGGTGCAAAATGCATAGAATGGATTGGATGTCTGCAAACCAGCCATACACCTTGTAAATAATGGTAAATAATGTTGCAGAGTTTAACTTTGCCGAATGAGGTATTGAGCCTTGTCTGGGTTTCTTGTAGATCAGGGTAAATGTTTCTAAGTTGGCTTGCCTTGCGAAGTCCTGTTTGAATACAATGTATGAAGCAGCTGTATTATTGGGTTATGGAAATGTCTGTTATATTTGGGGTTAATCGATATTACGATATCTGTAATAACCCCCATGTGGTTCGGCCCCTCGAGGTCCTGGGACATATAAATGTCCAATACCACGAGGTCCCGCGTCGATCTTCTGGGAGAGCGCTTGGGACTGCGGGACCTTCTGGAATGTCTCTGTCTGAGCGAGGCCCAGAGGGCTTGATCAGGCAGATACGAGAATCGAACCCGCGGTGGGACAGGTACAGTGGTTGAACTGTAATTGTGCTTTGTTAAAATAAAGATTAGTTGTTCAAGTGCTTGATTCAGTGTTTCTGACTGAAACTAGACTGGGGGGAAGCTTAGAACAAACAATTTACATGGTGACACATCATGTTAATACGCTGTTAATAGAGACATTTAACAAGCGCTTAAAAGTGACACCTCCACTGTCTCGTGGAAAGCGGAGATTTTAATAGGGTTTTTTTCACCAAAATTCAAAATCCAGATTACAAAACATGGGGGGGAATTGTCCCCCACCTCTCAGAACACGGGGGGGGGGGGGGGGGGGGGGGGGGGGGCACCACCGTCCCCATCCCCCTGTCCCCCTCCAGGATTTCATGCCTTCCTACACTCCCTGTTTGGATGTGGTTATCTGAGAAAAAATGTTGTTTTTAATTGAGGGTACACAAAAAGCTGGAGAAACTCAGCGGGTGCAGCAGCATCTAAGGAGCGAAGGAGATAGGCGACGTTTCGGGTCGAGACCCTTCTTAATTGACTAGTTTTATGGATCAGTCACATCTCCCTCTCACTGGATTTGATCTTTCAGTCAAAGATACAGCATGGAAATCTAGTGAAAATAAGGGCATTTGATAATAGCATCTCATTCACTCATTCACTCATTCATTCATTTACTTCTGTCGCGGGCTGTGGGTCTGATTCACTGGAGATAGCGGAGTGGTCACTTACCGTTCACCGTGAGATACGTCCCTGTCCCATATGCCTCGCCACTGAGAGTTTTCACCTGACAGACGTACAGACCGGAATCGTTAATCCGCACGTTATTCAATTGTATAGAAGCGTCCATGTCTGTAGTCGGTGCATCCAGTGCTTTGAATCTGAAGACACGACCTCTGTACTCTCTGGTATAATTGGAAACAGACATCCCGTTTGTGGCTCCCTTGAACCAATGGTTGGCCCATATGTGATCCGTGGCGTTGTGACTACACGGGAGAATCACCGTGTCACCTTCAGTGGCCGCAATGGTGGACGTGTCCTGAATGACCGCGATCTTCTCAGCGACAACACCTGGGGGCGGCAAGCAAAGTCTACTTGGTACTTGGGACCCGCTGGTTACAATAGACAATATAGACCATGGACAATAGGTGCAGGAGTAGGCCATTAGGTCCTTCAATGCGATCATGGCTGATCATCCCCAATCAGTGCCCCGTTCCTGCCTTCTCCCCATATCCCCTGACTCCGCTATCTTTAAGAGCCCTATCTAGCTCTCTCTTGTAAGCATCCAGAGAAGTTGCCTCCATCATCCTCTGAGGCAGAGAATTGCACAGACTCGCAACTCTCTGGGTGAAAAAGTGTTTCCTCGTCTCCGTTCTAAATGACTTACCCCTTATTCTTAAACTGTGTGGCTCCTGGTTCTGGACTCCCCCAACATCGGGAACATGTTTCCTGCCTCTCGCTGTCCAAACCCTTAACAATAGAAACATAGAAATTAGGTGCAGGAGTAGGCCATTCAGTCCTTCGAGCCTGCACCGCCATTCAATATGATCATGGCTGATCATCCAACTCAGTATCCCGTACCTGCCTTCTCTCCATACCCTCTGATCCCTTTAGCCACAAGGGCCACATCCAACTCACTCTTAAATATAGCCAATGAACTGGCCTCAACTACCCTCTGTGGCAGAGAGTTCCAGAGACTCACCACTCTCTGTTTGAAAAAAGTCTTTCTCATCTCGGTCTTAAAGGATTTCCCCCTTATCCTTAAGCTGTGACCCCTTGTCCTGGACTTCCCCAACATCGGGAACAATCTTCCTGCATCTAGCCTGTCCAACCCCTTAAGAATTTTTGTAAGTTTCTATAAGATCCCCTCTCAATCTCCTAAATTCCAGAGAGAATAAACCGAGTCTATCCAGTCCTTTCTTCATAAGACAGTCCTGACATCCCAGGAATCAGTCTGGTGAACCTTCTCTGCACTCCCTCTATGGCAATAATGTCCTTCCTCAGATTTGGAGACCAAAACTGTACGCAATACTCCAGGTGTGGTCTCACCAAGACCCTGTACAACTGAAGTAGAACCTCCCTGCTCCTGTACTCAAATCCTTTTGCTATGAAAGCTAACATACCATTCGCTTTTTTCACTGCCTGCTGCACCTGCATGCCTACTTTCAATGACTGGTGTACCATGACACCCAGGTCTCGCTGCATCTCCCCTTTTCCTAATCGGCCACCATTTAAATAATAGTCTGCTTTCCTGTTTTTGCCACCAAAGTGGATAACCTCACATTTATCCACATTATACTGCAATCTTATATGTTTCAATGAGGTATCCACTCATCCTTCTAAACTCCAGAGTGTACAAGCCCAGCTGCTCTATTTCACTCAGCATATGACAGTCCTGCCATCCCGGGAATTAACCTTGTAAACCTACGCTCAATAGCAAGAATGTCCTTCCTCAAATTAGGGGACCAAAACTGCACACAATACTCCAGGTGAGCAGTCAAATACGGGACAAGGGGCAAAACCAATTTAGCCCAATATACGAGATGTCCCGCTAATACGGGACAGTTGGCAAAACCCTATTGCCTCCCCACGCCTCCTCGCCACCCCTCATCACCCCCCCCCCCCCCTCTTCCCAAGAGCGACCCAACTGAGAAACAGAAAGCCAACTCACCCGCGGCCACAGACAGGATCCACACAATGGCGCCTGGCCCCACCATCACTGGATAAACCACACGGGGAAAATGGAAATTCAGCGACCAGCTCCTGAGCCCATCCCCCCCACTCCCCCCCCCCCCCCCCCCCAACACCCCTATCCCGGATGAACCATTCGCGACCCGACCTGCAAAAGGCTTGGGGTGATGGAATTGTGATTTGTATTCTCCGTCACCCCCAACTGAGGCGGTGGAGTCGCGGCCTCGCAGCGCCAGAGACCCGGGTTCCATCCCGACTGCGGCCGCGGTTTCGGACCGCGTGGCTTTTTCTCCAGGTTCTCCGGTTTCCGCCCACACTCCAAAGACCGACCGGTTTGTGGTTTCATTGGCTTGTGAGAAATGTACATTGTCCCCAGTGTGCGTGTGTGTGTGTGTGTGTGTGTGTGTGTGTGTGTGTGTGTGTGTGTGTGTGTGTGTGTGTAGGGTAGTGTTGGTGTGCGGGGAATCGCTGGTCGGCGCGGACTCGGTGGGCTGAAGGGCCTGTTTCCGCGCTAATTGTCTGAACGAAACGAGGGTTTTGCAATCGCTCCCGGGCCTGTCCAAAGTGACCATTCACGGTCCAGGCATCAGGCAGTCGAGGCATTGGTCTGTGTCGACTGACTGGCCCTTTCCCAGAGTATTTAGTTTGTTTTTAGTTTGAGAGATAGAGCGTGGAAACAGGCCCTTAGGCCCACCGGGCCCACCACCTCGCACACCAACACTATCCTACACACACGATCACCCCGCACACCAGCACTCTAAGGTCGATTTACAATTTTTACCAAAGCCAATTAACCTACAAATCTCTACGTCTTAGGAGTGTGTGTGGGGGAAACCGGGGCACCCGGAGTAAACCCATGCGGGTCACTGGGAGAACGAGCAAACTCCGTACAGACAGCGCCCGTGGTCAGGATTGAACCCGGGTCTGTGGCGCCGTGAGGCGGCAACTCTACCGCTGCGCCACCGTGTCTCGCATAAAGATTCCCGGCGTCTGCAGTCTTTTGTGTCTCCGAGATACAGCCACACAATGAATACAGTACAGATGTCATTCTAAAGTCTACCTTTGTTAGAGTTGTGAGTCTTTCTCCCCTGCAGCGATCAAGCCTTGCTGGATGTACCTTGTATCTCCTGGTCGCGGCTCAAATCCGTCTCCCTTGTAGATGCCAACTGACTTTGCGTCCTCGCTCCAGCCTCCCCTCTCTCTCTCCATCCAATCTCACATCACACAACACGTGCGGGCTTGTAGGTTAATTGTCCCTGCTGTAAAATTGCCCCCGAGTGAGAAGATAGTGGTCGAGAAAGCGGGATAACACGAGGGACCTGTTTCCACGCTGTATCTCTCAACTGAACTAGCGTGTCCAAACCCTTAATAATCTTATATGTTTCAATAAGATATCCTCTCATCCTTCTAAACTCCAGAGTATACAAGCCCAGCCACTCCATTCTCTCAGCATATGACAGTCCCGCCATCCCGGGAATTAACCTGGTGAACCTACACTGCACTCCCTCAATAGCAAGAATGTCCTTCCTCAAATTAGGGGACCAAAACTGCACACAATACTCCAGGTGTGGTCTCACTAGGGCCCTGTACAACTGCAGAAGGACCTCTTTGCTCCTAGATTCTAATCACTTTGTGTCAGTTTAATTTTTATTCAACGTGGTGTCAGATGCTTTGAACTCACTCCTCGCCTAGTCGTTTTACCTTTATTTTAGTTTGGGTTTTTTTGTCCAGTTTGTGCGTTTACCATGGCGTCAGCACTTCACAAACCAGAGCCTTTGGTGTTTGACGGCGACCTCGCCGAGCGATGGGGCATCTTTGATGAAGATTTCACTGTGTATGTGCATGCGTTGCACGCTGCAGTCGCTCCGGATGTTCGTGCCTCTATTCTCCTTCACCTGGCAGGCACAGAGGCTGCTCGATGTGCCAGAAGATTTCATGATCAACCGGCCCAGTTCAATGCTGCTGATGTCCAGATTGTTCCGGCTGAATCCATTCAAGACCCTGAATGCCTGCTCATCAGGTTCCAACAGCTATGGGAGTTACGCATTCATCTTGTAATGGAGCGCCATGAATTCATTCGGACCAACCGGAGAAAACCCACGTGGGTCACGGGGAGAACGTACAAACTCCGCACAGACAGCTCCAGTGGTCAGGATCGAACCAGGATCTCCGGCGCTGTGAGGCAGCAACTCTACCGCTGCGCCACCGTGCCGCCCTTAGGTTGACGTTGAGAGGGTAAACGAGTAACAGGAACCTGAAGGGCAACTTTATTCACACATAGAATGGTGGGTGAGTGGAACAAGCTGCCAGAGGAGGTAGGTGAGGCAAGTCATAAGTGATAGGAGCAGAATTAGGCCATTCGGCCCATCTAGTCTACTCTGCCATTCAATAACGGCTGATCACGGCGGCGTAGCGGTAGAGTTGCTGCCTCACAGCGCTGGAGGCCCGGGTTCGATCCAGAATACGGCCGCTGTCTGTGCAGAGTTTGCAGGTTCTCCCCATGCTAAAAAAGCTACTTCTAATGCCCACAACGCCCACAACGTGACGGATCTCAAGAACGGGACAAAACACGGGGTAAGTCGTGTATTTTGCATATAAACTTGCTTCTTGGGATGGCTTTAATCAAATATTTCGTTGCAAAAATGTGATTTGGGCCCCATACGAAACGGCAGTGTTTTTCCCGCTGATATGGAGTTCAAATTCACCGCAAATGCATCGTTCCAATTGTGAGGGATAAAGTGATTAAACCCCACTATTGTAAGGGGCTTTAAAGAGGATTCAAACCGATAGAGGCCAGGGAGAGGGTTCTGACACAGCTGTGTATAAAAGTTACCAGACCCATCCTTGAGTAAGAAGTGATAGCATTGTATAGCGGTAGAAGGGAGTGATGTAGATAGATTCCTATCAGTAGAAGGGAGTGATAGATGGGACCCTTGTCACTATAGCTTAGCTTTAGTGCTGATATAGGAGAACTGAGAGAGTTCACTTGGAGGTGAGTAAAACTAGGGCAGGTCATGGACAACTGAGCATGCTTAATAAAATGAATATTACAACACACCCCTGGTCAAGAAATTGCTCATTACCATGCACATGTCTGGACATGCGATGTATGATGTGGGAGGTACTGGAGGGACGTACCTACAGATTGTGCACCTCAGTGTCTGATTGGAGGGGGTCAAAGGAGGGGAGGTTGGATGTAGACTTGTGTGTATAAAGGGGGTTTACCCTTCTGACTTCGGTGTGTCTCACCAGAAGTCAGAAAGGCACCCGACTCTGCAGACTCGCAACTAAAGAATCTCTTGCTTCCACGATTTAGTCTTTGAGTAGTGATTGTGAGCACATCGCATATCTCACACAATCGATCGCATTCCAGAAAAAACCCACGCAAGATGATTTAAATGCTCTTTTTTATGGACAATCATGTCATAAGAGCATCTATAGTTTGTGTGATTGTCTACCCATAGTCAATATTTTTTATACAAAATCTCAGTTTTAGTCCCATGTATAGTGCAAAAAAATTTTTTTTTAATCATATTGAGTGGATGTTTCTAGATTAATTTATGGGAATTAAACATCAAATTCCTTCCATCTGGCATATGAATTCATGACAGTGAGATTTAAAAATCATGTTATACTGTGAATTCTTGTGTGAATGGGATTATTTTGTTATTTGGATACTTAGGCTATTAAAAAAAAATCCTTTTCTTAAGAAATGGAATCTGCAGGACATTCTTAATGGGAAAGTAGTGGGCAGATAGGCATGTCATGTGTGGTTTGAAGAGCAAAACCTTGTAGATTACAATGCCAAAATTGAAAAGTTGAGGAAAAATAAGGTGTACAGAGTTACTTATTGGTTACAATCTGAGGAGTATGATGATGCTACTGGTTATGACATGCCAATGTTGCTGCTAGCAACTGATCTTCTCCATAAAGACTTGGTTTATTGCTAGAAATTGTAATTTATTTACCTATGTTACGGACTTACAGCATATGATACAATAATATTAAAGTTCTGGTCTTGAGAATATCACACTATTGAATTTTCAAGGCAGTCTGGGTGTTTATTACTATTTCCGTCACAACGGTCAATTTTGTAATTGACTACAATTAGGTAATTGACTAATTATATGCTTTAATTTCAGGTCATCCAAGTAAGATGTTTTATATTTGTTTCAGAATGGGGCACAGTTGGGGGAGGGTTGCCACGACTCGCGCCACAACGGGGCTCTCTGGCATCACAATGGGAACCCCTCAGCCGCGCCTGCGCAGTTGGAGGCTATAGGTCAGTGGTGGAATATTTTGATTGGGAATGGGGCCCAACGGGTCCGCACTTGGTCTAGTACATATTACTAAAACTCTCATCTTGCTTGTTTTTACGCGTGCACATGTGTTTCGGAAACTCCGCCAAAACGGTACACGATGGCGCTACAATTCCTGGTCCACCTTTGTTCTGGGGTGTACTGTGGCAATCTTTGTTCAGATTGATGTTATATTTTACACGTTATTGACATCTTAAACTTTACAAAAAACACTTTTTGAACCACTTTTCCACTTGCACTGCCAAATGACGTCACAATGGGTTCCCGAATCACAAATACATAAAAAATCGCGTTTAAAAAAACCAACTCAGTTTTATTCAAATTCTTGGGGGGAGGTTTCATTTACAAAAATCATTGTGATTTTCATTGTGGGGAGTGGGATAGCGGAGAGGATTCATTTACAATAAAAGCATCATGATTTTCATTGGGGGCTGGGATAGGGGGGAGTTGAGCAGTGGGGAACGGGGATTAGAGGGAGAGAAAGGGGTAGGGAGGGGAGAGGGAAGGAGGGGAAAGTGGGGGAGGTGAGAAAGGATAGTGGGGGGAGAGGGAGCGGAGGGAGGGAGTGGGGGATAAGATGGAGAGGAGGCTGTGTGGGAGGTAAGGAGGAAGAGTGGGTGAGTGGGATGCGGGGAGGTGAGGAGTGGGGGAGCAGGGAGATAGAGGGAGAGGAGGGGTTAGGGAGAGGAGAGGGGTTATGGAGGGAGGGGGGAGGGACTGAGGGTAGGGGAAAGGAGAGGGAGGGAGAGGTGAGGGAGGGAGCGGGGGAGGGGAGGACGAGAGGGGAAAGAAAAGGGAGGATAGAAGGGAGTGCTGGGGATGAGGGGGAATGGAGGAGGATAGGGGCAGGAAGAGGGATGGTGAGGTAATGGAGGAGGGGGGAAGAGGGAGGATGGAGGGAGGGAAGTGCTGAGGGATGAGGGGGAATGGAGGGGGATAGGGGCAGAAGAGGATGGTGAGGTAATGGAGGAGGGGGGAAGAGGGAGGAGGGAGGGTGGGGGTGAGGGGAGGAAGCAGAGGGGGGTTGGTGGAGGCTGGGGAGAGGGAGGATAATGGAGGAGGGGACTAGGGAACTGAAGAGGGAGAGTGCGATGCGTTCACATTGATCTTATATTTTACAGGTTATCGCCATTTTGAACTTTAAAAACGTCGCAGTCTCGCTCACACTTGCCGGCCGCGCCTGCGCAGTTGGGGGAGCGTTGCCGTGACTCACGTCACAACGTGACCTGCGCAGTTGTGGGAGCGTTGCCGTGACTCGCGTCACAACGTGACCTGCGCAGTTGGGGGAGCGTTGCCGTGACTCGCGTCACAACGTGACCTGCACAGTTGGGGGAGTGTTGCCGTGACTCGCTTCACAACTTGACCTGCGCAGTTGTGGGCTATGGGTCAGTGGTGGAATATTGCGTTGGGGGACGGGGCCCAACGGGTCCACACTTGGTCTAGTCCACACTGTCCAAGCGTTTCAATATTCGGTAAGTTTCAATGAGGTCGCCCCCCCCCCCCCCCAATTCTTCTAAACTCCAGCGAGTACAGGCCCAGTGCCGTCAATCGAGATGAGGAGGAATTTCTTCAACCAGAGGGTAGTGAATCTGCTGAAACGGAGATTGACAGGTTCTTGATTAGTAAAGGAGTCAAAGGTTACGGGGAGCAGGCAGGAGAATGGGGTTGAGAGGGAAGAGAGATCGATCGTGATTGAACAGCGGAGCAGACTCGATGGGCCGAATGGCCACATTCTGCTCCAATGACATGAACTTATCAAGAGATTCAAGATTCAAGAGAGTTTATTATCATGTGTCCCAGATAGGACAATGAAATTCTTGCTTTGTTTCAGTTCAACTGAAAATTGCAGGCATAAATACAGAACAGATCAGTGTATCTATATACCATAGACCATATATGTACACACATAAATAACCAGATAAAGTGCAATGGGCTATTAACGTTCAGAGTTTTGTTTGAGTTTAATAGCCTGATGGCTGTGGGGAGGCAGCTATTCCTGAACCTGGATGTTGCAGATTTCAGGCTCCTGTACCTTCTACCTGAATGCAGCGGGGAGATGAGTGTGTGGCCAGGATGGTGTGGGTCCTTGATGATGCTGCCAGCCTTTTTGAGGCAGCGACTGCGATAGATCCCCTCGATGGTGGGGAGGTCGGAGCCGATGATGGACTGGGCAGTGGGTCACAACTGTTTGCAACTTATGAACGAATGAAAGCAAATTCTTACAAATAACAGAATGAACCAAATAACAGCAGTAACCAAAATGTCCACAAAATCCAAGGCAATCCATTAGATATCTGGTTTACACTGAAGATAGACACCAAATGCTGGAGTAACTAGAACGGTTGGGGGGAGGGACTCAAATAGAGAAAGCCAGTAGACAGGGTCTGAGGCAGGAGGCAGAGAAGGGAAGAATTCAGACCCAACATGTAGGGGGGAAAGAAGAAAAAAATAATAAACAGAGAATCAGAGGTGGTGGGTTTCCAGGGCAAACATCAAAAGGGACCACTTGTCAACATAATTGTATAAGGAGTAAGAGTGTTGTAAAAACAAGCCTGAAGGCTTTGTGTCTCAATGCAAGGAGCATTCATAATAAGGTGGACAAGTTGAATGTGCAGATAGCTATTAATGGCTATGCTATAGTTGGGATCACGGAGACATGGCTCCAGGGGGACCAAGGCTGGGAGCTGAACATCCAGGGATATTCAATATTCAGGAGGGATAGACAGAAAGGAAAGGGAGGTGGGGTAGCGTTGCTGGTGAGAGAGGAGATTAATGCAATAGAAAGGAAGGACATTAGCTTGGAGGATGTGGAATCGATATGGGTAGAGCTGCGAAACTCTAAGGGACAGAAAACACTAGTGGGAGTTGTGTACAGGCCACCTAACAGTAGGAGTGGAGTTGGGGATGGCATCAAACAGGAAATTAGAAATGCGTGCAACAAGGGTAAAACAGTTATAATGGGTGACTTCAATCTACATATAGATTGGGTGAATCAAGTGGGCAGGGGTGCTGAGGTAGAGGATTTCTTGGAATGTATGCGGGATAGTTTTCTAAACCAACATGTTGAGGAACCAATGAGAGAGCAGGCTATTCTAGACTGGGTATTGAGTAATGAGGAAGGGTTAGTTAGCAGTCTTGTTGTGCGTGGCCCCTTGGGCAAGAGTGACCATAATATGGTTGAGTTCTTCATTAGGATGGAGAGTGACATAATTACGTCAGAAACAAAGGTTCTGAACTTAAACAAAGGTAACTTTGAAGGTATGAGACGTGAATTGGCCAAGATAGACTGGCAAGTGATTCTTAAAGGGTTGACAGTGGATGTGCAATGGAAGGTATTTAAAGACTGCATGGATGAACTACAACAATTGTTCATCCCAGTTTGGCAAAAGAATAAATCAGGGAAGGTAATGCATCCATGGATAACAAGGGAAATCAGGGATAGTATAAAAACAAAAGATGAAGCACACAAATTAGCCAGAAAAAGCAGCCTACCAGAGGACTGGGAGAAATTCAGTCCAGCAGAGGAGGACAAAGAGCTTAATTAGGAAAGGAAAAATAGATTATGAAAGAAAACTGGCAGGGAACATAAAAACTGACTGCAAAAGTTTTTATAGATATGTGAAGAGAAAGAGATTAGTTAAGACAAATGTAGGTCCCTTGCAGTCAGAAACAGGTGAATTGATAATGGGGAACAAGGACATGGCAGACCAATTGAATAACTACTTTGGTTCTGTCTTCACTAAGGAAGACATAAATAATCTGCCGTAAATAGCAGGGGACCGGGGATGAAATAAGGTGGAGGAACTGAGTGAAATCCATGTTAGCCGGGAAGTGGTGTTGGGTAAATTGAATGGATTAAAGGCCGATAAATCCCCAGGGCCAGATAGTCTGCATCCCAGAGTACTCAAGGAAGTAGCCACAGAAATAGTGGATGAATTAGTGATAATTTTACAAAACGCCTTAGATTCTGGAGTAGTTCCTGAGGATTGGAGGGTAGTTAATGTAACCCCACTTTTTAAAAAAGGAGGGAGAGAGAAATCGGGAAATTACAGTCCAGTTAGTCTAACATCAGTAGTTGGGAAAATTATGGGATTAAAGATGGGATAGCAGTACATTTGGAAAGTGGTGAAATCATTGGACAAAGTCAGCATGGATTTACGAAAGTTAAATCATGTCTGACGAATCTTATAGAATTTTTCGAGGATGTAACTAGTAGAGTGGATAAGGGAGAACCAGTGGATGTGTTATATCTAGACTTTCAGAAGGCTTTCGACAAGGTCCCACATAAGAGATCAGTATTGATGTGGATAGAGAACTTGCTGGCAGATAGGAAGCAAAGGGTAGGACTAAACGGGTCATTTTCAGAAAGGCAGGCAGTGACTAGTGGGGTACCGCAAGGCTCAGTGCTGGGACCCCAGCTATTTACAATATGTATTAATGATTTGGACGAGGGAATTGAATGCAACATCTCCAAGTTTGCAGATGACACTAAGCTGGGGGTAGTGTTAGGTGTGAGGAGAATGCAAGGAGGCTGCAAGGTGACTTGGATAGGCTGGGTGAGTGGGCAAATGCATGGCAGATGCAGTATAATGTGGATAAATGTGAGGTTATCCACTTTGGTGGCAAAAACAGGAGGGAGACTCTTATCTGAATGGTGGCAAATTAGGAAAAGGGGAGATGCAACGAGACCTGGGTGTCATGGTACACCAATCATTGAAAGTAGGCATGCAGGTGCAGCAGGCAGTGAATAAAGCAAATGGTATGTTAGCATTCATAGCAAAAGGATTTGAGTATAGGAGCAGGGAGGTTCTACTGCAGTTGTACAGGGTTTTGGTGAGACCACACCTGGAATATTGCATACAGTTTTAGTCTCCAAATCTGAGGAAAGACATTCTTGCCATAGAGGGAGTACAGAGAAGGTTCACCAGACTGATTCCTGTGATGTCAGGACTTTCATTTGAGGAAAGACTGGATAGATTTGGCTTGTACTTGCTAGAATTTAGAAGACTGAAGGGGGGTTGGGGGGGGGGGGGGGATCTTATAGAAACTTACAAAATTCTTAAGGGGTTGGATAGGCTAGAATCCTCAGGGGTTCCATAGGGACCACAGTTTGGCAAACTAAAATTGTTAGAAATAAAGGATTTTCAGTATTATATGCATATTATTTGGAATGCACTTTTTGAGGCAGACAATCTTGGAAAGGGGGGGAATGACATTCTGACATATGGTGAAAGGGGTGCATGGGGCAAACAAGGTTGAGAACCACTGGGCTAGATGCAGGAAGATTGTTCCAGATGTTGGGGAGGTCCAGAACAAGGGGTCACAGTCTAAGGATAAGGGGGAATTCCTTTAGGACCGAAATGAGGAAAACATTTTTCACACAGAGAGTGGTGAGTCTGTGGAATTCTCTGCCACAGAAGGTAGTTGAGGCCAGTTCATTGGTTATATTTAAGATGGAGTTAGATGTGGCCCTTGTGGCTAAAGGGCCACATCTAAAGGGGTATGGAGAGAAGGCAGGTACAGGATACCGAGTTGGATGATCAGCCATGATCATATTGAATGGCGGTGCAGGCTCGAAGGGCCGAATGTCAAAGTCATGTCAAAAGTCAAAAGAGTTTATTGTCATGTGTCCCTGACAGGACAATGAAATTCTTTCTTTGCATAGCATAATGTCCTACTCCTGCACCTATTTTCTATGTTTCTATGTAACTCAGCGGGCCAGGCAGCATCTCTGGAGAAAAGGAATGGGTGACGTTTCGGAGGTTTTTGTCAGTTTCGACCATTAGCGAGACTGACAAAAACCTCCGGGAACCGCACGGAAACCTTGGGTGGGGCGCAAAGTCTCCAGAGGTTTCCGTTCAGCTTTGTCTGCCCCGAATCGTGGGGCTTGAATCAGCCCGTTCGCGGGGCCTTTCATCACCCGGTGCAGCTTAAAATCGGCCGGCGGGGGCTTCAACATCGGGAGCCTCGATCGCCTTGATGCAGCAATTTGATTTTCAGCTGAGCCGGGCGATGAAAGGCCCCGCGAACGGGCCGATTCAGCCCTTAGAAAGCGTCTGATACCCGCTTGGATCTTTCAGAAGCTACAATGTGATAAATAATACAAACAAATAAAACTGAAGCAAATAAAGGCAAACAGAAGAACCAACCTTGGAGGGGGGGCGAGAGAGAGAGAGAGGGATGGGAAAATCATACTAAATAACGTGAGTAACCGTGAATGAGGGACATACCTGCAAGCCAGCCAGGACACCTGTTCAACCGGATCCCTTAATGACCTAACCCGTTTAAATCCGATATCCATTTAAATCTTTCCCATCCACCAATACATCCAATTAGTTCAAATGGTAATTGTACCCGCATCAGACAGCTTTAAGAAATTCTCCGTGAATACCTTCAGTAATACTTGAAGGTGAAAACACAATTGGTGACACATCGTGTTAATAAGATGTTAACAGAGGCATTTAACAAGTGTCTAACAGTGACACCCCCACTATCTCGCGGAAAGCAGAGATTTTAATAGATTTTTTTTCAACAAATTTCAAAATCTGGATTTTGATCACCACCTCTCAGAACATGGGAAGGACATGTCTCTCTACACCCCCCCCCCCCAGGATTTCTGCCCATGACGGCAAGCAAAGTCTACTTGGTACTTGGGACCCTCTGGTTACATGGACACTCAGGGGCTCGACCCGAGACCTCGCCTGTCCATGTTCTCCAGAGATGCTGACTGGCCCGCTGAGCTACTCCAGCACTTTGTGTAATCTTGTGTACAAGTCATAGAGTGATGACACAGCATGGAAACAGGCCATCCCCCCGGCCCAACTTACCCACACCGACCAACATGTTGCATCTACACTAGTCCCACCTGGCCCATATCCCTCCAAACCCATCCTGTCCATGTACCTGCACAAGGTAGACCCAAAATGCTCGGGTAACTCAGCGGGACAGGCAGCATCTCTGTAGAGTAGGAATGGGCGATGTTTCGGGTCGAGACCCTTCTTCAGACTGATGTCAGGGGAGTGGGCGGGACAGAGATAGTATGTAGTCGGAGACAGGAAGACTGGTGGGAGAACTGGGAAGGGGAAGGGGCTGGGGAGAGAGGGAAAGCAAGGGCTGTCTGAAGTTAGAGAAGTCAATGTTCATACCACTGGGGTGTAAACTACCCAAGCGAAATATGAGGTGCTGCTCCTCTAATCTGCACTGGGCCTCACTCTGACAATGGAGGAGGCCCAGGACAGAAAGATCAGATTGGGAATGGGAGGGGGAGTTGAAGTGCTGAGCCACCGCGAGATCAGGTGGGTTAAGACGGACTGAGCGGAGGTGTTCAGCGAAACGACCGCCGAGACTGCGCTTGGTCTGGCCGATGTAGAGAGGTTTACACCCCAGCGGTGTGAACATTGACTTCTCCAACTTCAGGTAGCCCTTGCTTTCTCTCCCCATCCCCTACCCCTTCCCAGTTCTCCCGCCAGTCTCACTGTCTCTGACTATATTCTATATTTTTCCAGCCCACTCCCCTGGCACCAGTCTGAAGAAGGGTCTCGACCCGAAACGTCGCCCATTCCTTCTCTCCAGAGATGCTGAGTTACTCCAGCATTTTGTGTCTGCCTTTGATTTAAACCGGCATCTGCAGTTCTTTCATACGCATGTACCTGTCCAAATGTCTATTAAATGGCATGACAGCACCTGCCTCAACGACCTCCTCCAGCAGCTCGTTCCCTATATCTATCACACTTTGTGTAAGGATAGTTTCCCGCTGGGGTTCTTGATAATGCCTCTCTCCTACCCTCACCTCACATTGTAAGCCACAGAGTGATACAGCGTGGAAACACGCCCGTTCCACCAACTTCTCCACAGCGACCAACACTGTTTGGTTTATGTGGGGGGAGGAGGGAGGGGATCGGGGAAAAGCTTTTTTCAAGTTCCCAACCTTCCCGGAGATGCGATTGATTTTCGGATCGCATTCTCCGGGCCCTGCGGCCTACCATCGCTGGACCCTGCGGCCAGACTATTATTTAAATGGTGGCCGATTAGGAAAAGGGGAGATGCAGCGAGACCTGGGTGTCATGGTACACCAGTCATTGAAAGTAGGCATGCAGGTGCAGCAGGCAGTGAAAAAAGCGAATGGTATGTTAGCTTTCATAGCAAAAGGATTTGAGTACAGGAGCAGGGAGGTTCTACTTCAGTTGTACAGGGTCTTGGTGAGACCACACCTGGAGTATTGCGTACAGTTTTGGTCTCCAAATCTGAGGAAGGACATTATTGCCATAGAGGGAGTGCAGAGAAGGTTCACCAGACTGATTCCTGGGATGTCAGGACTGTCTTATGAAGAAAGACTGGATAGACTCGGTTTATACTCTCTGGAATTTAGGAGATTAAGAGGGATCTTATAGAAACTTACAAAATTCTTAAGGGGTTGGACAGGCTAGATGCAGGAAGATTATTCCCGATGTTGGGGAAGTCCAGGACAAGGGGGTCACAGTTTAAGGATAAGGGGGAAATCCTTAAGACCGAGATGAGAAAGACTTTTTTCACACAGAGAGTGGTGAGTCTCTGGAACTCTCTGCCACAGAGGGTAGTTGAGGCAGTTCATTGGCTATATTTAAGAGTGAGTTGGATGTGGCCCTTGTGGCTAAGGGGATCAGAGGGTATGGAGAGAAGGCAGGTACGGGATACTGAGTTGGATGATCAGCCATGATCATATTGAATGGCGGTGCAGGCTCGAAGGGCTGAATGGCCTACTCCTGCACCTAATTTCTATGTTTCTATGTTTCTATGTACCATCGCTGGAGCTGGAGGCCGCCTCGGACTGTCGTGAGCCCCACGGCGGGGCGCGGGCTTAACATCGGAGCGGGCCCCATGCAGGGGATCGCTCCCACCGCGGACTTACCACCAACGCCTCGCAGTCTACGGGAGAGGCCGGGTCGGGAGCTCCAACGTCGCGGAAGGTTCGACCAGCCCCGACGCGAGGTTCGATCGCCCGGCGCGGGGGAGCTGACATCCCCCCGATGCTGGAGCTGAACGCCTCGACGCGGAGGGCCCGAACGCCGCCGGCTACGGGAGCCAAGACCGTCCCGTCAAAAGGGGGCTCGAGGCCCTAGAGCGCGGAAGAACTGAAGGAAGGGACTTGAACTTTATTTCGCCTTCCATCACAGTGAGGAATGTGTAGGAGTCACTGTGGTGGGTGTGGGTGTGTTTTTGAAGTGATCTGTTGCTTTTGACTGACCGGGCCCAATGAAATTCCTCATCTGCTGCGAAACACACGTGGCAAATAAAGTGTCGATTCCGATTCTGGAGCAGAATAGTTAACGAGGCCACCCGCAAAGCACCCAAATGAGACTTTATTACAAACATCTACACCAATGCAAGCGGGAACAAGTTCTACAGAGATGCGTCAAAAGTAATTTAATATATATTAGTGTAAAAATCTCTTTGTAAAATATTTACACACCTCCCCCCCCCAGAATCCAGGACAATTTGATTCCAGCGTGACATAAAAAGAAAAAAAGACCATTAACATCTCATTGTACTCGATATCATTCAAACTATACGACACCATAATCCTTATCACCTATAATCTTTACCGAGCACAGTCGTCGCCGTACGTTCACTGGTTCAAGAACAAATGGCTACCAGATGCCGGGTTTTCAAGGCAGGATGGTTTCAGGGGCCTGTCCCACTTGGCCGTCATTCGCGCCTCATATGTAAAATAGGTTGACGTGATGGCGACGCATGGTTACGCACGGTGACTTAACCATGCGTCACCACGCGATACACGTGAGACGTCGGGACACCAATGTGTCGGCGTGCGTACGCGATACGTCGCGCAGGGATTTCGTCACACTACGAAATCCTGGAGAGCCGCTCGATACCGCGCGCAACTCCACGCCTCTCCATGCGCCCGTCCCGTGCTACCCACACGCCCCCGCGCCTCGCAACATGTCGACCTATTTCACGTATGACGCGTAACTGAGGCGCAAATGCCGGCCAGGTGGGACAGGCCCTTAAGGTCCCTGTTCAGCAGTGGGATTCAGTTGGTTCCTTCGTTTACTGTGACGTGTGCTGAGGTGTCGTTCGGGCAGATGGGGTTCGTCAGCCTGGGAAGGCAGTCCATCCAGGAGAGGGAAAACCTCCACTGCCTTATGGCCATATCCAGTCATGGAAAAAAGGCTCCTGGGAGTAAACCTCAAGACAATTTGCAGGAAAAATGTTCCCAATGTTGGGCGAGCCCAGAACCAGGGGCCACACACACTTAGAATATAGGGGAGGCCATTTAAGACTGAGGTGAGAAAAAAAACTTATTCACCCAGGGAGTTGTGAACTTGTGGAATTCCCTGCCGCAGAGGGCAGTGGAGGCCAAATCACTGGATGGATTTAAGAGAGAGTTAGATAGAGCTCTAGGGGCTAATGGAATCAAAGGATATGGGGAGAAGGCAGGCACGGGTTATTGATTGGGGACGGTCAGCTGTGCTCACATCGCCATTCAAAGTGATCGTGGCTGATCATCCCCAATCAGTACCCCGTTCCTGCCTTCTCCCCATATCCCCGACTCCGCTATCTTCAAGAGCCCTGTCTAGCTCTCTCTTGAAAGTATCCAGAGAACCGGCCTCCACCGCCCTCTGAGGCAGAGATTTCCACAGACTCGCAACTCTCTGTGAGAAAAAGTGTTTCCTCGTCTCCGTTCTAAATGGCTTAACCCTTATTCTTAAACTGTGTTGGCCCTGGTTCTGGACTCCCCCCAACACCGGGAACATGTTTCCTGCCTCCAGAGTGTCCAAACCCTTAATAATCTCACATGAGGTAACTGCCATTCACCTCCTTGGTGACCCTCGGACTATCCTTGATCGGACTCTGCTGGCTTTACTTTGCACTAAACGTTATTCCCTTATCATGTATCTATACACTGTGAATGGCTCGATTGTGATCGTGTGTTGCCTTTCTGCTGACTGGGTGGGCATGCAACAAACGCTCTTCACCGTACCTCGGTACACGTGACAGGAAACAAAACAAGAAGGATTCGTAGAAGGCTCCAGACGTCTTTCACGTTGAAGCTTTAGAGGTCAAATTACATTTCTGACACCAGTGTGGAGGTGACCAGTGTACACAGATTAAAACCAATATCCCCAGCACCAAAAGATGAAACTATTACCCAATGTTCAAGAAAGAACTGGAGATACTGGAAAAATCGAAGGTAGACACATAAATGCTGGAGAAACTCAGCGGGTGAGGCAGCATCTCTGGTGAGAAGGAATAGGTGACGTTTCGGGTCGAGACCCTTCCTCAGATGTGGAGGTGGGTGTGTGGGGGGGTGAAGAAAGGAAGAGGCAGAGACAAGTTGGCTGTGGGGGAGCAGGGAAGGGGAGGGGAAGGGGAGGGAGAAAGCAGGGATTACCTGAAATTGGAGAAGCCAATGTTCAAATGTTTAGGCAGTCCCTGCTCTCTCCCTCCTTCCCCTCCCTTTCCCAGCCCTCCCTCAGCCCACTGTCTCCGCCTCCTGCTTTCTTCTCCCCCACGTGTGGGAGGAAACCGAAGATCTCCAGCTCAATTGAAGAAAGGAAGAGGCAAAGACAGTGGGCTGCGGGGGAGCTGGGAAGGGGAGGGGAAGGAAGGAGAAAGCAGGGACCACCTGAAATTGGAGAAGACAATGTTCAAATGTTTAGGTAGTACCTGCTTTCTCTCTCCTTCCCCCCCCGTCGCCTATATTTCCTTCGCTCCATAGATGCTGCCTCACCCGCTGAGTTTCTCCAGCATTTTTGCCCGCCTCCTGCTTCCTATAGTAGTCAGGTGCACATATTCAGTAGTTAGGTCATCTCCGATGCTGCTCAATTGCCATTGTGTGGTGGTGGTGGGTGGGTCATCTAATGGAAGGCAAGCACTCGGGTGTCACCAGACACAAAGGCCAGTTCGTGAGACACAAAGTCTTCCCGCTGTGGGAAAGCAGCAGGCAAGCTCCCCGATCCAATTTACGTTCAATCAACGGAGTTTGACCCAAACCATCTCCAACAGTAGTCCTTCCGTTAGGTCGCAAGGAGCCATTTTGGAGACGTGTTGTCCAGTCGACTGCAAGTCTTGCTGCAGATACAATAGTGGCTGAGGTGACACCTCCTCGTTGGCAGATGGGGCCGGCTGATCGAGTCTGCTTGTCGCCCGTCCAGTGATGTTCCAGACAGGGAAGGAATTCCACGCTGCAGGAATTTACCTCGGCCCGTCGGAAGTTCATCCCGCAATCCCGGGAGCTCAACGCGTGGTTTTGGGACGGGAGATTTGCCACCTTCACGTGGTCCGCCCTGTTTCGACGAATGCAATCAACCTGGCGTGCACGTTGAACCAAATAAGATCAAACAGAACAAGTTGTCCTTTAGGCTGTGCACGCCATACGCCACAAGACGAGGAAGCGTTCAGTTTCATTTTTTTCCAGTTCAGAGACACAGCGCGGGAGCAAGCCCCTTCGGCCCATCCAGTCCGCACCGGCCATCGATCCATGCACACCAACACTATCCTACACGCACACACACACACACACACACACACTGGGGACAATTTCACGTTTACACCAAGCCAATTAACCTGCAAAACCTGTACTGCTTTGGAGTGTGGGAGGAAACCACCAAAGATCTCGGAGAAAACCCGCGCAGATCGCAAGGAGCACGTGCAAACTCCGCAGTCGTTTTTTTTTTTTGCGCAGTCCGCGGGCACTGCCACTTTTCATTTCACTGCACGTCTCGCATGCGTATGTGGCGAATAAACCTGGCTTGCCTCGACTGGACAGGCAGCACCCCCGTGGTCGGGATCGAACCCGGGTCTCTGGCGCTGGGAGGCAGGAACTCTACCCCTGCGCCACCAAGAGCGCCCAGTAGATTCGAGTTACGCTGGGGCTTGCACCGTGGGCGATCCTAGTGGGAGCTGGAGTGAACGGCCACAGTTTTCGACTCGTGAACCCAGGAAACATAAACTGCAACGCTCCCGCTCTCCAGAACCCACGCATGCACGCATACTATATAATTACGCGCACGCATTTACACACCTGCACACACACACACATCCATGCACACTCAATTACACCTGCATACATACCATTCGATCTATCTTTCCCTCCTAAACCACATTCCCTTGCCTTCGCCCCATAGCCCATGACAGTACAGTTCTTGATTAGTGCGGGTGTCAGAGGTTATTTGGACAAGGCAGGGGAATGGGGTTAGGAGGGAGAGAGATATCAGCCATAATTGGTCCCCTAATTTGAGGAAGGACATTCTTGCTATTGAGGGAGTGCAGCGAAGGTTCACCAGGTTAATTCCCGGGATGGCGGGACTGTCGTATGCTGGGAGAATGGAGCGGCTGGGCTGGTACACTCTGGAGTTTAGAAGGATGAGAGGGCATCTTATTGAAAAATATATAAGATTATTAAGTGTGTGGACACGCTAGAGGCAGGAAACATGTTCCCGATGTTGGGGGGAGTCCAGAACCAGGGGCCACACAGTTAAGAATAAGGGGTAAGCCATTTAGAACGGAGACGAGGAAACACTTTTTTCTCACAGAGTTGTGAGTCTGTGGAATTCTCTGCCTCAGAGAATTCCACGGTGGAGGGAGATTCTCTGGATACTTTCAAGAGGGAGCTACATAGGGCTCTTAAAGATAGCGGAGTCAGGGGATATGGGGAGAAGGCAGGAACGGGGTACTGATTGGGGATGATCAGCCATGATCAAACTGATCAGTTCTGTTCTGTATTTATTTATGCCGACTATATTCTGTTGTGCTGAAGCAAAGCAAGAATTCCATTGTCCTATCTGGGACACAAGGCAATAAACTCTCTTGAACCTTGAATCTTGATCATATTGAATGGCGGTGCTGGCTCGAGGGGCCGAATGGCCTACTCCTGCACCTATTGTCTATTGTCTATATATATACAGACACACACACACACTCTGTATATAGACACGTGCACACATTTACAAGCATGGGTGCACACATGTATGTATACTCCCCAAAATGTACACTAATTTATGGGCGCACACACACACATATGCACCAGATATCCATGTGTACACGTGCGCAGGCATACACTCTGTATATATACACACATACACACATTTACAAGCATACATGCACACATCCGTGTATACTCATCCAAATGTACACCCATGTATAGGCCCACACACACACACACACCATACGTGTACAGGCAATGTGAGCACATGTGTACACATTTACAAGCACACACACGCACACATTCTGTAAATACACCTGCACACATTTACAAGCATGCATGCACACATCCATGTATTCTCAGCCAAATATACACATGTACACTAATTTACACACTCACAAACATATGCACCGTATACACGTGTACACACATTCAAGCATGTGTTCACACATCCTTGTATACTCACACAAATATACACATGTACACTCATTCACACACACCCAAACATATGATTTGATCTGATTTGATACTAAATTTATTACACCATATCCACTTGTGCACACATCCGCAGGCATACACACACTTTTCCATGTGTCCTCACGCAAATATATACACATGTACACTCATTTACAGGCACACACACACACACACAAACCGCTATGCAGAGGTACATAACACATACACAGAAACATCATTGATAAAATCACTTGCATACATCTACCCAAATGCACACAGGCTAACAGAGGTCTGGGTTGCATTGGCAGCTGTATGAATACAGGCAGAACGTAGCAACAAAGAACTGCAAAGTTGGTTTACACCAAAGATAGGCACAGAGTGCTGGAGTAACTCAGCGGGTCAGGCAGCATCTGTGGAGAACATGGATAGGCGATGTTTCACAGAGTGCTGGAGTAACTCAGCGGGTGGGTCAGGCAGCATCTGTTGAGAACATGGATAGGTGACGTTTCACAGAGTGCTGGAGTAACTCAGCGGGTCAGGCAGCATCTGTGGAGAACACGGATAGGTGACGTTTCACAGAGTGCTGGAGTAACTCAGCGGGTGGGTCAGGCAGCATCTGTGGAGAATCTGTGGGGGGGGGGGGGGGGGAAACGGGACCCTGTGAGTGTGACACAGATACTCAGACTCCCCATCTCACATCAGGACGAAACGCAACCACACGCAGTCAGTAGGACTCGCACATTCCAAAGACGTGCAGGTTTGTAGGTTCATCGGTATCATTGTAAATTGTCCAACTCTGGGGTTTAGAAGGATGAGGAAGGACATTGTTGCTACTGAGGGAGTGCAGCGTAGGTTCACCAGGTTAATTCCCGGGATGGCGGGACTGTCATATGCTGAGAGAATGGAGCGGCTGGGCTTGTACACTCTGGAGTTTAGAAGGATGAGAGGGGATCTTATTGAAACATACCAGATTATTAAGGGTTTGGACAGGCAAGAGGCAGGAAACATGTTCCCGATGTTGGGGGAGTCCAGAACCAGGGGCCACACAGTTTAAGAATAAGGGGTCAGCCATTTAGAACGGAGATGAGGAAACACTTTTTCACACTTTTTCAGTTGTGAGTCTGTGGAATTCTCTGCCTCAGAGGGCGGTGGAGGCCGGTTCTCTGGATGCTTTCAAGAGAGAGCTGGATAGGGCTCTTAAAGATAGCGGAGTCAGGGGATATTCTCTGCCACAGAAGGTAGTTGAGGCCAGTTCATTGGCTATATTTAAGAGGGAGTTTAGAAGGATGATAGAAAAAATAACAGTCAGGGGATATGGGGAGAAGGCAGGAACGGGGTACTGATTGGGGATGATCAGCCATGATCACATTGAATGGCGGTGCTGGCTGGAAGGGCTGAATGGCCTCCTCCTGCACCCGTTGTCTATTGTCCCTGGAGTACGTGGGGCAGTGTTAATGTGCGGGGATCGCTGGTTGGCACGAAAAGAAAGAGCTTTTCACTGTACCTCGGTACACGTGACAATAAGCTAATCACACAGAGACACAGACGCACACACATTGATTTTCAGTGATCACTCAGTCCCAGTTCTCTCTTTATTTTGCCAAGCCAACTTCCAGTCACAATTACTCCTCCACACACACACACACACACACGCACCAGTGTTTGCCAACTGTCCCGCATTAGCTGGGACATCACGTATTTTGGGCTAAATTGGTTTGTCCCGTACGGGACCGCCCTTGCCCCGTATTTGACTGCTACGACTCAGGTCGAGGGAACCGTCGGGTCGACCCCCGCCTCACCCCGTCCCGACGTAGTGCAGCCCATGGAGTGCAGCAGCAGCAGCGCCTCGCCCGTGGCCCCGTCGGTCGGTCGGCAGCCCGGCCAGCTGTCCGACCTTCGGACCTTCGCTGACCGCCAACGCCACCCCCACCCCTCCTTCTCACGGCCGATCGTCGGTTCGCGAGTTGGACGGGGCGCCGGACTTTGCGCGCGGCCCCCGGGGCCAAAACTCCTCAGCTGGCCCCGCCGGCTGGGCTTTGTGTGCAGTCCAGCACCCGGGGCCAACTCATCATTCACCCAGACACGGCCCGGTCGGGCAACGGATTGCCGTGGGGAATTTGTCCCGTATTTTGACCTCTCGTCCCTTATTTGGGAGTGAGACAAGTTGGCGACACTAGCTGACACGCACGTTGATTTGCAGTGGTCAATCTGTCCTCCTCACCTCTCTACCATGGCAATCGTCTGATACAAACCCTCCTACACACCCACATGTGCGCGTGTACACCACACACACACACACGTACACACATGCGTACACACACACACACGCACACACTTGATCTCTCCCCGCTGATTGGAGTCTCAGTAGTCACACACGTTGTGAATCACAGTAGCACGCAGCGGCAGTCCTGGGGGGAGACGACATCCGACCCCTCCCTCTCCCTCCCACCTGAAGCTGAGATGAAGCAGGAGAGAGATACAAGAGGACATCCCGACCCTCCCACCCCCCCCCCCCAGCTAAACAAAAGTTTCAAATTCCAGTGTCTTCCGCTAAAAGGAGATAGAGGGAGGGATTTGCAACATCCCGATCCAATCCTTGCTTTTTTTTTTCCCAGGGGTGAAGCTGCCTCCTGGGTTCCACCTGAAGGTTGGGCGGGATGAGTTCCACGTGGGTGTTTGGGGGGGGGGGGGGTCCCAGCGTTGGAGAGCCCCTTCCCCCCACCAAGTAGAGAGAGACTGGTCAGCGACCCAGTGGCTACTGCAAGGCGAAAGAAAAGTAAACCTACGAACACCCGGGCTCTAATGGGAAGCTGCTACAGACACGGCGGCGGTTCCGACCGCGCATCGGTCGCCGGGCCTGGCGGTCGCGGCGGGACGTGCCGACCGGTCAATGTCCTTGCTACACCATGTTCATGGCATCCTCCGTCAGGAACTGGTGGAGCTGCTGGAAGGTGGGGCGGTCCTTGGAGTCTCGTCTCCAGCAGCGCACCATCACGTCATACAGGGCCTGCGGGCAGATGGGCGGTCGCGGCAGGTAGACCTGGGGGAGGGCAAGTGGGGGGAGGGGAGGGGAGGGGAGAGAGGGAAAGAGGGAGAGAGAGAGAGCGGGAGATACTAAGATACTAATAAACTGATAGAGAAACATAGAAAATAGGTGCAGGAGGAGGCCATTCGGCCCTTCGAGCCAGCACCGCCATTCATTGTGATCATGGCTGATCGTCCCCTATCAATAACCCGTGCCTGCCTTCTCCCCACATCCCTTGACTCCACTAGCCCCTAGAGCTCTATCCAACTCTCTCTTAAATCCATCCAGTGATTTGGCCTCCACTGCCCTCTGTGGCAGGGAATTCCACAAATTCACAACTCTCTGGGTGAAAACGTTTTTTCTCGCCTCAAGTCTTTAATGGCCTCCCCTCTATTCTAAGACTGTGGCCCCTGGTTCTGGACTCGCCCAACATTGGGAACATTGTTAAAATAATATTAAGAAATTAATATTGAATTGCTAAACTTGCTCTTCTGTTGTACTGCTTACAGCTGCAAGATCGTGTTGCAATCAATAAAGGGCTATAGGTGTATTGCGAATATATGTACAGGGACATATCTATCCATGCACTGTATACTTGTATTTATATTTATGCATTTTAAATATGTAGGTTATGTTTTATACTTTGGCAATATAACGATGTATTTTATCATGACAATAACTTTTTTAAATTGAAAAATTGAAATTTGAAAATTGAGAGAGGGAGAGAGAGAGAGAGAGAGAGAGAGAGAGAGAGAGAGAGAGAGAGAGAGAGAGAGAGAGAGAGAGAGAGTGAGAGAGAGAGAGAGAGAGAGAAACAAGAAAGAGAGGGAAAACGAGAGAGAAAATGAGAGAGAGACAGAAGATGAGAAAGAGAGAGAGAGAAAACGAGAGAGGAAAAAAATGATGAGAAAATGATAGAGAAAGGGGGAGAGAGAGAGAGGCGAGGGGGGAGAGATAGAGAGACGTGTGTGTGAGAAAACAAAGTAGAACGAGGGAGAAAACGAGAGAGGGGAGAGAAAAGAAAGAAAATGAGAAAGAGACAGAAGATGAGAGAGAGAAAGAAAATGAGAAAGAAGGGAAAAAATGAAAGAGAAAAAATGATAGATGGGGAGAGAGAGAGTGAGAGAAAATATGAGAGAGAGGCAAGGAGGGAGAGAAAGAGAGAGAGAGAGAGAGAGAGAAATTGAGAGAAATTGAGATAAAGAAAGAAACAAGGTCTGGACACCGAGAGAGAGGAGTGTGGTTCATCCAGGGAGAGAACTGTGCAGTGTTAAAGATGGAATTACAGATGCTGGAAAATCGAGGATTTATACATAATGCTGGAGAAACTCAGCGGGTGCAGCAGCATCTATGGAGCGAAGGAGATAGGCGACGTTTCAGGCCGAAACCCTTCTTCAGGCTGATGGGGGGGGTGCGAGGGAGGCGGGGGGAAGAAAGGAAAAAGGAGGAGGAGGAGCCCGAGGGCTGAGGGAGAGGGGAGGAGACAGCAAGGGTTAACAGAATTGTGAGAATTCAATGTTCAAGCCCAGAGGATGCAGACTCCCCAAGCGGAATACGAGGTGCTGTTCCTCCAACTTGCGGTGTTGCTCACTCTGGCCGTGGAGGAGGCCCAGGACCGAGAGGTCAGATACGGAATGGGAGGGGGAGTTGAAGAGCTGAGCCACCGGGAGGTCAGGCTGGTTAGTGCGGACCGAGCGGAGGTGTTCGGTGAAACGATTGCCAAGCCTCCGCTTGGTCTCACTGATATAGAGCAGCTGGCATCTGGCAGCGGATGCAGTAGATGAGGTTGGAGGAGGTGCAGGTGAACCTCGTCGGACCTGGAAGGACTGCTTGGGTCCCCTGAAAGGAGTGAGGAGGGGAGGTAAAGCGACAAGTGTTGCATTTCTTGCGGTTGCAAGGGAAAGTGCCCGGGGAAGGGGTAGAGCGGGAGGGAGGGAAGAATTGACAAGGGAGTTGCGGAGGGAGCGATCTTTGCGGAAGGCAGACAGGGGGGGAGATGGGAAGATGTGGCGGGTGGAGGGGTCACGTTGGAGGTGGCGAAACTGGCGGAGGACTATATGTTGTATTTTGCCGGCTGGTGGGGTGAAAGGTGAGGACCAGGGGGACTCTGCCCTGTTTGCGAGTGGGGGAATGGGGAGCGAGGGCAGTGTTGCGGGGTATGGAGGAGACCCTGGTGCGAGCCTCATCAATAGTGGGGGAGGGGAATCCCCGTTCTCTGAAGGAATGAGGCCATTTGTGATGACCTGGTGTGGAACACCTCATCCTGGGAGCAGATGCGGCGTAGACGGAGGAATTGGGAATAGGGGATGGAGTCCTTACAGGAAGCAGGGTGGGAGGAAGAGTAGTCCAGGTAGCTGTGGGAGTCAGTGGGTTTGTAGTGGATGTCGGTCAGGAGCGTATCACCTGCAATAGAGATGGTGAGGTCAAGGAATGGTAGGGAAATGTCGGAAATGGTCCAAGTGTATTTGAGTGCCGGATGGAAGTTGGTGGTGAAATGAATGAAGTCAGTCAGTTGTGTGTGGGTGCAGGAGGTGACACCAAAGCAGTCGTCGATGTAACGGAGGTAGAGGTCGGGGATGGGGCCCTGGTACGCCGAGAACAAGGATTGTTCGACGTACCCAACAAAGAGGCAAGCGTAGCTGGGGCCCATATCCCACCCTCCATATCCCCCCTCTCTATATCCCACCCTCAATATCCAACCTTCGATCCCACCCTCTATATCGCCCTCCTCCTTTATATCCACCCTCCTCCATGTTTCCCCTCTCCATATCCCACCATTTCAGCCTCAATATCCCCTCCGTCCTCCATATCCCCCTCCCTCCCCCTCTATATCCCCTCCTCCCTCCATATCCCTTCATATCTCACCAACCATATCTCACCCTTAATATCCCATATAGATCCCCCTCCATATCCCCCTCCACCCCTGCAAATAGATCCCCCTCCATATCCCCTCCCCATATCATCCTCCCCCCCTCTCCATATCCCCCTCCCTCTCCATATCCCCTCCCTCCATATCCAACTCTCCATATCCCACTCACATCTCACACTCAATATTCCCCTCTCCATATCCCACCCACCATATCCCACCCACCATATCTCACCCTCCATATCCCACCTTCTATATCCCCCTCTCCATATCTCACCCTTCATATCCCACCCTCTATATCCCCCCTCTCCATATCCCACCCTCCATATCCCACCCTCTATATCCCCCCTCCATATCCCACCCACCATCTCACCCTCCATATCCCCCTCTCCATATCCCACCGACCATCTCACCCTCCATATCCCACCTCTATATCCCCCCTCTCCATATCCCACCCTCCATATATCCCACCCTCTATATCCTCCCTCTCCATATCTCACCCCTCCATATCCCACCCTCCATATCCCACCCTCTATATCCCCCTCTCCATATCCCACCGACCATACCTCACCATCCATATCTCACCCTCCATATCCCACCCTCCATATCCCCCTCTTCATATCCCACCCATCATCCCCACAATCTCCTCTGTCCCTCACCCTCTCCCCCCTGCCCCCCACTCACCTGCTTGCCCTGCTCCCTGAAGAACTCGCCTGCGTTCTCGATGACCAACTCGTCAGTCAGCTGGTAGTACGGCTGCTCCTTGCACAGGACCAGCACCTCCCATAGCGTCACGCCGAACGCCCACACGTCGCTGCCCGTGGTGAACTTGCCCTGCGAGGGGGGAGAGAGAGAGACAGAGAGAGAGCGATGGGTCGCCAGGTCAGAGCAGCGAAGGACCCATCCTCCCGGAGGCAGGAGCCGAAAGAGCCACTGGGACTGACCCCCTGGTGCTCGCTCACCCAGTGCCGATCAACGGTTCGGCCCTTCGAGCCATTCACTGTGTTCATCCCCCAATCAGTACCCCCGTTCCTGCCTTCTCCCCATATCAATTGACAATTGGTGCAGGTGTAGGCCATTTGGCCCTTCGAGCCAGCACCGCCATTCAATGTGAACATGGCTGATCATCCCCAATCAGTACCCCGTTCCTGCCTTCTCCCCATATCCCCTGACTCCGCTATCTTTAAGAGCCCTATCTAGCTCTCTCTTGAAAGTATCCTGAGAACTGGCTTCCACCGCCCTCTGAGACAGAGAATTCCACAGACTCACCACTCTCTGTGAGAAAAAGTGTTTCCTCATCTCCGTTCTAAATGGCTTATCCCTTATTCTTAAACTGTGTGGCCCCTAATCTCAGGATGACTCCCCCAACATCAGGAACATGTTTCCTGCCTCTAGCATGTCTAAACCCTTAATAATCTTATATGTTTCAATAAGGTCCCCTCTCATCCTTCTAAACTCCAGAGTGTACAAGCCCAGCTGCTCCATTCTATCAACATACGACAATCCCGCCATCCCGGGAATTAACCCTTGTAAACCTACGCTGCACTCCCTCAATAGCAAGAATGTCCTTCCTCAAATTAGGGGACCAAAACTGCACACAATACTCCAGGTGTGGTCTCACTAGTGCCCTGTACAACTGCAGAAGGACCTCTTTGCTCCTATATTCAATTCCTCGTGTTATATAGGCCAACATGCCATTCGCTTTCTTCACTGCCTGCTGTACCTGCATGCTTACTTTCATTGACTGATGAACAAGGACCCCCAGATCCCGTTGTACTTCCCCTTTTCCCAACTTGACGCCATTTAGATAGTAATCTGCCTTCCCGTTTTTGATACCAAAGTGGATAACCTCACATTTATCCACATTAAACTGCATCTGCCATGCATCTGCCCACTCCCCCCAACCTGTCCAAGTCACCCTGCATCCTCATAGCATCCTCCTCACAGTTCACACTGCCACCCAGCTTTGTGTCATCTGCAAATTTGCTAATTTTACTTTGAATCCCTTCATCCAAATCATTGATGTATATTGTAAATAGCTGCGGTCCCAGCACCGAGCCTTGCGGTACCCCACTAGTCACTGCCTGCCATTCTGAAAGGGACCCGTTTATGAAGGCCAACAGGCCAAAACTGCACACAAATCTCCAGGTGTGGTCCCTTTATAACAAGAGGAATCGAATATAGGAGCAAAGAGGTCCTTCTGCAGTTGTACAGAGCCGTAGTGAGACCACACCTGGAGTATTGTGTGCAGTTTTGGTCTCCTAATTTGAGGAAGGACATTCTTGCTATTGAGGGAGTGCAGTGTAGGTGTACAAGGTTAATTCCCGGGATGGCGGGACTGTCATATGCTGAGAGAATGGAGCGGCTGGGCTTGTACACTCTGGAGTTTAGAAGGATGAGAGGGGCTCTTAATGAAACATAAAAGATTATTAAGGGACTGGACACACTAGAGGCAGGAAACACGTCCCCGATGTTGGTGGAGTCCAGAACCAGGGGCCACACAGTTTAAGAATAAGGTAAGCCATTTGGAACGGAGACGAGGAAACACTTTTTCTCACAGAGAGTTGTGAGTCTGTGGAATTCTCTGCCTCAGAGGGCGGTGGAGGCCGGTTCTCTGGATGCTTTCAAGAGAGAGCTAGATAGGGCTCTTAAAGATAGCGGAGTCAGGGGATACGGGGAGAAGGCAGGAACGGGGTACTGATTGGGGACGATCAGCCGTGATCACATCGAATGGCGGTGCTGGCTCGAAGGGTCGAATGGCCTCCTCCTGCACCTACTGTCTATTGCTAGGGTCCTGTACAACTGCAGAAGAGCCTCCTTGCTCCTGTACTCAACTCCGCCTGCCCCCTCTTCAACCCTGCGCCTCGCGCAGCTCGCCCAAGCCCCCTGCTAACTCACCAGCAGGATGCTCTCCCAGGCCATCCAGCGGATGGGCAGCACGGCACGCCCCTGGATGCGGTAGTAGTCGCCTGCGTACAGGTTGCGGCTCATCCCGAAGTCGGCAATCTTGATGGTGTAGTTCTCGCCCACCAGGCAGTTGCGGGTGGCCAGGTCACGGTGAACAAAGTTCATGGAGGCCAGGTACTTCATGCCCGAGGCGATCTGGATGGCCATGTGCACCAGGCTGGGGTAGCTGTGGAGGGAGGAGAGGGGGGGAGAGAGAGAGAGAGAGGGAGAGTTAAGGGCCTGTCCCACTTTGATGACCTAATCGGCCACCTCTGCCGAGTTTGCCCTTGACGCATACTCGCAACATGGTCGCCACGAGGTCGCGAATGGCATGTTGGCCTTTATAACAAGGGGAGTTGAGTATAGGAGCAAAGAGATCCATCTGCAGTTGTACAGAGCCCTAGTGAGACCACACCTGGACTATTGTGTGCAGTTTTGGCCTGTTGGCCTTCATAACAAGAGGAGTCGAGTATAGGAGCAAAGAGGTCCCTCTGCAGTTGTGAGACCACACCTGGACTATTGTGTGCAGTTTTGGCCTGTTGGCCTTCATAACAAGAGGAGTTGAGTATAGGAGCAAAGAGGTCCTTCTGCAGTTGTGAGACCACACCTGGACTATTGTGTGCAGTTTTGGCCTGTTGGCCTTCATAACAAGGGGAGTTGAGCATAGGAGCAAAGAAGTCTTTTTTGTGAGTCCACACCTGGAGTATTGTGTGCAGTTTTGGTCCCCTAATTTGAGGACGGACATTCTTGCTATTGAGGGAGTGCAGTGTAGGTTCACCAGGTTAATTCCCGGGATGGCGGGACTGTCATATGCTGAGAGAATGGAGCGGCTGGGCTTGTACACTCTGGAGTTTAGAAGGATGAGAGGGGATCTTATTGAAACATATAAGATTGTTAAGGGTTTGGACACGCTAGAGGCAGGAAACATGTTCCCGATGTTGGGGAGTCCAGAACCAGGGGCCACACAGTTTAAGAATAAGGGGTAAGCCATTTAGAATGGAGACGAGGAAACACTTTTTCTCACAGAGAGTTGTGAGTCTGTGGAATTCTCTGCCTCAGAGGGCGGTGGAGGCCGGTTCTCTGGATGCTTTCAAGAGAGAGCTAGATAGGGCTCTTAAAGATAGCGGAGTCAGGGGATATGGGGAGAAGGCAGGAACGGGGTACTGATTGGGGATGATCAGCCATGATCACATTGAATGGCGGTTATCACATCGAAGGGCCGAATGGCCTCCTCCTGCGCCTATGCTTAGATATTTTTAATTCTGGATGGCGGGCAGGAGAATGGGGTTGAGGGGGAACGATAGATCGGCCGTGATGGGATGGCGCAGCAGACTCGATGGGCCGAATGGCTTAATCCTGGGTAGATGGCTGGAGAATGGGGTTATTGTAGACAATAGACAACAGGTGCAGGAGTAGGCCATTCGGCCCTTCGAGCCAGCACCGCCATTCACTGTGATCATGGCTGATCATCCCCAATCAGTACCCCGTTCCTGCCTTCTCCCTGTATCCCCTGACTCTGCTATTTTGAAGAGACCTATCTAGCTCTCTCTTGAAAGTATCCAGAGAACCGGCCTCCACCGCCCTCTGAGGCAGAGAATTCCACAGACTCACAACTCTCTGTGAGGAAAAGTGTTTCCTCGTCTCCGTTCTAAATGGCTTACCCCTTATACTTCAATTGTGTGGCCCCTGGTTCTGGACTCCCCCAAAATCGGGAACACGTTTCCTGCCTCTAGCTCGTCCAGGCCCTTAATAATAATAGCAGTCTGAAGAAGGGTCTCGACCCGAAACGTCGCCTATCTCCTTCGCTCCTTAGATGCTGCTGCACCCGCTGAGTTCCTCCAGCTTTTTGTGTAACCCTTAATAATCTTATATGTTTCAATAAGATCCCCTCTCATCCTTCTAAACTCCAGAGCATACAAGCCCAGCCGCACCATTCTCTCAGCATATGACGTTCCCGCCATCCCGGGAATTAACCTGGTAAACCTGCGCTGCACTCCCTCAATAGCAAGAATGTCCTTCCTCAAATTTGGAGACCAAAACTGCACACAATACTCCAGGTGTGGTCCCACTAGGGCCCTGTACAACTGCAGGAGGTTGAGGGGGAACGATAGATTGGCCGCGATGGGATGGCGCAGCAGACTCGATGGGCCGAATGGCCTAATTCCGGGCAGACGGCTGGGGAATGGGGTTGGGGGGGGGGGGGGGGAGTGAGAGATGAGCCGTGATGGGATGGCGCAGCAGGTCTGACCTGATACACGGGACGTTGGTGGCCGTCGCAAACTTGTCTCCCAGCTCGTGGTGACCGAGGAACTGGTTGAGGTCTCCGTTCTCCATGTACTCCGTGATCATGCACAGCGGCTCGTCCCTGACGCACACCCCCAGCAGGCGGATGATGTCGGGGTCCTTCAGCCGGGACATCACCTTCACCTCCTTCAGGAAGTCGTTCCTGTCGTGGGAAACGGGGAGGAACAGGAGGAGTCAGAGAGCAAAACGGCAGTCCCACCATCATAAACCCCAACCCGCACACAACCCACAGGTCGACACAAAATGCTGGGGTAACTCAGCGGGGCAGGGAGCACCGTCTGTGGAGAGAAGGAACGGGCGACGTTTCGGGTCGAGACCCTCTCCTCTGGGACTTCGGGACTGTCACATGCGGAAAGATTGAAAAGACTAGGCTGAGTTTAGAAGGATGAGGGGAGGGGGATCTTATAGAAACATATACAATTATAAAAGGACTGGACAAGCTAGATGCAGGAAAAATGTTCCCAATGTTGGGCGAGTCCAGAACCAGGGGCCACACACAGTCTTAGAATAAAGGGGAGGCCATTTAAGACTGAGCTGAGAAAAAAAAAAAACCCTTTTCACCCAGAGAGTTGTGAATTTGTGGAATTCCCTGCCACAGAGGGCAGTGGAGGCCAAATCACTGGATGGATTTAAGAGAGAGTTAGATAGAGCTCTAGGGGCTAGTGGAGTCAAGGGATATGGGGAGAAGGCAGGCACGGGTTATTGATTAGGGGACGATCAGCCATGATCACAATGAATGGCGGTGCTGGCTCTAAGGGCCGAATGGCCTCCTCCTGCACCTATTGTCTGTGTTTCTATGTAACTCAGCGGGACAGGCAGCAGCACCATCTGTGGAGAGAAGGAATGGGCGACATTTCGGGTCGAGACCCTTCTTCAGACTCCATGTAATCCTACATATGAGACGTTGGTAAGACCGCATTTAGAATATCCTAGGTAGACAAAAATGCTGGAGTAACTCAACGGGTGAGGCAGCATCTATGGAGAGAAGGAATGAGCAACGTTTCGGGATGTTGGCCTTTATAACAAGAGGAGTCGAGTATAGGAGCAAAGAGGTCCTTCTGCAGTTGTATATTGCCCTAGTGAGACCACACCTGCAGTATTGTGTGCAGTTTTGGTCCCCTAATTTGAGGAAGGACATTCTGCTATTGAGGGAGTGCAGCGTAGGTTTATAAGGTTAATTCCCGGGATGGCGGGACTGTCATATGCTGAGAGAATGGAGCGGCTGGGCTTGTACACTCTGGAGTTCAGAAGGATGAGAGGATATCTTATTGAAACATATAAGATTGTTAAGGGTTTGGACACACTAGAGACAGGAAACATGCTCCCGATGTTGGGGGAGTCCAGAACCAGGGGCCACACAGTTTAAGAATAAGGGGTAAGCCATTTAGAACGGAGACAAGGAAACACATTTTCTCACAAAGAGTTGTGAGTCTGTGGAATTCTCTGCCTCAGAGGGCGGTGGAGGCCGGTTCTCTGGATACTTTCAAGAGGGAGTTAGATAGGGCTCTTAAAGGTAACAGAGTCAGGGGATATGGGGAGAAGGCAGGAACAGGGTACTGATTGGGGATGATCAGTCATGATCATATCGAATGGCGGTTCTAGATCGAAGGGCCGAATGGCCTAATCTTGCACCTATTATCTATAAAGACCTTTCTTCAGACTATTCTTTAGAATATTGTATTCAGTTCTGGTCATATTATATGAAAGATATTGTCAAGCTGGAAAGGGTTCAGAGAAGATTTACGAGGATGTTGCCAGGACTAGAGGGTGTGAGCTACAGGGAGAGGTTGAGTAGGCTGGGTCTCTATTCCATGGAGCGCAGGAGGATGAGGGGTGATCTTATAGAGGTGTACAAAATCATGAGAGGAATAGATCGGGTAGACACACAGAGACTTTTACCCAGAGTAGGGGAATCGAGGACCAGAGGACAGAGGTTCAAGGTGAAGGGGAAAAGATTTAATAGGAATCCGAGGGTTAACATTTTCACACAGAGGGTGGTGAGTGTATGGAACAAGCTGCCAGAGGAGGTAGTTGAGGCTGGGACTATCCCATCGTTTAAGAAACAGTTGGACAGGTACATGGATAGGACAGGGTTGGAGGGATATGGACCAAGCGCAGGCAAATGGGACTAGCGTAGCTGGGACATTGTTGGCCGGTGTGGGCCGAAGGGCCTGTTTCCACACTGTATCACTCCGACTCTACACGTCATGTGACCCACACATTCATGACTTACCCTGCCTGCATGAACCCACAACATGTAACTCGCTTGACAATAGACAATAGACAATAGGTGCAGGAGTAGGCCATTCGGCCGTTCGAGCCAGCACCGCCATTCACTGTGATCATGCCTGATCATCCCCAATCAGTACGCCGTTCCTGCCTTCTCCCCATATCCCCTGACTCCTCTATTTTTAAGAGCTCTATCTAACTCTCTCTTGAAAGCAGCCAGAGAACCGGCCTCCACCGCCCTCTAGCGTTCCCAAGCCCTTAACTTGTGTACTGCCCAGCTGAGGTCTGCTGTATCATATTTACCAGGTTATATTTCACTGTACCTTGGGACCGGTGATCATTAAGTCTCCTCGAGTCATTCCACTTCACACAAGTCCAACCTAGGCACAAAATGCTGGAGGAACTCGGTGGGTCAGGCAGCATCTCTGGAGAAAAAGGAATGGGTGACGTTTTTGGGTTGGGGACTTTATTCAGGCCTCGAGTTTGAAAGAAGGGCTCCAACCCAAAACGTCACCCATCCATGTTCTCCATTGATGCTGCCTGACCCGCTGAAGGACTCCAGCACTTTGTGTCTATCTTCAGTGCATTCAAGGACCAGTCTCACCCCGACCACTCCCTCTTGAGCCCTAGTGAGACCACACCTGGAGTATTGTGTACAGTTTTTGTCCCCTAATTTGGGGAAGGACATTCTTGCTGTTGAGGGAGTGCAGCGTAGGTTTACAAGGTTGATTCCCGGGATGGCGGGACTGTCATATGTTGAGAGAATGGAGCGGCTGGGCTTGTATACTCTGGAGTTTAGAAGGATGAGAGGGGATCTCATTGAAACATATAAGATTGTTAAGGGTTTGGACACGCTAGAGGCAGGAAACATGTTCCCGATGTTGGGGGAGTCCAGAACCAGGGGCCACACAGTTTAAGAATAAGGAGTAAGCCATTTCGAACGGAGACGAGGAAGCACTTTTTCTCACAGAGAGTTGTGAGTCTGTGGAGTTCTCTGCCTCAGAGGGCGGTGGAGGCCGGTTCTCTGGATACTTTCAAGAGAGAGCGAGATAGGGCTCTTAAAAATAGCAGAGTCAGGGGATATGGGGAGAAGGCAGGATCGGGGTACTGATTGGGGATGATCAGCCATGATCACATTGAATGGCTCGAAGGGCCGAATGGCCTACTCCTGCACCTACTGTCTATTGTCTTCTCCCCTCTCCCATCGGGCGTGAGGTACAGAAGTGTGAAAATAAACGCACACCTCCAGATTCAGGGACAGTTTCTTCCCGGCTGTTATCGGGCAACTGAACCGTCCTCTCACCAACTAGAGAGCGCTCCTGAGCTACTGTCTGCCTCATTGGAGACCCACAGACCATCTTTAATCGGACTGCTGGACTTTATCTTGCACTGAACTTTATTTCCTTTACCAAGTGTCTGTGCACTGTGAATGGTAACCATGTGCAGTCTTTGCGCCGACTGGTTAGCACGCAACAAAAGCGTTTCAAGGGCCTGTCCCACTTGGGTGGCTTTTCAGCGGACTGCCGGCCACTGTCAAGAGCGGAACACAGGCGCACGCACAAATGCACGCACACGCACGTACACACACCACACACGCACACCACACACGCACACACACAGCAAAGGCGGGGGCCAGGGAAAGTGGGGGAAGCGCTGTCTGAAATTCACACGGCGCAACGCCAAGGCGACACAGACACACACCGCGATGAACAGGAAGTTTAAGGCGGCTGGCACAGCGTACGGTAAGTCCTTTAAAAGAGGGGGGGAGGGGAAGGGGAGAAGGAATGGAGACACTTTTAAGAAGCCAGACAACGTTTAGTAAGCCAGAGATACACAGCTGCGAAGTTTGGCGTAACTGCGAAGTTAACATTACCAGTCGGTTTTCCTTGGTTCTGAAAACACGTGCTTACGTTTTTTGCCCCCCAATGAGCCAATGAAAATGCCCGGTCAGCGAAGGCGATTAACTAAAACTACCTCGACTACCCATAACTACATGGCGACCCCACTACAACTACAGGATTACCGATTTTCTCCATGGCGACCAATTTCTTTGGTCGCAGAAACATTTCCTGCAGTCTTCCACACTCGCCTAAACAGTCGCCTAAGTGGGACAGACCCCGGTGCATGTGAGTATAAAATAACCTTAAAAGTATTAAAAGTAAAGGGAAAGTAAAACAAAAAGTAAACTGAAGTGATAAAGTATTGTAAACGTAACTATTTGTTGCCATTCCTGACTGTCATATGAGGAAAGATTGGAAAGACTGGGCTTGTATTCACTGGAATTTAGAAGGATGAGGGGCGATCTTACAGAAACGTGTACAATTATAAAAGGACTGGACAAGCTAAGAGGCGGGAAAAATGTTCCCAATGTTGGGCGAGTCCAGAAACAGGGGCCATTTAAAACTTGAGATGGGGGAAAAAACCAGAGAGTTGTGAATTTGTGGATTTCCCTGCCACAGAGGGCAGTGGAGGCCAAATCACTGGATGGATTTAAGAGAGCATTAGATAGAGCTCTTGGGGATAGTGGAATCGAGGGATATGTGGAGAAGGCAGGAACGGGTTATTGATTGGGGACGATCAGCCATGATCGCAATGAATGGCGGTGCTGGCTCGAAGGGCTGAATGACCTCCTCCTGCACCTATTGTCTATGTTTCTATGTCACTGCCAGATTCAGGGACAGTCTCTTCCCGGCTGTTATCAGGCAACTGAACCATCCTACCATCAACTAGACAGCGGTCCTGACCTCCCATCTACCTCACTGGAGATCCTTGGACGGACTATCTTTAATCGGACTTCATCTCGCACTGAACGTTATTCCCTTTATCATGTATCTGTACACTGTGGACGGCTCGTTGTAATCATGTGTTATCTTTCTGCTGACTGGAGAGCACGCAATAGCTATACACTGTACCTCGGTACGTGTGACAATAAACATGCTGCAGATGCTAGTTTACACTAAAGGGGCTGTCCCACTTGGGCGACCTAATTGGCGCGTTTAGAAGAGTTCGAAAAAAAGACATGTTGAAGACCTCCTTCGACCCCTCCAATTTCAGGTAGTCCCTGCTTACTCCCTCCTTCCCTTCCCCTTCCCAGCTCTCCCACAGCCCACTGTCTCCGCCTCTTCCTTTCTTCTTCCCCCCCCCCCCCCCCCACCTCCACATCAGTCTGAAGAAGGGTCTCGACCCGAAACGTCACCTATTCCTTCGCTCCGTAGATGCTGCCTCACCCGCTGACTTTCTCCAGCATTTTTGTGTCTACCTTCGATTTTACCAGCATCTGCAGTTCTTTCTAACACATGGGGTAGTGATTGGGGATGATCAGCCATGATCACATTGAATGGTGGTGCTGGCTCGAAGGGCCTGAATGGCCTGCTCCTGCATCTATTGTCGATGTTTCTATCATGCCTATCTCTTCGGAAGTGGCAATACCAATTTCCTATGTTTCTATGTTTCGTGTCTATCATCAGTGCCAACCAACACACGCACTTCCTTCCTGCACACTAAAGGGGCTGTCCCACTGCGGCAACCTAATTGGCGAGTTTAGAAGAGTTGAGGAGAGTTTGAAAAAAAATGTCATGTTGAAGACCTCCTTCGACTATGTAGAAGACCTCCTTCCACTATGTTGAAGACTAGCTTCGACTACCTACGGGAAAAACTGGACACCGAATAGTGGAGCGTGAAGACGACCTCCATCGACCTCTCCAATTTCCTGGTAGTCCTTGCTTTCTCCCTCCTTCGAATATATTGAAAACTAGCTATGACTAGCTTCGGGAAAATTGGACACCGAGTAGTGGAGAGTGAAGACGACCTCCTTTGATCTCCTTCGACCTCCCTTCGCCTATGGTGAAGACTATCTACGACTACCCTCGATTACCTACGACTAACATGCGGACCTACTACGACTGAACCCACGAGTAAAAAAAGTATAGATTGTTTTCTATGGTCACCTTTCTTTTTTGAAACTCGCGGGCATTTTTTAACCTATTGAGAAAAACGGCGCCACCTAGCTGAGGCCTTGAGTACGCGGGGACCACTCCCGAGCATGAAGGAGAGTTACAAACACCTCCCTGGACCTCATGTTGACCGTGCTGCGAGTACGAGTCGAGGGCAAACTCGCCAGAACTGGCGGATTAGGTCGCCCATGTGGGACAGGCCCTTGAGAATAGACACAAAGTGCTGGACTAACTCAGAGGTTCAGGCAGCATCTCTGGAGAAAAAAGGATGGGTCGGGGTTTGGGTTGGGGCCTTTCTGCAGAGTCTGAAAGAGGGTCCCGACCTGAAAAGTCACCCACCCCTTTTTCTCCAGAGATGCTGCTTCACCCGCTGAGTTACTCAAGCACTTTGGACTGTCAGGGGAATCGATAGTCGTTTCTGCGGCCGCAAACGAGACTCCAGGATGGTATGTTGCCTCCCTGGGGCAAGGGTCAGGGATGTCACTGAACGGCTGCAGAACATTCTGGAGGGGGAGGGTGAACAGCCAGTTGTCGTGGTGCATATTGGCACCAACGATATAGGTAAAAAAACGGGATGATGTCCTACAAGGTGAATTTAGGGAGCTAGGAGATAAACTTAAAAGTAGGACCTCAAAGGTAATAATCTCTGGATTACTACCAGTGCCATGGGCCAGTCAGAGTAGAAATAGGAGGATAATGCAAATGAATACAAGGCTTGAAAAATGGTGAAAGGGGGAGGGATTCAAAATTTTAGGGCACTGGAACCATTTCTGGGGGAGGTGGACCCAGTACAAACAGGACTGCAAATGGAACCAGTGTCCCTTGGGGATGTGAGTGTTTTGCTAGTTGCTCCGGGGGAGGATTTTAAACTAATGTGGCAGGGGGGTGGGTACAAGAGCAGAGAGCAGGTGGTGTAAAATGAGGTAGAAGCAATAGGGAGATTAGGTGAAAAATAAAAGTGCAGGCAGACAAAACCAGGGCAAAAATCAAAAAGGGCCACTTTTCAAACATAAAATATAAGGGTTAGAGTGTTGTAAAAACAGAGCCTGAAGGCTTTTGTGTCTCAATAGCATGAATATTCGTAATAAGGTGGATGAGTTTTTAACGTGCTAGAATAGAAATAATGATTATGATATAGTTGGGTCCACGGTAGACCTGCTCCAGGGTGACCAAGGCTGGGAGCTGAACATCCAGGATATCAATATACAGGGTAAACCGGGGATAGACGAGAAAGGAAAAAGGAGGTGGGGTAGTTTTGCTGGTTAGAGAAGAGATTAACGGGGGGGTGCAATGGAAAGGAAGGACATTAGCTTGGAGATGTGGAAATCGGTATGGGTGCTGCGAAAAACTAAGGGGCAGAAAACTCTGGAGGGTGTTGAGTACAGGCCACCTAACAGTAGTAGTGAAGTTCGGGGATGGTATCAAACAGGAAATAGAACTGCGTGCTCAAAGGCAAAACAGTTATAATGGGTGACTTCAATCTACATATAGATTGGTGAATCAAATTGGCATGGGGGCTGAGGAAGAAGGATTTTTTTTGGAATGTATGCGAGATAGTTATCTAAATCAACATGTTAGAACCAACGCAGCGAGCAGCTATTCAGACTGGTTTATTGAGTAATGAGGAAGGGGTAGTTAGCAGTCTTGTTGTACGAGGCCTCTGGGCAAGAGTGACCATAATATGGTCAAGTTTCTTCATTAGGATGGAGAGTGACATTGTTAATTCAGAAACAAGGGTTTCTGAACTTAAAGAAAGGTAACTTTGAGGTATGAGACGTGAATTGGTCAAGATTGACTGCAATTAATCTAAAAGGGTTGACGGTGGATATGCAATGGAACGTCATTTAAAGAAGACTGCATGGATGAACTACAAAAAATTGTTCATCCCTGTTTTGGCAAAAGAATAAATCGGGGAAATAGTGCATCCGTGGATAACAAGGAAATCAGGGATAGTATCAAAGCAAAGGATGATGCGTACAAAGTATCCAGAAAAAGCAGCATACCAGAAGGACTGGAGAAATTCAGAGACGGCAGAGGAGGACAAAGGGCTTAATTAGGAAAGGAAAAATAGATTATGAAAGAAAACTGGCAGGGAACATAAAAACTGACTGTAAAAGTTTTTATAGATATGTGAACTGAAAGAGATTAGTTAAAACAAATGTAGGTCCCTTGCAGTCAGAAACAGGTGAGTTGATCATGGAGAACAAGGATGTGGCGGACCAATTGAATAACTACTTTGGTTCCGTCTTCACTAAGGAAGACGTAAATAATCTGCCGGAAATAGCAGGGGGCCGCGGGTCAAAGGAGGAATTGAGTGAAATCCAGGTTAGACAAGAAGTGGTGTTGGGTAAATTGAGTGGATTAAAGGCTGATAAATCCCCAGGGCCAGATAGGCTGCATCCCAGAGTACTTAAGGAAGTAGCTCCGGAAAAATAGTGGATGCATTAGTGATAATCTTTCAAAACTCTTTAGATTCTGGAGTAGTTCCTGAGGATTGGCAGGTAGCAAACGTAACCCCTCTTTTTAAGAAGGGAGGGAGAGAGAAAACGGGGAATTACAGACCAGTTAGTCTAACATTGGTAGTGGGGAAACTGCTAGTTATTAAAGATGGGATAGCAACACATATGGAAAGTGGTGAAATCATTGCACAAAACCAGCATGGATTTATGAAAGGTAAATCATGTCTGACGAATCTTGTGGAATTTTTCGAGGATGTAACCAGTAGCGTGGATAGGGGAGAACCAGTGGATGTGGTGTATCTGGACTTCCAGAAGGCTTTCGACAAGGTCCCACATAAGAGATTAGTATACAAACTTAAAACATACGGCATTGGGGGTTCAGTATTGATGTGGATAGAGAACTGGCTGGCAAACAGGAAAAGCAAAGAGTAGAGTAAACGGGTCCTTTTCACAATGGCAGGCAGTAACTAGTGGGGTACCACAAGGCTCAGTGCTGGGACCCCCAGCTATTTTACAATATATATTAATGATCTGGATGAGGGAATTGAAGGCAATATCTCCAAGTTTGGCGGATGACACTAAGCTGGGGGGGCAGTGTTTAGCTGTGAGGAGGATGCTAGAGACTGCAAAGGTGACTTGGATAGGCTGGGTGAGTGGGCAAATGTTTGGCAGATGCAGTATAATGTGGATAAATGTGAGGTTATCCACCTTGGTGGCAAAAACAGGAAAGCAGACTATTATTTAAATGGTGGCCGATTAGGAAAAGGGGAGATGCAGCGAGACCTGGGTGTCATGGTACACCAGTCATTGAAAGTAGGCATGCAGGTGCAGCAGGCAGTGAAGAAAGCGAATGGTATGTTAACTTTCATAGCAAAAGGATTTGAGTATAGGAGCAGGGAGGTTCTACTTCAGTTGTACAGGGTCTTGGTGAGACCACACCTGGAGTATTGCGTACAGTTTTGGTCTCCAAATCTGAGGAAAGGACATTATTGCCATAGAGGGAGTGCAAGAGAAGGTTCACCAGACTGATTCCTGGATGTCAGGACAGTCTTAAGAAGAAAGACTGGGATAGACTCGGTTTAATACTCTCTAGAATATAGGAGATTGAGAGGGGATCTTATAGAAACTTACAAAATTCTTAAGGGGTTGGACAGGATAGATGCAGGAAGATTGTTCCCGAGTTGGGGAAGTCCAGGACAAAGGGGTCACAGCTTAAGATAAGGGGGAAATCCTTTAAGTCCGAGATGAGAAAGACTATTTTCACACAGAAGTGGCGAGTCTCTGGAACTCTCTGCCACAGAGGGTAGTTGAGGCCAGTTCATTGGCCATATTTAAGAGGGAGTTAGATGTGGCCCTTGTGTACTAAGGGGATCGGAGGGTAATGGAGAGAAGGCAGGTACGGATACTGAGTTTATGGATGATCAGCCATGATCATATTGTATATGGCGGTGCAGGCTCGAAGGGCCGAAATGGCCTACTCCTGCACCTAATTTAATATGTTTTTCATTAGTTTCTAACCAACGAGAGGCAGGGCTATTCTAGACTGGTAACTTGAGTAAGAGGAAGGGTTAGTTAGCAGTCCTTGTTGTGCAGGCCCCTTGGAGCAAGAATGACCATAATAATGGTTGAGTTCTTCATTAGGATGGAGAGTGACCTTGTCCAATTCAGAAAAACCAAGTGTTAAAGGAATCTTAAAGGTTTGACGTGATATGCAATGGAAGTAATTTAAAGATTGCATGGATGAAACTTACAACAATTGTACATCCCAGTTTTGGCAAAAAATAATAAATCAAGGAAGTAGTGGCTCCGTGGATAACAAGGGAAATCAGGGATAGTATGCAAAAACAAAAGATGAAGCAAACAAATTAGCCAGAAAAAGCAGCCTACCAAGGACGGGATAAATTCCAGTCCACAGAGGAGGGACAAAGTTTGTTCATTAGGAAAGGGAAAATAGATTATGAAAGAAAACATGGCAGGAACATAAAAACTCGACTGCAAAAGTTTTTATAGATAGGTGAAGAGAAAAAGCTTAGTGTAAAAACAAATGTAGGTCCCTTTGCATCAGAAACAAGGTGGACTTGATTCATGGGAACCAAGGACAGGCAGACCAATTGAATAACTTACTCTTATCTTTCTTGTTAACTTATTTTTTTTCTTTTTTTTTTCTTACTATATAACTTTTTATTTAACTTTTAACTTTCCTTTTTAACTCTCTTCTTCATTCCTTTTTTTTTCTTTTTGGGTTCTGTCTTCACAAAGGAAGACATAAATAAATCTGCCGGAAATAAGCAGGGGACCCGGGTGAAATGAGATGGAGAAGTGAGTGAAAACCAGGTTAGCCGGGAAGTGTGTTAGGTAAATTGAATGGATTAAAGGCCGATAAATCCCCAGGGCCAGATAGGCTGCATCCCAGGGTACTTAAGGAATAGCCCCAGAAATTATGATGCCATTAAGTGATAAATTTATTCAAACTCTTTAGATTCTGAGTAGTTCCTGAGTATTTAGGGGTAGCTAATGTAAACCCCACATTTTAAAAAGGGAGGGAGAGGAGAAAAAAGGGGAATTTACAGACCAGTTAGTCCTAACAACGTAAAATTGGGAAAAGCTAGATACAGTTTTAAAGATGGAATACAGCACATTTGAAAGCGGTTGGAAATAATTGGACAAAGTCAGCATGGATTAAGGAAAGGTTAAATAATGTCCTGACTAATCTTATAGAATTTTTTTGAGGATTTTAACTAGTAGAGTGGATGGTTATATCGGACTTTCAGAAGGCCTTTCGACAGGTTCCCCCACAAAAGAGAATAAGCATACAAACTTAAATCTCAAGGATTGGAGGTTCAGTATTGATGTGGATAGAGAACTGGCTGGCAGACGGAAGCAAAGAGTAGGAGTAAACTCCATTTTCAGAATGGCAGGCAGTGACTATGGTTTATCGCAAGGCTCAGTGCTGTGGAACCCAGCTATTTACAATAAATATTAATGATCTGATGAGGAATGAAATGCAACAACTCCAAGTTTGCAGATTAAACACGAAGCTTGGGGTGGGCAAGTGTTAGCTGTGAGGAGGATGCTAGGAGGCCGCAAGGTGCTTTGGATAGGGATTGGGTGAGTGGGCCAAATGTTGGCAGATGCAGTAAATTTGGATAAATGTGAGGTTACACACTTTGGCGGCAAAAACAGGAAGGTAGACTATTATTGAATGTATGACCGATTAGGAAAAGGTGGAGAGGAGATGCAACGAGACCTGGGTGTCATGGTACACCAGTCATGAAAGCAGGCAATTGCAGGTGCATCAGAGGCAGTGAAGAAAGCGAATGGCATTGTTTGGTATTCATAGCAAAAGATTTGAGTACAAGAGCAGAGGTTGCTACTGCAGTTGTACAGGTCTTGGTGAGGCCACACATGGAGTATTGCGTACAGTTTTGGTCTCCTAATCTGAGGAAATACATTCTTGCCATAGAGGGAGTGCAGAGAAGGTTCACCAGATGATTCCTGGGATGGCAGGACTTTCATATGTAGAAAGACTGGATAGACTCGGCTTGTACTCGCTGGAATTTAGGAGATTGAGGCGGGATCTTATAGAGACTTACAAAATTCTTAAGGGTTGGACAGGCTAGATGCAGAAGATTGTTCCCGATGTTGGGGGAACTCCAGAACAAGGGGTCACAGTTTAAGGATAAGGGGGAAGTCTTTTAGGACAGAGATGAGAAGATCATTTTTCACACGGAGAGTGGTGAGTCTGTGGAATTCTCTGCCACAGAAGGTAGTTGAGGCCAGTTCATTGGCTATATTTAGGAGGGAGTTAGATGTGGCCCTTTTGGCTAAAGGGATCAGGGGGTATGGAGAGAAGGCAGGTACAGGATACTGAGTTGGATGATCAGCCATGATCATATTGAATGGCAGTGCAGGCTCGAAGGGCCGAATGGCCTACTCCTGCACCTATTTTCTATGATCTTTTCGAGGACATCAAATGAGTGGATGATCTTTTCGAGAACATTTCCCCTTCATCCAGCCAGTCCAATCCCTTATGAATTTTATACAGTTTCGAAAAGATCCCCTCTCATCCTTCTCAATTCCAGTGAATAGTAGAGACATACTAGACCCCCAAGAGAGATGAGTGGAGGCATACCTGGCGTTTTTAGTGGCATCCGAGCGCAGCATTTTCACGGCCACCATCAGGGGGCGGCCTTTCCGGATGTTGAGCGGGAAACCCAGGCCCTCCAGCTCCTGAGGGTTGTCCACTTCACAGAGGTGAACCTGCGGGGGGAGCGAGAGATCCCAGATTGGTGCCAACTCACCCAATGCAGGAACAAATGGGATTACCGTAGATGGGTAGACAATAGGCAACAGACAACAGGTGCAGGAGGAGGCCATTTGGCCCTTCGAGCCAGCACCGCCATTTAATATGATCATGGCTGATCATCCACAATCAGTACCCCTTTCCTGCCTTCTCCCCATATCCCCTGACTCCGCTATCTTTAAGAGCCCTATCTAATTCTCTCTTGAAAGTGTCCAGAGAACCGACCTCCACCGCCCTCCATTTGGCCCATCAGATCTACTCCACCATTCAATCTATCTTTCCCTCCTAAACCACATTCCCTTGCCTTCGCCCCATAGCCCATGACAGTACAGTTCTTGATTAGTGCGGGTGTCAGAGGTTATTTGGAGAAGGCAGGAGAATGAGGTTAGGAGGGAGAGATAGATCAGCCATGATTGGTCCCCTAATTTGAGGAAGGATATTCTTGCTATTGAGGGAGTGCAGCGTAGGTTCACCAGGTTAATTCCCGGGATGGCGGGTCTGTCATATGCTGAGAGAATGGAGCGGCTGGGCTTGTACACTCTGGTGTTTAGAAGGATGAGAGGGGATCTTATTGAAACATAAAATTACTAAGGGTTTGGACACGGTAAGGGCAGGAAACATGTTCCCGATGTTGGGGGAGTCGAGAACCAGTGGCCACACAGTTTAAGAATAAGGTGTAAGCCATTTAGAATGGAGATGTGGAAACACTTTTTCTCACAGAGAGTTGCGAGTCTGTGGAATCCTCTGCCTTAGAGGACGGTGGAGGCCGGTTCTCTGGATACTTTCAAGAGAGAGCTAGATTGGGCTCTTAAAAATAGCGGAGTCAGGGGCTAAGGGGAGAAGGCAGGAATGGGGTACTGATTGGAGATGATCAGCCATGAATGGCGGTGCTGGCTCGAAGGGCCAAATGGCCTACTCCTGCACCTATTGTCTATTGGTAGCAGGTATATGACATGCGCTGCCAGAGGAGGTTATTGAGGCAAGTACGATCTCAGCGTTTCAAAAACAGTTAAATAGGTATATGGATAGGATAGGTTTAGAATGGGCTAATCCTGCACCTATTGTCTATTGTCTATTGAGTAGACAATAGACGATCAAATCTATCGGAGTAGAGTTGATGGGTCGAATGGCATACTCCAGCACCTATAGTCTATTGTCTATTGATTGAATGGCAGAGTAGACTTGATGGGTCGAATGGCCTAATTCTACTCCTATTCCTTATGACCTTACGATGCTAATGACACCCATTGATGATGGTCCAGCCCGATCAACGCCCTCCCCACCCCCCTCATCTACTCACCTCCCCGAACTGCCCCTCCCCCAGCTTCTCGCGGAAGACCAGGCGTTGCCGTGGAAACTCGCCGACGGCCACATCCTTGCCGGCCGGCCCGTCCACGGCCAGGGCGGGCACGGCGTAGGTGTTGTTCCCGGTCACCCCCTGGAGGTTGATGATGTCCGCCTCGGCGTAGTGGGGTACGCTGTTGGAGCAGCCCGCCTGCGCAGCCGCCATCTTGGTGAGGTCGGGCTCTGCATACTCCCCGTTGCATGCTGGGAAGGAGAGCAGAGGGGCGGTGGGTCAAGGGGGAGGTCATCCGAGGCGAATCTACAGCCAACGTCCAAAGCCAAGTTCCACACCGCAAGACCAGTGTCGCTACCTTAGAGCACCAGAGACCCAGGTTCAATAGACAACAGGTGCAGGAGGAGGCCATTTGGCCCTTCGAGCCAGCACCGCCATTCACTGTGATCATGGCTGGTCATCCCCAATCGGTACCCCGTTCCTGCCTTCTCCCCATATCCCCTGACTCCGCTATCTTTAAGAGCCCTATCTAGCTCTCTCTTGAAAGTATCCAGCGATCCGGCCTCCACTGAGGGATAGAATTCCACAGACTCACAACTCTCTGGTGAAAAAGTGTTTCCTCGTCTCCGTTCTAAATGGCTTACCCCTTATTCTTAAACTGTGTGGCCCCTGGTTCTGGACTCCCCCAACATTGGGAACATGTTTCCTGCCTCTAGCGTGTCTAAACCCTTAATAATCTTATATGTTCCGAAAGCAAGAATGTCCGTCCTCAATAAGATTCCCTCTCATCCTTCTAAACTCCAGGGTATACAAGCCCCGCTGCCCCATTCTCTCAGCATATGACGATCCCGCCATCCCGGGAATTAACCTTGTAAACCTACACTGCACTCCCTCAATAGCAAGGATGTCCTTCCTCAAATTAGGGGACCAAAACTGCACACAGTACTCCAGGTGTGGTCTCACTAGGGCTCTGTACAACTGCAGACGGACCTCTTTGCTCCTATACTCGACTCCTCTTGTTATGAAGGCCAACATGCCATTCGCTTTCTTTATTTCGTCCAATCCTGACCATGGGCGCTGTCTGCACGGAGTTTGCACGTTCTCCCCGTGAACTGCGCGGGCTTTTCCCGGGAGCTCTGGTTTCCTCCCACACTCCGAAGGCGTGCAGGTTTGCAGGTTAATTGGCTTGGTTAAAATTGTAAATTGTCTCTAAGTGTGCGTAGGATAGTGTTAAGAGCCTGTCCCACGTGCCGATTTTTTTTGGCGACTGCCGGCATCATTGACTGACGGATCAGGTCACCGAAAAAATCGTGGCGTGATGACGTGTTGATGCGCAGTGTTTTTTTCCAAGTGTCGCCACATTTTTTTTGTAGGTTAATTGTCCCTCGGTAAATTGCTCCCTAATGTGCAGGGCAGAACTAGCGTACGTGCGTTCCGGGAGGGCGTGGTGGGTTCAGTGGGGCTGAAGGGCCTGTTTCCACACTGTATCTCGAAAACTAAACGACATTGTCACACAAAGCGTGGCAAGTGCGTGGAACGAGCTGCTCGAGACAGGCACGATCACAACATTTAAGACACATTTAGACAGGGTACAAGGACAGGATAGGTTGAGCGGGATTTGGGCCTAAAGCAGGCAAGTTAGATCCGTGCAGACGGGGCATGTTGGTCGGTGTGAGCAAGTTGGGCTGCAAGGCCAGTTTCCATGCCCGTTCCATTCTATCACTATCTTTTCCCAGATTCCATACAAAATTCCCAAAGTTGCGCCGGTGTCACCGTGGGATTTGAACCCGGGATTCGATGCGGCTCCATCAACCTATCCTAATCCCTCCCATTCCCACTCCGACCTTTAAGGCCATGATGACATTGAATGGCGGTGCTGGCTCGAAGGGCCAAATGGCCTGCTCCTGCACCTATTGTCTTTCTGTCCTGGGCCTCCTCCACTGTCGGGGAGTGAGGCCCAGTGCAGATTGGAGGAACAACACCTCATATTTCGCTTGGGCAGCTTCTACACCCCAGCGGTATGAACATTGACTTCGCCAACTTCAAGTAGCCCTTGCTTTCCCTCTCTCTCTCTCTCCATCCCCTCCCCCTTCCCAGTTCTCCCACCAGTCTTCCTGACCTCCTGATTAAATTTTATCTTTGTAGGCTTCGTTGTCACCTTCCCCGAGCTAAACAACGATCTATTCTACATTTTCCCTTGCACCTCTTCCCCTTTGATGTCTCCTTTTCACACCTTAAACTTCCACGTCTCTGATTTCCCCTCTCCCCCGACTCTCAGACTGAAGAAGGGGCTCGGCCCGAAACGTTGCACATTTCCTTCTCTCCAGAGCCGCTGCCTGCCCCCGCTGAGATACTCCAGCATTTAGGGTTCACCAGTCTACTCTGACCTGTTCTTGCAGGAGTTTCTTCAGCAGGTGAGGGCCCCTCTTTTGTTGGTTAAATTACCTCTATCTGCCATCTCCTTCCATTCCCCGCCCTCCCTCAGTCCCAATAGACAATAGACAACAGGTGCAGGGGTAGGCCAATTCGGCCCTTCGAGCCAGCACTGCCATTCAATGTGATCTTAGCTGATCATCCACAATCAGTACCCCGTTCCTGCCTTCTCCCCATATCCCCTGACTCCGCTATCTTCAAGAGCCCTATCTAGCTCTCTCTTGAAAGTATCCAGAGAACTGGCCTCCACCGCCCTCTGAGGCAGAGAATTCCACAGACTCACAACTCTCTGTGAAAAAGTGTTTCCTCATCTCCGTTCTAAATGGCCTACCCCTTATTCTTAACTGTGGCCCCTGGTTCTGGACTCCCCCAACATCGGGAACATGTTTCCTGCCTCTAGCGTGTCCAAACCCTTAGTAATCCTATATGTTTCAATAAGATCCTCTCTCATCCTTCTGAACTCCAGAGTGTACAAGCCCAGCCGCTCCATTCTCTCAGCATATGACAGTCCCGCTATCCCGGGAATTAACCCGGTGAACCTACGCTGCACTCCCTCAATAGCAAGAATGTCCTTCCTCAAATTAGGGGACCAACTCTGCACACAATGCTCCAGGTGTGGTCTCGCTAGGGTCCCCGTGCAACTACAGAAGGACCTCTTTGCTCCTATACTCGACTCGTCTTGTTATAACGGCTTACATGCCATTCGCTTTCTTCACTGCCTGCTGTACCTGCATGCTTACTTTCACAGACTGATGAACAAGGACCCCCAGATCCCGTTGTACTTCCCCTTTTCCCAACGACGCCATTTAGATAGTAATCTGCCTTCCTGTTTTTGATCCCAAAGTGGATAACCTCACATTTATCCGCATTAAACTTCATCTGCCATGCATCTGCCCACTCCCCCCAACCTGTCCAAGTCACCCTGCATTCTCATAGCATCCTCCTCACAGTTCACACTGCCACCCAGCTTTGTGTCATCTGCAAATTTGTTAATGTTACTTTGAATCCCTTCATCCAAATCATTGATGTAAATTGTAAATAGCTGCGGTCCCAGCACCGAGCCTTGCGGGTACTCCATTTTTTTTTTTCTAGTCACTGCCTGCCATTCTGAAAGGGACCCGTTAATCCCTACTCTTTGTTTCCTGTCTGCCAACCACTTCTCTATCCATGTCAGCACTCTACCCCCCAATACCATGTGCCCTAATTTTGCCCACAAATCTCCTATGTGGGACCTTATCAAATGCTTTCTGAAAGTCCAGGTACACTACATCAACTGGCTTTCCCTTGTCCATTTTCCTAGTTACATCTTCAAAAAATTCCTGGAGATTAGTTGAGCATGATTTCCACTACGTAAATCCATGCTGACTCGGACCGATCCTGTTACTGCGATCCAAATGTGCGGCTATCTCATCTATCCTGGGATGGCAGGACTTTCATATGAAGAAAGGCTGGAAAGACTCGGCTTGTACTCGCTAGAATTTAGAAAATTGAGAGGGGATCTTATAGAAACTTACAAAATACTTAAGGGGTTGGACAGGCTAGATGCAGGAAGATTGTTCCCCTTTGTTGGGGAAGTCCAGAACAAGGGGTCACAGTTTAAGGATAAGGGGGAAGTCTTTTAGGACCGAGATGAGAAAAACATTTTTCACACAGAGAGTGGTGAATCTGTGGAATTCTCTGCCACAGAAGGAGGTTGAGGCCAGTTCATTGGCTATATTTAAGAGGGAGTTAGATGTGGCCCATGTGGCTAAAGGGATCAGGGGGTAAGGAGAGAAGGCAGGTACGGGATACTGAGTTGGATGATCAGCCATGATCATATTGAATGGTGGTGCAGGCTCGAAGGGCCGAATGGCCTACTCCTGCACCTATTTTCTATGTCTCTATCCAAATGTTCGGCTATCTCATCTATCCAAATAGGAGGTAGACAAAATTGCCGGAGAAACTCAGCGGGTGCGGCAGCATCTATGGAGCGAAGGAAATAGGCAACGTTTCGGGCCGAAACCCTTCTGCATCTATCCAAATGTTCGGCTATCTCATCCTCAGCATGTGACAGTCCCGCCATCACGGGCGTCAACCTTGTGAACCTACGCTGCGCTCCCTGAAGGGCGATCCCAACTCAACCCAATCGGCAACCCAACTTGGTGAGGTCCTTACCATCAGTGTTGATTGGCTTAAGCAGGTCCTTGGAGCAGCCATGGGCTCCATTCTGGTGAGAGAGTAACACGTGATAGGCTGGGTTGTTTAACAGGAGTGCTGTCGGAGAGGAGGAAACAGAAGGGACGATGAACAACAAGGGTGACGGAGCGACAAGGAGGGAAGGGGAGGTGGGTGGGTGGAACAAACACATGGGAGGGCATCGGGGGGAAGAATAGAGGGGATGCACAACACAACCCTAGACATAGACAATGGGTGCAGGAGTAGGCCATTCGGCCCTTCGAGCCAGCACCGCCATTCAATGTGATCATGGCTGATCATCCCCAATCAGTACCCCGTTCCTATCCCCTGACTCCGCTATCTTTAATGTGTTTTTGAGTTCATGTTAATATGTGTTTTTGAAGTGATCTGTTACTTTTAATTGTATGACTGACCTGGCCAATGAAATTCCTCGTATGTAACTAAGTCTATTGGCCAAGTATTCACATACAAGGAATTTGCCTTGGTGCTCCGCCCACAATTAACAACATGACATACAGTGACAGTTACGAATGTTACAAAACATACTTGACGAATAAAGTGTGATTCTGATTCTGATTCTGATATCCCCTGACTCCGCTATCTTTAAGAGCCCTGTCGAGCTCTCTCTTGAAAGTATCTATTCTACATTCTCCTTGCACCTTCTTCCCAATGGATCTCTCGTTTTCACACCTTATACTTCCATATCTCTGGTTTCCCTCTCCCCTGACTCGAGGGGACTGTTTAGTTTAGAGATAGGGTGCGGAAACGGGCCCTTTAGGCAAAGGACAATAGGTGCAGGAGTCGGCCATTCGGCCCTTCGAGCCAGCACCTTCATTCAATGTGATCATGGCTGATCATCCCCAATCAGTACCCCGTTCCTGCCTTCTCCCCATATCCCCTGACTCCGCCATCTTTAACAGCCTGATCTAGATACAGCGTAGATATGGGCCCTACACGCCCACAGCGACCAGCAATCCCCCGCGCACTAGCGCTATCCGACACACTCGAGACAATATGTTATTTGTTTTTACCAAAGCCAATCAACGTACAAACCTGTACGTCTTTGGAATGTGGGAGGAAAACCGACGATCTTGTAACAAAAAACGCACATGGGTCACGGGGAGCACGTACAAACTCCGCACAGACAGCACCCGTGGTCGGGATCGAACCGGGGTCTCTGGCGCTGTGAGGCAGCAACTCTACCGCTGCGCCACCGTGTGCTGCCGGCTACACACCAAGAGCAAGGGCCCGACACACTGAAATTAGAAAATTATCCCATCTTTTCCTTTGTACACGGGTCAAGAACTTCAAATTCCTGGGCGTGCATATTTCCCAAGATCTCTCCTGGCCCCAGCACACTGGTGCAATCATAAAGAAAGCACATCAGCGCCTCTACTTCACGGGAAGATTACGGAGAGTCGGTCTGTCGAGGAGGACTCTCTCGAAGCTCTACAGGTGCCCAGTAGAGAGCTTGCTGACCGGTTGCATCGTGGCTTGGTTCGGCAACTTGAGCGCCCAGGAGCGGAAAAGACTACAAAAAGTAGTAAACACTGGCCAGTCCATCATCGGCTCAGACCTCTGAGGCCATCGAGGGGATCTATCGCAGTCGCTGCCTCAAAAAGGCTGGCAGCTTCATCAAGGACCCACACCATCCTGGCCACACACTCATCTCCCCGCTGCCTTCAGGTAGAAGGTACAGGAGCCTGAAGACTGCAACGACCAGGTTCAGGAATAGCCCCTTCCCCACAGCCATCAGGCTATTAAACTCGCCATCAAACAAACTCTGAACAGCCTATCTGTTTCTTTATGTGTATGTATATATATATATATAATTCTACGGTGTATGGACACACTGATCTGATCTGTATTTATGCCTACAATACTCTGTTGTGATGCAGCAAGCAAGAATTTCATTGTCCTATCTGGGACACATGACAATAAACACTCTTGACTTATCAAGTTACTGTGATAAGCTCTTTGTCGCGTGCCATCCAGTCATCTACACAAGACCGCAATCAACCTGTCCACGGTGTAAAGATACAGATGAAGGATACAGCGTTTAGTGCAAGATAAAGTCCAGCGCAGCCCAACTAAAGATGGTTTTCAGTGGCCCCCAATGAGGTAGGTGGGAGGTCAGGAGCACTCTCCAGCTGGTGATAGGATGGTTCAGTTGCCTGACAACAGCTGGGACGAAAACTGTCCCCGAATCTGGAGGACAACTCAGCACTTCCGACTCCCCCTCCCATTCCGAATCCGAAGGAGAGGAATTCCACAAATTCACAACTCTCTGGGTGAAAAAGTTTTTTTCTCACCTCAGTCTTCAATGGCCTCCCCTTTATTCTAAGACTGTGTGGCCCCTGGTTCTGGACTCGTCCAACATTGGGAACATTTTTCCTGCATCTAGCTTGTCCAGTCCTTTTGTAATTTGATATGTTTCTATAAGATCCCCCCCCCCCCCTCATCCTTCTAAACAACGAACATTGACCTCCAGTTTCAGGTAGTCCTTGTTTTCTCTCACCTTCCCCTCCCCTTCACAGCTCTCCCACAGCACCCTGTCTCCGCCTCTTCCTTTCTTCTTCCCGCCCCCCCCCCCCCCCCCCCCAACTCCCACATCAGTCTGAAGAAGGGTCTTGACCCGAAACATCGCCTTTTTCCTTCGCTCCATAGATGCTGCCTCACCCGCTGAGTTTCTCCAGCATTTTTGTCTACCCTGAATCTGGGGGTGTGGCTTTTTTTAATCTTCTGTACCTCTTGCTTCAGAGATACAGCACGGAAACAGGCCCTTTGGCCCAACACGTCCGCGCCGGCTAGCGATCCCCGTACACACGCACTAGCGGCGATTTGTAATTTACAGAGGCCAATTAACCAACAAGCATGCGCGTCTTCAGAGTGTGGGAGGAAACCGGAGCAACCGGAGAAAACCCTGGAGGTCACACGGAGAGCGGGCAAACTCCGTACAGACAGCACCCTTAGTGTAAAAAAAGGTTCCGAACCGAAACATCACCTATTCCTTTTCTCCAGAGACGCTGCCTGACCCGCTGAGTTACTCCAGCAGGTTGTGTCCATCTTCTAGATTTTCCAGATAGTTGGATGCTTCATTATCAGTGGTTTGCACCCAATACTGTCTGTATTATGAGCTTCACTGAAGTGAAGAAAGCGAACGGCATGTTGGCCTTCATAACAAGAGGAGTTGAGCACGGGAGCAAAGAGGTCCTTCTGCAGTTGTACAGGGCCCACACCTGGAGTATAGTGTCCAATTTTGGTCCCCTCATTTGAGGAAGGACAATCTTGCTATTGAGGAAGTGCACTGTAGGTTTACAAGGTTAGCCCCTGGGATGGCGGGACTGTCATATGCTGAGAGAATGTAACGGCTGGGCTTGTACACTCTGGAATTTAGAAGGATGAGAGGGTATATTATTGAATCATATACGATTGTCAAGGGTTTGGACACGATAGAGGCAGGAAACATGTTCCCGATGTTGGGGGAGTCCAGAACCAGGGACCACACAGTTTAAGAATAAGGGGTAAGCCATTTGGAACGGAGACGAGGAAACACTTTTTCTCACCGAGAGTTGTGAGTCTGTGGAATTCTCTGCCTCGGAGGGCGGTGGAGGCCAGTTCTCTGAATACTTTCAAGAGAGAGCTAGATAGGGCTCTTAAAGATAGCGGAGTCAGGGGATATGGGGAGAAGGTAGGAACGGGATACTGATTGGGGATGATCAGCCATGATCACATTGAATGACGGCGCTGGCTCGAAGAGCCGAATGGCCTCCTCCTGCACCTATTGTCTATTGTCACTGTACACCTGCGCTCCGTCCACCTAGGCCTATGTGATCTCCCGGTTGCCAACTTCTTTCCTCCCCTTCCCATTCGCACACTGACCTCTCCGTCTCGGGCCTCCTCCACTGCCCGAGTAAGGCCCAATGCAAATTTGAGGAACAGCTCCTCATATTGGGTAGCCTACACCCCAGTGGTATGAACATTGAATTCTCTAATTTTAAGTAGCTTCATCTCATACTCCCCTCCCTCCTTACCCCCTTCCTCCACCTAAGTCGTTTCATCATTTCCACAGTTCTCCACATTGTATCTCGTGAGATTCATAACAAGAGGATTTCAGTATAGGAGTAACGAGGTTCTTCTGCACTTGTATAGGGCTCTGGTGAGACCACATCTGGAGTAACGTGTACAGTTTTCGTCTCCTAATTTGAGGAAGGACATCCTTTTGATTGAGGCAGTGCAGCGTAGGTTCACGAGATTGATCCCTGGGATGGCGGGACTGTCATATGAGGAAAGATTGAAAAGACTAGTCTTGTATTCACTGGAGTTTAGAAGGATGAGGGGGATCTTATAGAAACATATAAAATTATAAAAGAACTGGACAAGCTAGATGCAGGAAAAAATTTCCCAATGTTGGGCGAGTCCAGAACCAGGGGCCACAGTCTTAGAATAAAGGGGAGGCCATTTAAGACTGAGGTGAGAAAAAACGTTTTCACCCAGACAGTTGTGAATTTGTCAAATTCCCTGCCACAGAGGGCAGTGGAGGCCAAATCACTGGAAGGATTTAAGAGAGAGTTAGATAGAGCTCTAGGGGCTAGTGGAATCAAAGGATATGGGGAGAAGGCAGGCATGGGTTATTGATTGGGGACAATCAGCCAAGATCAGAATGAATGGCGGTGCTGTCTTGAAGGGCCGAATGGCCTCCTCCTGCACCTATTTTCTATGTTTCTATGAGATCACACTTGAGGCAACAACGGACCTACCAGGCAACGTCCTGCCTGAGGTCATTTGTGGTCGGCCCTGACTGGTCCTAGTCTTTTCTCACCACCAGCTCGCCATCCCCCAGCCTCCCCGCCCCACCGTGGATAGGTGATGTTTCGTGTTGAGACTCTACCAGTACGTTGTGGTGGAGAAATCAATATTCATACCGCTGGGTTGTGAAAGGGAAAGTCAAGGGAAGTGAGGTCAAGTCAAGGGAAGTCAAGTCAAGGGAAGGAAGGCAAGGGTAGTGACATCAAGTCAAGGGAAGTCACGTCAAGGGGAGTCAAGTCAGGGAACTGAAGGGAAGGGAAGTCGTCAGGGAAGTCAAGTCAAGGGAAGGTAAATCAAGGGAAGTCACGCCAAGGGAAGGGAAGTCAAGGGATGAGACATCAAGTCAAGGGAAGTGATGTTAAGTGAAGGGAAGTCAAGGAAAGTCATGTCAAGGGAAGTCAAGTGAAGGGAAGTCAAGTGAAGGGAAGTCAAAGGAAGTCAAGGGAAATCACGTCATCCAAAGTCAAGGGAAGTCACGTCAAGGGAAGTCACGTCAAGGGAAGTCATGTCAAGTCAAGGGAAGTGATGTTAAGTGAAAGGAAGTCAAGGGAAATTACGTCAAATCAAGGGAAGTCAAGCCAAAGGAAGTCAAGGGAAATCAAGTCAAGGGAAGTCAAGTCAGGGAAGTGAGGTCAAGGGGAGTCAAGTCAAGGGAAGTCAAGGGAAGTGAGGTCAAATCTAGGGGAGTCAAGGGAAGGGAAGTCACGTCAAGGGAAGTCAAGTCATGGGGAGTCAAGTCAACTAAAGTAAATAAATTAAAGGTCAAGTTAACTAAAGTAAAGTAAATCAATTCAGCATCTGCAGTTCCTGATGTCTCCATGAGGTCAATTGGACATGGGCACCAACCAACGGGTTCAACCAATACCAGCCAAAGCTCATAGACCAACCGTGAATCTTGTCTGATCCCCCCACACCCGGCCCTCCGGCCCCACCGTGAGGGTCACTCCCTCCGGGAACCCTCGACCTGCCAGTCCCAGCCCTCCCCCGCCCGCAGCCCCCTCACCTGGGTTGTCTGCGGCCGTGGGCAGGTCGGGCAGCTTCATGCACAGCCGGCTGGGCTCCTGGTACTCCAGCTCGCCCGAGCTGATGCGCTCGTACAGGTTGGAGTGGCGGCCAGCCGCCCCGTTGGGCTGCGTATTGTTGATGACGATGGTGTCGCTGGGCAGCGAGAGGCGAACGGTCAGGTCCCCATCCGAGATCCGTCGCTGGGCCTGGAGGCAGTGGGGGGACGGTTAGCGCTTGCTTTTAAAACATTTTTTTCTTTCAATTCAAAAGATTTATTCAATTATTAAAAAAATAATATTACACTACAATAAAACAAACCAGAACCCACCACCATAACACCATACAAACCAATATCCTTAATAAACTACTATACAGCTATCTTACACTCCTTGTCAAGGAGGCATTCAACACCCTGCGGAGCCCAGCGGTCCCGGAACTCCCCCAGGGTGCCCGTGGCAAGAGCGTATTCCCTTTCTAACCCCACCCGGACGTAACCCCGGAAAAGGGGCAGGCAGCGGGCTCAGGTAAAGCCCTCCACCTCCTGGCGCTGTGACCCGCAGATGGCCAGCTTGGCCAGGCCCAGGAGCAACCCAACCAGTACATCTTCAGCCCTACCCTCTCCCCTACGCACAGGGTGTCCAAAGATAAGGATGGTGGGTTGAGCGCTTGCTCTTGCCATGTTTGTTTAGTTTATTCATGTTGACCCTAGCTCTGTTGACCCTAGCTCTGTTGACCCAACTTTGACCCTAGCTCTGTTGACCCAACTTTGACCCTAGCTCTGTTGACCCAACTTTGACCCTAGCTCTGTTGACCTAACTTTGACCCTAGCTCTGTTGACCTAACTTTGACCCTAGCTCTGCTGACCCAACTTTGACCCTAGCTCTGACCCCAGATTGACCCAACTTTTGACCCTAGCTCTGTTGACCCCAACTTTGACCCTAGCTTTGACCTCTTTGACCCCTACTCTGTTGACCTAACTTTGACCCTAGCTCTGCTGACCCAACTTTGACCCTAGCTCTGTTGACCCTAGCTCGGTTGACCCCAGTTCTGTTGACCCCAGTTCTGTTGACCCAACTTTGTTGAACCCAACTTTGGCCCTACCTCTGTTGACCCTAGCTCTGTTGACCCTAGCTCTGTTGCAACCCTAGCGCTCTGTTGCCCCCAGCTCTGTTGACCCCAGCTCTGTTGACCCCAGCAGCGCCTCCCCGTGGCCCCGTCGGTCGGTCGGCAGCCCGGCCTTCGGACCTTCGCCGACACCACCACCGCCCTTTGTTCTCACGGCCGATCGTCGGTTCGTGAGTTGGACGGGGGCGCCGGACTTTGCGCGCGGCCCCCCGGGGCCAAAACTCCTCAGCTGGCCCCGCCGGCCGGGCTTTGCGTGCAGTCCAGTACCCGGGGCCAACTCATCATTCACCCAGACACGGCCCAGTCGGGCAACGGATTGCCGTGGGGAATTTGTCCCGTATTTTTGACCGTTTGTCCCTTAGTTGGGAGTGAGGAGATTGGCGACGCTCGCCGACGGAAGGGCGGTTCGGAAGCCTACCTTGCCGAGGAGCTTCTTCCAATATTGTCGCCACAAGATGATGAAGATGACAATGAGCAGGAGAAGGATAATGGCCACCAAACATCCAATCAGCATGGACGTGTTGCTGTGGTCTGCCTTGGCAACCGGCCGGCCAGACTCTGGGGACAAATCCAAATCTGCGAGGGGAAGGGGTAGAAGAGAGGGCAGAGGGTTGGAAGAGCATCATGGGTAGAAAGGAACTGCAGACACTGGTTTAGACAACAGACAATAGAAAAAAGACAACGGACAATAGACAACAGGTGCAGGAGTAGGCCATTCGACCCTTCAAGCCAGCACCAAATTCTTTGCCACAGTAGGCCAAGTCAATGGGTATTTTTAAGGTGAAGTTTGGCAAATTCTTGATTAGATGATAGACAATAGGTGCAGGAGTAGGCCATTCGGCCCTTCGAGACAGCACCGCCATTCAATGTGATCATGGCTGATCATCCCCAATCAGTACCCCGTTCCTGCCATCTCCCCATATCCCCTGACTCCGCTATCTTTTAGAGCCCTATCTAACTCTCTCTTGAAAGTGTCCAGAGAACCGGCCTCCACCGCCCTCCGAGGCAGAGAATTCCACACTCACAACTCTCCGGGTGAAAAAGTGTTTCCTCGCCTCCGTTCTAAATGGCCGACCCCTTATTCTTAAACTGTGGCCCCTGGTTTACACTGAAGACAAGACACAAAATGGAGAGCCAGTAGATGTAGTGTACCTGGACTTTCAGAAAGCATTTGATAAGGTCCCACACAGGAGATTAGTAGGAAAAATTAGGGCACATGGTATTGGGGGTAGAGTGCTGACATGGATAGAAAATTGGCAGACAGGAAACAAAGAGTAAGGATTAACGGGTCCCTTTCAGAATGGCAGGCAGTGACTAGTGGGGTACCGCAAGGCTCGGTGCTGGGACCGCAGCTATTTACAATATACATCAATGATTTGGATGAAGGGATTCAAAGTAACATTAGCAAACTTGCAGATGACACAAAGCTGGGTGGCAGTGTGAACTGTGAGGAGGATGCTATGAGAATGCAGGGTGACTTGGACAGGTTGGGGGAGTGGGCAGATGCATGGCAGGTGAAGTTTAATGTGGATAAATGTGAAGTTATCAAAAACAGGAAGGCAGATTACTATCTGAATGGTGTCAAGTTGGGAAAAGGGGAAGTACAACGGGATCTGGGGGGTCCTTGCTCAGCAGTCAATGAAAGTAAGCATGCAGGTACAGCAGGCAGTGAAGAAAGCAAATGGCATGTTGGCCTTCATAACAAGAGGAGTTGAGTATTGGAGCAAAGAGGTCCTTCTGCAGTTGTACAGAGCCCTAGTGAGACCACATCTGGAGTATTGTATGCAGTTTTGGTCCCCTAATTTTAGGAAAGACATTCTTGCTATTGAGGGAGTGAAGCGTAGGTTTACAAGGTTAATTCCCGGGATGGCGGGACTGTCATATGCTGAGAGAATGGAGCGGCTGGGCTTGTACACTCTGGAGTTTAGAAGGATGAGAGGGAATCTTATTTAAACATATAAAATTAATAAGGGTTTGGACACGCTAGAGGCAAGAAACATGTTCCCGATGTTGGGGGAGTCCAGAACCAGGGGCCACACAGTTTAAGAATAAGGGGTGAGCTATTTAGAACAGAGACGAGAAAACACTTTTTCTCACAGAGAGTTGTGAGTCTGTGGAATTCTCTGCCTCAGAGGGAGGACGTTTCTCTGGATGCTTTCAAGAGAGAGCTAGAAAGGGCTCTTACAGATAGTGGAGTCAGGGGATATGGGGAGAAGGCAGGAACGGGGTACTGATTGGGGATGATCAGCCATGATCCCATTGAATAGCGGTGCTGGCTCGAAGGGCCGAATGGCCTACTCCTGCACCTATTAACTATTGCCTATGGACCGGAAAGGTCCCGTAAGCATCTTCTCCAGAGATGCTGCCTGACCTGCTGAGTTGCTCCAGCACTTTGTTTTCTCAGCCTTTGTGGAGGGAATGGACAGATGACATCTCGGGTCGGGACCCTTCATCACCCCGAAACGTCGCCAGTCAACTCCCCCCCCCACAGGCGCTGCCCGACCCGCCGAGTTCCTCCAGCGCTTTTCCACTAAACGCAAGATTTCAGAATCTGCAGCTCCTTGCGTCGACATTCCCTGCCCTCACTCTGGCCAAAAGCAACTGGATTTGTTTAGAGATACAGCGCGGAAACAGGCCCTTCGGCCCACCGGGTCCGCGCCGACCAGCGATCCCCGAACACCGACACCATCCTACACCCGCGAGGGACGATCTGTACAGTTTACCTAGCCGAGTAAGCTACAAACCTGTACGTCTTTGGACTGTGGGAGGAAACCGAAGATCTTGGAGAAAACCCACGTAGGTCACGGGGAGAGCGTGCAAACTCCGTACAGACAGCACCAGAGGCCAGGATCAAACCCGGGACTCTGGCGCCGTGAGGCAGCAGCTCCACCTCCACGAATGGCGCCGCGCCGATTAGCGCAGACGCGCGCCATCCCCTTCGCGGCCCGGCGAGCTTTACCTAGGTTACTGACGGTGGGCGTCAGTCCGTCCATCCGATGGCTGGCAGTGGACATTCCCGAGGGTGGGATTACGGTCCCCCATTCCGGTGGAGCGTTGGCACGAGGCTTCAGGTCCGTGTGGAGCGGGGTGGTGGGGGTTGAGCCTGGAAAGAGCGAAACAGTCGGCGAGGGAGTGTTTAGTTTAGAGATACAGCGCGGAAACAGGCCCTTCGGCCCATCGGGTCCATGCCAACCAGCGATCCCCGCACGATAACGCTATCCTACACACACCAGGGACAATCCACGCGTACACCAACCCAATTAACCTACAAAGCTGCGCATCTTTGGCGTGTGGGAGGAAACCGAAGATCTCGGAGAACTGATCTTGGAGTTTTGGTCCAGTAATTTGAGGACGGACATTCTTGCTATTGAGGCAGTGCAGTGTAGGTTCACAAGGTTAATTCCCAGGATGGCGGGACTGTCATATGCTGATAGACTGGAACGGCTGGGCTTGTATACTCTGGAGTTTAGAAGGATGACGGGATCTTATTGAAACATATAAGATTGTTAAGGGTTTGGACACACTAGAGGCAGGAAACATGTTCCCGATGTTGGGGGAGTCCAGAACCAGGGGCCACACAATTTAAGAATAAGGGGCAAGCCATTTAGAACGGAGACGAGGAAACACTTTTTCACCCAGAGAGTTGTGAGTCTGTGGAATTCTCTGTCTCAGAGGGCGGTGGAGGCCGATTCTCTGGATATTTTCAAGAGAGAGCTAGATAGGGCTCTTAAAGATAGTGGAGTCAGGGGATATGGGGAGAAGGCAGGAACGGGGTACTGATTGGGGATGATCAGCCATGATCACATTGAATGGCGGTGCTGGCTCGAAGGGCCGAATGGCCTACTCCTGCACCTATTGTCTGTTGTCTATTGACTCTGCTATCTTAAAGAGCTCTATCTAACTCTCTCTTGAAAGCATCCAGAGAATCAGCCTCCATTGCCTTCTGAGGCAGAGAATTCCAGATTCACCAACTGTTTGGGTGAAAAAGGTTTTTCCTCATCTCCGTTCTAGAGAAAAAGTTTTTCCTCATCTCCGTTCGAATGAAATGATTTTCCTCATCTCCGTTCGACTGAAAACGTTTTTCCTCATCTCCGTTGAAGGCCGTAAAGGAGCCAAGATTGAAAAAAAATACCTGATGTTCCAGAGATAAGTAATAACTTGTTATTGGATGAGCTTGATTTGGACCCAGCTTTCCTATATTGTGAAAGGCTACAGAATCTTTCAGTCATGCCATATTCAGACGTGGCAGGAGTGTTTTACTGATAAGAAAAATGTATAATTTGTGCTAACTTTGTTCTGTGAGTGGGGTCACGAGAAGCACAGTGCTACGTTTGTGCTCACTGTAATCTCGCCACTTCCGTCTGGCGAATCAATTAAAGATTGCCATGGCCTATCTTCATCGTTTGTTGCTATCTGCTTTCTATGAAACGAACTTTCACATCTGTTCCAATGAAAAAGTGTTTCCTCATCTCCGTTTTCATGAAAACGATTTTCCTCATCTCTGTACTAGTGAAAACGTTTTTCCTCATCTCCGTTCAAACAAAGAACGTTTTCCTCATCTCCGTTCTAACGAAAATGTTTCCTCATCTCCGTTCTAGTGAAAAAGTTTTTCCTCTCTCCGTTCTAACAAAAAAGTTTTTCCTCATCTCCGTTCTAACAAAAAAGTTTTTCCTCATCTCCGTTCTATTGAAAACGTTTTTCCTCATCTCCGTTCAAATGAAAACGTTTTTCCTCATCTCCGTTGAATTAAAAAGTTTTTCCTCATCTCCGTTCTAATGGAAAAGTTATTCCTCATCTCCGTTTCCTCATCTCCGTTCTAATGGAAACGTTTTTCCTCATCTCCGTTCTAATGGAAACGTTTTTCCTCATCTCCGTTCTAGTGAAAACTTTTTTCTTCATCTCCGTCCTTGACCACCAGGGGCGCCGGGGAGATGGCTGCCCTGCCGGCAGTCTGTTCGTTTTTTCTTTCCTTTTGTTATTTTTAGTTTGTTAAAAGTTTTTGTTTTAATGTTCTTCGCTTTGTTTTATGCGGGAGGGAGGGGAATCGGGGGAAACATGTTTCCAAGTTCTTACCTTCCTGGAGACGTGATCAATTTTCGGATCGCATTCTCCGGGCTCTACGGCCTAATATCAATGGAGCTGGAGGCCTCCTCAAACTGTCGCGAGCCCCACCGTGGGGCAAGGACTTGACATCAGAGCTGACCCCTCGCCTGGGATCGCTCCCACCGCGGCCTGCGGACTTACCATCAAGAGCTCGCAGTCCCGGGAGAGGCCGAGTCGGGAGCTCCAACGCCGCGGAAGGTTCGAGCAGCCCCGATGCGAGGTGCGATCGCCCGGCGAGGGGGAGCTGACATCCCCCCCCCCCCGATGCAGGAGCTGATCACCTCGATGCAGAGGGCCCGAACACCGCCGGCTACTGGAGGCAAGATCGTCCCGTCAAAGGGGGCTCAAGGCCCACGGACTGAGGAAGAACTAAGGGAAGGGACTTGAACGTTATTTCGCCTTCCATCACAGTGAGGGGTCACAGCTTAAGGATAAGGGGGGAAATGACCGAGATGAGAGACTTTTTTCACACACAGTGGTTGATTCTCTGAACTCTCTGCCACAGAGGTAGTTGAGGCCCAGTTCATTGGCTATATTTAAATGAGTTTCTAATCAGAGGGTATGGAGAGAAGGCAGGTGTGATAACTGCTTTATCATATTGAATGGCGGTGCAGGCCCGAAGGGCTGAATGGCCTCCTCCTGCACCTAATTTGGTTTCTATGTTTCTATGTGTTGACTGTTCATGTTAAAATGTGTTTTTGAAGTGATCTGTTGCTTTTAATTGTATGACTGACCTGGCCAATTAAATTGCTCGTATGTACTTGGCGAATAAATAGTGATTCTGATTCTAAACTCAACACAGAACTGAGAAGCCAACACCATACTGTAACTCCGGCCACACAATGGATGGGCCGAACGGCCCAATTCCCCTCCGGGGACGAGCGATCCACTTACCCAGATGGAAGGAGACCTCGCTGAACAGCATCCAGGCATCGGCAAAGTAGAAGTGGCAACGGAGGCTGGCGGCCGCCCTCTGGCCCAGCGCAACCTTGACGTAGCGGGCACTGGGGTTCTTGTCGTCGAGCACCGTCACGGTGCTGACCGGCTCCGGCTCCCAGGGGCCCGTCTCGCCCGCCCCGAAGAAGCAGTCCGCCCGGCGGAAGGCCTTCACCCCCCGGCTGAACATGTTGTTGCAGTGGACCTGCAGTGGACAGAATCGCCGCCACAGAGGTCAGCGGCCGGAGACGCGGCCACTCGGCCCCTCGGCACCGTGCCTGCCCCTCGACACCACCACCCCTACACCGAACCTGCCTTTAATCCGACTTCCTCTAGGTCATACAGTGTGGAAACAGGCCGGAGATGCGGCCCAACTCGGCCCTCCCCACCCCCCTACCCAACACCCCCCCCCTCGCCCCCCAAAAACCCCCCCCCCTCCCCCTCCACCTCTCCCCCCACAATCCACCCCTCCCCCCCCCGTCCCACACCTCCCCCCCCCTCCCCACACGCCAACCATCCTCTCCCCCACATCCACCCCCCTCTCCCCCTCCTCCCCTCCCCTACCCTCTCCCCCCCCACTTCCGAACCTATCTTTAATCGGACTTCATCGAGTCATAGAGTCATAACAGTGTGGAAAACAGGCCCTCTATGGCCCAACTCGCCCCTCTCCCCACCCCCCTCTCCCACCCACCCTCCCCCTTCTCCCTCCTCCCCCCCCACATCCACCACCCTCCCCATTCCCCTCCCTCCCCCACATCCACCCCTCCCCCCCCTTCCACGACATCCCAGGCACCTCGGCCCCAACTCCAACCCCTCCCCCCCTTCTCCCCCTCCCCCACATCCACCCCCCTCCCCCTCCCCCCTCCCCACTCCCCCCTCCGTCCACCACATCCACCCCTCCCCCTCCCCCACATCCACCCCTCCCCCTCCCCTTGCGAAACTATCTTTAATCGGGAACTTCATAGAGTCATAGAGTGATAGTTTGGAAAACAGGCCCTTCGGCCCAACTCGCCCTCTCCCCTCTTCCCGCCTCTCCCCTCTCCCCCCTCCCGCCCTCCATCCCTCCCCCTCTCCCCCCTCTGCCCCTCTCCCTCCCCTTCCTCCCCTCCACCCCCTATCCCCCCCGCCCCCTCCCTTGAAAACAAAAGTTTGGTTTATCCATTGTTTCAAAGCCTCTCATAATTTCATATATGTCTATCAACTCATCGAGTCATCGTGTCACAGAGCGATACATTGTGGAAACAGGCCCTTTGCCCGCACCGGCCAACAATGTCCCAGCTACACTAGTCCCACTTGCCCGCGCTTGGCCCATATCCCTCCAAACCTGTCCTATCCATGTACCTGTCCAACTGTTTCTTAAACGATGGGATAGCCCCAGCCACAACTACCTCCTCTGGCAGCTCGTTCCATACACCCACCACCCTCTGTGTGGATAAGTTACCCCTCAGATTCCTATTAAATCTTTTCCCCTTCACCTTGAACCTATGTCCTCTGGTCCTCGATTCCCCTACTCTGNTTTGCATCTACCCGATCTATTCCTCTCATGATTTTGTACACCTCTATAAGATCTCCCCTCATCCTCCTGCGCTCCATGGAATAGAGATCCCAGCCTGCTCAACCTCTCCCTATAGCTCGCACCCTCTAGTCCTGGCAACATCCTCGTAAATCTTCTCTGAACCCTTTCCAGCTTGACAACATCTTTCCTATAACACGGTGCCCAGAACTGAACACAATACTCTAAATGTGGTCTCACCAATGTCTTATACAACTGCAACGTGACCTCCCAACTCTGACTGATGCAGTACAAAGTGCCAAAAGACTCTTTGACCAAAAGTGTCACAGATGTCTTTCATCTGTGCACTTTACAATTTTCCCCAGAGCCAATTAACCTGCAAATCTGCACGTCTTTGGAGTGTTGGGGGAAAACCCCTCGGAGCACGGAACGTGGAAAACTCAGCAGGGTGTGCAGCGGGGCTTCCCGGGGAGCAGCAACTCTATGCTTCACCGTGTTCTTCAAACACTTTTCAGGCAGCATCTCGGAGAACGGAACGCGCCACGTTTCCACTGCGGGCTAAATCTCCAGGAGTGCGGCTTCGAGCCAGCACGCCATTCTCCTTTCCTCCTCTCCCCAGTCCTTCTATCTGTACTTCTGAGGCAGAGACTTCCACAGACTTCACAACCATTCCCCAATCCGACCTTCCTCCTCCATAGATGCACTGCACCCGCTGAGTTTCTCCAGCATCTTTGGGCTGTCTTTCTAAACTGTGTCTCCTCCCCTTCCCACCTCTCCTCAGGCCCCTGGTTCCCTCTTATTCTCTATCTCCTCCCCCACCCCAGTCGCACCGCTTCTTCCACCACCAACAGCTTTCGATACTTTTTTTGATATCTTTCACTCATAGAACATGTTTCCTGTTTCCTGTCCATGACCTCTGCTCGACCCGAACGTCGCCTCCTTCGCTCCAACTGCTGCACCTGTGAAGTTTCTCAGCTTATTGTGTACCCACTCTGTGAGAAAAAGTGTTCCCATATTAATCTATATGTTTTAAGATCCCTCTTGATTCCTTCGTCCATAGATGCTGCTGCATCTCCAGCAGTTTGTCTATCTCAAACAGTGTGGCACTCCGTCTAAACTCCAGATTCACATCCTTCTAAACTCCAGAGTGTACAAGCCCAGCCGCTCCATTCTCTCATCCATATGACAGTCCCGCCATCCCGGGAATTAACCTGGTGAACCTACGCTGCACTCACCTCGATAGCAAGAATGCCTGTCCTCAAATTAGGGGACCATATAGGCAAACAATACTCCAGGTGTGGTCTCACTAGGGCCCTGTACGACTGCAGAAGGAACTCTTTTGCTCCTATAGTCAACTCCTCTTGTTATGAAGGCCAACAGGCCAAAACTGCACACAGTACTCCAGGTGTGGTCTCACTAGGGCCCCGTACAACTGCAGAAGGACCTTCTTTTCTCCTATTGTCAACTGATCTTCTTGTTATGAAGGCCAACAGGCCAAAACTGCACACAGTACTCCAGGTGTGGTCTCACTAGGGCCCCGTACAACTGCAGAAGGACCTCTTTTCTCCTATAGTCAACTCCTCTTGTTATGAAGGCCAACAGGCCAAAACTGCACACAG
>CM069160.1:15886119-15891119 GCA_035221665.1 Okamejei kenojei
ACGTCTTACCTTCCCAGGGACAGCCGTAGAGTTCCACGCGCATGCACACGCTCATCACACGGTCCGCCAGCGGGTAGAATCGCACGAAACGTGCGACAATCGGCGGCCCCAGGTCCTTCAGCACCACGTCATACGGGTTTATGTTCCCTGTGATGACCTGCAGAGGGGGGGGGTGTGTGGGGATGGGGGGGGGGAGGGGGGGGGGGAAAAGAAGGGTTACACACACCCTCACACACCCCCCTCGTGAGTCTCCTCCCCTCGGCCCCTTCGGCCCAACTTGCCCAAACCGGCCAACACGCCCCATCACGGAGGAGCAGCGGCAGAGACGCTGCCTTACAGCGAATGCAGCGCCGGAGGTTCGATCCCGACAACGGGCGCATGTCTGCACGGAGTTTGCACGTTCTCCCCGTGACCTCCGGTTCCCCCCCCACGCTCCAAAGACGGACGGGTTTGTAGGTTAATTGGCTTGGTATAAGTGTAAATTGTCCCCAGTGGGTGTAGGATGGTGTTAGTGTGCAGGGATCGCTGGCCGGCGAGGACCCGGTAGGCCCACACACATTAAACTGGATTAAAATGTACGCAAGAAATTCCAGCGAATTGCGGCCGCGGCTCAGACCATCACACAAACCAACCTCCCTTCTATTAGACTCATAGAGTGAGTGTTACAGTGTGGAAACAGGCCCATCGGCCCAAATTACCCACACCGGCCAACGTGTCCCAGCTACACTAGGCCCACTTGCCCGTGTTTGCCCCAAATCCCTCCAAACCTATCCTATCCGTGTACCTGTCCAACTGTTTCTCAAACGATGGGATAGTCCCAGCCTCAACGACCTCCGCCGGCAGTTTGTTCCATACACCCACCACCCTCGGTGTGAAAAGGTTACCCCTATAAAATCTTTCCCCCTTCACCATAAGCCTACAGTATGACCTTTGGTTCTCAATTCCTCTACTTTGAGCAGTATCGGGCCTTTTGGCCTACTGACCCCGCACACTAACACTATCACACCCACACACACACACACACACACACACACACACACACACACAACACACACACACACACACACACACACACACACACACACGCACACACACACACACACACACACAACAGGGACAGTTTACGATTTTTAACACAGCCAATTAGCCTACAAACTGGGAGCGTGGGAGGAAACCGAAGATCTCGGAGAAAACCCACGCAGGTCACGGGGGGAGCGTGGAAACTCCGTACAGACAGCACCCGCAGCCGGGATCGAACCCGGGTCTCTGACGCTGTGAGGCAGCAACTCTACCGCTGCGCCACCGTGCCCGCCTAATGTTTTCACCCTCAGATCGGCCCAGAAAAGTTACCCCTCAGATTCCTATTAAATCTGTTCCCCTTCACCTTGAAACCGATGTCCTCTGCTCCTCGATTCACCCACTCTGGGCAAGAGACTCTACTCGATCTATTCCTCTCATGATTTATATTACATAGAAAATAGACAACAGGTGCAAGAGTAGGCCATTTGGCTCTTCGAGCCAGCACCGCCATTCACTGTGATCATGGCTGATCATCCACAATCAGTACCCCATTCCTGCCTTCTCCCCATATCCCCTGACTCTTTAGGAGCCCTATCTAGCTCTCTCGTGAAAGTATCCAGAGAACCGGCCTCCACCGCCCTCTGAGGCAGAGAATTCCACAGACTCGCCACTCTCTGTGAGAAAAAAGTGTTTCCTTATCTCCGTTCTAAATGGCTTACCCCTTATTCTTAAACTGTGTGGCCCCTGGTTCTGGACTCCCCCAACATCGGGAACATGTTTCCTGCCTCTAGCGTGTCCAAACCTTCAATGATCTTATATGTTTCAATAAGATCCCCTCTCATCCTTCTACACTCCAGAGTGTACAAGCCCAGCCGCTCCATTCTCTCAGCATATGACAGTCCCGCCATCCCGGGAATTAACCTGGTGAACCTACGCTGCACTCCCTCAATAGCAAGAATGTCCTTCCTCAAATTAGGGGACCAAAACTGCACACAATACTCCAGGTGTGTTCTCAATAGCAAGAATGTCCTTCCTCAAATTAGGGGACCAAAACTGCACACAATACTCCATGTGTGGTCTCATTAGCAAGAATGTCCTTCCTCAAATTAGAGGACCAAAACTGCACACAATACTCCAGGCGTGGTCTCACTAGGGCTCTATACAACTACAGAAGGACCTCTTTGCTCCTATACTCAACTCCCCTTGTTATAAAGGCCAACATGCGATTCGCTTTCTTCACTGCCTGCTGTACCTGCAGGCTTACTTTCATTGACCGATGAACAAGGACCCCCAGATCCCGTTGTACTTCCCCTTTTCCCAATTTGACACCATTTAGATAGTAAAGAAGGGTTTCGGCCCGAAGCGTTGCCTATTTCCTTCGCTCTATAGATGCTGCCGCACCCACTGAGTTCCTCCAGCATTTTTGTCTGCCTTCCTGTTCTTGCCACCAAAATGGATAACCTCACATTTATCCGCATTAAACTGCATCTGCCGAGCATCTGCCCACTCCCCCCAACCTGTATGGCATCGAGCGGACAAACTCCACGCAGACAGTCGCCACCGCGACTGCCTTCTGTCGCTTCCCGCTGGAGCAGCGGGCGGAGGGGGACTCACCTCCTGCCCCTGCCGGTCCCGCCAGGTTCTCCAGATCGTGCCGTCCCGGCTGTACTTCAGGCCGTAGAGACGGGCGTACTCGTTGCCGCGCCCGTGGGAGTGGCGCCCCTGCGTGCCGGCCAGCGTGATGAAGTAGAGGCGTCGCAGGTCCACCTGCAAGAACTCGCTGGGGTCCCGGAACACATTCTTGGCCGGGCACCACGCCCCATCGCCCCTCTCCGTACCCAGCCTGGGGGGGGAGGGGGGAGAGAACCAACACACCGCTTACTTCATCATAATCAGTATCACACTTCATTAGCCAAGTCTGTTTTAGACAATAGACAATAGACTAGGGTAGCTGGGACAATAGACAATAGACAACAGGAGCAGGAGGAGGCCATTCGGCCTTTCAAGCCAGCACCGCCATTCACTGGGATCATGGCTGATCATCCCCAATCAGTACCCCGTTCCTGCCTTCTCCCCCATATCCCCTGACTCCGCTATCTTTAAGAGCCCTATCTAGCTCTCTCTGGAAAGTATCCAGAGAACCGGCCTCCACCGCCCTCCGAGGCAGAGAATTCCACAGACTCACAACTCTCTGGGTGAAAAAGTGTTTCCTCGTCTCCGTTCTAAATGGCCGACCCCTTATTCTTAGGGGGGTGGGGGGAGTGTGGGGGGGGGGGGGGGGGTGGGAGTGAGGGAGGGGATGATGGCAGTGTGTGGGGGGGTGGGAGTGTGTGGGGGGGTGGAAGTGTGAGGGGGGGGTGGGAGTGGGGGAGGGGATGGTGGCAGTGTGTGGGGGGGTGGGAGTGGGGGTGAGGGGATGGTGGCAGTGTGTGGGGGGGGTGGGAGTGGGGGAGGGGATGGTGGCAGTGTGTGGGGGGGGTGGGAGTGTGTGGGGGGTGGAAGTGTGAGGGGGGGTGGGAGTGGGGGAGGGGATGGTGGCAGTGTGTGGGGGGGTGGGAGTGGGGGAGGGGATGGGGGCAGTGTGTGGGGGGGTGGGAGTGGGGGAGGGGATGGGGGCAGTGTGTGGGGGGGGTGGGAGTGGGGGAGGGGGGGATGGTGGCAGTGTGTGGGGGGGTGGGAGTGGGGGAGGGATGGTGCAGTGTGTGGGGGGGGGTGGGAGTGGGGGAGGGGAGATGGTGGGAGTGTGAGGGGGGTGGGAGTGGGGGGAGGGGATGGTGGGAGTGTGAGGGGGTGGAAGTGTGGGGGGGGGGGTTTGGGAGTGTGGGGGGCTGTGTGTATGGGGAAGGGGTGTGGATCGTGTGGGGGGTCGGGGGGAGTGTGGGTGGGGGGTGAGAATAGGATGGGGACCCACAATCCCGTTTATATCAACGGTGGAAAGGGTCAGGAGCTTCAAATTCCCGGGCGTGCATATTTCCGAAGATCTCTCCTGGTCCCAGCACACTGATGCAATCATGAAGAAGGCACATCAGCGCCTCTACTTCCTGGGAAGATTACGGAGAGTCGGTCTGTCAAGGAGGACTCTCTCGAACCTCTACAGGTGCCCAGTGGAGAGCTTGCTGACCGGTTGCATCGTGGCTTGGTTCGGCAACTTGAGCGTCCAGGAGCGGACAAGGCTGCAGAAAGTTGTGACCACTGCCCAGTCCATCATCGGCTCTGACCTCCCCACCATCGAGGGGATCTATCGCAGTCGCTGCCTCAAAAAGGCTGGCAGCATCATCAAGGACCCACACCATCCTGGCCACACACTCATCTCCCCGCTGCCTTCAGGTAGAAGGTACAGGAGCCTGAAATCTGCAACGTCCAGGTTCAGGAATAGCTGCTTCCCCACAGCCATCAGACTATTAAACTCAACTCAAACACTATAACAGCCTATTGCACTTTATCTGTTTACTTATTGTATATATATATGGTCTATGGTATATAGACACACTGACATTTAATCTCCTGATCTGTACTATCAAGTCAAGTCAAGTTAAGTCACTTTTATTTCTATAGCTCATTTAAATAACAACTCTCGTTGGCCAAAGTGCTTTACAATTGATGGAGGTACTAACGTTATACAACATTGGTTCATCGATTGAGTACATAGATAAATATAGCCCTCCCTCAGAGGACGTCAAGAAAGGCTTGCGAGTAAAGATGAGTTTACAGATGCTGCCTGACCCACTGAGTTACTCCAGCACTTTGTGTCTACCTGCGATTTAAAACCAGCATCTGCAGTTCTTTCCTATCTAAACCTTGGAGTGTCTCTTCAACTTTTTGGAAAACCTCTTTCCTATCTAAACCTTGGAGTGTCTCTTCAACTTTTTGGAGACTTAAAGGAGTGGATGGAGGGGGCAGTGCTGATGGGACGAGGGATGCTGCTCCACAGTCTAGGAGCTGCGACCACAAAGGCGCGGTCGCCCTTTACGTTTCCATAT
>CM069160.1:15896119-15986621 GCA_035221665.1 Okamejei kenojei
TGTGCGTGCATGCGTGTGCGTGTGCGTGCGTGTGTCTGTGTGTGTGCGTGCGTGCGTGTGGTTTAGAGATACAGCGCGGAAACAGGCCCTTCGGCCCACCGGGTCCGCGCCGACCAGCGATCCCCGCACACCAACACTACCCTACACCCACCAGGGACAATATTTACATTCACCAAGCCAATTAACCTGCAAACCTGCACGTCTTTGAAGTGTGGGAGGAAACCCAAGATCTCGGAGAAAACCCGCGCAGGTCACGGGGAGAACGTACAAACTCCGCCCAGACAGCGCCCGCAGTCGGGATGGAACCCGGGTCTCCGGCGCTGCATTCGCTGTGAGGCAGCAACTCTAACCCTGTGCCAGCGTGACCGCCCGTAAGCTCAGTGTGTGTGGGTTTCAGTTCGGTTCATTGTCACGTGTACTGAGGTACAGTGAAAAGCTTTTGGTTGCGTGCTAACCAGTCAGCGGAAAGACAATACATGATTACAATCGATCCATTTGCAGATACATGATAAAGGGAATAACCTTCAGTGCAAGGTAAAGCCAGCAAGGTCTGTTCCAGGATAGTCCGGGGGTCACCAATGAGGTAGATAGTAGTTCAGGACCACTCTCTGGTTGTGGTGGGATGGTTCAGTTGCCTGATAACAACTGGGAAGAAACTGTCCCTGAATCTGGATGTGTGCGTTTTCACACTTCTGTACCTCTTGCCCGATGGGAGAGGGGAGAAGAGGGAGCGACCGGGGGCGAGACTGGTCCTTGATTGCGCTGCTGGCCTTGCCGAGGCAGCGTGAGGTGTAAATGGAATCAATTTTGTCAAGCTTGTAAGGGTTCAGTAAAGATTTACCAGGATGTTGCCAGGACTAGAGGGTGTGAGCTATGGGGAGAGGTTGAGCAGGCTGGGTCTCTATTCCATGGAGCGCAGGAGGATGAGGGGAGATCTTATGGAGGTGTACAAAATCATGAGAGGAATAGATCGGGCAGACGCACAGAGTCTCTTGCCCAAGAGTACGGGAATCGAGGACCAGAGGACATAGGTTCAAGGTGAAGGGGAAAAGATTAAATAGGAATCTGAGGGGTAACTTTTTCACACAGAGGGTGGTGGGTGTATGGAACGAGCTGCCAGAGGAGGCAGTTCAGGCTGGGACTATCCCAACGTTTAAAAAACATAGGACAGGTTTGGAGGGATATGGACCAAACGCAGGCAGGCGGGACTAGGGTAGCTGGGACAATCGACAATAGTGCAGTTACAAACTTAAAGCATACGGTATTAGGGGTTCAGTATTGATGTGGATAGAGAACTAACAGGAAGCAAAGAGTAGGAGTAAACGGGTCCTTTTCACAATGGCAGGCAGTACTAGTGGGGTACCGCAGGCTCAGTGCTGGGACCCCAGCTATTTACAATATATATTAATGATCTGGATGAGGGAATTGAAGGCAATATCTCCAAGTTTGCGATGACACTAAGCTGGGGGGGGCAGTGTTCGCTGTGAGGAGGATGCTAGGAGGACTGCAAGGTGACTTGGATAAGGGTGAGTGGGCAAATGTTTGCAGATGCAGTATAATGTGGATAAATGTGTTATCCACTTTGGTGGCAAAAACAGGAAAGCAGAATATTATTTAAATGGTGGCCGATTAGGAAAAGGGGAGATGCAGCGAGACCTGGGTGTCATGGTACACCAGTCATTGAAAGTAGGCATGCAAGGTGACAGCAGGCAGTGAAAAAAGCGAATGATGTTAGCTTTCATAGCAAAAGGATTTGAGTACAGGAGCAGGGAGGTTCTACTTCAGTTGTACAGGGTCTTGGTGAGACCACACCTGGAGTATTGCGTGCAGTTTTGGTCTCCAAATCTGAGAAGGACATTATTGCCTTCACCAGATCCTGGGATGTCCTGTCTTATGAAGAAAGACTGGATAGACTTGGGTTTTATACTACTCTTCTGGAATTTAGGAGATTAAGAGGGATCTTATAGAAACTTACAAAATTCTTAAGGGGTTGGACAGGCTCAGGAGATTGTTCGATGTTGGGAAGTCCTGACAAGGGGTCACAGCTTAAGGATAAGGGGGAAATCCTTTAAGACCGAGATGAGAAAGACTTTCTTCACACAGAGAGTGGTGAGTCTCTGGAACTCTCTGCCACAGAGGGTAGTTGAGGCCAGTTCATTGATATTTAAGAGTGAGTTGGATGTGGCCCTTGTGCTAAGGGGATCAGCAGGTCTACGGGAGTTGGATGATCAGCCATGATCATATTGAATGGCGGTGCAGGCTCCGAAGGGCAATCCTGCACCTAATTTCTATGTTTCTATGTTTCCAGGCCATTCGGCCCTTCGAGCCAGCACCGCCATTCAATGTGATCATGGCTGATCATCCCCAAATCAGTATCCCGTTCCTGCCTTCTCTCCATATCCCATAACTCCGCTATCCCTAAGAGCTCTATCTAACTCTGTCTTGAAAGCATGCAGAGAACCGGCCTCCAAGGCAGGCTCCAATTGCACACTCTCACAACTCTGTGTGAAAAAGTTTTTCCTCCTCTCCGTTCTAAATGGCTTCACCCCTTATTCTAAAACTATGGCCCCTGGTTCTGAGAGTGAGAGAGAACACACACACACAGTTGTGAGTCTGTGGAATTCTCTGCCTCAGAAGGTGGTGGAGGCCGGTTCTCTGGATGCTTTCAAGACAGAGTTAGATAGAGCTCTTAGGGATAGTGGAGTTAAGGGATATGGAGAGAAGGCAGGAACGGGGTACTGATTGTGAATGATCAGCCATGATCACAGTGAATGGTGCGGGCTGGAAGGGCCGAATGGCCTACTCCTGCACCTATCGTCTATTGATTGTCTCACGCTGCCACGGCAAGGCCAGCAGCATAATCAAGGACCAGTCTCACTCCGGCCACTCCCTCTTCTCCCCTCTCCTATCGGGCGTGAGGTACAGAAGTGTGAAAACGCACACCACCAGATTCAGGGACAGTTTCTTCCCAGCTGTTATCAGGCAACTGAACCGTCCTCTCACCAACTAGAGAGCGGTCCTGACCTCCCATCTACCTCATTGGGGGCCCTCTGACTATCTTGAATCAGACCTTACTGGACTTTATCTTGCATAAATGTTATTTCCTTTATCCTGTATCTGTGCACTGCAGATGTGTTGGATTGTAATCATGCATAGTCTTGGTGCTGACAAGACTGTATTCCAAAGTTAACTGGCTTGGTAAATGTAAAAATTGTCCCTAGTGGGTGTAGGATAGTGGTAATGCGCGGGGGTCGGCACGGACCTGGTGGGCTGAAGGGCCTGTTTCCGTGCTGTATCTCTAAACCACACACACACACACGCTTTCACGTTTTATCTCCAAACTATACTAAACTAAACGAAACGCAAAAAGCTGGAGTAACTCAGCGGGTCAGGCAGGGTCTCTGGAGAAAAGGAATAGGTGGCATTTCGGGTCGAGACCCCAACTTCCGCCGACTGGTTAGCACGCAACGTAAGCTTTTCACCGTATCGCGGTACACGTGACAACAAACTAAACTGAAATACGTTTAGTTTTGTTTCTTCCGACCAAGCGATATATTTTCCTAACACCACAGAACGTGGGATATTCCTGTCCGCCAGGGAGTGCCAGTGGCAGGGGCAAAGGGAGGCATGGGCGGAAATCCATGTTTTGAAAGGTGGGGGACAATGCCCCCCCCCCCCATGTTTTGTTATCCAGATTTTGAAATTCGACTTGCTGGTAAGTCCCTCACGTTTTTCCCATCTCTCCCTCTATCTCCTCCAAGGTTGGTTCTTCTGTTTGCCTTTATTTACTTCAGTTCTATAACATTGTAGATTTTGAGAGATCCAAGCGGGTATCAGACGCTTTCTAAGGGCTGAATCGGTCCGTTCGCGGGGCCTTTAATCGCCTGGCGTGGCTTAAAATGAAATTGCTGCGTCGAGCCGATCGAGGCTCCCGATGTTGATGCCCCCGCCGGGTGATGGAAGATCCCGCGGCCGGTTTTAAGCAGCGCCGGGCGATGAAAGGACGCATAAACGGGCCGATTCAAGCCCCACGATTTGGGGCGGACGAAGCAGCTGTTGCTGGAGTTTGGAGTTGGTTACCAATCAGGTCAGCTCCCAATGTTACCGTCCACAGGGCCCACGGCCGAAGCCGCGCGCGTGTGTGTGCCCGCGCGCGCGAGCATGCACGTGCGCCAAGAAATTGTTTGTCCCCCCATGTTTTTATAGCGATTTCTGCCCCCGAAGGGAGGGGTGTTTGGTGCATTGCCGAGACTCACCGAGATTCACCTCTGCCGCTGCCCGAGGGCCGATTACTCCCATCAGCAGTGCGAGCAATGTAACTGCGAACTCCATGTTTCTCCGCGCTGTCGACTGTCGATTCATTCGGGGGCTCATCGTTTCTTCATTTCTGCAAAAGGGGAACAAACAAATGAAGATGACCAGTGGCTCACATTGTGACCGTATATATTTGCAGTGCAGTATTCCCTCACGACGCAGGCAGCCTCTTCGGCCCATCGAGTCTGTGCTAGCTCACAGTTGAATCCCATTCTCCCCGCTCAGCATGCGCTTTTTCCGGGTGACTCTCAGGCACCAGAGACCCGGGTTTCCTGACCCGACATTGTCATCCAAAGACGTCCGGGTTTGTAGGTTAATTTGCCCTCTGTAAAATTGACTCTAGTGTGCAGGGATGGGAACGTAGGATAACACGGAACTACCATAGGCCAAAGATAGGTGGCGCAGCGGTAGAGTTGCCACCTTACAGTGCCAGAGACCCGGGTTCGATCCTGACTCTGGGTGCTGTCTGTGTGGAGTTTGCACGTGCTCCCCGTGACCACGATAGTTTCTCCGCACATCCTAACACGTGTGGGATTGTACGTGGTTTTCCCCATAGTCCGCATTGCTCCCTCTCCTCCCACATCCAATCCTCTGGCTTCACAACTCTCAACTCTTCAATCCAGTTTCACACCTTCCGCTCTTATCTCTGGGCTTTGTTTCAACCATCTGCCTAATCATATGCAATAAACAACAGGCCATTCAGCCCTTCGAGCCAGCACCGCCATTCAATGCGATCACGGCTGATCATCACCAATCATCCCCGTTCCTGCCTTCTCCCCATATCCTTCCCCCTCCTGAGTGGGCCCTGGTTCTGGATGACAGTCCCATGGGGCCATCCCGGGAATCTACCGGGTGAGGGTTAAGCAACCGCCATACCATCCCCAATCGTATCCCGTCCTGCCTTCTCCCAATATCCCCTGAATAGCTGCACTCCCTCAATAGCAAGAATAGGCGCCTCCCTGCCTCCTCATCTGTGTCCACCGGTTACCTGCTGTGACCTGCAAACAGAGAGGGGCTGCACACAGCAGTTCCCTGCATTGTATATGCTAGAGAAGGGAGTGATGTAGAGATATCCTCTTGATGGATGGGACTCTATAGCTTAGCACCCACCCCACCCACTCAACACACCCCTGTCAAGAAATGAACCATTGAATGTGTTGTGTGGGAGGTGCGAGGGATGTACCAACCCTCCGACCGATTGGAATGTCACTCTATCCATGTTCTCCAGGAGCCGCTGAGTTCCTCCAGCATTTTGGATGGAACTGACTGAAAAACGCAGCATGGAAAACGGCCCTTTGGCCCACTGAGTCCACATCAACCATCAATCACCCGCGATCGCATCGCCGGGGACACGGGTTCGATCCCGACTACGGTCGCTGTCTGTACGGAGTTTGCACGCTCTCCCCGTGACCTGCGTGGGTTTTCACCGAGATCTTCAGTTTCCTCCCACACTCCAAAGACGTGCAGGTTTGTAGGTTAATTGGCTTGGTGTAAATGTTAAAATTGTCCCTAGAGCGTGTGTGTGTGTGTGTGTGTAGGATAGTGTTAATGCGCGGGGATCGCTGGTCGGCGCGGACCTGGAGAAAAGGGTCTCGACCCGAAACTTCGCTCCGTAGATGCTGCCTCACCCGCTGAGTTTCTCCAGCATTTCTGCGTAGTCGCGATACCGCGGAAACAGGCCCTCGGCTCCGCGGCCGAAGGATCCCCGGCCATCCTACACCCCACCAGGGACTGCCAAGCCTGGGAGTGCGGGAGGAAACCGGAGCCCCTGGAGGAAACTCACGCAGGTCACGGCGAAAACGCACACACACACACACGGAACCCGGGTCTCTGGCACCGTGAGGCAGTGGCTCTTATCTGCTCCATCCTCACGAACCGTTAAACCGCTGACAGCTGTGAGGCAGTGCTCCGCTAGAGGCAGCTAGAAACACGTTCCCGATGACGGGGGGTGTCCAGAACCAGGGGCCACACAGTTTAAGAATAAGGGACAAGCCAATTAGAATGGAGACGAGGAAACACTTTTTCTCACTGAGAGTTGTGAGTCTGTGGAATTCTCTGCCTCAGGGGGCGGTGGAGGCCGGTTCTCTGGATGCTTTCAAGAGAGAGCTAGATAGGGCTCGTAAAAATAGCGGAGTCAGGGGATATGGGGAGAAGGCAGGAACGGGGTACTGATTGGGGGATGATCAGCCGTGATCACATTGAATGGCGTTGCTGGCTGGAAGGGCCGAAGGGCACACTCCTGCACCCATTGTTTATTGTCTAAACTCCCCAAAAGCTCTCTGCCGCTGTCTTCTGCCTTGAGGGAGCGACTGAAAATTCAACGCTCAGTCGAAACATTTGCTCTGAAGTTGACGTGGAGGACCATGTGCGAACATTTGTTCGATGCACAGTGGTGAGACATTCTCGGTGACAAAAGTCGCTGTTTAGTGAAAATATCTGTGGTCGCAGCTGCTAACGGCCCACTTGTGCATTTGGAAACGAGGGGTCAAATCTGCAGTTGGTGGGAGTTCTCGAGATTAACACTTCGAGGGACTCATTCTGCATGCGGGGGAAACTGCAGATGTTGGTTCAAACTGAAGATAGACACAAAAAGCTCACGCAGGTCAGCAAAGTAACTCAGCTCTGAACTGCAAAAGACGATATTATTATTGCACTAGATCTGTGAGACAATCTACCAAGCCCATCTGCCAAGTTCCACACTGCAAGACTAGTGTCGCTACCTTATTGTTCAATAGACAATAGGCAACAGGTGCAGGAGGAGGCCATTCGGCCCTTCGAGCCAGCACCGCCATTCACTGTGATCATGGCTGATCATCCCCAATCAGTACCCCGTTCCTGCCTTCTCCCCATATCCCCTGACTCCGCTATCAAAAGAGCCCTATCTAGCTCTCTCTTGAAAGTATCCAGAGAACCGGCCTGCACCACCCTCTGAGGCAGAGAATTCCACAGACTCGCCACTCTCTGGGAGAAAAAAGTGTTTCCTCGTCTCCGTTCTAAATGGCTTCCCCCTTATTCTTAAACTGTGTGGCCCCTGGTTCTGGACTCCCCCATCATCGGGAACATGTTTCCTGCCTCTAGCGTGTCCAAACCCTTAACAATCTTATCTGTTTCAATAAGATCCCCTCTCATCCTTCTAAACTCCAGAGTGTACAAGCCCAGCCGCTCCATTCTCTCAGCATATGACAGTCCCGCCATCCCGGGAATTAACCTGGTGAACCTACACTGCACTCCCTCAATAGCAAGAATGTCCTTCCTCAAATTAGGGGACCAAAACTGCACACAATACTCCAGGTGTGGTCTCACTAGGGCCCTGTACAACTGCAGAAGGACCTCTTTGCTCCTATACTCAACTTTTATTTTCTATAGGCAGAAGATACAAGCCATTATTTATTGAACATTTTTTCTCTTCTCCAGTTATGGATTATGTTTGCATATTCACATATTCTGTTGTGCTGCAGCAAATAGGAATTTATTAATAAAATAAAATACTCTTGACTTGAGTCAGACATCCATGTCTTGAGAAAAGGAATAGGTGACGTTTCGGCTCGAGACCCTTCTTTGGAGTGAGAGCCAGGGGAGAGGGAATCGAGAGATAGACGGTGATGGAGAGAGATATGGGACAAATGAATGAAAATGCAACAAAGTAAGGATGATAAAGGAAACGGGCCACTTGATAGCTGTGTTCTAGGTGAAAATGAGTTAAAGGCAATGAGAGTCAACACGATGACTTTGAGGGTACACAAAAGGCCGGAGAAACTCAGCGGGTGTATAGGAGTAGGGAATATAGGAGTAGGGAAGTAATGTTAAAATTGTACAAGGCATTGGTAAGACCAATTCTGGAGTATGGTGTACAATTCTGGTCGCCTAGTTATAGGAAGGATGTCAACAAAATAGAGAGAGTACAGAGGAGATTTACTAGAATGTTGCCAGGGTTCCAGCAACTATGTTACAGAGAAAGGTTGAACAAGTTAGGTCTTTATTCTTTGGAGCGCAGAAGGTTAAGGGGGGACTTGATTGAGGTCTTTAAAATGATTGAAAGGGATAGACAGAGTTGACGTGGATACGTTTTCCCATTGAGGGTAGGGAAGATTCAAACAAGAGGGCATGACATGAGAATTAAGGGACAGAGGTTTCGTTTTTGTAAACGTGAGGGGGAACTTCTTTTACTCAGAGGGTGGTGGCTGTGTGGAATGAGCTTCCAGCAGAAGTGGTGGAGGCAGGATCGATTTTAACATTTAAGAGTAAAGTGGATAGGTATATGGACGGGAAGGGAATGGAGGGGTATGGTCTGAGTGCAGGTAGATGGGACTAGGGGAAAACAAATGGTCGGCACGGACTGGAAGGGCCGAGAGGGCCTGTCTCCGTGCTGTAATTGTTATATGGTTATATGGTTATATGGTGCAGCAGCATCTACGGAGCGAAGGAGATAGGCGACGTTTCGGGTCGAGACCCTTCTTTGTGTAACCCTCGATCCTCCAGCATCTGCAGTTCCTTCTTTAACAAGATGACTTTGAAGCTGGTACGACTTGGGCGGGGGAGGGATGGAGGGGGGGGGGGGGGGGGTAAGCTTGTTACAGCCGGACTTTTGTTTACTTTAGAGATACAGCACGGAAACAGGCCCTTCGGCCCACCGAGTCCGCGGGGGCCAGCGATCCCCGTACACCAACACTAACCCACACACAAGGTCCAATTTACACATTTTCCACAGCCAATTAACCTACAAAAGCTGCGAGTGTCTTTTTTTTCGGAGTGTGGGAGGAAACCGGAGCACCACGCGGTCACTGGGAGAACGTACAAACACCACACAGACAGCACTGTACAGAGGTCAGGCTCGAACCCGGGTCTCTGGCGCTGTAAGGCAGCAACTCTGCACGCAGAGGCATTTGTGGAGAATTAACCCAGTAACCGCTGGGTCTCCTGGCAATTAACCACGTGATCGCTACAGGTCCTAGGTTTAGCAACGGCACATACAGCATTCCCAGGATTAACTCTATAACACCCAGGTCCTGGGAGTTAACCCTCCAACAGCAGGAAGGCCTGAAAATTAATCTTGGAACCATCCGAAAAGCCGAGGAATTTATAGCACTTGGTAAACACAACAAACAAACATAGAAACATAGAAAATAGGTTCAGGATGAGGCCATTTGGCCCTTCGAGCCAGGACCGCCATTCATTGTGATCATGGCTGATCGTCCCCAATCAATAACCCGTGCCTGCCTTCACCCCACAGCCCTTGACTCCACTAGCTCCTAGAAATCTATCTAATTCTCTCTTAAATCCATCCAGTAATTTGGCCTCCACTGCCCTCTGTGGCAGAGAATTCCACAAATTCACAACTCTCTGGGTGAAAACGGTTTTTCTCACCTCAGTCTTAAATGGCCTCCCTTTATATTCGAAGACTGTGGCCCCTGGTTCTGGACTCGCCCAGCATTGGGAACATTTTTCCTGCATCTAGCTAGTCCAGTCCTTTTATGTTTCTATAAGATCCCCCCTCATCCTTCTAAACTCCAGTGAATACAAGCCCAGTCTTTTCAATCTTTCCTCATATGACAGTCCCGCCATCCCAGGGATCAATCTCGTGAGCCTAAGCTGCACTGCCTCAATCACAAGGATGTCCTTCCTCAAATTAGGAGACCAAAACTGTACGCAATACTTCCAGATGTGGTCTTACCAGAACCCAGTACAACTGCAGAAGAACAAGGAGGAGTTTTCTGTACAAATCACACAATATCAGGACTGACCCCAGGTCTCTGGCGCTGTGAAACGCCAGAGACAGCGGGAGTGTTACTGCCCTACAGCGCAGGAGGCCCGGGTTCAATCCCAACCACGGGTGCTGTCTGCACGGAGTTTGTACGTTCTCCCCGTGACCTGCGTGGGTTTTCTCCGGGTGCTCCGGTTTACTCCCACATGCCAAAGACATACAGGTTTGTGGGTTAATTGGATTGGTAAAATGATAAATTTATCCCTCGTGTGTGTGTGTGTGTGTGTGTGTGTGTGTGTGTGTATGTAGGAGAGTGCGAGTGAACGGAGCGATCACTGGTCTGAAACATATAAGATTATTTAGGGTTTGGACACGCTAGAGGCAGGAAACACGTCCCGATGTTGGGGGAGTCCAGAACCAGGGGCCACAGTTTAAGAATAAGGGGTAAGCCATTTAGAATGGAGACGAGGGAACACTTGTTCACACAGAGAGTTGGGAGTCTGTGGAATTCTCTGCCTCAGAGGGCGGTGGAGGCCAGTTCTCTGGATACTTTCAAGAGAGAGTTAGATAGGGCTCTTAAAGATAGCGGAGTCAGGGGATATGGGGAGGAGGCAGGAACGGGGTACTGATTGTGGATGATCAACCATGAACACATTAAATGGCGGTGCTGGAACTTGGCAGTAACTTTACCGTTACTGCTCTGTCGCCTTCTATGCCTTGGGGGTTTATACAAACACGTCTAATCACTTTGTCAACACTGTGGGAATTTTTACTTCTGCAATCGCATCAGTCAGTGTGTGTGTGTGTGTGGCAGAGATTCCAACAATCAGTCGTCCCACCCACCTTAAATAATTCTTCCCCGAACCGCCCAGACTTATTTACTAAACATTTGCCCCGTTTGTTTTTGGCAGGGACCACGTTGTCACTCCATGCAGTGATAAAAGCCAACGGCTGGCTTCTCCCCATTACCCGCTCCCCGTCACTGAGAGAATGGAGCGGCTGGGCTTGTACACTCTGGAGTTTAGAACGATGACAGGGGATCTTATTGAAACATATAAGATTATTAAGGGATTGGACGCGCTGGAGGCAGGAAACATGTCCCCGACGTCGGGGGAGTCCAGAACCAGGGGCCACACCGCTTAAGAATAAAGGGCAAGCCATTTAGAACGGAGACGAGGAAACACATTTTCCGCGCAGAGAGTTCTGAGTGTGGAATTCTCTGCCTCAGAGGGCGGTGGAGGCCGGTTCGCTGGATACTTTCAAGAGAGAGCTAGATAGGGCTCTTAAAGATAGCGGAGTCAGGGGATATGGGGAGAAGGCAGGAACGGGGACGATCAGCCATGATCACATTGAATGGCGGTGCTGGCTCGAAGGGCCGAATGGCCTACTCCTGCACCTATTGTCTGTTATAATCTAGTATAAGTGTGTCATTTTCTGCAGTTGCAATGGTAAATAAAGTTCTATAAGTTCTATCGTATCGTATATCGACCCAAAACATCACCCATTCCTTCTCTTCAGAACTTCTGAAGACAGGCTGGGACAGGCTCTTAAGACGACTTCGAAGCTGGTAGGACGACTGGGGGGGGGGGGGGGACACACACACGCAAGGGTTACTTGAAGTTAGATAAATCAATCTTCATACCGCTGGGGTGTAAACTGCCCAAGAGAAAGATGAGGTGCTGCTCCTCCAATTTGCGTTTGGCTGCATCGAAGTTTTCTGGCAGCCTGCAACTGAACTGCTGGTAACGGAGGCGAAACTATCGACAACAGTCGATGCTTTGTTTAGCCGTGTCGCCTTGCGGGAAGCCAAAGGCGGAGAGGATTTCAATGCCTGCCAGACAGTGACTGTGCAAACTGTTTGTTCGTGCATTGGAGACAAAAAGCAGGGAGAATGGGCTTGGCGGGACTGCGACAAAGCGAGAGAGAGAGAGCGAGAGAGCGTTCTCCCGTGATGGACACAAAATGCCGGAGTAACTCAGCTGGACAGGCAGCATCGCCGGGTGACGGTTTGGGGTCGAGACCCTGCCTTCAGACCGAGAGGCAGGGGGAAGAGAGAGGCGCGGAGATAAGGAAGTGCCAGGTGTGAAACCATGCCAAAGGGGATGGACTGAACAAGGAAACATTTAGGGCAGATCGCTGTTAGCTCGGAGAAGGCGACAACAAAGCACACAGAGGAGATAAAATGTAACCCGGGCGACAGTCGGAATGGTCGGAGAACTGGAGTGGGGGAGGATAGACGCAAAAATGCCGGAGTGAATCAGCGGGACAGGCAGCATCTCTGCAGAGAAGGAAAGGGTGACGTTTCGGGTCGAGACCCTTCTTCAGTCGCGAAGATAACCCAGTCCTTCTATTCAGAGACGCTGCCTGGCCCGCTGAGTTACTCCAGCATTTTGTGCTTATCTTCGATTTAAGCCAGCACCTGCAGTTCCTTCCTACACACTCAGGGAATATCAATGGGGATGGGAGATTGCAACCTTCACGTGGTCCACCCTGTCTCGACGAATGCAATCGACCTGGCGCGCACAGGCAGAAGATCAAACAGATCAAGAGTTGTCCTACAACGCCACACGCAAGAAGCAGAAGTCAATGTTCATGCTGCAGAGATGTGAACTGCCCAAACAAAACATGAGGAAATATGAGTTTTCAAATAGGCCTACTCCTGCACCTATTGTCTATTGTCGCAAAGAGAGTTGCGAGTCTGTGGAATTCTCTGCGTCAGAGTGCGGTGGAGGCCAATTCTCTGGATACTTTCAGGAGAGAGTTAGATAGAGCTGTTAAGGATAGCGGAGTCAGGGGATACGGGGAGAAGGCAGGAATGGGATACTGATTGTGGATGATCAGCCATGATCACATTGAATGGCGCTGCTGGCTCGAAGGGCCGAATGGCCTGCTCCTGCACCTATTGTCTATTGTCCCAGCAGCCCTACTCCCGCTTGCCCGCGTTTGGTCCATAATCCTCCAAACCTCTGGATACTTTCAAGAGAGAGTTAGATTGGGCACTTAACTCGCTAGAATTTAGAAGATTGAGAGGGGATCTTATAGAAACTTACAAAATTCTTAAGGGTAGGCGCAGGAAGATTGTTCCCGATGTTGGGGAGGTCCAGAACAAGGGGTCACAGTTTAAGGATAAGGGGGAATTCCTTTAGGACCGAGATGAGGAAAACATTTTTCACACAGAGAGTGGTGAGTCTCTGGAATTCTCTGCCACAGAAGGTAGTTGAGGCCAGTTCATTGGCTATATTTAAGAGGGAGTTAGATGTGGCCCTTGTAGCTAAAGGGATCAGGGGGTATGGAGAGAAGGCAGGTACAGGATACTGAATTGGATGATCAGCCATGATCATATTGAATGGTTGCTGGCTGGCGGTGCTGGCTCGAAGGGCCGAATGGCCTACTCCTGCACCTATTTCCTATGTTTCTATGTAAAGATAGCGAAGTTAGGGGATAGAGTTAGATAGAGCTCTAGGGGCTAGTGGAATCATGGGATATGGGGAGAAGGCAGGCACAGGTTATTGATTGGGGACGATCAGCCATGATCACAATGAATGGCGGTGCTGGCTCAAAGGGCCGAATGGCCTCATCCTCAGAGGGCGGTGGAGGCCGGTTCTCTGGATACTCTCAAGAGAGAGCTAGATAGGGCTCTTGAAAATAGCAGAGTCAGGGGATATGGGGAGAAGGCAGGAACGGGTTACTGATTGGGGATGGTCAGCCATGATCACATTGAATGTCGGTGCTGGTTCGAAGGGCCGAATGGCCTACTCCTGCACCTATTGTCTGTTCTGTCTCCCTCCCGCAACCAGTCAATGACCCCGTTGTACAAGGCACACCCCGGGCTCACATTTCAAACACAATGGGATTCCTGGCACACAGAATATTTCTGCTCCAATTCACTAACAAATCTTCCGGCTGCAGGTTCCTCGGGAATTCCGGTACAGAAGGGGTTAAGGGACAGGTTGCTCTGGAATTCCAGCACGGAAGGGGTTAAGAGACAGGTGCCTCAGCACTTGGAAACAGGGAGGAACAGAGAAAGGGGCCAGGCCTCAAGAGCAAGCTTTGTGCTTCGCTCCGAGCCGAGAGAGATCTCTCTTCAACAGAAGCTTATTTTTCTCGCTTGTGTTTATTCCGCCCCCCTCTCTCGCATTCCTAGTCGCTGCCCAGACCAGCGCTGAACAAGTGCATGCTCGCAGCCCACAGCAGGCTGGAACTTCCCAAGGAGTCGGAGGCGGAGAGATATCGCGCCATTAACCCCTTGACGGTCAGGAAGCTCCCCCGCTTATCTCTGGCTGGATATCTATAGACCATAGTTGCAAGAGTAGGCCATTCGGCCCTCACAACCTTTCCTATCCATGTACCTGTCCAAATGCCTTTTAAATGTTGTATAATTTAGGTCAGTTTGGAGATACTGCATGGAAACAGGCCCTTCAATAGACAACGGACAACAGACAACAGATAATAGACAATAGGTGCAGGAGTAGGCCATTCGGCCCTTCGAGCCAGCACCGCCATTCAATATGATCATGGCTGACCATCCAACTCAGTATCCTGTTCCTGCCTTCTCTCCATACCCCCTGATCCCTTTAGCCACAAGGGCCACATCTAACTCCCTCTTAAATATAGCCAACAAACTGGCCTCAACTACCTTCTGTGGCAGAGAATTCCACAGATTCACCACTCTCTGTGTGAAAAAAGATTTTCTCATCTCGGTCCTAAAAGAGTTCCCCCTTATCCTTAAACTGTGACCCCTTGTCCTGGACTTCCCCAACATCGGGAACAATAGGTGCAGGAGGAGGCCATTCGGCCCTTCGAGCCAGCACCCGCCATTCAATGTGATCATGGCTGATCATCCCCAATCAGTACCCCGTTCCTGCCTTTTCCCCATATCCCCCGACTCCGCTATCTTTAAGAGCTCTATCTAGCTCTCTCTTGAAAGTACCCAGAGAACCGGCCTCCACCGCCCTCCGAGGCGGAGAATTCCACCGACTCGCAACTCTCTGTGAGAAAAAGTGTTTCCTCGTCGCCGTTCGAAATGGCTTGCCCCTTCTTCTTAAACTGTGGCTGACAAAAAATGCTGGAGAAACTCAGCGGGTGAGGCAGCATCTACGGAGCGAAGGAAATAGGTGACGTTTCAGACGCTTCGAAACCCTTCTTAAACAGTGGCCCCTGGTTCTGGACACCCCAACATCTGGAACATTTTAAACAGTCTTCCCTAACCCCCCCCCTCCCCCCCCCCCACCACCAACCCCCGTCCTCCCCACCCATCCCCCTTTTAGTTTAGTTTAGAGATACAGCATGGAAAGAGGCCCTTCGGCCCACTGAGTCCATGCTGACCAAGATGCCACATTTGCACTAGCCCCACCTGCCCATGTCTGGCCCATGTCTCGGTAAACATTCCCTCCTATGTATCTCATCCAAACGCATTTTAAGTTTGGTTTTGTTTAGAGATACAGCGGAAATAGGCCCCCCGGCCCACCGGGATCGACCCAGGGCCTATGGCGCTGGGAGGCAGCAGCTCGACCGCTGAGCCAAGACACTGCGCGTTTACCACCATCTAACCCTCTGATGATTTTGTACACATCGGGTTCGAATGTCCTCGATCACCTCTTAAAGAAAGAACTGCAGGTGCTGGCAAATCGGAGGGAGACACAAAGTGCTGGAGTGACTCTGGAGTTCAGAAGGATGAGAGGAGATCTTATTGAAACATATAAAATTGTTAAGGGGTTCAGACACGCTAGAGGCAGGAAACATGTTCCCGATGTTGGGGGAAGTCCAGAACCAGGGGCCACACACAGTTTAAGGATAAGGGGTAGGCCATTTAGAACGGAGACGAGGAAACACTTTTTCTCACACAGAGTTGTGAGTCTGTGGAATTCTCTGCCTCAGAGGGCGGTGGAGGCCGGTTCTCTGGATGCTTTCAAGAGAGAGCTAGATAGGGCTCTTAAAGATAGCGGAGTCAGGGGATATTCTCTGCCACAGAAGGTAGTTGAGGCCAGTTCATTGGCTATATTTAAGAGAGAGTTAGATGTGGCCCTTGTGGCTAAAGGAATCAGGGGGTATGGAGAGAAGGCAGGTACAGGATACTGAGCTGAATGATCAGCCATGATCATACTGAATGGCGGTGCAGGCTCGAAGGGCCGAAAGGCCTACTCCTGCACCTATTTTCTATGTTTCTATGATATGGGGAGAAGGCAGGAACGGGGTACTGATTGGGGATGATCAGCCATGACCACATTGAATGGCGGTGCTGGCTCGAAGGGCTGAATGGCCTACTCCTGCACCTATTGTCTATTGCCTAACTCAGCGGGCGAGGCAGCATCTATGGAGAGATGTGAGGCAGCATCTTTGGTGACGTTCTTTTCGGCTAGACCCGCTCTCCAGCTTTGAAAAGAAAAATTCACGTACCGCATCTGGCCGTGACCAGAACTGCACGCCATACTCGCCTAGTGCAGTCGCAGCAGTGCCTTCTACATCTGGAACATGACATCCCAACTCTCAAACTCAGTTCCCCTACCTCACCACCCTGCCTACGTGCTTCTCCCTTTCTTTAGTTTCGAGGTACTGCGCGGAAACCGGCCCTTCGGCCCACCGGGTCCGCGCCGACCAGCGCTCCCCGCACACTAACACCATCCAACACACACTGGGGACAATTTGTACATTTACACCAAGGCAATGAACCTACAAACCTGGAGCGTGGAAGGAAACTGAAGATCCCAGAGAAAGCCCACGCGGGTCACGGGGAGAACGTACAAACTCTGTACAGACAGCACCCATAGGTCATAGGGGGCCGAGCAAATTTAGGCCATTCAGCCCATCAAGTGTATTCCACCATTATCCTGCACACACTGGGGAGAATTTACACACAACGCTGGAGTGACTCAGCGGGACAGGCAGAGCCTCTGGAGAGAAGAAACGGGCGATGTTTCGGGTCGAGACCCACATTCAGACGGAGAGTGTCTGAAGAAGGGTCTCGACCCGAAACGTCACCCATTCCTTCCCTCCAGAGGTGCAGCCTGTCCCGCTGAGTCACCCCAGCATTTTTGGGGCCACGGTTCAAACCAGCACCTGTCGTTTCTTCCAACAATAGACAATAGACAACAGGTGCAGGAGGAGGCCATTCGGCCCTTCGAGCCAGCACCGCCATTCAATGTGATCATGGCTGATCATCCCCAATCAGTACCCCGTTCCTGCCTTCTCCCCATATCCCCTGACTCTGCTATCTTTAAGAGCCTTATTTAGCTCTCTCTTGAAAGCATCCAGAGAACCTGCCTCTGAGGCAGAGAATTCCACAGACTCACAACTCTCTGTGAGAAAAAGTGCTTCCTCGTCTCCGTTCTAAATGGCTTACTCCTTATTCTTAAACTGTGTGGCCCCTGGTTCTGGACTCCCCCAACATGGGGAACATGTTTCCTGCCTCTAGTGTGTCCAAACTCTTAACAATCTCATATGTTTCAATGAGATCCCCTCTCATCCTTCTAAACGCCAGAATGCCCAGCCGCTCCATTCTCTCAGCATACGACAGTCCCGCACTGGGACAATTGACAACGGCACCAACCCAATTAAGGTACAAACCTGCACGTCTTTGGAGCGTGGGAGGAAACCGAAGATCTTGGCTGAGAAATCCGGGGAGAATATGCAAACTCCGTAGAGACAGCAGCTGCGATCAGGATCGAACGTGTGAGGCAGAAGGTCTAACACTTGCTGTGAGACTGGAGTGAAGGTGAAGGGGGAGATTGAGTTTACACCTCAGTAACTGTCTCCGAAGAACCTCCCGACTGCTGGTAAATCCGCGGCTCCCTGTTCAATCAGCGGCGGGGTGCGGAAGAGGGTCGGAACGACCCTCGATCCCTCGGGAGCGCCGGAGAAGATTGCAATCCCCTTTCAATCCAGCGCCGCTGCTCCACAGTCACACAAAGGGGCCTTGAGCTGGCCGCACTGACATCACTCCATGACTCACACCGTTCACTGCACTGAATCCTAATCAGCAACAAGGCAGCAGGCAGCGAGGGAAAGCACGTGAGACTGATGTACACACACACACACACACACAGGCACCTGTGACTCAGTGCTCTCTCTCTCTCTCTCTCTCTCCGCCCAGTAACACTCTAGGCTCGCCAACTTTCTCACTCCCAAATAAGGGACGAGAGGTCAAAATACGGGACAAACTAACTCCCCACGGCAATCCGTTGAGCGACTGGGCCGTGTCTGGGTGAATGATGAGTTGGCCCCGGGTGCTGGACTGCACACAAAGCCCAGCCGGCGGGGCCAGCTGAGGAGTTTTGGCCCCGGGGGCCGCGCGCAAACTCCAGCGCCCCGTCCAACTCACGAACCGACGATCGGCCGTGAGAAGGAGGGGTGGTGGTGGTGGTGTCGGCGGTCAGCGAAGGTCCGAAGCTGCCGACCGACCGACGGGGCCACGGGCGAGGCGCTGCTGCTGCTGCTGCTGCACTCCACGGGCTGCACTACGTCGGGACGGGGTGAGGCGGGGGCCGGGCGCGGCGCTCCGACCCGACAGTCCCCCCGACCCGAGTCGTAGCTGTCAAATACGGGACAAGGGCGAAGCCAATTTAGCCCGACCTCAGATAGACGCAAAAACGCTGACGAGACTCTGTGGGACGGGCAGCGTCTCTGGAGAGAGAAGGAATGGGTGACGTTTCGGGGGTTGGGACCCTTCTCCAGACTTGGCGCTGCCTTGGCAGGGCCAGAAGCAAAATCATGGGAATTTGGGAATTGCCTCATCCCGGACCGTAAGAAATTACTTAAGACAGTTTAAGAATAGCGGAGTCAGGGGATATGGGGAGAAGGCAGGAACGGGGTACTGATTAGGGATGATCATCCATGATCACATTGAATGGCGGTGCTGGTTTGAAGGGCCGAATGGCCTCCTCCTGTATCTATTGTCTATAAAAGCTTGTCCATCCCGACTGGCATGTCCAACACCATCAGAGTGCTGAGTGATGCTCTACCTAGAGCTTTTCAGCATACTACATCCAGATCCAGAATCTCACACCTGCCAATTTTACACCTCAGATTAGCTTATAGTAGTTTAGTTTAGAGATACAGCGTGGAAACAGGCCCTTTGGCCCACCCCCCCCCACCAGCGATCCCCACACACTAACACTATCCAATGTTTACATTGACCAAAAGCCAAATAGCCTACAAACCCGCACGGCTTTGGAGCGTGGGAGGAAACCGAAATTCTCGGAGAAAAACCCACGCAGGTCACGGGGAGAGCGTGCAAACTCCGTGCAGGCAGCGCCTGTAGTCGGGATCGAACCTGCCAGAGGCAGGAAACATGTGCCCGATGTTGGGGGGGGGGGGGGGGGGGGGGGGTAGTCAAGAACCAGGGGCCACACAGTTTCAATGATTCCCCTTCATTCACCTCCCCCCCCCACCCCTCACCCCCCCACGCCAATTGGGTAAATGTACAGACTTTTAAGCAGGATAAGGGAATCTGCCTCTGCCCTCTCTTTGCATTTACAATCTACGACTCTTGACATCTGAAGAGTTCCTTTCTTATCTCTGGCCTTTGTCCAACCATCTGCCCAACAACCAGCCCTACCCCCCTCTCTTTGCCTAAGTCAACCTGATACCTGCCACTCTATATCATAAGGGCATAAGGTCACAAGGAATAGGAGCAGAATTAGGCCATTCGGCCCATCAAGTCGACTCCGCCATTCAATCATGTCTGATCTATCTCTCCCTCCCAACCCCTTTCTCCTGCCTTCTCCCCATAACCCCCGACACCCGCACTCACCCCTTCTCCTGCCTCTCCCCTTTTCCAGCTTTCCATGCCAACATCCTACCATCGGAAGAAGGGTCTTGACCCAAAACGTCAACTCTCCCTATTCTCCAGAGGCAATAGACAATAGATGCAGGAGGAGGCCATTCAGCCCTTCGAGCGAACACCGCCATTCACTGTGATCATGGCTGATCATCCCCAAACAGTACCCCGTTCCTGCCTTCTCCCCATATCCCCTGACTCTGCTATCTTTAAGAGCCCTATCTAGCTCTCTCTTGAAAGTATCCTGAGAACCGGCCTCCACCGCCCTCTGAGGCAGAGATTTCCACAGACTCACAACTCTCTGTGAGAAAAAGTGTTTCCTCATCTCCGTCCTAAATGGCCGACACCTTATTCTTAAACTGTGGCCCCTGGTTCTGGTCTCCCCCAACATCAGGAACAGGTTTCCTGCCTCTAGCATGTCCAAACCCTTAATGATCATATATGTTTCAATAAGATCCCCTCTCATCCTCCTGAATTCCAGAGTATACAAGCCCAGCCGCTCCATTCTCTCAGCATATGACAGTCCCGCCATCCGGGGCATCAACCTTGTAAACCTACGCTTCACTCCCTCAATAGCAAATTAGATGCCCAGACCCAGAGAGGGAAAGGGTAGTGTGTGACGCACTGACCCACCCAGTCCCAGTGGGGGATGGGATAGTGTACGACACACTGACCCACCCAGTCCCAATGGGGAAAAGGTTAGTGTGTAACACATTGACCCACCCAATGTTTTGACATGGAGTGTAGTAGGTACCTGCAACAGAACTTGATAGGTGATAGGAGAAGAATTAGGCCATTCGGCCCATCTTCTTGGTTCTTGGTTACTTGGTCCTCCAAAATATTCCAACTGGAATTTAAACTGGAGGTGGAGAAGGGAGGGGTTTAGCCAGAGAGGGTTATTGGGAAGAAAGTGCCACTTTAAATTTAGTTGCATCTGGCTGGGCAACCGTGGTTTGGTGGAGATTATTCCATGCTTTAATAGTGAGTGGGAAGAACAAATTACTGTACACATCTGTCTTTGTGGCTGGGACCACAAATTGGATCGAATGCCCTCGTCTGCTCCTAATTGGTTTGGGGTTGGTGTAGGTCTTGTGATCTATGTCTAGCCGACCATTTAACATTTTGTAAAAACAGGTCAAACGGTGAGCTTCACGTCTGTCTTGGAGAGGGTTCCACCCCAGAGAATTCAGAGGTTTGGTGACACTCGCTTCTCTCTCGTAGGTGTTAGTAACAAATCGAGCTGCCTGTCTTTGGACACGCTCGATGGATGAAATGTTTTTATCTGTGTATGGGTCCCTAGCTGCAACTGCGTAGTCCAGATGAGGTCTAACGTGGGTGAAATACAGCTTCTCCTTGACAGAAGCTGAACAATGATGGAAGTTGCGCCTCAGGAAGTTTAGGACACCTGTTGCTTTCGCTGTTGCACGATGAGTCTGACCATTCCAACGTAGATCATTCTGCAATTTGATGCCAAGGTACTTGGTTTGTTTGGATTCTTCAAGGGTGACACCAAGTATGTTGGAAGATGAGACGCCTGGATTCCTCTTTCTGGTGACACGCATGGTTTCACATTTGGAAGGGTTGAACTGCATGCCCCATTATTGTGACCACTCGACCATAGTATCGAGTTCCTTTTGGAGAGCATCTTCATCATCAGCTGACTTAATTGGACAGTACAGCAAACAATCGTCAGCGAATAGTCTGGTCGTACTTGCGGCTTTTTCATGGATGTCATTGATGCAAAGCAAAATTAGGTGTGGGCCAAGTACTGTGCCCTGGGGTGTCCCACTCAACACTGGGTGCCAATTGGAGCTCTTTCCGTTCACACACACATATATGCTGAAGACATTTTGCCAGGAAATCCAACGTTTCGTGTTGGAACGAATACTGTAGAAGTCAAGCTTCCGAAGCAGTCTCTGGTGTGGGATGACATCAAATGCTTTAGAAAAGTCCAGTACAACTAAATCCATGATGACGTTACTGTCAAGGTGCTTGGCCGGGTCATTTGTTGTCGGGATAAGCTGAGACTCGCATGATCTATGCCTCCTAAACGCATGTTGGTTGTTCGGCAAGAATGTTATGTTTGCTCACGTGACGCATCAGATTACTATCAATGATCTGCTCCAGCAATTTACAGCAAGTACTTGTTAGTGAAACAGGACGATAATTCGCTGGGTTGGTGTTTGAACCCTTCTTAAAGAGAGGAGTGATGTTGGCCTTCCTCCAATCAAGTGGTACATCGCCCGAGTCAAGCGATTGTTGAAAAATGAACCGTAAAACTGGAGCCAGTTCTTCGGCTTCGATCTTGAGGGCTTGATTTTGCATCTGATCTGGTCCAATTGCTTTTGTGGTATTAATGTTGAGCAATGACTTCTTGACACCTTCAACCTCAATGTTAATAGCAGGCACACCAGCGTACGGGCTAGGCGGTAGAACCGGAAGTGATCAAGGCTCCACATCTTCCCGGGTGAAAACGTGTTGGAATTGGTTCGCAAGAGCTTCTGCTTTCGCCTGGTCCTCAGTGATCAGGCACTTTGGAGTGTGGGAGGAATGTTGGAAACGGGAAGCAGGCCGTTCTGCCCATCTAAGTCCTTCTAGGTTGGCAGCAGCTTTGTTTAGACAGACACAAAATGCTGGAGTAACTCAGCGGGACAGGCAGCATCCCTGGTGGGAAGGAATGGGTGACGCTTCGGGTCGAGACCCTTCTTCAGACTCAGCTTAGTTTACTCTAGAGATGCAGGGCAGAAACAGGCCCCTAGGCCCAGCGAGTCAGCGCCAGCCAGCGATCCCCGCGCAGTAACACAATCCTACACACGCTAGGGACAATGTACGGTAATACCAAGCCAATTAACCACCATCTTTGGAGTGTGGGAGGAAACCAGAGATCCCGGGGAAAACTCACGTGGGTCACGGGGAGAACGTGCAAACTCCGTACAGACAGCGCCCGCCGTCGGGATCGAACCCGGGTCTCTGGCGCTGCAGGGCAGGGCAGCAACTCCGCTGCTATGCCACCCATGTTCCCAGATGCTCCCAGTGATTCCGGCTTAAATCCTAGCCGTTTTGGGATAAGCCCTCTGCATTTTGGTCGGCTTCTTGTCAGGCAAGCTGATGCAGTAACACGGCTGAAAGGCGGCAAGGAAGGAGAGGCAGATCAGCGGTAGGGTCGCCGCCTCACCGCGCCAGAGACCCGGGTTCGATCCCGACTGCGGGTGCTGTCTGAGCGGAGTTTGCACGTTCTCCCCGTGACCCTGTGGGTTTTCTCCGGTTTCCTCCCCCACTCCAAAAACGTAGGTTAATTGGCTTGGTATAATTGCAAATTGTCCCTAGCGTGTGTAGGATAGCGGTTAGCGCGTGGGAATGGCTGGTCGGCGCGGACCCGGTGGGCCGAGGGGTCTGTTTCTGCCCTGCATCTCGAGAGTAAAGTAAGCCAAGTCTGAAGGAGGGTCTCGACCTGAAGCATCACCCATTCCTTCTCTCCACAGATGCTGCCTGTCCCGCTGAGTTACGCCAGCACTTTGTGTCTACCCAAACTAAGCTGCTGTCAATATAGAAGGACTTAGATGGGCAGAACGGCCTGCTTCCCGTTTCCAACATGCTCGATTTCTCGTCACCCTCGAGGTGAAATGCTTACAGATTTTTAAAAAAACTTAATTTCTTTGCCATTTCCCTCAGCCTTCACAAGAACACAAGGCTAAACTTTCAATCACCACGGCAACCGCCAGGCTCTGCGGCCTAGTCTGTCGCCTCAGCCCTTGTTAGCGAGATTTAAAAATAAAACTCGGCCTCCATTTAAAGATAAGACGCTGAATCATTAAAAAAAAAACATTAGCTAATCCACAGAGACTTTATTTTTAGGATTTTGAGGAGATTTTGTGGATCAGCAAATAATATGAAAATCTCCAGAGCAAATTCAAGAAAATCTTTCTTTTCTTAAAAAGGAAAGATATGTTCATATCCGTGTGCATGTCTTGAATACAAAGCACCAAGGGCAAGGCGGTTTGTTTATGCACATGACATGAGCCTATTCATGTCGATCCAAAATTAATTATTAACCAACTGAAGAGCTCGAACTCTGCTGTCTAGACATAGAGTCTGCCCGTCTCCCCGTCTTAACCTTGGGAGAGGTGGGGGGAGACTAGGGCTGGCAACTGTCCCGTATTAGCCGGGACATCCTGTATATTGGGCTAAATTGGTTTGGCCGGTACGGGGCCACCCTTGTCCCATATTTGACCGCTACTATTCGGGCAGAGGGGACTGTCGGGTCGGAGCGCCGCGTCCGACCCCGCCTCACCCGTCCCGACGTAGTGCAGCCCATGGAGTGCAGCAGCAGCAGCAGGATCAGCAGCGCCTCGCTCGTGGCCCCGTCGGTCGGTCGGCAGCCCGGCCAGCTGTCTGACCTTCGCTGACCGCCAACACCACCTCCTTCTCACGGCCGATCATCGGTTCGCGAGTTGGACGGGGCGCCGGACTTTGCGCGCGGCCCCCGGGGCCAAAACTACTCAGCTGGCCCCGCCGGCTGGGCTTTGTGTGCAGTCCAGCACCCGGGGCCAACTCATCATTCACCCAGCCACGGCCCAGTCGGTCAACGGATTGCTGTGGGGAATTTGTCCCGTATTTTGACCTTTTGTCCCTTATTTGCGAGTGAGAAAGTTGGCCACCCCGACTCACTCTGTCTGGGTCATGCAATGCCCAAGGCAGGACATGGAGGTGCAAGAATGGAGACACCATGATGGACGCAAAAAGCTGGAGTAACTCAGCAGGACAGGCAACGTCACTGGAGAGAAGGAATGGGTGATGTTCCGGCTTCAGACTGAAGAAGGGTCTCGACCCGAAACGGTCTCTTCGAGCTTCGAGACTTCGAGCTCCTCGATGTTGAAATCCGCAGGCCGCGGTTGGAGCATCGATATGGGGGGAAAGCAGGAGCGGGGTACTAATTTGGGATGCTCAGCCATGAATGGCGGTGCTGGCTCGAAAGGGCCGAATGGCCTATTCCTGCACCTATTTTCTATTTTCTATGTCACCTATTCAATAGACAATAGGTGCAGGAGGAGGCCATTCAGCCCTTCCAGCCAGCACCGCCATTCAATGTGATCATGGCTGATCATCCCCTATCAGTACCCCGTTCCATGTCCCCTGACTCCGCTATCTTTAAGAGCCCTCTCTTGAAAGTATCCAGAGAACCCGCCTCCACCGTCCTCTGAGGCAGAGAAATCCACAGACTCTCAACTCTCTGATCCCTTCTCTCCAGGGACGCTGCCGGTCCCGCTGAGTTACTCCAGCATTTTTGTGTCTATCTTTGGTTAAAACCAGCGTGTGCAGTTCCTTCCTTCCTTCCGACACCTATGGTTGTCCCTGGGCTGGAGTCCAGGTATAAATACGCAGTGAGCGTGATCATATCTCCCTTTGGTTGTTGACATTCGCTGGGCAAGGATTCAAACCCTGCCCAAGGGCTAAGAAGAGACATGTTTGCGGGATAGCGAGTTTCGACCCGACTCCGCACAATGTAAACACCGGCACAACTTATGTCGACAAGACATGAATCTCAGAGCGAGGTCACGGTGGCGCAGCGGTAGAGTTGCTGCCTCACAGCGAACGCAGCGCCAGAGAACCGGGTTCGACCCTGACTACGGGTTCCGTCTGTGCGGAGTTTGCACGTTCTCCCCGTGACCTACGTGGGTTTTCTCTGAGATGGGCAACAAACAATAGGTGCAGGAGTAGGCCATTCAGCCCTTCGAGCCAGCACCGCCATTCAATGTGATCAAGGCTGATCATCCCCAATCATAGAATCATAGTAATTAGGTGCAGGAGTAGGCCATTCGGCCCTTCGAGCCTGCACCGCCATTCATTATGATCATGGCTGATCATCCAACTCAGTATCCCGTACCTACCTTCTCTCCATACCCCCGATCCCTTCAGCCACAAGGGCCACATCTAACTCCCTCTTAAATATAGCCAATGAACTGGCCTCAACTACCTTCTGTGGCAGAGAATTCCACAGATTCACCACTCTCTGTGTGAAAAACGATTTTCTCATCTCGGTCCTAAAAGACTTCCCCCTTATCCTTGTCCTGTGACCCCTTGTCCTGGACTTCCCCAACATCGGGAACAATCTTCCTGCATTTAGCCTGTCCAACCCCTTAAGAATTTTGTAAGTCTCTATGAGATCACCCCTCAATCTTCTAAATTCCAGCGAGTACAAGCCAAGTCTATCCAGTCTTTCTTCATATGGAAGTCCTGCCATCCCAGGAATCAGTCAGTAACCAGTTCCTGCCTTCTCCCCATATCCCCTGAATCTGCTATCATCAAGAGCCCTATCTAGCTCTCTCTTGAAAGTTTCCAGAGAAACTCCACCGCCCTCTGAGGCAGAGAATTCCACAGACTCACGACTCTCTGTGAAAAAAAGTGTTCCCTCATCTCCATACCAAATGGCCTATCCCTTATTCTTAAATTGTGGCCCCTGGTCCTGGACTCCCCCAACATCGGGAACATGTTTCCTGCCTCTAGCGTGTCCAAACCCTTAACAATCTTATATGTTTCAATAAGATCCCCTCTCATCCTTCTAAACTCCAGAGTGTACAAGCCCAGCCGCTCCAATCTCTCAGCATAGGACAGTCCCGCCATCCCAGGAATTAAGCTTGTAAACCTACGCTGCACTCCCTCAATAGCAAGAATGTCCTTCCTCAAATAGGGAACCAAAACTGCACATAATACTCCAGGTGTGGTCTCACTAGGGCCCTGTACAACTGCAGAAGGACTTTGCTGTTATATTCGACTCCTCTTGTTATAAAGGCCAACATGCCATTCGCATTCTTCACTGCCTGCTGTACCTGCATGTATCTGTATCTTTCAACAAAATCACCCATCTTTCTCCAAACTCATTCATACTCAAGGATTCCTCCCATCCTCAACGCTCGTTACATCACGACTCAATCATTTCTCCCACAAGAAGAACACATGCGCAGGAAGGAACTGCAGATGCTGGTTTACACTGAAGATAGACACAGCAAGCGGGAGTAACTCAGCGGGACAGGCAGCATCTCTGGAGAGAAGGAATAGGTGATGTTTTGGGTCCAGACCTTTCTTCGGATCCTTCCTCCCTGGTCTGAGGAGGGGGCTCAACCCAAAACGTCATCTATTCCTTTTGTCCAGAGATGCACCCTAATGTGAGGAAGGACATCCTTGTGATTGAGGCAGTGCAGCGTAGGTTCACGAGATTGATCCCTGGGATGGCGGGACTGTCATATGAGGAAAGATTGAAAAGACTCGGCTTGTATTCACTGGAGTTTGGAAGGATGAGGGGGAGGATCTTAGAGAAACATAAAATGACTGGACAAGCTAGATGCAGGAAAAATGTTCTCAATTTTGGCCGAGTCCAGAACCAGGGGCCACAGTCTTAGAATAAAGGGGAGGTCATTTAAGACTGAGGTGAGAAAAAACTTTTTCACCCAGAGAGTTGTGAATTTGTGGAATTCCCTGCCACAGAGGGCAGTGGGGGGCAAATCAGATTTATGAGAGTGTTAGATAGAGCTCTAGGGACTAGAGGAATCAAGGGATATGGGGAGAAGGCAGGCACGGGATATTGATAGGGGACGATCAGCCATGATCACAATGAATGGCGGTGCTGGCTCGAAGGACCGAATGGCCTCCTCCTGCACCTATTTTCTATGTTTCTATGCTATCTGACCCGTGGAGGTTATGCCAGCTCTTGTATCTATCTTATTACAAATATTATTCAGTTAGCCACAGTTAATTATATCGTCTCTCAAGGCTATTAAAAGCCACAATGAGTTCTAGATTTTCATATTACCTGCAAATATCAGATTGTGAGATTAAATGAATTGAAGATTCCCCAGAGAACGTGGTGGGATTTGAATTCTGGTCTAGAGATACAGCGTGGAAACTAGCCCTCCGGCCCACCGATAACCAACCTGATCCCCCGGTGGCCCAGCACTTCAACTCCCCCTCCCATTCCGAATCCGACCTTCCTGTCCTGGGCCTCCTCCATGGCCAGAGTGAGTCCCACCGCAAATTGGAGGAGCAGCACCTCATATTTCGCTTGGGCAGTTTACACCCCAGCGGTATGAACATTGACTTCTCCAATTTCAGGTAGTCCCTGCTCTCTCCCTCCTTCCCCTCCCCGTCCCAGCTCTCCCACAGCCCGCTGTCTCCGCCTCTTCCTCTCCTCTTCCCGCCCCCTCCCCCCACATCAGTCTGAAGAAGGGTGTCGACCCGAAACGTCACCTATTCCTTCGCTCCACAGATGCTGCCTCACCCGCTGAGTTTCTCCAGCATTTTTGTCTACCTTCGATTTTTCCAGCATCTGCAGTCCCTTCTTAAACAACCCGTCCACACTAGTTCTATCATCCCCACTTCCTACACACTGGGCACAATTTACCTACAAACCTGCATGTCCACGGCATGCGGGGGGTGACCGGAGCACCCGGAGGAAACCCGCGCGGCCAGAGGGAGAACATGCAAACTCCACACGGACAGCACCGGAGGTGAGGATATGGCGTTGTTAGGCAGCAGCTCTACCAGCTGTGCTGCACCGGTCACGAGTTCAACACAAGCAAGACAACGGAGATAGTGATCGACTTCAGGAAGCGAAGCGGTATTCAAACCACACTTAGCTTGGCCAGCTTTCTCACTTCCCTAGTGAGACCACACCTGGAGTATTGTGTGCAGATTTGGTCCCCTAATTTGAGGAAGGACGCCCTAGGCAATCTTTAATCTTGCTATTGAGGGAGTGTAACGTAGGTTCACCAGGTTAATTCCCAGGATGGCGGGACTGTCATATGCTGAGAGAATGGAGCGGCTGGGCATGTACACTCTGGAGTTTAGAAGGATGAGCGGGGATTTTATTGAAACATATAAGATTGTTAAGGGTTCGGACACGCGAGAGGCAGGAAACATGTTCCCGATGTTGGGGGAGTCCAGAACCAGGGGCCCGGGTCAAGAATAAGGGGTAAGCCATTTAGAACGGAGACGAGGAAACACTTTTTCTCTCAGGGAGTTGTGAGTCTGTGGGATTCTACGCCTCAGAGGGTGGTGGAGGCCGGTTCTCCGGATGCTTTCAAGAGAGAGCTAGATAGGGCTCTTAAAGATAGCGGAGTCAGGGGATATGGGGGAGAAGGCAGGAACGGGGTACTGATTGGGGGATGATCAGCCATGATCACATTGAATGGCGGTGCTGGCTCGAAGGGCCGAATGGCCTTCTCCTGCACCTATTGTCAATTGTCACTCCCAAATAAGGGCCAAAAAGTCAAAATAGGGGACAAATTCCCGACCGACTGGGCCGTGTCTGGGTGAATGATGAGTTGGCCCCGGGTGCTGGACTGCACACAAAGCTCAGCCGGCGGGGCCAGCTGAGGAGTTTTGGCCCCGGGGGCCGCGCGCAAAGTCCGGCGCCCCGTCCAACTCACGAACCGACGATCGGCCGTGAGAAGAAGGGGTGGTGGCGGTGGTGTCGGCAGTCAGCGACGGTCCGAAGGTCGGACAGCTGGCCGGGCTGCCGACCGACCGACGGGGCCAGGGGCGAGGCGCTGCTGCTGCTGCACTCCATGGGCTGCACTACGTCGGGACGGGGTGAGGCGGGGGCCGGCCCGACAGTCCCCTCGACCCGAGTCGTAGCGGTCAAGGGCGAAACCAATTTAGCCCAATATACGGGATGTCCCGGCTAATATGGGACAGTTGGCGACCCTGAACCCCAATATACATTGACGGCCCCAAGGTAGAGAAGGTTGCAAGATTCAAAGTCCAAGTAATTGTGTATCACCAGCGACTTGTCCAGGACTAGCCATTCAATGCAATGGCCCATGACAGCCCGCCAACGGCAAGGCTTAGGTTCAGCGTGTCCCCAAGAACTCTCACCAACTTCCACAGATGCGTCGCGGAAAGCATTTTATCAGGATGCATCGCAGCACGGTTTGGGAACAGTGCCGTCCACGACCCGCAGGAAACTGTAGAGAGCTGTGGACGCAGTCCAGACTATCGCACACGCAAACCGACCTCCCTTCCGTTGAATCCATCCACACCTCACGCTGCCAGCAGCCCAGACCGTCACGCACGGACCAACCTCCCTTCCATCGACTCCATCCCCACCGCACGCTGCCCCGGCAAGGCCAGCAGCATCATCAAGGACCAGTCCCGCCTCGGTCACTCCCTCTTCTCCACCACCCCTCCCCTCCCCTCTCCTCTCCCATCAGGAAAGATGAACAGAAGTGCGGAAACGAACGCACACCTCCAGTTTCAGGGACAGCTTCTCTCCGGCTATTCTCAGGCAGCTGAACCATCCCGTCACCAACTACAGGGCGAACCTGCCCAACCTCGTTGGAGACCCACGGACTGTCTGTAATTGGACTTCACTGAACTACCATTGGAGACCCCCTAGGCAATCTTTAATCGAACTTTATCTTGCAGTAAATGATACTCACATTATCCTGCTTCTGTACACTGTCGACAGCTCGACTGCGATCGTGTATGTGGTCTTTCCACTGACTGGATAGCACGCAACAAGAGCTTTTGGCGTACCTCGGTGCACGTGACAATACGCTAAACCTGACTGAATCTCACAGTAAACTGGACTTGAAATGCAAACAAGTTAATCGGGTTAATTTTAACTTGGAGATACAGCGCGGAAACAGGCCACCGGGTCCGCACCGACCAGCGATCCCCGCACGCTAACATCATCCTGCACCCACTAGGGACAATTTTTACATTTAACAGGCCAATTAACCCACATCCTTAGAAGGTGGGAGGAAACCGAAGATCTCGGAGGAAACCCACGCAGGTCACGGGGAGAGCGTGCAAACTCCGCACAGGCAGGACCCGCAGTCGGGATGGAACCCGGGTGTCCGGCGCTGCATTCGCTGCGAGGCGGCAAGTCTACCGCTGCGCCAGCGTGACTGCCGTTAAGTGTAAGTGTCAGGGGTTGTGGGGAGAAAGGCAGGAGGATGGGGTTAGGGGGGGGAGAGATAGATCAGCCAGGAGCGGAAAAGGATGCAGAAAGTTGTGACCACTGCCCAGACCGTCACCGGCTCTGACCTCCCCGCCATCGAGGGGATCGATCGCAGTCGCTGCCTCAACAAGGCTGGCAGCGTCGTCAAGGACCCACACCATCCTGGCCACACACTCATCTCCCCGCTGCCTTCAGGTAGAAGGTACAGGAGCCTGAAATCTGTAACGTCCAGGTTCAGGAATAGCTGCTCCCCCACAGCCATCAGGCTATTAAACTCGCCATCAAACAAACCCTAAACAATAACAATCTATTATTACTGTAAGGTGGACAAAAATGCTGGAGGAACTGAGCGGGTGAGGCAGCATCTATGGAGCGAAGGAATAGGTGACGTTTCGGGTCGAGAACCTTCTTATTATTACTATTGCACTATATCTGTTTATTTACTGTGTATATATGGTGTATGGTATATAGACACACTGAACTTTTATCTCCCGTTCTGTATTATGTTTGCATATTCTGTTGAGCTGCAGCAAGCGAGAATGTCATTGTCCTATCTGGGACACATGACAAGAAAACTCTCTTGACTCTTGAGTAGACTTGATGGGCCGAATGGCCTAATTCTGCTCCTATCCCTTATGAGCTTAATCAGGCAGAATCCCGGGTAACTAAACTATTCTTGATTCATCCTGTCCCTTCAAATCTGAAGGGTCTCGACCCGAAAACGTTGCCCATTTCCTTCGCTCCATAGATGCTGCCTCACCCGCTGAGTTTCTCCAGCATTTTTGTCTACCTTCAAATCCTTTGCCAGGAATGTCCCTGACCACTGATGTTGGTAGGTCTTTTGAACAATGGGGGTAAATAGGGAGGGGGAGGGGGGCAATGGACAACGGACAATAGGTGCAGGAGTAGGCCATTCGGCCCTTCGAGCCAGCACCGCCATTCAATGTGATCACGGCTGATCATCCCCAACCAGTACCCCGTTCCTCCCTTCTCCCCATTTCCCCTGACTCTGCTATCTTTAAGACCCCAATCCAGCTCTCTCTTGAAAGTATCCAGAGAACCGGCCTCCACCGCCCTCTCAGGCAGAGAATTCCACAGACTCACAACTCTCTGTGTGAAAAAGTGTTTCCTCGTCTCCTTTCGAAATGGCTTACCCCTTATTCTTAAACTGTGGCCCCTGGGTCTGGACTCCCCCAACATCGGAAACATGTTTCCTGCCTCTAGCGTATCCAAACCCTTAATAATCTTAGATGTTTTAATAAGATCCCCTCTCATCCTAAACTCCAGAGTGTACAAGCCCAGCCGCTCCATTCTCTCAGCATATGACAGTCCTGCCATCCCGGGAATTAACCTGGTGAACCTACACTGTACTCCCTCAAAAGGCCCTGTACAACTGCAGAAGGACCTCTTTGTTCCTATAGGGGGGGGGGGGGTTTGCACGTAAGGTCACTGGGTCAAAGGGGCTTGACGCATGGAGCCGATTCTCAATCCTTCTGGAGGACAACCGTCACTCCCCCGTTTTTGTACTGTCACCCCTATTAATGCAAGAAACGCGTACTTTCCTACCTGTTAAAAATCGCTAAAATGTTGAAATTTTGCGCTGTAAAAAATTGCAGAAGCCGGGGTAAGAATGAGAGACGCGTGCCCAACTTCAGAACTCCAAACGCGAAGCGAAATGAAGGTACTGTCTACCGTCGTTTCTCCTCACGATTGGAATTCTGAAGTAGGCTAAATGTCTCTCACACTTATCCCGATTTCAATAATGATTTACAGCGCAAACATGGACCATTTCGGCGGGTTTGAACGGGCCCGCTACGCTGTAAGTGCTTACCTGCACTTCATCGCGCGTAATCCACTTGGGGTAGCGTAGCAACAGCACGGGTCATGGGTCGTGACCCGACTGCCGTGAAACCTCCCTATATCCGATTCCTCTTGTTACGAAGGCCAACATGCCATTCGCTTTCTTCACTGCCTGCTGTACCTGCATGCTTACTTTCATTGACTGATGAACAAGGACCCCCAGATCCCGATGTACTTCCCCCTTTCCCAACTTGACGCCATTTAGATAGGGAGGGGGAGGGGGGAGGGGAGGGGTGGGGGGGGGGGGGGGGGGGGGGGGGGGGGGGGGGGGGGAGGGGGGGGGGGGAGGGGAGGGGTGGGTTGGGACGAGAGAAACATCTCGGGGAGAATGCAAGGAAAGTTCACACCCAGTCAACAAGGGCACTTTAATTACTGCTGTAAACTGCTTGCTTAATAAAACGCAAGGCGTTCTAACTCTGGAGATAGGCACAAAAAAAGCTGGAGGGACTCAGCGGGTCAGGCAGCAACTCTGGAGAAACGGAACAGGTGATGTTTCGGGTCGAGACCCTTCTTCAGACTGACAGTCAGGGGAGGGGGCCGTTGGAGGAATGAAACGGTGCAGAACATATTGGAGCCAGCGCCGATGACCGAGGAAATGTGGAGCCCACAATGGTTCATTGTTGGCTGAGGACGAGATGATAAGGGATTGGACTCGCTAGAGGCAGGAAACATGTTCTCGATGTTGGGGGAGTCCAGAACCAGGGCCCGCAGTTTAAGAATAAGGGGTAAGCCATTTAGAACGGAGACGAGGAAACACTTTCTCACAGGGAGTGGTGAGTCTGTGGAATTCTCTGCCTCAGAGGGCGGTGGAGGCCGGTTCTCCGGATACTTTCAAGAGAGAGCTAGATAGGGCTCTTAAAGATTGCGGAGTCAGGGGATATGGGGAGAAGGCAGGAACGGGGTGCTGATTGGGGATGATCAGCCATGATCACAGTGAATGGCGGTGCTGGCTCGAAGGGCCGAATGGCCTAATCCTGCACCTGTTGTCTATTGAAACTAGCATATTTCTCCAAAACTAACTAACTCTCTCTTTCAAGTCTCTCTCTCTCTCTCTCTCTCTCTCTCTCTCTCTGTCTGTCTGTCTGTCTATCTGTCCATCTGTCGGTCTGTCTATCTGTCTGTCTCTCTCTCTCTCTCTCTCTCTCTCTCTCTGTCCCTCTCTCTATCTCTCTCTCTCTGTGTCTCTCACACTCTCTCAGTCCCTCACAGTCTCTCTCTCTCTCACAGTCTCTCTCACAGTCTATCAGTCTCTCTCTCTCTCTCTCATCTCTCTCTCTCTCTCTCTGTGTCTGTCTGTCTATCTGTTCATCTGTCGGTCTGTCTATCTGTCTGTCTCTCTCTCTCTCTGTCCCTCTCTCTATCTTTCTCTATCTTGTCTCTCTCTCTCTGTGTCTCACACTCTCTCAGTCCCTCACAGTCTCTCTCTCTCTCTCACAGTCTCTCTCTCTGTCTGTCTCTCTCTCTCTCTCTCTCTGTCTGTGTCCCCTCCCCCACCCTAGTTGTCGTACGAGTTTCATCGTCGTCCTGTTGAGTTCCACTCTCTGAATGTCTCGTTATCTCCCCCCCCAGACAACAATGGACCATTGTGGGCTCCACCGTTCCTCGATCATCGTTGCTTTTTGCACACCTCGCTCATTTGCTCTATTCACTTCCTACATCAATCGGTTCCCCTCTCCACCCGAACCTCAGCCCGAAGTAGGGTCCCGAGCCGGAACGTCACTGATCCCCTTCTCTCCAGGGATGCTGCCCGGCCCGCTGGAGTTACTCCAGCTGTTTGCTGTGTCTATCTGCGGTGTAAACCAGCATCTGCAGTTCCTTCCCACACAGTGAAACTAGCAGGAAGACTAGGGTGGAGGAGGGACCGGGAGGGGATGCAGAGGTCACTCGAAATTAGAAATTAAGTAAGTTTATCGGCCAAGTATTCACATACAAGGAATTTGCCTTGGTGCTCCGCCCACCAGTAACAACGTGACATACAGTGACAGTTACGAATGACTCAGAAAACACTAAACATTAATAATAATAAAACATTAATGATAAAACACCTTTGATCAAACATGTGAACCAACAAAATACCAGATCAAAGGGAGGCTACAGATTTCTGGCTGTAAAAACTGTTTCTATGCACTTGCAAACCTCTCCACCCCCCCCCTCCCATCACCTTCTGCCCACTCTCCCACCCCCCTTTCTCTCACTCACCTCTTTATCTCCCCTGTCCCCCTCTTACTCTCCTTCTCCCCGTCTCTTTCTCACTCCCCACTTTCTCTCCCCCTCTTACTCCCCCCCCTCTATCACTCTATCCCGCTCCATCTCTGTCCCTCTCTCCTCTTACTTCCCCTCTCCCCTTTTTTCTCTCCCCCCCTCTCTTTCTTTCTTCTCCCTCTCTCCCCCTCCCTCTCTCGCTCACACTCTCCCCTGATCCTCTCTCTCTCTCCCCCCTCCTCAATCCAGTCCAATCTAATCCGATCCCTCACCTTTACCCCCACCCCTCCTCTCTCTCTCTCTCTCTCTCTCTCTACCCACTTTCTCCATCTCTCCCCTATTTCTCCCTTACTCTCTCTCCCTCCCGTCTTTCTCTCCCTCTCCCCCTCTTTCTTCTCTTTTTCTTTCCCTCTCCCCCTTTCCCTCCCTCCCTCTATCCCCCTCTCCCTCCCCCCTTCTCCCTCTCTTTACCTCTCTCCCCTCCATCCTCTTCTCTCTCCCCTCTCCTCCCCTCTGTATCCCTCTCCTCCTTTCTCTCTCTCGCTCCCCCTCTTTTTCTCGCTCTCTTCCCTCTCCCCCTCTCTCTCACCTCTCTCCCTCCCCCTCTCTGTCACTCTCTCTCCCCTCCCCTCTCTCTCCTTCCCCAACACTCTCTCCCTCTCCCTCCCCTCACTCTACTCTCCCCTCCTCACTCTCTCCCTCACTCACTCTCTCTCCCCTCCTCACTCTCTCTCCCCCTCCTCACTCTCTCTCCTCTCTCCTCACTCTCTCCCCTCCTCACTCTCTCTCCCCTCCTCACTCTCTCTCCTCCTCCTCACTCTCTCTCCCCTCCTCACTCTCTCTCCCCTCCTCACTCTCTCTCCCCTCTCACTCTCTCTCCCCCTCACTCTCTCTCACCCCCCCTCACTCTCTCTCCCCTCCTCTCTCTCCCCCCTCCTCACTCTCTCCCCCCTCACCTCTCTCCCCTCCTCACTCTCTCTCCCCTCCCCCCTCACTCTCTCTCCCCCTCCTCACTCTCTCTCCCCCTCACTTCCTCACTCTCTCTCCCCCCCTCACTCTCTCTCCCCCTCCTCACTCTCTCTCCCCTCACTCTCTCTCCCCCCTCACTCTCTCTCCCCTCACTCTCTCTCCCCCCCTCACTCTCTCCCCCTCCTCACTCTCTCCCCCCCTCCTCTCCACTCTCTCCCCCCCTCACTCTCTCTCCCCTCACTCCTCTCACTCTCTCCCCCCCTCACTCTCTCCCCCCCCTCACTCTCTCTCCCCCCCCTCCCCTCTCTCCCCCCCCCTCCTCACTCTCTCTATCCCCCCCTCACTCTCTCTCCCCCCCTCACTCTCTTCTCCCCCCTCACTCTCTCCTCACTCTCCTCCCCCCCCCTCACTCTCTCTCTCCCCCCCTCACTCTCTCCCCCCCCTCCTCTCCCCCCCTCCTCACTCTCTCTCCCCCCCTCCTCTCTCGACTCTCTCACCCTCTCCTCCCCCCCTCCTCACTCTCTCCCCTCACTCTCTCCCCCCCCCCTCTCTCTCCCCCACCTCTCTCCCCCCTCCTCTCTCTCCCCTCCTCACTCTCTCTCCCCTCCTCACTCTCTCTCCCCCCCTCCTCACTCTCTCTCCCTCCCCCCTCCTCCTCCCCCTCACTCTCTCCCCCCCCCTCCTCACTCTCTCTCCCCCCACTCCTCACTCTCCTCCCCCCTCACTCTCCCCCCCCCTCACCTCTCCCCCCCTCCTCACTCTCCCCCCCTCCTCACTCTCCCCCCCCTCCTCACACTCTCCCCCCCCCCCCTCCCCCCAACTCTCTCTCTGTCTCTCTCTCTGTCCCTCTCCTGTCCCTTTCTTTCTTTCCTCTCACCTCCCTCTTTTCTCCCCCCCCCCCCCTTTCTTTCTCTCTCCCTCCCCCTCTCTATCCATCTCCCTTTTCTCTCTCTCTCTCCTCTCTCCTCTCTATCTTTCTCTCCCCCCTCCCCACCCCCAGTCCCATCTAACCCGACCCCTTTACCTTGTCTCCCACCCGGCGAGAGCCGGCAGTACGAGGCGAGTGAATGACAGGGCGTGAACAAGTGAAACCACACATCACATAACAAACTTCCCTGCAGAGTTGCACAAGACTTCCTTCCCCAGCCGACTTACCTGGAGGCGAAAAAAAAAAAAAAAGACTTTCTTCTGTCTGCCCGCCCCCCCTCCGCGTCCAAACTTGAAGATCTCTCCAGTTTAAAAACCACTTTTGTTTTGGCTCCACTTTCCCAGATATCGCCAGCCCCCTCGAGTCGAGACGAGGGGAGCAGAGGCACCTTCACACACCAGAGTGCCTGCAATCTCACAAGTCCTTGTGCAATGCCTCTTAGCGATCCAATGCCTTCTCCCCCCTGTCCCTGCTCGAGTAATGCAAAACACAGATCCCACAGCTTCAAAACACAGATCCTACAAAGCTCTCCCGGCCGCCTGGGTAACAGAGGGGCCAATGGATTAACTTCCCCGACCCACACACACTCACACACACACCCGCCCCTGCATCGCAACACACGGCATCTATTGGAGAGCATCTGTGGCGAGATAGGTATGGGTGGGGGAGCTGGAGGTGGGTGGCAAGTGTATCTGTCTGTCTGTCTGTCATCCTCTCTCTCTCTTCCCCCACCCTCTCTTCACTTCCCCTTCCCTCCACTTCTCCCTTTCTCCTTTCCAACCCCCCTCCTTTCCTCTTCCCCTCCCTCCTCCACTCCCTACTCTTCCCACTTCTCTCTCTCTCTCCACCCCCCCCCCCCACCTCCCTCTCTTTTCCTATCCCCCCTCCCCTCTATCCCCATCCTCTCCTCTCTTCTCCCTTCCCTCTCTTCACCCCTCCTCCCACCCTACTCCTCTCCTTCCACTCCTTTCCCCGTCTTCCCCCCCCCTCCTCCTCCACCCCTTACTCCTCCCCCCTCCTTTCCTCTCTTCCCCTCCTTTCCCCCCCCTCCTTTTCTTCACCCGTCCTCCTCTCCTCCGTCCCCTCCTTTCCTCTCTTACCCTCCCCTCCGTTTCCTCACCCCTCCTCCTATCCCCTCCTCCGTCCCCTCCTTTCCTCTCTTCCCCCTCTCCTCTCCCCTCCTCCCTTCTCCCCTCCCCCCTCCCCTCTTCCTCCTGCCTCTCCCCTCCCACTCCTCTCTCCCACCGCCCTTCTCTCTCTCTCTCTCTTCTGTCGCTCTTTGTGTGTTTGTGTGTGTGTGTGTCTCTCTCTCTCTCACTCTCTCTTGCTTTCCCCCCCACCCCCTTGTCGTTGTGTGTGTGTGTCTCTCTCTCACTCACTCTCTCTTGCTTTTCCCCCCCCCCCACCCCCACCCCCCTTGTCGTTGTGTGTGTGTGTCTCTCTCTCCCCCACCCTCTCCCCCTCCCCCGCCCACAGCCACCTGCCAGACTGCTCAGCAAACTTTTTTTTTCCCTGAGATAACACGCCTCGGGTCACACACACCCAGCCTGTCGCCACCCACTTTACCTTGGAAACCAAGCGAGAGGTGCAGCTCTTAAAGGAGACATCAACATCCTTCTCCACCTCCCTCCCCCCCCCTTCCCCCTTCTCCCTCCCCCTCTCCCCCTCCTCTCCCTTCCCCCTCCTTCTCCTCCCCTTCCACTTCCCTCCCCCTCTTTCCCCCTCCTCCCCCCCTTCTCTCCTCACTTCACCCCCTCCTCCTCCTCCTCCTCCTCTCCCTTCCCTCTCTCCCTTTCCCTCCTCTCTTCCCACTTCCCACCCACATTTAGTTTATTGTCCCGTGTACTGAGGTACAGCGAAAAGCTTTTGCGTGCTATCCAGTCAGCAGAAAGACAGTCTGAAGAAGGGTCTCCACCCGATATCTCCTTCGCTCCTTAGATGCTGCTGCACCCGCTGAGTTTACTCCAGCTTTTTTTGTGTGACCCTAGCAGAAAAGACAATACGCTCTCTGGTTGTGGTGGGACGGTTCAGTTGCCTGATAACAGCGGTGAAGAAACTGTCCCTGAATCTGGAGGTGTGTGTGCGTGCGTTTTCCCACTTCTGCACCTCTTGCCCGATGGGAGAGGGGAGAAGAGGGAGTGGCCGGGGGGGGGGGGCGACTGGTCCTTGAAGATGCTGCTGGCCCGGTCGTTGATGGAGTCCATCTCAGGGAGGTTGGTTCGTGTGATGGTCTGGGCTGTGTCCGCAATTCACTGCAATTCCTGACCACAGCCTTTCTGCTGACTGGTTGGCAAGGAACAAAAAAGCTCGGTAAACATGGAAATGACCACCGGCCCACTAGAGCTCTATCCAACTCTCTCTTAAATCCGTCCAGTGATTTGGCCTCCACTGCCCTCTGTGGCAGGGAATGCCACCAATTCACAACTCTTCTGGGTGAAAACGTCTTTTTTCTCACCTCGGCCTCCCCTTTTATTCTAAGACTGTGTGCGGCCCCTGGTTCTGGAGCGTTTCGGGATACAATGCAAAAAACAGGTCATTTGGCCCAACAAATCCGCGCACCATCACTTTCTCACCAGGGACAATTTACAATTTACGTTATGAATCTCATGTACTGACAATGGAAGGCATGTTGACACAGCGGTAGACTCGCTGCCTCACAGCGCTTACATCACCAGGAGACCCGGGTTCGATCCCGACTACGGGTGCTGTCTGTACGGAGTTTGTACATTCTCCCCGTCACCTGCGCTGGGTTTTCTCCGAGAGCTTTGGTTTCCTCCCCACGCTCCAAAGAAGCACAGGTTTGCAGGTTAATTGGCTCGGATTTGTACGCTTGGTATAGGTAGGCCATTTAAGACTGAGGTGAGAAAAAGATTGAAAAGACTAGGCTTGTATTCACTGGAGTTCAGAAGGATGGGGGGGGCGGGGTTTTATAAGAAATATAAAATTATAAAAGGACCGGACAGGCTAGATGCAGGAAAAATGTTCCCAAAGTTGGGTGAGTCCAGAACCAGGGGCCACAGACTTAGAATAAAGGGGAGGCCATTTAAGACTGAGGTGAGGAAAAACTTTTTCACCCAGAGAGTTGTGAATTTGTGGAATTCCCTGCCACAGAGGGCAGTGGAGGCCAAATCACTGGATGGATTTAAGAGAGAGTTGGTAGAGCTCTAGGGGCTAGTGGAATCAAGGGATATGGGGAGAAGGCAGGCACGGGTTATTGATTGGGGACGATCAGCCATGATCGCAATGAATGGCGGTGCTGGCTCGAAGGGCCGAATGGCCTCCTCCTGCCCCTATTTTCTACGTTTCCAAGTGTAAATTTCCCCGAGTGCGTGCAGGGAAGTGTTGATGTGCGGGGATCGCTGGTCGGCGAGGACACGGCGGGAGGAGGGCCCGTTTCTGCGCTGCATCTCTAAAGCGAAAATGTGAACACAATAATTGTCTTACTTGCAGTAAAATGCATATCATAAACTATAATACAGTCGGACCAATAACCATAAAGTCTGGTATCTGTATAGTACAAAGTCTATAGTACACCCAAACACATAGACGATAGACAATAGGTGCAGGAGGAGGCCATTCGGCCCTTCGAGCCAGCACCGCCATTCAATGTGATCATGGCTGATCATCCCCAATCAGTACCCCGTTCCTGCCTTCCCCCCATATCCCCTGACTCCGCTATCTTTAAGAGCCCGATCTAGCTCTCTCTTGAAAATGGGACGGCAAGGTGGAGCATCGGTAGAGTTGCTGCCTCACAGCGCCAGGGGCCCGGGTTTGATTCCCGACCGCGGGTGCTGCCGGTACGGAGTTTGCACGCTCTCCCCGTGCCGTTTCTCCCCGGGACCTTCGCTTCCCTCCCACACCCCGAAGACGTGCAGGTTTGTAGGCGAATTGGCTTGGTGCAAGTGTAAAATTGTCCCCGGTGTGCGTGCAGGGTAACAGAAAGGGCCCGTCCCACCTAGGCCAACATTTCCAACGTGTGAAAATCCGGCGGCGACCGGAAGAAGGTACGACGACTCTTTGGGCGACGACTCACGGCCGTAACCCCGCGACCTGTCGCCAGGGCGTCGCCTGTATGGTCGCGAGTCGTCTCCCTCAGTCGCCCAAAGTGTCGTAGCGTCCTTCTGGTTGCCGCTCAATTTTCAACCTGTTGAAAATTTTCGCCGACCTCTGACGGGTGCCGGCAGTCACCGAAAAAGACGCGCAAGTGGGACAGGCCCTTTGGTGTCCCGGGATCGCTGGTCGGGTCAGACGCAGTTTCCGCGCTGCATCTCTCAACTAAGCCGAGCTGTTTAGGGTTTGGACACGCTAGGGGCAGGAAACATGTTCCCGATGTCTGGGGGAGACCAGAACCAGGGGCCACACACAGTTTAAGAATAAGGGGTGAGCCATTTAGAACGGAGACGGGGAAAAACACATGTTCCCGATGTTGGGGGAGTCCTCACAGTTTAAGAATTGCCATTTTAGAGCGATGAAACACTTTTCCTCACAGAGAGTTGCGAGTCTGTGGAATTCTCTGCCTCAGAGGGCGGTGGAGGCCGGTTCTCTGGATACTTTCAAGAGAGAGCTCGATAGGGCTGTTAAGGATAGCGGAGTCGGAATATGGGGAGAAGGCAGGAACGGGGTACTGATTGGGGATGATCAGCCATGATCACATTGAATGGCGGTGCTGGCTCGAAGGGCCGAATGGCCTACTCCTGCACCTATTGTCTATTGTCTATTGCAACAGACTGGCTCCTTGGTTGGAGTGTCTTTCAAGACGGCCAAGTTATAAACTAACTTGCTAAAGCACACAGTGACGCAATGACAGGGGACACCTAATCTAACCCCAGTAAGATGTCACGCCCCTCCCTACACGTTTATTTTTAGCCTTTGTTCCTTCAAGGTTAAATGCCAGTTGTAGACAGGACTGTTTTACAATTTACCAAAGTCTCTCCCCTCCATTTTTATTCAAACTCTTCAATCTTTCTCCGTCTCTGCAGGGTTTCCTGTATCATCCTTATAAAACCTGCAGTTGGGTTTACAGTGCATTCAGACCTAATAGACAATAGGTGCAGGAGTAGGCCCTTCGAGCCAGCACCGCCATTCACTGTGATCATGGCTGATCATCCCCAATCAGTACCCCGTTCCTGCCTTCTCCCCATATCCCCTGACTCCGCTATCTTCAAGAGCCCTATCTAGCCCGCTCTTGAAAGTATCCAGAGAACCGGCCTCCACCGCCCTCTGAGGCAGAGAATTCCACAGACTCACAACTCTCTGTGAGAAATAGTGTTTCCTCGTCTCCGTTCTAAATGGCCGAGAAGGGTCTCGACCCGAAACGTTGCCCATTTCCTTCGCTCCATAGATGCTGCCGCACCCGCTGAGTTTCTCCAGCACTTTTGTCTACCCTTATTCCTAAACTGTGTGGCCCCTGGTTCTGGACTCCCTCAACATGTTTCCTGTCCCTAGCGTGTCCAAACCCTTAACAATCTTATATGTTTCAATAAGATCCCCTCTCATCCTTCCAGAGTGTACAAGCCCAGCCGCTCCATTCTCTCAGCGCACGACAGTCCCGCCATCCCGGGAATCAACCTGGTGAACCTACGCTGCACTCCCTCAACAGCAAGAATGTCCTTCCCCAAATTAGGGGACCAAAACTGCACGCAATACTCCAGGTGTGGTCTCCCTTGGGCCCTGTACAACTGCAGAAGGACCTCTTTGCTCCTATACTCGACTCCTCTTGTTATAAAGGCCAAATGCCATTCGCTTTCTTAACCCCTTCACTTTTTCCACATTTTGTTACGTTACAACCTAATTCTAAAATGGATTAAATCCATCGTTTTCCATCATCAATCTACACACAATATCCCAGAATAAAAAAGCAAAAACAGGTGTTTAGAAATTTTTGCAAAGTAATTAAAAAGAAATAACAGAAATATCACATTTACGTAAATATTCAGACCCTTTACTCAGTACTTTGTTGAGGCACCTTTGGCAGCGATTACAGCCTCAAGTCTTCTTGGGTATGACGCTACAAGCTTGACACACATGTATTTGGGTAATTTCTCCCATTCTTCTCTGCAGATCCTCTCCATCTCTGTCAGGTTGGATGGGGAGTGTCGATGCACAGCTGTTTGCAGGTCCCTCCAGAGAGGTTCGATCGGGTTCAAGTCCGGGCTCTGGCTGGGCCACTCAATGACATTCACAGACTTGTCACAAAGCCACTCCTGTGTTGTCTTGGCTGTGAGCTTAGGGTCGTTGTCCTGTTGGAAGGTGAACCTCCGCCCCAGTCTGAGGTCCGGAACGCTCTGGAGCAGGTTTTCATCGAGGATCTCTCCGTACTTTGCTCCGTTCATCTTTCCCTCGACCCTGACTAGTCTCCCAGTCCCTGCCGCTGAGAAACATCCCCACAGCACGATGCTGCCACCACCATGCTTCACCGTAGGTATGGTATTGGCAAGGAGATGAACAGTGCCTGGTTTCCTCCAGACGTGACGCTAGGCATTCAGGCCAAAGAGTTCAATCTTGGCTTCATCAGACCAGAGGATCTTGTTTTTCGTGCCTTTTGGCAAACTCCAAGCGGGCTGCCATGTGCCTTTTACTGAGGAGTGGCTTCCGTCTGGCCACTCTACCATGAAGGCCTGAATGGTGGAGTGCTGCAGATGTAGTTGTCCTTCTGGAAGGTTCTCCCATCTCAACAGAGGAACTGTCAGAGTGACCACCGGGTTCTTGGTCACCTCCCTGACCAAGGCCCTTCTCCCCCGATTGCTCAGTTTGGCCGGGCGGCCAGCTCTATGAAGAGGCCTGGTGGGTCCACAGTTCTTCCATTTAAGAATGACGGAGGCCACTGTGCTCTTCGGGACCTGCAATGCTGCAGGAATTGTTTTATACCCTTCCCCAGATCTGTGTCTCGACACAATCCTGTCTCGGAGGTCTACGGACTATTCCTTGCTCTTCATGGCTTGGTTTGTGCTCTGACACGCACTGCCAACTGTGGGACCGTATATAGACAGTTGTGTGCCTTTCCAAATCATGTCCAATGAATTCAATTTACTACTGGTGGACTCCAATCAAGTTTAGAAACATCTCCAGGATAATCAGTGGAAACAGGATGAACCCGAGCTCAATTTTGAGTGTCACAGCAAAGGGTGTGAATGCTTAAGTAAATGTGATATTTCAGTTATTTATTTTAAATGACTTTGCAAACATTTCCAAGCACCTGTTTTCGCTTTTTCTTTCTGGGGTATTGTGTGTAGATCGACGATTAAAAAAAAAAAAAAATTTAATCTATTTTTAAAATAGGGCTGTAACGTAACATCTTTGGAGTGTGGGAAGAAACCGGAGCTTCTTAGCTACAGCAGGCAGTGAAGAAAGCGAACGGCATGTTGGCCTTCGTAACAAGAGGAGTCGAGTACAGGAGCAAAGAGGTCCTCCTGCAGTTGTACAGGGCCCTAGTGAGACCACACCTGGAGTATTGTGTGCAGTTTTGGTCCCCTAATTTGAGGAAGGACATTCTTGCTATTCAGGGAGTGCAGGGTAGGTTCACCAGGTTAATTCCTGGGATGGCGGGACTGTCATATGCTGAGAGAATGGAGCGGCTGGGCTTGCAAACTCTGGAATTTAGAAGGATGAGAGGGGATCTTATTGAAACATATAAGATTACTAAGGGTGTGGACACGCTAGAGGCAGGAAACATGTTCCCGATGTTGGGGGGGGGTGTCCAGAACCAGGGCCACACACAGTTTAAGAATAAGGGGTAAGCCATTTAGAACGGAGATGAGGAAACCCTTTTTCACCCAGAGAGTTGCGAGTCTGTGGAATTCTCTGCCTCAGAGGGCGGTGGAGGCCGGTTCTCTGGATGCTTTCAAGAGAGAGCTAGATAGGGCTCTTAAAGATAGTGGAGTCAGGGGATATGGAGAGAAGGCAGGAACGGGGTACTGATTATGGATGATCAGCCATGATCACATTGAATGGCGGTACTGGCCCGAAGGGCCGAATGGCCTCCTCCTGCACCTGTTGTCTATTGTCTATAATTCTACTCCGCCATTCAATCACGGCTGATCTATCTCTCCCTCCCAACTCCGTTCTTCTGCCTTCTCCCCAGAACCCCTGACACCCGCGCTGATCAAGTGTCGATCTATCCCTTCTTTACACACATCCACTGACTTGGTTTCCGCAGCCTTCTGTGGCAAAGAATTCCACAGATTCACCGCCCTCTGCCAAATGCCTCCCGCTTTCTTCCAAAGAAAAAGACAGGATTGGATTTGTTTGTCAGCGTGGCACTGTATCAGAAGGGACTGAGCTGCCTCTACTTTCGAAGGAAGCGTAGAACTCTTTCAATGTTAGGTTTAGTTTATACTCAGGTTTCCGCCCACACTACAATAACGTACAGGTTTGCAGGTTGATTGTCCCGAGTGAGCGTAGGATAGAGTTAGTGTGCGGGGATCGCTGGTCAGAGTGGGCCCGGTGGGCCACATTGGCCTGTTTCCACGCTGTATCTCTAAACTAAACCCTCTCCACACAGTAGATGCTGGAGAGGTACAGCCTTGATTTAGGAGCCCGACCCAATCACTACTGAAGTTGGCAGTGTTAATGTTAATGATGTTAATAACAACTTGCGAAAGACATTTGAACAGGTAAATCAAAAAGCCACAGAGAGCTGGAGTAACTCAGCGGGTGGGTCAGGCAGCATCTCTGGAGAACATGGATAGGTGACGTTTCACAGAGTGCTGGAGTAACTCAGCGGGTGGGTCAGGCAGCATCTGTGGAGAACATGGATAGGTGACGTTTCACAGAGTGCTGGAGTAACTCAGCGGGTCAGGCAGCATCTGTGGAGAACATGGCATAGGTGACGTTTCACAGAGTGCTGGAGTAACTCAGTGGGTCAGGCAGCATCTGTGGAGAACATGGATAGGTGACGTTTCACAGAGTGCTGGAGTAACTCAGCGGGTCAGGCAGCATCTGTGGAGAACATGGATAGGTGACGTTTCACAGAGTGCTGGAGTAACTCAGCGGGTCAGGCAGCATCTGTGGAGAACATGGATAGGTGACGTTTCTCAGAGAGCTGGAGTAACTCAGTGGGTCAGGCAGCATCTGTGGAGAACATGGATAGGTGAGGTTTCACAGAGTGCTGGAGTAACTCAGCGGGTCAGGCAGCATCTGTGGGGAACATGGATAGGTGACGTTTCACAGAGTGCTGGGGTAACTCAGTGGGTCTGGCAGCATCTGTGGAGAACATGGATAGGTGACATTTGAAACTGATTGTAGTTGGGGGGTGGGGGGAGGGAAATAGGAGGCAAGGTGGCACGGTGGCGTAGTGGTGAAGTTGCTGCCTCACAGCGCCAGAGACCCCGGTTCGATCCCGACTACGGGTGCTGTCTGTACGGAGTTTGCACGTTCCCACACTCCAAAGACGTACCGGCTTGTAGGTAAATTGGCTTGGTATCAATGTAAAAAATGTCCTTGGTGTGTGTAGGGTAGCGTTAAGCTCCTGTCCCACTTAGGAAACCTGAATGGAAACCTCTGGAGACTTTGCGCCCCACCCAAGGTTTCCGTGCGGTTCCCGGAAGTTTTTGTCAGCCTCCCTAATGGTCGAAAACGGTTTCCGTTTTTAAAAATCGGTCGAAGCCGGTTGCGATGCTATTTGAAGGTGGTTGCCGGAGGACAAAAACCTCCGGGAACCGCACGGAAGTCTCCAGAGGTTTCCGTTCAGGTTGCCTAAGTGGGACAGGGGCATTAGTGTGCGGGGATCACTGGTCGGTGAGCATCCGGTGGGCCGAAGGCCCTGTTTCCGCGCTGTATCTCTAAACTAAAGTAAATTAAATACCACAATCAAGTCTGAATCTGCCCTTGACTTCAGTGGAAAGCCCGATGTGTATCTAAGCAAAATTTATTACTGGCTCGGTAATGAGCCCTGATATATGTCGGATTAATCCATCAACAAGAGTCGAGGAGACTTATTATTGCAGAAACATGCTCGGCACCCACTCAGAGTCTTTACCCTTTGGTTTGTTCACACGCCCACACACTAATGGCCCTGTCCCACTTAGGAAACCTGAACGGAAACCTCTGGAGACTTTGCGCCCCACCCAAAGGTTGGGAGGTTTTTGTCAGTCTCCCTAATGGTCGAAAGTGGTTTCCGTTTTAAAAATCGGTAATTTTTTTAATCGAAGCCGGTTGCGGTGCTAGTTGAAGGTGGTTGCCGGAGGACGAAAACCTCCGGGAACTGCACAGAAATCTTGGGTGGGGCGCAAAGTCTCCAGAAGTTTCCTAAGTGGGACAGGGGCATTACATACACACACACACATACTAACACACACACACACACACACACACACACACACACACAAACACACACATTAACATACACACACTAACAAACACACACGCACTAACATACACACATATACTAAGATGCACACACACACACTAACATGCACACACACACTAACATGCACACACACACTAACACTAAACACACACACACACTAACACACACACACACTACATAACACACCACACTAACATACACACACACACACAACACACACACACTAACACACACACACATACTAACACACACACACACTAACATACACACACACACACTAACACACACAACACACACACACACACTAACACACACACACACACTAACACACACACACACTAACATACACACACACACGCACTAACACACACACACTATCATACACACACACTAACACACACACACACACACTAACACACACACACACACACTAACACACACACACACACACTAACACACACACACACACACTAACAAACACACACACACACTAACATAGACACACACACTAACACACACACACTAACACACACACACACTAACATAGACACACACACACACACACAACACTAACACACACACACACTAACATAGACACACACACTAACACACACATACACTAACAAACACACACACACTAACATAGACACACACACTAACACACATACACTAACACACACACACACACACACACTAACATAGACACACATATACACATACACACACTTACACACACACACACACTAACACACACACTATCATACACACACACACTCACACACACTAACACACACACACACACACTAAAAAACACACACACACTAACATAGACACACACACTAACACACACACACACACACTCACTAACAAACACACACACACACTAACATAGACACACATATACTAACATACACTCTCACACTAACCCACACGCACACACACTAACACACACACTATCATACACACACACACTAACACAAACACACACTATAAAACCCACACACACACTAACATAGACACACACACTAACACACACACATACACTCACACACACACTAACACACACACATATACTAACATATACTCTCACATTAACACACATGCACACACACTAACATAGACACACACACTAACACACATGCACACACACTAACACACACATACACATATATGCTAACATACACACACACTATCACACACACATACACACTAACAAACACACTAACATACACACACACATTAACATGCACACACACACTAAAAACACACACACACTAACATACAAATACACATATATACTAACATACACACATACACTATCACACACACACACTAACAAACACACATGCACACTAACATGCACACACACACACTAACATACACACACTAATATACACATACACTAACATGCACACACACACCATACACACACACACACCAACATAGACACCCTGCATGGAAACAGGCCCTTTGGCCCACCCAGTCCACACCTACCATTCATCTCCCATTCACACTAGTTCCATGTTTTCCCACTTTCGTATCCACTTAGGCCAATTAACCTACAAACCCGCACGTCTTTGGACTGTGTGAGGAAACCGGAGCACCCGGAGAAAGCCCACGTGGTCACAGGGAGAACGTGCAAACTCCACACAGGCAGCGCCCGTAGTTAGGATCGAGCCTGGGTCTCCGGCGCTGCAAGGCAGCCATAAAGGTGGCACGGTGGCGCAGCGGTAGAGTTGCTGCCTCACAGCGCCAGAGACCCGGGTTCAATCCTGACCAGGGGTGCTGTCTGTATTGAGTTTGCACGCTCTCCCCGTGACCCGCGCAGATTTTCTCCGGGGGCTCCGGTTTCCTCCCACACTCCAAAGACGTGCAGGTTCGCAGGCTAATTGGTATGGTAAATTTGTAAACTGCCCCTAATGTGTGTGTATAGAAACATAGAAACATAGAAAATAGGTGCAGGAGTAGGCCCTTCGGCCCTTCGAGCCTGCACCGCCATTCAATATGATCATGGCTGATCATCCAACTCAGTATCCTGTACCTGCCTTCTCTCCATACCCCCTGATCCCTTTAGCCACAAGGGCCACATCTAACTCCCTCTTAAATATAGCTAATGAACTGGCCTCAACTACTTTCTGTGGCAGAGAATTCCACAGATTCACCACCTTTGTGTGAAAAAAAAAATTCTCATCTCGGTCCTAAAAGACTTCGCCCTTATCCTTAAACTGTAACCCCTTGTTCTGGACTTCCCCGACATCGGGAACAATCTTCCTGCATCTAGCCTTAAGAATTTTGTACGTTTCTATAAGATCCCCCCTCAATCTTCTAAATTCTAGCGAGTACAAGCTGAGTCTATCCAGTCTTTCTTCATATGAAAGTCCTGCCATCCCAGAAAAGTCTGGTGAACCTTCTCTGTACTCCCTCTATGGCAAGAATATCTTTCCTCAGATTACAAAAATGTATGCAATACTCCAGGTATGGTCTCAACAAGACCCTGTACAACTGCAGTAGAACCTCCCTGCTCTTGTACTCAAATCCTTTTGCTATGAATGCTAACATACCATTCGCTTTCTTCACTGCCTGCTGCACCTGCATGCCTACTTTCAATGACTGGTGTACCATGACACCCAGGTCTCGCTGCATCTCCCCTTTTCCTAATCGGCCACCATTCAGATAGTAGTCTACTTTCCTGTTTTTGCCACCAAAGTGGATAACCTCACAAGGGTGGGACAGTGTTAGTGTGCGGGGCCTGTTTCCGCGCTGTATCTCTAATCTAAACCTCACGTTGAAAGAGTTCTGAGCCTCCTCAGCTAGTACAGACAGCTCTGTCCCTGCTGATAGTGCCGTGCGGAGACCAAGTCAGTGGATATTTTTTCGGCAGAGGTCGTTCGATTGCTGAATAGTGTGGGTGTCAGGGGTTTTGGGGCGAAGGCAGGAGAATGGGATTAGATAGATCAGCCATGATTGAATGGCAGAGTAGACTTAGAGACAATAGACAATAGGTGCAGGAGGAGGCCATTCGGCCCTTCGAGCCAGCACTGCCATTCAGTGTGATCATGGCTGATCATCCCCAATCAGTACCCCGTTCCTGCCTTCTCCCCATATCCCCTGACTCCGCTATCTTTAAGAGCCCTATCTAGCTCTCTCTTGAAAGTATCCAGAGAACCGGCCTCCACCGCCCTCTGAGGCAGAGAATTCCACAGACTCACAACTCTCTGTGAGAAAAAAATGTTTCCTCGTCTCCGTTCTAAATGGCTTACCCCTTATTCTTAAACTGTGTGTGCCCACGATTGAATGGCGGAGTAGACTGGACGGGCCGAATGGCCTAATTCTACCCCCTTCACGTATGACTTTATGACTTATTTGTTCCGGATTTTTAGGTGCGGTTAAAGGTTTTTTTACCTCCGACCTGTTCTCGGGAAGCGGGGAGGGAGGATTAGTTCGCAGCGCTGGAGGTGAAGCATACTTGCGTCGCCTGAATACGCTGGGGCAGATCCCAGTCTCCTCGATTAACCCTCGCCCCAGGCAACTCTTCCATTAACCTCTTCCTTCCTGAAGCCGAGCGGGCCCTGTTAACGTCACACCCCGGGCAGCGTGGAGGCACAGTTACTCCTACACAGCGCCGCAGGACCGGGGTTCGATCCCGACTACGGGTGCTGTCCGCACGGAGTTTGCACGTTCTCCCCGCGTGGGTTTTCCCACGAGTTACCAGTTACCATTGGCCAGGATGGAGGTAGAGGTGCTGCCTCACAGCGCCAAAGACCCAGGTTTCATCCCGTCACGCGTGCTGTCTGTACGGAGCTTGTGCGTTCTCCCTGTGACCTCGGGGGTTCTCCCCAGGTGCCCTGGCTTTAGTTCGGGCGGGAAGATGGCAACCTGCACGTGGTCCGCCCTGTTTCGACCAGTGCACTCCACCTGGCGTGCACATTCAAACACGATCAAACAGAACAAGTTGGCCTGCAACTTTAGGCTGTGCACCCCGTACGCAGCGAGAAGGAGAAGAACTTTAGTTGAGTTTCGAGATACAGCCCGGAAACAGGCCCTTCGGCCCACTGGGTCCGCGCCGACCAGCGATCCCCGCACACTAACACTACCCTACACGCACTAGGGACAATATTTACATTTACCGAGCCAATTAACCTGCAAACCTGCACGTCTTTGGAGAGCGGGAGGAAACCGAAGATCTCGGAGAAAACCCACGCGGGTCACGGGGAGAGCGTGCAAACTGCGTGCAGACAGCGCCCGCAGTCGGGATCGAACCCGGGTCTCCGGCGCTGCATTCGCTGTGAGGCGTGACCGCCCCGTGGTGACGTCTGCAGCGAGATGCTTTGGCAATGGGTGGCGGCCGGTGCCATCTTCCTCGCTGCCGTGCGCCGGGGCAGCCGGGCGAAGCCCGCGGACGCCCACGGGATGGACGAGCTCGTGGGGAAGGCCGGCTCCGTCCTGGGGGCGGAGTCGGAGTTGGACTCACGGGAGGTTGGTCTCGGTGGGCAGGATGCTCCTCAAACTACGGAGCACCCTGTGGACAATGCAGCTCACCCCCTCCGTGACACACTGGTCAACCTGAGGAGCGCCTTCAGCAACAGACTGGTCCCACCGAGATGCAGCACGGAACGCCGCAGGAGATCCTTCTTCCCTGCGGCTATCAGACCGTACAACTCCTCCCCCTTCTGACGTGGGGTAGACTGAGACTGACTCCCCCCCCCCCCAAATCGTTGCACATCCCCAATCCTTTCCACTCGTCACTTTAATATCACGTTTCAAGTATCTCGTTGTGTTTCATGACTGCTGGCAGATCCATTTCCCTCCTGGGATAAATAAAGTTCTATCGGAATGTATCATGTGTGCTGATCGGAGACGCGACTGGTAGTGCTGCTGTCTCACATCTAGACAACAGACAATAGGTGCAGGAGTAGGCCATTCGGCCCTTCGAGCCAGCACCGCCATTCACTGTGATCCCCTAATTTGAGGAAGGACATTCTTGCTATTGAGGGAGTGCAGCGTAGGATAACTCCCGGGATGGCGGGACCGTCATATGCTGAGAGAATGGAGCGGCTGGGCTTGTATACTCTGGAGTTTAGAAGGATGAGCGGGGATCTTATGGAAACATATAAGGTTATTAAGAGTTTGGACACGCTAGAGGCAGGAAACATGTTCCCGATGTTGGGGGAGTCCAGAACCAGGGGCCACACAGTTTAAGAATAAGGGGTAAGGCCATTTACAACGGAGACGAGGAAACACTTTTTCTCACAGAGAGTCGTGAGTCTGTGGAATTCTCTGCCTCAGAGGGCAGTTGTCTGGATGCTTCCAAGAGAGAGCTAGATAGGGCTCTTAAAGATAGCGTAGTCAGGGGATATGGGGAGAAGGCAGGAACGGGGTACTGATTGGGGATGGTCAGCCTTGATCACATTGCATGGCAGTGCTGGCTCGAAGGGCCGAATGGCCTACTCCTGCACCTGTTGTCTATTGTCATGGCTGACCATCCCCAATCAGTCCCCCGTTCCTGCCTTCTCCCCATATCCCCTGACTCCGCTATCTTTGAGAGCCCTCTCTAACTCTCTCTTGAAAGCATCCAGAGAACCGTTCCTGCCTTGTCCCCATATCCGCTATCTTTAAGAGATTTATTAATAGTTAACAGAGAGAGCTTGTTAAAGGAGAGTGTTTTATTGTCAAATGGACAAACTTCAAACAGAATAGGTAAACATACCACTCTGTAAACAATATAATCAACAAAAGGATGTTCCGTATAATATATATATATTAGTTTAGTTTAGTTTTCGATATACAGTGAGGAAACAGGCCCTTCAGCCCACCAAGTACGCACCGACCAGCGATCCCCGCACATTAACAATATCCTACACACACTAGGGGCAATTTTTTACATTTACCAAGCCAATTAACCTACAAACCTGTATGTATATATCTAAACACTATTAAAAGTATCACCTTGTGTGTATGTATACGTGTGCGTGTGTGTGAGTCCGTATGTTTTTTACTACCTTCGCCAAAACGCTTAATTTAAATTTTTACATATTCTGACTCACATTTTTCCCCTCCACGCAGTAATCAGGTTCACTTAAGATTTCATCCTATATTTTACAAGTTATTGACGATTCAAGTTAAAAAAAAAAAAGACAAACAGCGATTCTCACACACAGCCTCTTTCCAGGACTTTGAACCGATGACGTCACGATCCCACCAATCACAGTGGGCCCTCAAGCTGCCCGGTGCCACAATTACATCACAACGGGATGTTGCCAATGGTAACGGCAGCTTCCCGCTGACAGCCTTTTTTTCAGCAGCTTCCAGTGATGATAATCACAATGGGCTCTCAAGCTGCCGAGTGCCACACACCCCTCCCCCTCCTCCACCCCCCCCCCCCCCCCCCCCCCCCCCTCCCCGGGTTACTCACACCCCCTGCCCCCCCCCCCCCCCCCTCCCCGGGTTACTCCAACCCCCACCCCCTCCCCCCTGCGGATTATTCATGATCAAAGATTTTTTTAAAAAAAAGCCAAAACCACCTTTTAAAAGACCAGCTTTTGGAGCGACTGGGCTTGTACACTCTGGAGTTTAGAAGGATGAGCAGGGATTTTATTGTCACATAAGATTATTAAGGGTTTGGACACGCTAGAGGCAGGAAACATGTTCCCGATGTTGGGGGAGTCCAGAACCAGGGGCCACGGTTTAAGAATAAGGGGTAAGCCATTTAGAACGGAGACGAGGAAACACTTTTTCACACAGAGAGTTGTGAGTCTGTGGAATTCTCTGCCTCAGAGGGCGGTGGAGGCCGTTTCTCTGGAATGCACTTTCAAGAGAGAGCTAGATAGGGCTCTTAAAGATAGCGGAGTCAGGGAATATGGGGGAGAAGGCAGGAAGGGGGTACTGATTGGGGATGATCAGCCATGATCACATTGAATGGCGGTGCTGGCTCGAAGGGCCGAATGGCCTACTCCTGCGCCTATTGTCTATGGTCTATTGTCATGGCTGACCATCCACAATCAGGCCCCCGTTCCTGCCTTCTCCCCCACCCCTTAACTCTGCTATCTTTAAGAGCTCTACCTAACTCTCTCTTGACAGCATCTAGAGAATGTGTCAACCTCTGCCGGTTTGGCTCATTATTACTGTCACGTGTACTGAGGTGGTGTGAAAAGCTTTCTTACTCTCGCGCGCTGTGGTACCCAGTTAGCGGAAAGCCCGTACACGGTTGCAATCGGGCCGTCCACAGTGTACAGGATAAAGGGGATAACATTTCAATAGACAATCGACAATCGGCATTGGAATGGGTGACATTTCGGGTCGAGACCCTCTTCAGCCTGTCTTTTGTTGTTTCTTATTTCCCCCTCACGAGGTTAAATCCCAGGATGGCATATGTTGTCTGAACTGAAGAAGGGTCTCGACCCGAAGCTTCGCCCATTCCTTCTCTCCGGAGATGCTGCCTGCCCCGCTGAGTTACTCCAGCACTTTGTGCCTACCTTCGATTTAAACCAGCGCCTGCAGTTCCTCCCGACCCATTTTGTCCAATCCGCTGCGAAATCTGTTCGAGATTTGTGTGTGTGCTTTGAAGAAGTACCCGGCAAACGGTAATAGTTGTGTGAAAAATAGCTGCGGCTGGAGTGGAGGTTTTAAAGAGAGGAGCGTGTTTGCAGGAGATGCACTGATGGGGCCTGGTGTCTGAGAGCATCTTTCCACTCTGAAGCCTTTCAGACTCCTGGATCAATAACAGCAAGGAATCGCCAGGCTCTGCAGAAATCTCTCCACAGTCTGCACAGGCTGGCAGTGTCTGTCTGTCTGTCTGTCTGTCTGTCTGTATGTCAGGCATAGAAACATAGACAATAGGTGCAGGAGGAGGCCATTTGGCCCTTCGAGCCAGCACCGCCATTCATTGTGATCATGGCTGATCGTCCCCAATCAATAACCCGTGCCTGCCTTCTCCCCATATCCCTTGATTCCACCAGCCCCTAGAGCTCTATCTAACTCTCTCTTAAATCCATCCAGTGACTTGGCCTCCACTGCCCTCTGTGGCAGGGAATTCCACAAATTCACAACTCTCGGGGTGAAAACAGTTTTTCTCACCTCAGTCTTAAATGGCCTCCCCTTTATTCTAAGGCTGTGGCCCCTGGTTCTGGACTCGCCCAACAATGGGAAAAATTTTCCTGCATCTAGCTTGTCCAGTCCTTTTATAATTTTATATGTTTCTATGAGATCCCACCTCATCCTTCTAAACTCCAGTGAATACAAGCCTAGTCTTTTCAATCTTTCCTCATATGACAGTCCCGCCATTCCCAGGGATCAATCTTGTGAACCTACGCTGCACTGCCTCAATCACAAGGATGTCCTTCCTCAAATTAGGAGACCAAAACTGTACACAATACTCCAGATGTGGTCTCAACAGAGCCCTATACAACTGCAGAAGAACCTCTTTACTCCTGTACTGAAATCCTCTTCTATCCTATCCTATACACAGGAGACAATTTACAATTTACAGAAGTGCATTAACCTACAAACCCGCACGCCTACGGAGCGTGGGAGGAAACCGGAGCACCCGGAAGAAACCCACGCAGGTCGCAGGGAGAGAACGTGCAAACTCCGTGCAGACAGCACCCGAGGTCAGGATCGAACCTGGGGTCTCCGGAGCTGTGAGGCGGCAACTCTGCCGCGAGCGGAGGGAGCAAGGGGAAGGAAGAGTCAGAGAAGCGAGAGGGGAGGGGGAAGAGAAAGGAGAAGAGGGGAGGTGTGGGGAATGGAGGGGGGGGGGGGATGAGGGGTGAGGGGTGGAGAGAACGGAGGGAGGAGCAGAGAAGAGAGAGGGGAGGGTGGAGAGAACGTGGAAGTGGGAGAGCAGGAGGGAGGAGCGGAGAGACAACAGACAATAGGTGCCGGAGGAGGCCATTCGGCCCTTCGAGCCAGCACCGCCATTCACTGTGATCATGGCTGATCATCCCCAATCAGTACCCCGTTCCAGCCTTCTCCCCATATCCACTGACTCCGCTATCTATAAGAGCCCTATTTAACTCTCTCTTGAAAGCATCCGGAGAACCGGCCTCCACCGCCCTCTGAGGTGGAGAATTCCACAGACTCACAACTCTCTGTGAGAAAAAAGAGAGTTTTTTAAATGGCTAAATGGCTTACCCCTTATTCTTAAGCTGTGTGTGGCCCCTGGTTCTGGACTCCCCCAACATCTGGAACATGTTTCCTGCCTCAAGCGTGTCCAAACCCTTAATAATCTTATATGTTTCAATAAGATCCCCCCTCATCCTTCTAAACTCCAGAGTGTACAAGCCCAGCCGCTCCATTCTCTCAGCATATGACAGTCCCGCCATCCCGGGAATTAACCTGGCGAACCTACGCTGCACTCCCTCAATAGCAAGAATGTCAGCGGCCAGCTCCTGGACCCAACCCATTATATGTTTCGATGAGATTCCCTCTCATCCTTCTAAACCCCAGAGTGTACAAGCCCAGAGGGGAGCGGGGGGAGAGAAGGAGCACGGAGATGAGAGTGGGAGGAGTGAGGGGGGGGGATGGAGGGAGGGAGAGAGGCAGGGAGCAGACAAGGTGACCAGATTTACGAGCGCTGTGCTGCTGAGATGGGCCATCAATCGAGTTATTGGTGAATCAGCAGGCATTACAAACGCAATCTCGGCCGGCTGGGAGAGAGAGCTTCCTGCATCGATCCCCCCTCCCTGGTGTCGAAACGACCAGCCTCGTCAGCCCTTAATGTGCGATTGATTCGACAGGCAGCCTTAACCCATTCATGGCCACAGCTCAGCAGAGGGGAAAGGGGGAGGGGGAGGGGAGGAGGGGAGGCGTGAGGGGAAAGGAAGGGGAGGGGAGGGGAGAGAGGAGGGAAGGAGCGGAGGGTGAAAGATAGGATGGGGACAGGAGGGGAGAGGAGCTAATGGAATGGGGGAGCTGCAGCGAGACCTGGGTGTCCTTGTACACCGGTCACTGAAAGTTGGCGTGCAGGTACAGCAGGCAGTGAAGAAAGCTAATGGGATGTTGGCCTTCATAACACGAGGATTTCAGTACAGGAGTAGAGAGGTTCTTCTGCAGTTGTATAGGGCTCTGGTGGGACCACATCTGGAGTATTGTGTACAGTTTTGGTCTCCTAATTTGAGGAAGGACATCCTTGTGATTGAGGCAGTGCAGCGTAGGTTCACGAGATTGATCCCTGGGATGGCGGTACTGTCATATGAGGAAAGATTGAAAAGACTAGGCTTGTATTCACTGGAGTTTAGAAGGATGAGGGGATCTTATAGAAACATATAAAATTATCAAAGGACTTGACAAGCTAGATGCAGGAAAAATGTTCCCAATGTTGGGCGAGTCCAGAACCAGGGGCCACAGTCTTAGAATAAAGGGGAGGCCATTTAAGACTGAGGTGAGAAAAAACTTTTTCACCCAGAGAGTTGTGAATTTGTGGAATTCCCTGCCACAGAGGGCAGTGGAGGCCAAATCACTGGATGGATTTAAGAGAGAGTTAGATAGAGCTCTAGGGGATAGTGGAATCAAGGGATATGGGGAGAAGGCAGGCACGGGTTATTGATTGGGGACGATCAGCCCTGATCACAATGAATAGCGGTGCTGGCTTGAAGGGCCAAATGGCCTCCTCCTGCACCTATTTTCCATGTTTCTATGTTCCTATGAGAGAGAAGGAGGGTAGAGGTGAGGGGTGAGGGGAAAGGAAGGGAGAGAGGAGGGGAAGGAGAGAGGAGGGGAGGGGAGGGGGGGAAGATGGGGAGGGGACAGGAGGGGGAGAAGAGAGGAGGAGGGAGGGAGAGGCAGGGGATGGGAGGGGGGAGAGGGGGGGGAAGGTGAGGAGAGAGAAGGAGGGGGTGGGGAAGTACACTTTCACCCATGGAGAAATGTCAAAGAGAAATGCTACACTTGTCATTTTACCTCCCCCCTCGACTCCATCCAAGGACCCAAGCAGTCGTTCCAGGTGAGGCAGAGGTTCACCTGCGCCTCCTCCAACCTCATCTACTGCATCCGCTGCTCTAGGGGTCAGCTGATCTACATCGGTGAGACCAAGCGCAGGCTTGGCGATCGCTTCGCCCAACACCTCCGCTCGGTTCGCCAATAACCAACCTGATCTCCCGGTGGCCCAGCACTTAAACTCCCCCCTCCCATTCCCAATCCGACCTTCCTGTCCTGGGCCTCCTCCGTGAGTCCCACCGCAAATTGGAGGAGCAGCGCCTCATATTACGCTTGGGCAGTTCGCACCCCAGCGGTTTGAACATTGACTTCTCCAATTTCAGGTAGTCCCTGCTTTCCCCTCCCCTTCCCGGCTCTCCCACAGCCCACTGTCTCCGCCTCTTCCTTTCTTCTTCCCGCCCCTCCCCCGCCCCCACATCTGAAGTCTGAAGAAGGGTCTCGACCCGAAACGTCGCCTGTTTCCTTCCCTCCGCAGAGGCCGCCTCACCCGCTGAGTTTCTCCAGCACGTTTGTCTGCCTTCGAATCCTTCCCTCCTCCGTTTCCCACCGCGGGTGTTAGGCTCGCTGGCCTGTCCATACCCAGACTGTTCCCTGCAGCCCTCCTTGAACAGAGGCACGACATTTGCCACCCTCCAGACGTCTGGCACCTGGCCCACATTTTAATGACCACTCGTAAATCTCAGCGGAGCTAATGGATTCGCTACATTCCTTACGAAAGATCAACAACGGTACACAAAAGGGCAGAGAGCTGGAGCTGACCGGTCGCATCGCGGATTGGTTCGGCAACTTGAGCGCCCAGGAGAGGACAAGGCTGCAGCAAAGTTGTAGACACTGCCCCAGTCCATCATCGGCTCTGACCTCCCCACCATCGAGGGGATCTATCGCAGTCGCTGCCTCAAAAAGGCTGGCAGCATCATCAAGGACCCACACCATCCTGGCCACACGTTAATCTCCCCGCTGCCTTCAGGTAGAAGGTACAGGAGCCTGAAATCCGCAACATCCAGGGTCAGGAATAGCACCTTCTCCACAGCCATTAAACTCAACTCATACAAAACTCTGAACTGTAACAGCCTATTGTACTTTATCTGTTTATTTATGTGTATATAGATATATTCTATGGTATATGGACACACTGATCTGTTCTGTATTCATGCCTACTATATTCTCTTGTGCTGAAACAAAGCAACAATGTCATTGTCCTATCTGGGACACACGACAATAAACTCTCTTGACATGAGTAACTGGAGCAGATCAGGCAGCACCTCTGAAAGACATGGATGGGTGACAATAGACAATCGGTGCAGGAGTAGACCAATTGGCCCTTCGAGCCAGCACTGCCATTCTGGTGGCCAAAACAGGAGGGTAGACTATTATCTGAATGGTGGCCGATTAGGAGAAGGGGAGATGCAGCGAGACCTGGGTGTCATGGTACACCAGTCATTGAAAGTAGGCATGCAGGTGCAGCAGGCTGTGAGCAAAGCGAATGGTATGTTGCCATTCAGAGCAAAAGGATTTGAGTACAAGAGCAGGGAGGTTCTACTGCAGTTGTACAGGGTCTCGGTGAGGCCACACCTGGAGTATTGCGTACAGTTTTGGTCTCCTAATCTGAGGAAAGACATTCTTGCCATAGAGGGAGTACAGAGAATGTTCACCAGACTGATTCCTGGGATGGCAGGACTTCCATATGAAGAAAGACTGGATAGACTCGGCTTGTACTCGCTGGAATTTAGAAGATTGAGGGGGGATCTCATAGAGACTTACAAAATTCTTAAGGGGTTGAACAGGCTAGATGCAGGAAGATTGTTCCCGATGTTGGGGAACTCCAGAACAAGGGGTCACAGTTTAAGGATAAGGGGGAAGTCTTTTAGGACCGAGATGAGAAAATCATTTTTCACACAGAGAGTGGTGAATCTGTGGAATTCTCTGCCACAGAAGGTAGTTGAGGCCAGTTCATTGGCTATATTTAAGAGGGAGTTAGATGTGGCCCTTGTGGCTAAAGGGATCAGGGGGTATGGAGAGAAGGCAGGTACAGGATACTGAGTTGGATGATCAGCCATGATCATATTGAATGGCGGTGCAGGCTCGAAGGGCCGAATGGCCTACTCCTGCACCTATTTTCTATGTTACTATGTTTCAATGTGATCACGGCTGATCATCCCCAATCAGTACCCCGTTCCTGCCTTCTCCCCATATCCCCCCGACTCCACTATCTTTAAGAGCCCTATCTAGCTCTCTCTTGAAAGTATCCAGAGAACCGGCCTCCACCGCCCTCTGAGGCAGAGAATTCCACAGACTCACCACTCTCTGTGTGAAAAAGTGTTTCCTCGTCTCCGTTCTAATTGGCTTACCCCTTATTCTTTTGGGGTTGGAGTCTGAAACGACACCTCTCCATGTTCTCCACAGATGCTGCCTGACCCACCCGCTGAGTTACTCCAGCACTCTGTGAAACGTCACCTATCCATGTTCTCCACAGATGCTGCCTGACCCGCTGAGTTACTCCAGCACTCTGTGCCCTTTTTTTTAAAAACGTGCATCTGCAGTTCCTTGTTTCTACATCAGTAAACCTTCACCGAACAGTGTCCAATGCGTTTGCCCTGTGACTAACAACTCGACAAAAACATCTCTGGAGAAAAAGAATAGGTGACGTTTCGGGTCGAGACCCGTCTTCAGAGGACGGGCCTAATTCCATGCTGTATCTCTAAAATGCGGTCAGGGGATGTGGGGAGAAGGCAGGAACGGGGTACTGATTGGGGATGATCAGCCATGATCGCATTGAATGGTGGTGCTGGTTCAAAGGGCCAAATGGCCTCATCCTGCACCTATTGTCTATTGTCTATTGTCTATTAAAGGATTGGACAGGCTAGATGCAGGAAAAATGGTCCCGATGTTTGGGGGAGTCCAGAACCAGGGGTCACACGGTTTAGGAATAAGGGGGTAGCCATTTAGGACTGAGATGAGGATATTTTTTTTTTCATCCAGCGAGTTGCAAATCTGTGGAATTCTCTGCCACAGAAGGCGGTGGAGGCCAATTGACTGGATGTTTTCAAGAGAGAGTTAGATTTAGCTCTTAGGGCTAACGGAATCAAGGGATATGGGGAAAAAGCAGGAACGGGGGGTACTGATTGGGGATGATCAGCCATGATCACATTGAATGGCGGTGCTGGCTCGAAGGGCCGAACGGCCTCCTCCTGCGCCTATTGTCTATGTTTCTACCTGTCAGGCTCTGCTGTGTCCCGTCTCTATGCCAGCTTTATTGCCCCACCCCTGGCAATCAGTCTGTAGAAGGGTGGCACGGGGGCGCAGCGGTAGAGTTGCTGCCTCACAGCGCCAGAGACCCGGGTTCGATCCCGGCTGCGGGCGCTGTCTGCACGGGAGTTTGCACGTTCTCCCCGTGACCTGCGTGGGTTTTCTCCGAGATCTCTGGTTTCCTCCCACACTCCAAAGACGTGTGTTCAGGTTTTGCCTGTTTCCGCGCTGTTTCTCTAAATGAAACTAAACTAAAAGTGTCTTTAGACTTTTTAGCGTCTTTAAGTGAAAAATGTTTAAAGACACTTTAACTAAAAGTGTTTTTAGACTTTCTGGACTCCCCCAAACATCGGGAACATTTTTCCTGCATCTAGCCTGTCCGATCCTTTAATAGACAATAGGTGCAGGAGGAGGCCATTCGGCCCTTCGAGCCAGCACCGCCACTCACTGTGATCGTGGCTGATCATCCCCAATCAGTACCCCGTTCCTGCCTTCTCCCCATATCCCCTGACTCCGCTATCTTTAAGAGACACGTCTAGCTCTCTCTTGAAAGCATCCAGAGAACCGGCCTCCACCGCCCTCTGAGGCAGAGAATCCCACAGACTCCCCACTCTCGGTGAGAAAAAGTGTTTCCTCGTCTCCGTTCTAAATGGCTTACCCCTTATTCTTAAACTGTGTGGCCCCTGGTTCTGGACTCCCCCAAACGTGGGGACCATTTTTCCTGCATCTTGCCTGTCTAGTCCCTTAAAAATTGTAAATGTTTCGAAATTGTGTGGCCCCTGGTTCTGGACTCCCCCAAACGTAGGGACCATTTTTCCTGCATCTTGCCTGTCTAATCCCTTAAGAATTGTATATGTTTCTAAACTGTGTGGCCCCTGGTTCTGGACTCCCTCAAACAGTGGGGACCATTTTTCCTGCATCTTGCCTGTGTCCAATCCCTTAAGAATTGTACATGTTTCCATTAGATCTGTATGTAAGGCGATAGGCTGCCTTATATAGGCTCTCTGAGTGTGAAGAAGGGTCTCGACCCGAAACGTCACCCATTCCTTTTTCTCCAGAGATGCCGTCCTGACCCGGCTTGAGTTACTCCAGCGTTTGTGTGTTTGAAAATCTTTGGTGTAAACGAGCATCTGCAGTTCCTTTTCTGAGGAAACTGTGCTGATACTCCACACAAGGTCTGTCTCACGACAATGCTGGGTAGACAATCAATAACAAAGCAGCCTTACCTTTGTAAGCCACATCCCACACGCACACCATCGCATTCTGGCCGCTTTCCTGGCCCTAGTTAGGTATCGTATCGCTTCGGAGATGAAGCAGAGAAAACAAGCCCCAGCAAAGCCTCGCACCCCTTCCTCCGCTCAGCAGCTGCCCTGGCTAATCTAACTGGAGATTGTCAGTAACACATTCCTCGCTTGGGCACTGCCTCTCATGGTAAATTTATCCCTGTGTTTCACACAGGGTGGGCGGGGGTGGTGGCAGGGGGGAGCCAGAGGGGAGAGGGAGAGCGAAAGACAGAGAGAGAGAGAGATAGAGGGGGGAGAGGGATGGAGATTAGAGGGAGAGATGGAGATTAGAGAGAGAGAGGGGAGAGAGAGAGGGAGGGAGAAGGGGTTTGGGAGAGGGAGAGGGAGAGAGGGGGAGAGAGGGGAAAGAGAAAGGGGAGAGGGTGAGGGAGAGAGAGAGAGAGGGAAAGGGGAGAGAGGGTGAGGAAGGGAGGAAGGGGGGAGAGGTGGGGAAGAGGAGAAAGGGAGGGGAGAGAGAGAGAGGGGAGAGAGGAGGGAGAGGGGAGAAAGGGGGGAGGGAGGGAGAGAGAGAGAGAGAGGGGGAGAGAAGGAGGGAGATAGAGTTTGGGAGAGGGGAGAGCAAGAGGGGAGAGAGGAGGAGAGGGGGTGGGGAGAGAGAGAGAGAGGGAGAGAGGGGGAAGAGAGGGAGAAAGAGAAAGGGAGAGAGAGGAAAGGGGAGAGGGTGAGGAGGCGGGAAGAGGGAGAGGAGAAAGAGGAGAAAGGGAGAGAGAGAGAGAGAGGGAGAGAGAGAGGGGAGAGGGGGAGAGAGAGAGAGAGAGAGAGGGGGGAGAGAGAAGGGAGAGGGGAGAGAGACAGGGAGAAGGGGGAAGAGAGGGGGGGAGGGGTGGAGGGAGAGAGAGGGGGGGAGAGAGAGAATGGGAGAGAGGGGAAGAGAAAGAGAAAGGGAGAGAAAGGGAAATTGGAGAGGGTGAGGGAGAGAGAGAGAGAGAGAGAGAGAGATGGGAGAGAGGGAGAGAGAGAAATGGAGAGGGGGAGACAAATGGAGAGGGGATAGAGAGAAAGGGAGAGGGGAGAGAGAGGAGAGAGAGGAGAGGGGAGAGAGAGAAAGGGAGAGGGGAGAGAGAGAGGGGGAGGAGAGAGAGAGAGAGGGAGAGGGGAGAGAGAGAGAAAGGGAGAGGGGAGAGAGGGGGGTAGGAGGGAGATAGAGAGGAGGGAGAGAGGAGAGGGGGAGAGAGAGAGAGAAAAAGGGCGAGGGGAGAAAGGGGTGGAGAGAGAGAGAAAGAGGAGGAGAAGGAGGAGGATGAGAAAAGGGGAGAGGGAGAGGGGGAGAGAGAGGGAATGAGGAGAGAGAGAAAGAGGGGGTGTGGAGAGAGAGAGAGAGAGGGGGAGAGAGGGAGGGGGAGAGGGAGGGGGGAGAGAGGGAAAGGAGAGACAGAGAGGGAGGTGGAGAGAATGAGGAGAAGGGGAAGGGGAGAGGGAGAAGGAGAGGGTGCAGATAAATGTATGAGACTGGGTCTCTAGTTTTTCTCTCTCTATCTCTCCCTCTCCCGTTTCTCCCCTTTATTTTTCCCTCCCTCGCTCCCTCTCTTTCCCCTCCCTCTCTATTTTCCATTTTTCTCTCTCCCCTCTCCATCTCCCCATCTACCCCTTTGTCTCTCTCTCTCCATTTTCTTTCTCCCTCTCTTCCATTATTCCCCCTTTATCTCTCCCCCCCCTTTCTCTCACTCCTCCCCTCCATCCCTCCCCTTTCTCCCTCTCTACTCTTCTCTCTCCATCTCCTCTCTCCCCCCCCCCTTTCCTCTGCCTCCACTCCCTCCTTTCTCTCCCCCACCTTTCCCTCCCCTCTCTCTGTCGCTCTCTCTCCATTCTCTCTGCCTTTTCTCTCTCTTTCCCTCTCTGTCTCTCTCACTTTTCTCGCTCCCCCCCCCCTCCCTTCTCTCCCTCTCCAGAGCCAGCTGCCTGTATGAACACTGAGCAAGTACCAAGACACGGGGCTGTCCCACTTGGCCGTCATTCGCGCGCCATTTACGCGACCTGCTAGCGTGTGGCTAGCGTGTGGATTGCACGTGGGACGGGCACCTGGAGTGGCGTGGGGGAGTGTGGAGTGGCGCGGGGGAGTGCGGACTTCGTCCTGCACGAAATCCTCGCGCGCCACTGGACCTGTCGCGGAACTGACGGCCCAAAGTGGGACGGGCCCCAAGACCCTGGCTCGGCGCGACGTCTCACCTCCAGCAGCAGCAGCAGAAGCGGGCAAACGATCGCCGAGCTCGGCCTGGGGCTCGCGGCCGTTTAGCGGATGCCAATCCGGATCCGCCTCCCACTCCTACTCCCAGAGCGGGGCCCAAGACGATCGGAGGTGGACACAAAATGCAGGAGTAACTCAGCGGGGCCGGCAGCGTCTCTGGAGAGAAGCAACGGGTGACGTCTCGGGTCGAGACCCTTCTTGCAGACTGAGGAAGGGTTTCGACACAAAACAGCGTCCAGTTCCGTAGGGTGTATTGTCACGTGGACCGAGGTGCAGTGAAGAGCTTTTTGTCACGTGTTGTCCAGTCAGCAGAAAGACAATACATGATCACAATCGATCCATTCACAGTGTGTAGATGCACGATAAGGGAATAACCTTTAGTGCAAGGTAAAGCCAGCAGGATAGTCCGATCAAGGATAGTCCGAGGGTCACCAATGAGGTAGATGGTAGTTCAGGACCACAGTCGGGTTGTGGTGGGATGGTCCAGTTGCCTGATAACAGCCGGGAAGAAACTGTCCCCAAATCTGGAGGTGTGCGTGCGTGCGTTTTCACACTTCCGTACCTCTTGCCCGATGGGAGAGGGGGGAAGAGGGAGTGACCGGGGGTGAGACTGGTCCTTGATGATGCTGCTGGCCTTGCCGGGGCAGCGTGAGGTGTAGACGGAGTCAGTGGGAGGGAGGTTGCTTTGTGTGACGGTCTGGGCTGCGGCCACAGATCGACGGAAATAGAAATGACGCCACACGGTTTGCCCGCGGATCACAAACTGTTTCCAATCCCCCCCCCCCTCCCCGCCCCATCCTCACACTGAAGTGAGGAATTCCATCTGAGCTTCCCACAGACTCCGTGGAGAAAGGAGATGAGCCCAGAGATGACACACGCATCACACATGTATGTATGTGTGTGTGTGTGTGTGTGTGTGTGTGTGTGTGTGTGTGTGTTTTTTTTTATGTGTGTGTGTGTGTGTGTGTGTGTGTGTGTGTTTTTATGTGTGTATGTGTATGTGTGTGTGTGTGTGTGTGTGTGTGTGTGTGTGTTTTTATGTGTGTGTGTGTGTGTGTGTGTGTTTTTTTTTTATGTGTGTGTGTGTGTGTGTGTGTGTTTTTTTTTTATGTGTGTGTGTGTGTGTGTGTGTGTGTGTTTTTTTTAATGTGTGTGTTTTTTTAATGTGTGTGTGTGTATGTGTGTGTGTGTGTGTGTGTGTGTTTTGTGTGTGTGTGCGTGTGTGTGTGTGTTACTGTGTGTGTGTGTGTGTGTTACTGTGTGTGTGTGTGTGTTACTGTGTGTGTGTGTGTGTGTGTTACTGTGTGTGTGTGTGTGTGTGTGTTACTGTGTGTGTGTGCGTTTGTGTGTTACTGTGTGTATGCGTGTGTGTGTTACTGTGTGTTGTGTGTGTGTTACTGTGTGTGCGTGTGTGTGTGTTACTGTGTTACTGTGTGTGTGTGTGTGTGTGTGTTTTTGTGTGTGCGTGTGTGTGTTACTGTGCGTGTGTGTGTGTGTGTGTTACTGTGTGTGTGTGTGTGTTTTTTTTGTATGTGCGTGTGTGTGTTACTGTGTGTGTGTGTGTGTGTGTGTGTGTGTGTGTGTATGTGTGTGTGCGCTTTTATGTGTGTCTGTGTGTGTGCTTGTGAGTGTGTGTGTGTGGCAGTGTGTGTTACTGTGTGTGTGTGTCAGTGTGCGTGCGTGCGTGTGTTACTGTGTGTGTGTGTGTTGTCTGTGCGAGTGTGAGTGTGTTATTGTGTGTGTGTTACGTGTGTGTTAGCGTGTGTGTGTGTGTGTGTTAGAGTGCATGTTACTGTGTGTGTTACTGTGTGTGTGTGTGTGTGGCAGTGTAGGTGTAGGTTAGTGCTTGTGAGTAGTTGCGTTAATTAGTGCGTGCATGGCAGTCAGAACAAACAAAACAGCCAGTGTGCAGAGATAACACCACCCGCCTTCCCCCCCCCCCCACCGTAGCCCCTGGGCCTGACCCTGCTGCAGTAGTTTGGTCTCCTCCAGTGCCCAGTCCATGATCAGCTGTTGTGTCTGTGTTCCCAGCACCTGCCAGGCCCCAGGGTGGTGGGAGGGGGGTTTGAAGCAGATGAAGTGAATTCATCCCCCGCCAAGTTCCCATGGACTGCAGGCTCCAGCTCAGTGGCGTAAAATCGGCAACATCGCGCAGCGAATCGGGGCATTAAAGTGAGTCAGCGACGCGGAGGCGCAGATAAACATAGACACAGAATACCGATGAGTGACCCCGCGGGACGGGCAGCATCTCCGGACGGAAGGACCGGGTGACCCTTCGGATCGAGCGACCCTTCTTCAGACTACCCTGGATTGTGGCAGCTTTCCCACCTGCAAGGTGAGGAGGCTGCAGCGAATCGTCCGATCAGCAGAGAAGGTTATTGGCTGCAACCTTCCCTCCCATTGACGAACTGTACACTGCCACGGCCAGGAAGCGAGCGGGCAAGAGCATCTCTGACCCCTCTCACCCTGGCCACAAGCTCTCTGAATCACTTCCCTCTGGAAGGCGACTCCGGACTGTCAAAGCCGCCACAGCCGGACATAAAAACAGTTTTTATCCACCAGTAGTAGCTCTACTCAACAACCAAAAATCTGTAGCCTCCCTTTGATCTGGTATTTTGTTGGTTCACATGCTTGACCAAAGGTGTTTTATCATTAATGTTTTATTATTATTAATGTTTAGTGTTTTCTGAGTCATTTGGAACTGTCACTGTACGTCACGTTGTTACTTGGGGGCGGAGCACCAAGGCAAATTCCTTGTATGTGAATACTTGGCCAATAAACTTACTTACTTGCAATTAACCTGCAAACCTGTACGTCTTTGGAGTGTGGGAGGAAACTGGGGCGCCCGGAGAAAACCCACTTGCTCACGGGGAGAGCGTGCAAACTCCTTAATCAGGAACCACAGGACATAGGTTCAAGGTGAAGGGGGAAAGATTTAATAGGAATAGAAATATTACTCACTCATCGCCTAGTCATAGAAACATAGAAACATAGAAAATAGGTGCAGGAGGAGGCCTTTCAGCCCTTCGAGCCAGCACCGCCATTCAATGTGATCATGGCTGATCGTCCCCTATCAATAACCCGTGCCTGCCTTCTCCCCATATCCCTTGACTCCACCAGCCCCTAGAGCTCTATCTAACTCTCTCTTAAATCCATCCAGTGATTTGGCCTCCACTGCCCTCTGTGGCAGGGAATTCTAACTCTTGACTGTCATATGAGGAAAGATTGAAAAGACCAGGCTTGTATTCACTGGAGTTCAGAAGGATGAGGGGGGATCTTATAGAAACATATACAATTACAAAAGGACTAGACAAGCTAGATGCAGGAAAAATGTTCCCAATGTTGGGCGAGTCCAGAACCAGGGGCCACAGTCTTAGAATAAAGGGGAGGCCATTTAAGACTGAGGTGAGAAAAAACATTTTCACCCAGAGAGTTGTGAATTTGTGGAATTCCCTGCCACAGAGGGCAGTGGAGGCCAAATCACTGGATGGATTTAAGAGAGAGTTAGATAGAGCTCTAGGATATCAAGGAATATGGGGAGAAGGCAGGCACGGGTTATTGATTGGGGACGATCAGCCATGATCAAATTGAATGGCTTGAAGGGCCGAATGGCCTCCTCCTGCACCTATTGTCTATGTTTCTATGAGATGTCTGCAACATCCTCTCTCTCCGGTCCCCCTCATTTTCACACCTTATATTCCTTATCTCTGTGTGTGTCCCCCCTCTCCCCTGACTCTCAATCAGGAGAAGGGTCATCTTTCCACACAGAGGGTGGTGGGTGTATGGAACGAGCTGCCGGAGGAGGTAGTTGAGGCTGGGACTATACCAACGTTTAAGAAGCTGTTAGACAGGTACGTGGATAGGACGGGTTTGGAGGGATATGGACCAAATGCTGGCAGGTGGGACTAGTCCAGCTGGGACAGGTTGGCCGGTGTGGGCAAGTTGGGCCGAAGGGTCTGATTCCACACTGTATCACTCTATGACTAGGTGTCCCGACTTGACCCAACGTCACCCATTCCCTCTCTCCAGAGATGCTGCCTGTCCCGCTGACTCACTCCAGCTTTTTGTGTCTTCACTACAGCTTGGCTGTAGAAGCTTCCCAGAAAATATTTAAACATAGATACATAGATACATAGACATAGAAAATAGGTGCAGGAGGAGGCCATTCGGTCCTTCGAGCCAGCACCGCCATTCATTGTGATCATGGCTGATCGTCCCTTATCAATAACCCGTGCCTGCCTTCTCCACATATCCCTTGACTCCACTAGCCCCTAGAGCTCTCTCTAACTCTCTCTTAAATCCATCCAGTGATTTGGCCTCCACTGCCCTCTGTGGCCAGGGAATTCCACAAATTCACAACTCTCTGGGTGAAAACGTTTTTTCTCACCTCAGTCTTAAATGGCCTCCCCTTTATTCTAAGACTGTGGCCCCTGGTTCTGGACTCGCCCAACATTGGGAACATTTTAGTTGCATCTAGCTTGTCCAGTCCTTTTATAATTTGATATGTTTCTATAAGATCCCCCCTCATCCTTCTAAACTCCAGTGAATACAAGCCTAGTCTTTTCAATCTTTCCTCATATGACAGTCCCGCCATCCCAGGGATCAATCTCGTGAACCTACGCTGCACTGCCTCAATCACAAGGATGTCCTTCCTCAAATTAGGAGACCAAAACTGTACGCAATACTCCAGGTGTGGTCTCACCAGAGCCCTATACAACTGCAGAAGAACCTCTCTACTCCTGTACTGAACTCCTCCTGTCATGATTCCCTCTCTCCAGAGACGCTGCCTGTCCCGCTGAGTTGCTCCAGCATTGTGTGTCACCGCAACTATCTGGCAGCTTGGCTGCACAAGCCACCCTGAGAATATTCATCCGTGGGTTTCCAAGGAAACCGGCCGCACCGCTTTCAACGCTTGCTGGGGCAGTGACCTCTGCCGCTAGGCAGCCGCTCCCGGGGGCAAAGTTCAGAGGTCGGACCTCTGCAGGGAAAATCTCACACCACAGAGGACCGATAAGACACAAGATGCTGGAGTGAGTCAGCGGGACGGGCAGCGTCTCTGGAGAGAAGGAATGGGTGACGTTTTGGGTCGATATACGATACGATAGAACTTATAGAACTTTATTTACCATTGCAACTGCAGAGAATGATACACTTATACTAGATAATAATTGACAATCGGTGCAGGAGTCGGCCATTCGGCCCTTCGAGCCAGCACCGCCATTCAATGTGATCATGGCTGATCATCCCCAATCAGTACCCCGTTCCTGCCTCCTCCCCATATCCCCTGACTATTTTTTAAGAGCCCTATCTAGCTCTCTCTTGAAAGCATCCAGAGAACCGGCCTCCACCGCCCTCTGAGGCGGAGAATTCCACAGACTCACCACTCTGTGTGAAAAAGTGTTTCCTCATCTCCGTTCTAAATGGCTTACCCCTTATTCTTAAACTGTGTGTGGCCCCTGGTTCTGGAATCCCCCAACATCGGGAACATGTTTCCTGCCTCTAGCGTGTCCAAACCCTGAACAATCTTATATGTTTCAATGAGATCCCCTCTCATCCTTCTAAACTCCAGAGTATACAAGCCCAGCCGCTCCATTCTCTCAGCATATGACAGTCCCGCCATCCCGGGAATTAACCCGGTGAACCTACGCTGCACTCCATCGATAGCAAGAATGTCCTTCCTCAAATTAGGGGACAAAAACTGCACAAAATACTCCAGGTGTGGTCTCACTAGGGCTCTGTACAACTGCAGAAGGACCTCTTTGCTCCTATACTCGACTCCTCTTGTTATAAAGGCCAACATGCCATTTGCTTTCTTCACTGCCTGCTGTACCTGCATGCTTACCTTCATAGACTGATGAACAAGGACCCCCAGATCCCGTTGTACTTCCCACTTGTCGCTTTACCTCCCCCCGCGACTCCATCCAAGGACCCTTGCAGTCTTTCCAGGTGAGGCAGAGGTTCACCTGCACCTCCTCCAACCTCATCTATTGCATCCGCTGCTCCAGGTGTCAACTTCTCTACATCGGTGAGACCAAGCGCAGGCTTGGTGATCGCTTTGTCCAACACCTCCGCTCGGTCTGCCTAAACCTACCTGATCTCCCGGTGGCCCAGCACTTCAACTCCCCCTCCCATTCCGAATCCGACCTTCCTGTCCTGGGCCTCCTCCATGGCCAGAGTGAGTCCCACCGCAAATTGGAGGAGCAGCACCTCATATTTCGCTTGGGCAGTTTACACCCCAGCGGTATGAACATTGACTTCTCCAATTTCAGGTAGTCCCTGCTTTCTCCTTCCTTCCCCTCCCCTTCCCAGCTCTCCCACAGCCCACTGTCTCCACCTCCTCCTTTCTTCTTTCTTTCCCCCCCCCCCCACCCCACATCAGTCTGAAGAAGGGTCTTGGCCCGAAACGTCACCTATTCCTTCGCTCCATAGATGCTGCCTCACCCGCTGAGTTTCTCCAGCGTTTTTGTCTACCTTCGATTTTTATTTATTGACCTGCCACAAGATACATGAAACGTGAAATTAAATTGATGAGTGGAAGGGATTGGGCATGTGCACAGATTTGGGGGAGGGGGAGTCAGCCTCGGTCGACCCCACCACAGCAGGGGGAGGAGTTGTACGGTCCGATAGCCACAGGGAAGAAGGATCTCCTGCGGCGTTCCGTGCTGCATCTCGGTGGGACCAGTCTGTTGCTGAAGGCGCTCCTCAGGTTGACCAGCGTGTCATGGAGGGGGCCTTCTTCAGACTGAAAGTCACGGGAAAGGGAAATGAGAGATATAGATGGTGGTGTGGAGCGATTTCAAGAGATATTTATTGATATTTCAAAGATTTCAAGAGAGTTTATTGTCATGTGTCCCTGATAGGACAATGGAATTCCTGCTTTGCTTCAGCACAACAGAACCAGTATTCGCAGGCATGAATACAGAACAGATCAGTGTGTCCATATACCATTGTATAAATATACACACACATGAAGAAATAAACTGATAAAGTGCAAATAAACGGATAATGGGCTATTAATGATCAGAGTTTTGTCCGAGCCGAGTTTAATAGCCTGATGGCTGTGGGGAAGTAGCTATTCCTGAACCTGGTCGTTGCAGTCTTCAGGCTCCTGTACCTTCTACCTGAAGGCAGCGGGGAGATGAGTGCGTGGCCAGGCTGGTGTGGGGTCCTTGACGATGCTGCCAGCCTTTTTCAGGCAGCGACTGCGATCGATCCCCTCGATGGACGGGAGGTCAGAGCCGATGATGGACTGGGCAGTGTTTACTTGAAGGTGCCCAAAAGGCTGGAGGTACTCAGCGGGTGCAGCAGCATCTAAGGAGCGAAGGAGATAGGCGACGTTTCGGGTCGAGACCCTTCCTCAGACGTCTCGACCCGAAACGTCGCCTATCTCCTTCGCTCCTTAGATGCTGCTGCACCCGCTGAGTTCCTCCAGCCTTTTGTGTACCCTCGATTCTCCAGCATCTGCAGTTCCTTCTTTAACACAAGTGTTTACTTGAAATCTTGATAAAGAACAATGAATGAAAGATATGCAAAAAAAAAGTAGCAATGGGAAAGGAAACTGGCCATTCATTGTTAGCTGTTTGTTGGGTGAAAACGAGAAACTGGTGAGGGGACGGGATGGAGAGAGAGGTTGGAAAATATTCATAAATATTTTATAAATATTCATACCACTGGGCTGTAAGCTGCCTACACAAAATATGAGATGCTGTTCCTCCAATTTGCGTTTAACCTCACTCTGACAATGGAGGAGGCCCAGGACAGAAAGGAGGTTCTTGCTATTGAGGGAGTGCAGTGTAGGTTTACCAGGTTAATTCCCGGGATGGCTGGACTGTCATATGCTGAGAGAATGGAGCGGCTGGGCTTGTACACTCTGGAGTTTAGAAGGATGAGAGAGGACCTTATTGGAACACAGAAGATTATTAAGGGTTTAGAAACATAGAAACATAGAAAATAGGTGCAGGAGTAGGCCATTCGGCCCTTCGAGCCTGCACCGCCATTCAATATGATCATGGCTGATCATCCAACTCAGTATCCAGTACCTGCCTTCTCTCCATACCCTCTGATCCCTTTAGCCACCAGGGCCACATCTAACTCCCTCTTAAATATAGCCAATGAACTGGCCTCAACTACCTTCTGTGGCAGAGAATTCCACAGACTCACCACTCTCTGTGTGAAAAATGTTTTTCTCATCTCGGTCCTAAAAGACTTCCCCCTTATCCTTAAACTGTGACCCCTTGTTCTGGAGTTCCCAACATCGGGAACAATCTTCCTGCATCTAGCCTGTCCAACCCCTTAAGAATTTTGTAAGTTTCCATAAGATCCCCCCTCAATCTCCTAAATTCCAGCGAGTACAAGCCGAGTCTATCCATCCTTTCTTCATATGAAAGTCCTGCCATCCCAGGAATCAGTCTGGTGAACCTTCTCTGTACTCCCTCTATGGCAAGAATGTATTTCCTCAGATTTGGAGACCAAAACTGTACGCAATACCCCAGGTGTGGCCTCACCAAAACCCTGTACAACTGCAGTAGAACATCCCTGCTCTTGTACTCAAATCCTTTCGCTATGAATGCCAACATACCATTCGCTTTCTTCACAGCCTGCTGCACCTGCATGCCTACTTTCAATGACTGGTACCATGACGCCCAGGTCTCGCTGCATCTCCCCTTTTCCTAATCGGTCACAAATCTAGCGCTAGTCCTCCTCCCAAACGCTAATCTAACGTTTGGACACGCTAGAGGCAGGAAACACGTTCCCGATGTTGGGGGAATCAGAACCATGCGCCGTTTAGAACGGAGACAAGGAAACCTTTTCCACACAGAGAGTGGTGAGTCTGTGGAATTCTCTGCCTCAGAGGGCGGTGGGGGCCGGTTCTCTGGATACTTTCAAGAGAGAGCTGGATAGGGCTCTTAAAGATAGCGGAGTCAGGGAATATGGGGAGAATATGGGCAGGAACGGGGTACTGATTGGGGATGATCAGCCGTGATCACATTGAATGGCGGTGCTGGCCGGAAGGGCCGAATGGCCTCCTCCTGCACCTATTGCCTGTTGTCTATTGTAACGTTTCTGGGGTCGAGACCCTTCGTCAGACACCGCTGGGTGGCACGGTGGCGCAGCGGTAGAGCTGCCCGACAGCGCCAGAGACCCGGGTTCGATCCTGACCACGGGAGCTTGTCTAAGATGGCCGCCGCCACTTCCCGGCAACTGCCTGAACATCCCATCCAATTCTGCATTCCTTTGGAGGCGAGCCATCGTATCCACCACATCCGCACACACATCATCTCTTCACGGAATGTTCCCTTCACAGCCATGTTCCCTTCATATCTTTGTGCAGCTGTTGACCATTGCCTGCCATTACCTCATCCATCTCCACCCTTTGCGGTGGGCAGCGTTGCCAATCAGTACCCCGTTCCTGCCTTCACCCCATATTCTCTCAGCCAGCGGTATGAACATTGACTTCTCCAATTTCAGGTAGTCCCTGCTTTCTCCCTCCTTCCCCTCCCCTTCCCAGCTCCCCCACAGCCCACTGTCTCCGCCTCTTCCTTTCTTCTTCCGCCCTCCCCCTCCCCCCCACCCACACATCAGTCTGAGGAAGGGTCTCGACCCGAAACGTCACCTATTCCTTCGCTCCGTAGATGCTGCCTCACCCGCTGAGTTTCTCCAGCATTTTTGTCTGCCTCCGATTTTTCCAGCATCTGCAGCAGTTCCTTCTTAAATAACAAGTTCTAAGATCGGATGGAGAGGACGTAGCCAACAGCTTAGCAGCACAAGACGACCGCGCTTACCCACAGACAGCTGAGTCCCTCTCATCATCCGAGCCTTTCCCCCTGCGAACAGCTGGCAGCAGCTGGCAAATATTCCCACTCTTTTCCCACACGGAGCGGTTAGACCACATAGGCAACGGATGGGAACTAGGGAACGATCACAGGATGGCGTTTCTTTGGAGAGGCAGCGAGGAAACAGGCTCTTCACCATACTTATTGAAAGATATAGGATTATTAAGGGTTTGGACACGCTCGAGGCAGGAACCGCTCGGTTCGCATTAACCAACCTGATCTCCCGGTGGCCCAGCACTTCAACTCCTCCCTTTCCGAATCCGACCTTTCTGTCCTGGGCCCCCTCCGTGGCCAGAGTGAGTCCCACCGCAAATTGGAGGAGCAGCGCCACGTATTTCGCTTGGGCAGTTTACACCCCGGCGGTGTGAACATTGACTTCTCCAATTTCAGGTAGTCCCTGCTTTCTCCCTCCTTCCCCTCCCCTTCCCAGCTCCCCCACAGCCCACTGTCTCCTCCGCCTCTTCCTTTCCTCTTCCTGCCCCCACCACCCCCACATCAGTCTGAAGCAGGGTCTCGACCCGAAACGTCGCCTGTTTCCTTCGCTCCGCAGATGCTGCCTCACCCGCTGAGTTTCCCCAGCAATTTCTGTCCACCTTAAGACTTTAGAGTTTACTTTCAAGGCCCCGCACGGGAACAGGCCCTTCGGCCCACCGAGTCTGCGCCGACCAGCGATCCCCCCGTACACTAGCGCCGTCCCTCACACACGAGGGACGACGTTACACTTGTACCAACGCCTGTTAATGTACAAACCTGCACGCCTTTGGGATGTGGGAGGAAACTGGAGCGCCTGGAGAAAACCCACGCAGGTCACAGGGAGCAGGCATGAACTCCGTACAGCAAACCTGTAGTCAGGGTGGAACCCGTGTCTCTGGCGCTGCGAGGCAGCGATTCTACCACTCCGCCTCCGTGCCCGCCATGTGTGAGATACCGGTCAGCCCCCCACTTTTCTACGTAGATCGAGATAGACACAAAATGCTGGAGTAACTCAGCGGGACAGGCAGCATCTCTGGAGAGAAGGAATGGGTGGCGAGACCCTTCTTCAGACTAAGATCCGGGTGGTGGGGGGGGGGGGGGGGGGAGAGATAGATAAGGAAGGATAAGGTGTGAAAACAGGACAAAGGGAATGGAGTATAAGGAAAATGTAGGGTTGTTCGCTGGGAGAAGGCAACAGGGATAAAATGCAGTCGGAGATAGCAAGACCGGTGGGAGAACTGGGAAGGGGGGAGGGATAGAGAGACGAGGGACAATAGACAGTAGACAATAGGTGCAGGAGCGGGCCGCGGCTGGAGGCTCCCCAGACCACGGCTCCAGGGTGTTCAAGTCGGCAGGCCCAGCACTCTTGGCCTGACATGGTACTTCAGCGCTGAGCTGCTGCTGAAGCTCTGGCCGGTCTCCGGCTGGAAAGGACGCGCCAATCCACAGGGTAGGCCGCGAGGAGGGGGCGACGACACGGCTCGGAGAAAAGACGCATCCTCCACCAGGAAGTGACTGGTAAACGGTTTCCCCTCTTCCCCTCCCCCCCCCCCCCCCCCCCCCCCCCCCCCCCCCCCCCCCCCCCCCCCCCCCCCTCCCCCACCCCCCCCCCCCCCCCCCCCCCCGCCCCCCCCCCCCCCTCCCCCCCACCCCCCCCCCCCCCACCCCCCATATAAAAAATACCAAAAGACCTCCAAAAAAAAAAATCACTTTTTGACAGACTAAAAATAACAACGAGGGTGAAAGGACGGACATGCTGCTGGCGAGGCAGCCGCAGCGAACAGATCGCCGAGCCTGTGTAGCTGGAGGTCTGTTTGACCGTGATTCTTCCCTTGCACCCTTGCCAAGTTGCAATCTGTGAAATAAAAAGATTGCAATCTCCGATTTCAAACCACATCCCTCAGATGAAACGCGCTATCATTTACGTTCAGCTCTTGGCTGCTTTTCCACTCTGCCCTTGGATACTATCCAGACACAGCTTCTGATGTCGACCGTTTCACTCAGTAGACAACAGACAATAGGTGCAGGAGTAGGCCAAAACTGCACACAATACTCCAGGTGTGGTCTCACTAGGGCAGTTTTGGTCCCCTAATTTGAGGAAGGACATTCTTGCTATTGAGGGAGTGCAGCGTAGGTTAATTCCCGGGATGGCAGGACTGTCATATGCTGAGAGAATGGAGCGGCTGGGCTTGTACACTCTGGAGTTTAGAAGGATGAGAGGGGATCTTATTGAAACATATAAGTTTGTTAAGGGTTTGGACACACTAGAGGCAGGAAACATCAAGGGGCGGTGTGGCCAAGGGGGGAGATGGCAGCCCTACCCTACCGGCCATTTGATGTTTCCTGTCTCTACCGGCAGTCTGATGTCTTTTCACTGCTTTTGTTATTTTTTTAGCTTGTTAGAAGTTCATTTTAATGTTCTGTTGGTATGTTTTATGTGGGGGGGAGGGGGGAGGGTTCAGGGAAACTTTTTATAAGTTCTTACCTTCCCAGAGATGTGATTATTTTTCGGATCACATTCTCCGGGCTCTGCGGCCTACCATCGCTGGAGCTGGGAGCCTCCTCGGACCGTCGTGAGCCCCACCGCGGGGCGTGGGCTTACACCGGAGAGGATCCCTTGCCCGGGATCGCTCCCACTGTGGCCACCGCAGACTTTATCATCAAGGGCTCGCAGTCTCGGGGCGAGGCCAGTCGGGAGCTGCAATGCTGCGGAAGGCCCGACCAGCCCAGGCGCGAGGTTCGTTCTCCCGGCGCAAGGGAGCTGACAACCCCCCGATGCGGGAGTGGAGCGCCTCGATGCGGGGGGCCCGAACACCGGCTACGGGAGTTAAGGTCGTCCCGTCAAAGGGGGCTCGAGGCCCACGACTGCGGAAGAACAAGGGGAAGGACTTGAACGATATTTCGCCTTCCACCACAGTGAGGAGCGTGTAGGAGTCACTGTGGTGGATGTTCAATGTTAGAAGGTGTTTTGATAGTTTTGTCTCCAAGATGGCTGCCGGAAGGGAGAGTGAACGCCAGCGCGTTTAGCTGCCGCTGCTCTCTCTTTGGATTGTGTCTTGTCCCTACTATTTTTTGTTTCTTGTTTTATTCTGCTGATATGTTTTGTAATCTGATTTATCAATTTTGTAAGGCGTCTTTGAGAGTCTTTGAAAGGTGCCCGTAAGTATAATGTTTAAACTAAATAAATTATATAAAACATGTTCCCGATGTTGGGGGAATCCAGAACCAGGGGCCACAGTTTAAGAATAAGGGGGTAAGCCATTTAAAACGGAGACGAGGAAACACTTTTTCTCACAGAGAGTTGCGAGTCTGTGGAATTCTCTGCCTCAGAGGCCGGTTCTCTGGATACTTTCAAGAGAGAGCTAGATAGAGCTCTTAAAGATAGCGGAGTCAGGGAACAAGGGGAGAAGGCCGGAACGGGGCACTGATTGGGGATGATCAGCCATGATCACATTGAATGGCGGTGCTGGCTCGAAGGGCCGAATGGCCTACTCCTGCACTTATTGTCTATTGTCTATTGTCTTGCGAAACTGCTGGTTAAATAATGGGAATGAATGGGAGCCAGTCTGAAGAAGGGTCTCGACCAGAACCGTTGCCCATTCCTTCTCCCCAGAGATGCTGCCTGTCCCGCTGAGTTACTCCAGCGTTTTGTGTCTATCTTTGATTTAAACCAGCATCTTTCCAACACAATGGGAATATTTAGTTTAGTTGTCAGTTTAGTTTAGGGAATGTGTTTTTGGAGGAGTGCAGATGGCTCCAGGATGGGGATGATGGGCCGAACGGCCTCCCACCAGAGCATCAGGAGGTGGCCCTGAGTGATGGAGCGGGTGCTGAGGATGGATTCTGGGGCTTGTCTGAGACTGGTCCTTCTAACGGGACGACACCGCCACCTGGTGCCTCAGCGCATCAATTGCAACAGCATCATTGAGAAGGGAGGTTCAATGCGAAGTTAAAAAAAACACTTTAATTCCCCTTCTCATTCCCATTTTCCACACTATCCTTTCTGTCATTAGCCTCCATTGTCAGAGTGAAGCCCGATGCAAATTGGAGGCACAGCATCTCATATTTCACTCGGGCTGCTTACAGAGGCATAGAAACAGAAAATAGGTGCAGGAGGAGGCCATTCGGCCCTTCGAGCCATCACCGCCATTCATTGTGATCATGGCTGATCATCCCCAATCAATAACCCGTGCCTGCCTTCTCCCCATCTCCCTTGACTCCACTAGCCCCTAAAGCTCTATCTAACTCTCTTAAATCCATCCAGTGATTTGGCCTCCACTGCCCTCTGTGGCAGGGAATTCCACAAATTCACAACTCTCTGGGTGAAAACGTTTTTTTCTCACCTCAGTCTTAAATGGCCTCCGGTTTATTCTAAGACTGTGGCCCCTGGTTCTGGACTCGCCCAACATTGGGAACATTTTTCCTGCATCTCGCTTGTCCAGTCCTCTTATAATTTTATATGTTTCTATAAGATACCCCCTCATCCTTCTAAACTCCAGTGAATACAAGCCTGGTCTTTTCAATCTTTCCTCATATGACAGTCCCGCCATCCCAGGGATCAATCTCGTGAACCTACGCAGCACAGCAAGCAAGAATTTCATTGTCATCTCTGGGACACATGACTATAAAACTCTCTTGACCTTGCCCTTGACCTTGATTTGCCCATCCATCTGCCAATCCAACCCTCCCCCTCACCTGCATCCACCTATCGCTCGTAGAAACAAGGACCTGCGGATGGTGGTGAAGGCAGAAAAAGGACTTGCCGAGACTGGAGTAGCTCAGCGGGTCTTGAGGCTTTGGAGATACAGCGTGGAAACAGGCCCCACCTAATCCGCGCTGACCAACAATCTCCCCCGTACGCTCTCCAATACATTGGGGGCAATTGAGAATTTACAGAAGCCAACCCAGGGGCGCTAATCGCTATCAAAACATGAGGGGGACACACACACACACAATTATTTTGTGCACGCACGCGAAGCTTTGGCCGTGGGGCCTGTGGACGGTATCATCGGGAGCTGACCTGGTTGGTGACTGACTCCGAACTCCAGCAACAGCAGCTTCGTCCGCCCCGTATCATGGGGCTTGAATCGGCCTGTTCGCGGGACCTTTCATCGCCTGGCGCAGCTTAAAATTGGCCGGCGGGGGCTTCACCATCGGGAGCCTCGATCGCCTCGACGCAGCAATGTGACCGCGGGGCGGTGGATGATCCCGCGGCCAATTTTAAGCCGCTCCGCGCCAAGGGCGATGAAAGGCCCCGCGAACGGGCCGATTCACGCTCTGTGATCTTTGCTCCAACAGGACGTCTCCCTCCCTCCTCCAATCACCGCACTCTACCCTCAGTCCCTCCCCCCTACTTCCGCCTCTGACCGACACCTCCCTCGTCCAATCATCACGCTGAATCATCATGTCCCCCCCCCCCCCCACTGCCTGCTGATCGACGTCTCTCTCGTCCAATCGCCGCCCTCGGTCATCAGTCCCACCCCCACTGTCTCGCGGAAAGCAGAGACTATTAATCGATTTTTTCACTGAATTTCAAAATCTGGATTGCAAAACATGGGAGGGATTGTCCCCCACCTCTCAAAACAAGGAGGGGATGCTTACATCCCCCCCGCCCCCCCCCCCCCGTCCCCCGTTCCCCCCCCGGGATTTCCGCCCCCATGCAATTAACCTACAAACCCGCACGTCTTTGGAGTGTGGGAGGAAACCAGAGCCACCCGGAGAAAAATCACGCGAGCACAGGGAGAACATGCAGACTCCCCACAGACAGCACCCGTCGTCAGGATCGAACCGGGGTTCTCTGGCGCGGTGAGGCAGCGACTTCACCGCTGCGCCACCGTGCCGAGGTTCGTTTTTATCATTTAAAAATAAACTGGATAGGTATATGGACGGGAAAGGAATGGAGGGTTATGGTCTGAGGGCAGCTCGATGGGACTAGGTGAGAGTAAGTGCTCGGCACGGACTAGAAGGGCCGCGATGGCCTGTTTCCGTGCTGTAATTGTTATATGGTTAAACACGCGGTGATTGTTGAGTCTCTAGAGGCGCAACAGTTCCTGGTACATTATTACAGTGTGTTGGAAGGAACTGCAGATGCTGGTGGAACTCAGCGGGTCAGGCAGCATCTCTGGCGAGAAGGAATGGGCGACGTTTCGGGTCGAGACCCATCTTCAGAAACATCGCCCGTTCCTCCTCTCCAGAGATGCTGCCTGTCGGATTGAGTTACCTCAGCATTTTATGTCTATCTTTACTTTATCTCAGAGTATAGTTTGTTGCATCCCTTATCGTATTGCACTGCATAACTTCATTTTATCATTTCTTAGAATGCCTCACATTGTTCGCAGTGTTTCACATTATATCAGTTGTACTGTTACTGGGGTGCGATTACATTTTTGCAAGTGATTGTAACAAATTCTGATTTGTGTTAGAAACTTAGAAAATAGGTGCAGGAGGAGGCCACTCGGCCCTTCGAGCCAGCACCGCCATTCATTGTGATCATGGCTGATCGTCCCCAATCAATAACCCGTGCCTGCCTTCTCCCCATATCCCTTGATTCCACTAGCCCCTAGAGCTCTATCCAACTCTCTCTTAAATCCATCCAGTGATTAGGCCTCCACTGCCCTCTGTGGCAGGGAATTCCACATATTCACAACTCTCTGGGTGAAAATGTTTTTAGTCACCTCAGTCTTAAATGGCCTCCCCTTTATTCTAAGACTGTGGCCCCTGGTTCTGGACTCGCCCAACATTGGGAACAGTTTTTCCTGCATCTAGCTTGGTCCAGTCCTTTTATAATTTTATATGTTTCTATACGAATCCCCCTCATAAAAATAAAAAAACAAAAAATAAAACAAAAAATAAAAAAAAAAGACGTCTAAACTCCCAGTGAATACAAGCCTAGTCTTTTCAATCTTTCCTCATATGACAGTCCCGCCATCCCAGGGATCAATCTCGTGAACCTACGCTGCACTGCCTCAATCACAGGGATGTCCTTCCACAAATTAGGGGACCAAAACTGTACACAATACTCCAGATGTGGTCTCACCAGGGCCCTACACAACTGCATGTGTTACTTGATGCGTTTTTTTTGTGGTTTTTTTTAGGAATAATTAGTTAACTTTTATTTGAGGCATGTACATATCCTAGTCCAAACCATTACAAACTTTGTTAAACGGTTACATATTAAATATTCAGGATTCCACGGACTCCTCTACCAATGCAGCAGGAGTCTACATTTATCGGTTACATATTAACATTGACTCTAATTATTATTATTATTTTTTTCTTAATAGATAGAAAAAATAAAGAAAAAGAAAAAGAAACATAGAAACATAAAATAAACTATTCATAATACAACTTAGGAGATTGGTCCATAGGTAAGAAAGCATAACTATTCATCTAGTCCTGGTTCAAGCGTCGTCAGGTATCAGCGCCGGTCCATTCTACCCTTCAAATAATCTATGACCGGAGACCATATTCTAATAAATGGATTCTGGTTTGTTAATTAAGACAGATCTAATTTTTTCCAGATTTAAGGTCTCCGACATCTCCATAATCCACATTATAATTGTGGGGTATGCAGGGTTTTTACAAAATTTTAATATTAGTTTTTTCCCAGTTATTATACTATAATCCAGGAAATTTCTTTGGTTTATTGTCAGTTTTAGGCATTGTTCAGGTATGCCCAATGTTATTAATTTAGGATCGGGATCCAGTTGAATATTAACCACCACGGAAATAATTTTAAAAATATCCACCCAAAATGTTTTAATTTTTATGCAATTTGCAAAGGTTTGCATTTTAACTGCCTTTTAAGCATCGTGGAACGCAATCAGGGTCACAATATTCATGTAGAATTCACGTCTCTGCCTCAGAGGGCGGTGGAGGCCGGCTCTCTGGATGCTTTCAAGAGAGAGCTAGATGTGGCTCTTAAAGATAGCGGAGTCGGGGGATATGGGGGAGAAGGCAGGAACGGGGTACTGATTGGGGATGATCAGCCGTGATCACATTGAATGGCGGTGCTGGCTCGAAGGGCCAAATGGCCTCCTCCTGCACCTATTGTCTATTGTCTATTGTAGAACGTCGGTGGCCATTCACTGCATCCTGACCTGTCGCCAGCCTTCTTGACTATGTCTTGCCAGTGGATCCAGATGGGCCGGGACAAGACAGTGAAGGCGACCTCTTAGGCGAGTGTGGGAGACTCTGCGCTCGCCACAAGGTCACCCCACATGGTCTCTGGTGAGTCTCCTTCATGGTCGCGAGGAGTTCCCACATTCTGGGAACTAGTCGCGGCCTCAGCATGGCCGCCGAAACATTTTCAACACGTTGACCATTTTTCTGCGCCCAAAAATTGGTCGCCATGGAGAAAATCGATAATCCTGTAGTGGTAGGTGCAGTTGTAGTGGGGTCGCCATGTAGTTACGGGTAGTCGAGGTAGTTTTAGTTAATCGTCTTTGCCGACCGGGGATTTTCATTGGCTCATTGGGGGAAAAAAACGTGAGCACGAGTTTTCAGAATGAAGGAAAACCGACCGGTAATGTTAAATGCTCGCTAAACATCACAGCTGTGTATCTCTGGCTTATTAAAAATTGAATGGCGGTGCTGGCTCGAAGGGCTGAATGGCCTACTCCTGCACCTATTGTCTATTGTCTCCCAGTCTCCCCGGCCCCTCACCGTCTCTCCGCCTCCTCTTTGCCTCCCCCCCGTCCCATCCCCGTCTACCCATATTGCTGAGTCTGAAGAAGGGTCTCGACCCAAGACGTCATTCATTCCTTCTCTCCGGAGATGCTATCAGTGGAAAGACTACACAGGATTAAAATCGAGCTGTCCACAGTGCACAGATACAGGATAACCCAAAACGTCACCCATTCCTTCTCTCCAGAGATGCTGCCTGTCCCGCTGAGTTACTCCAGCATTTTGCATCTCCAATCAAATAACTTCATCAAAGCCCCGAAGCCCTGTATATAGAATAGAAACAAGCCATTGGGCCAACAAATGAGTGGGCAAATGCATGGCAGATGCAGTATAATGTGGATAAATGTGAGGTTATCCACTTTGGTGGCAAGGAAAGTAGACTATTATCTGAATATTGGCCGATTAGGAAAAGGGGAGATGCAACGAGACCTGGGTGTCATGGTACACCAGTCATTGAAAGTAGGCATGCAGGTGCAGCAGGCTGTGAAGAAAGCGAATGGTATGTTGGCATTCATAGCAAAAGGATTTGAGTATAGGAGCAGGGAGGTTCTACTGCAGTTTGTACAGGGTCTTGGTGAGGCCACACCTGGAGTATTGCGTATAGTTTTGGTCTCTTAATCTGAGGAAGGAAAGACATTCTTGACATAAAGGGAGTACAGAAGAAGGTTCACCAGAGACTGATTCCTGGGATGGCATGACTTCCATATGAAGAAAGACTGGATTTGATACGGCTTGTACTCGCTAGAATTTAGAAGATTGAGGGGGGATCTTATAGAAACTTAAAATTCTTAAGGGGTGTGGACAGGCTAGATGCAGAAAGATTGTTCCCGATGTTGGGGAAGTCCAGGACAAGGGGTCACAGTTTAAGGATAAGGGGGAAGTCTTTTAGGACCGAGATGAGAAAACCATTTTCCACACAGAGAGTGGTGAATTTCTGGAATTCTCTGCCACAGAAGGTAGTTGAGGCCAGTTCATTGGCTATATTTAAGAAGGAGTTAGATGTGGCCCTTGTGGCTAAAGGGATCGGGGGTATGGAGAGAAGGCAGGTACAGGATACTGAGTTGGATGAGCAGCCATGATCATATTGAATGGCGGTGCAGGCTCGAAGGGCCGAATGGCCTGCTCCTGCACCTATTTTCTATGTTTCTATGTTTCTAACACTTGACCATACTGGTCTCTGACTCCCATCTATTTTGTCCTTCCTCATCCAAATACATTGGAACGCATTTTTGTTACTTTCTCTGTCACACTCCTGGAGTCCTAGAGTCTTACAGCGAAGAAATAGGCCCTTCGACCCAACTTGCCCACTCCGGCTAACATGCGGTGGCATAGGGTGGCGCAGCGGTAGAGTTGCTGCCTTACACTGCCAGAGATCCTGACTACGGGCGCTTCTCTGTACGGAGTTTGCACGTTCTCCCCGAGCACGTGGAGAATACCAGAGCAAAAGGAGGCTACAGATTTTTGGTTATTGAGTAGAGCTACTGCTCGTGGAAAAAAAAGCTGTTTTTTTATGTCTGGCTGTGGCAGTCAATTTAGGACATAGAAACATAGAAACATAGAAAAACATAGAAATTAGGTGCAGCAGTGTAGGCCATTCGGCCCTTCGAGCCAGCACCGCCATTCAATATGATCATGGCTGATCATCCAACTCAGTATCCTGTACCTGCCTTCTCTCCATACCCCCTAATCCCTTCAGCCACAAGGGCCACATCCAACTCCCTCTTAATATGGCCAACGAACTGGCCTCAACTACCTTCTGTGGCAGAGAATTCCACAGATTCACCACTCTCTGTGTGAAAAAACGATTTTTTCTCATCTCGGTCCTAAAAGATTCCCCCTTATCCTTAAACCGTGACCCCTTGTTCTGGACTTCCCCAACATCGGGAAACAATCTTCCTGCATCTAGCCTGTCCAACCCCTTAAGAATTTTGTAATATTACAAACAATAGACAATAGACAATAGACAATAGGTGCAGGAGTAGGCATTTGGCCCTTCGAGCCCAGCACCGCCATTCAATGTGATCATGGCTGATAATCCCCAATCAGTACCCCGTTCCTGCCTTCTCCACCTTATCCCCTGACTCTTTAAGACTCTTTCCTATCTTTAAGAGCCCTATCTAGCTCTCTCTTGAAGCATCCAGAGAACGGCCTCCACATCGAGGCAGTGAATTCACAGATTCAAAGAGTTTTGTGGCCAGGGTGAGAGGGGTCAGAGATGATCTTGCCCGCTCGCTTCCTGGCCCTTGCAGTGTACAGTTCGTCAATGGAGGGAAGGTTGCAGCCAACAACCTTCTCTGCTGATCGGACGATTCGCTGCAGCCTCCGGGTGTCGTGCTTGGTGGCTGAGCCAAACCAGACCATGATGGAGGAGGTGAGGACAGACTCTACGATGGCCGTGTAGAATTGGACCATCATTGCCTGTGGCAGATTGTGCTTCCTCAGCTGCCGCAGGAAGTACGTCCTCTGTTGGGCCTTTATCTTGTCAGTGACAATGAGTTCAACAGATTCACCGCCCACTGGCTAAAGAAATTCCTCTTCATCCCCATCCCCTACAGAGATGCTGCCGGACCAGCTGAGTTACTCCAGTACTTGGTGTTTTGAACTGCAAGTCAATAGGAAATAGACAATGGGTGCAGTATTAGGCCATTCGGCCCTTCGAGCCAGCACTCACTCAGTGTGATCATGGCTGATCGCATTGAATGGTGGTGGTCCAGTCAAGATTAATGCTAATATCCCCAGTAACACTATCAGTGTTCTCTTAAATACGCTTCAGGGGGTCATACAGTCTTATAGTGTGGAAACAAGCTAGTCTGCGCATTACGGTAATGGTTTTATGGATGGATACAATGTTTTAGAGATACAGCGATGAAGCAGGCAGGCCCTTCGGCCCTCCACGTGCGCACCGACCAGCGATCCCCGCACACTAACACCATCCTACACACACTGGGCACAATTTACACTTATACCAAGCCAACCTCCCTACAAAACCTTTACGTCTTTGGAGTGTGGGAGGAAACCGAAGATCTCAGAGAAAATCCACGCAGGTCACGGGGAGAACGTGCAAACTCCGCACAGACAGCACCCGTGGTCGGGATCGAACCCGGGTCGCCAGCGCTGTGGCCATCAACCACCAGTTTACACTAATTAATCAAATTCCTGGCCGTGCATATTTCCCAAGATCTCTCCTGGTCCCAGCACGCTGATGCAATCATAAAGAAGGCACATCAGCGCCTCTACTTCCTGAGAAGATTACGGAGAGTCGGTCTGTCAAGGAGGACTCTCTCGAACATCTACAGGTGCACAGTAGAGAGCTTGCTGACCGGTTGCATCGTGGCCTGGTTCGGCAACTTGAGCGCCCAGGAGCGGAAGAAAATGCAGAAAGTTGTGACCACTGCCCAGTCCATCACCGGCTCTGACCTCCCCACCATCGAGGGGATCTATCGCAGTCGCTGCCTCAAAAAGGCTGGCAGCATCATCAAGGACCCACACCATCCTGGCCACACACTCATCTCCCCGCTGCCTTCAGGTAGAAGGTCCAGGAGCCTGAAATCTGCAAAAACCAGGTTCAGGAATAGCTGCTTCCCCACAGCCATCAGGCTATTAAACTCAACTCAAACAAGCTCTGAACAATAACAGCCTATTGCACTTTATCTGTTTATTTATGTGTATATATATGGTCTATGGCATATAGACACAGTGAGCTGTTCTGTATTTATGCCTACAATACTCTGTTGTGCTGCAACAAGCAAGAATATCATTGTCCTATCTGGGACACAATTAAAACTCTCTTGACATAGAAAAACATAGAAAATACCATAGAATTATGTGCAGGAAGTAGGCCATTCGGCCCTTCGAGCCTGCACCGCATTCAATGTGATCATGGCTGATCATCCAACTCAGTATCCCGTACCTGCCTTCTCTCCATAAACACCCCTCTGATCCCCTTAGCCACAAGGGCCCACATCCAACTCACTCTTAAGAATACAGCCAATGAACTGGCCTCAACTTACCCTCTGTGGCAGAGAGTACAGAGACAAACCCTTGACTTCACTTGACTATACCACGTGTGCTATGTAACTGTGTAGGAGGGAACTGCAGGTGCTGGTTTACGCCAACATTAGACACAAAATGCTGGAGTAACTCAGCGGGGCAGGCATCGTCTCTGGAGAGAAGGAATGGGTAACGTTTCCAGTCGAGACCCTCCTTCAGACGAAGGGTCTCGACCCGAAACGTCACCCATCCCTTCTCTCCAGAGAGGCTGCCTGTCCCGCTGAGTTACGCCAGCATGTTGCGAAATACAGCTTTTCATTGTACCTCGGTACGCATGACGCTAGTAAACCTACAGCTGAAGGGGCTGTCCCACTGTACAAGGTAATTCAAGAGCTCTCCCGAGTTTCCCCTGATTCGAACTCGGAGAATTACGGCAGCAGCCGCTCGTGGGCACTCGGGGCTCTCGTGGACATTTTTCACACTGCTGAAAAATCTTCACGCGTTTCCGCGTTTCCCGAGTACCTGCCGTTAGCGTTACGAGGCGCCACGAGAACTCCACGAGCTCCGACGTGCCCGCTACGTACATTCGACGTGCTTACCACGAGTTGGGAGAGCTCTTGGATTACCTCGTACGGTGGGACAATCTAAATCTTCAAGGGGTGACAGACTGAGGTGCAACGCTGAGGCTCTATAGGCGCTGGTCAGGCCGCGTTTGGAATATTGTGAAATGTTGGGCACTATATCTGAGCTGGGGCGAAATGAAAAAAAGAAAAAACACGGGGGGGGGGGGGGAGGGCTGAGGGGACATTGCCGTGTCCCCCCCCCCCATGTTTTGAGAGGTGGGGGACATTCCCCCCCGAGTTTTTGTCATCCGGATTTTAAAGTCTCCGCTCTCCACGAGACAGTGGGGGTGGGACTTCTGATCGAGGGAGGGCGCCGATTGGACGAGAGAGATTTTGGGCTTGCGGGAAAAATATGGCCAGCGCAGAGAAGCAGCGCTGGTGTCCCGTCAGTTCAGTCAGGGCTGTAGGTTAACCCGGCGAGACAGGCAGAGTTGAGCTGCATTTAGCGCTGGATTGAGCCTCCGAAGTCTCGCGCACGTGTGCGTGAGTGTGCGCATGCGCGCGCGGCCTGCCAAAGCGTTGTGTGTGTCCCCCCCCCCCCCCCTGTCCGCCGGTCCCCTCCATGTTTTGATAGCCAGTTCCGCTCTTGTATCTGAGGCAGGTTGTGCTGGCTCTGGAGCGGGTCCAGAGAGGTTTACAAGAATGATCCCAGGAATGAGCGGGTTAACCTACGGTGAGCGTTTGACAGCACCGGGCCTCTACCGGGTAGAGTTCGTGCCTCACAGCGCATGCAGCACCAGAGACCCGGGTTCGATCCCGGCCACGGGTGCTGTCCATGTACGGAGTTTGCACGCTCTCCCCGTGACCTGCACGGGGTTTCTCTGAGATATTCGGTTTCCTCCCACACTCCAAAGACGTACAGGCTTGTAGGTTAATTGGCTTGGTATGAATGTAAAAGTTGTCACTGCTGTCATCTGCTGAGAGAATGATTGGCTTGTACACTCGGGAGTTTAGAAGGATGAGAGGGGATCTCATTGAAACATATTAGATCGTTACGGGCTTGGACACGCTAGAGGCAGGAAACATGTTCCCAATGTTGGGGGAGTCCAGAACCAGGGGGTCACACAGTTTAAGAATAAAGGGTAAGCATTTTAGAACGGAGACGAGGAAAACACATTTTCTCACAGAGAGTTGTGAGTCTGTGGAATTCTCTGCCTCAGAGGGCGGTTGGAGGCGGTTTCTCTGGATACTTTCAAGAAATAGGACTATTAAAGATAACGGAGTCAGTGGATATGGGGAGAAGGCAGGGGCGGGGGGGTACTGATTGGGGATGATCAGCCATTGAATGGCGGTGTGTCTCGAAGGGCCGATTGGCCTCACCTGCAACCTATTGTCTATTGTCTATTGTCCCTAGTGGGTTTTTTTTTTGGGTGTAGGATAGTGTTATTGTGCGGGATCGCTGAACCATGGGCCGAAGGGGCCTGTTTTCGGCTGATCTCTAAACTAAAATACTAACTGGAGTTTAGAAGGATGAGGGGGGGAACTCATTGAAACGACAGGAGAATAATGAGAAGGCCCTGGATTAGAGTGGAGTGGAGAGAGGATGTTTCCACGGTGGGAGAGTCTTAGGATAGAGGTCACAGCGAGCCTCCAGAATTAAAGGGCCCGCTAATTAGAAAGGAGATGAGAATTCACCACCTTCTTTAGTCAGAGGGTGGTGATCTGTGGAATCATTGCCACAGAGGGCCTGCGAGGCCAAGGCAGTGGATATTTTTAAGGCAGAGATAGACAACCTCTTGATTAGGTTAAGAAGGAACTTGAGGGTGGAAAAATCGAAGGTAGACAAAATTGCGGGAGGGAAACTTCAGCGGGTGAGGCAGCATCTGTGGATGCGAAGCCCGTAAGGGCAATGTTTCGGGTCGAGACCTTCTTCTGAAATCCGCCCCTTGTGGCAGAGAATTTCCACAGGACTCCTACTCTCTGGGTTGGAAAAAGTGTTTCTCATCTCCGTTTAAATGGCCTACCCTTATCTTAAAATACGGGTGCTGTCTGTTACGGAGTGTGCACGTCCTTCTGAAGAAGGTTTTTGTATTAGCACGTCGTCCATTTTCTCCGCTCCATAGCTGCATGCCTCACCCGCTGAGTTTTCTAAGTTCTTCGCTTAGAACAGGTGGTCAAGGGTTATGGGGAGAAGGAGGAGGGATTGGGGAGGCAGAGATCAGCTAGCGGATGTTGATGGCGGGGATAGACCGATGGGCCGACTGTGGCCTCATTCTACCCCTATAACTTGTAAAGGGATGGTATTCGGGGCCGAGTTCGGTGTATAGGCTGCTGGGTAAGTCCCATCGGACTGTACTAGGAGCAAACCGCAATCCAGAAACAGATCGCTGTTGGTGTCACCTCAAAGGATGAACAAGAAGTCCTTCCGAAACAGTCCTGTTTGTAGATGGGCGAAAGAAATACTCAGTTTCTCTTTCTTCTGGGCAAATTTCTTACGGCATGTTCTGGGAGTGTGACAATGAGAAGTCAAAATGAGTCATTATGGAGTTACAGAGAGACGCAGCATGGCCCACGAGGTGTCACGTTCAGAGGACCGGGTTCATCCTGACCGCGGGGTGCTGCCTAGTGGAGTTTGCTCGATTGGCGAGGGGTGCTCCACCCCTCCCCACCCCCATGCACACCTACTCCCCCCATGTCATCACCCAAGGGCCCCTCAGAAAGACCTCCTCCCCCGTCCAGTACTCCACCTAGATGAACCACCACCCCATACTTTAACACC
>CM069160.1:15987121-16129621 GCA_035221665.1 Okamejei kenojei
ACCCCCGCTCTCTATCCCTCCTCTCTCTCCTCGCATCCATACTCACCCCACGCATACCACCCCCCCATAATCCCCCTCCCCCCCACCTCCCCCCCATACCACCCCCCCATCCCCCCACCTCCCCTACCACACCTCCGCCCTTACCCCCCCACCCATGCCACCCCACGCATACCACCACCCCCCCCATAACCCCCCCCACCCCGCACCTCCCCCATGCCACCCCCATGCCACCTCCTGCCACCACCACCCCCCATACTACCACACCCACCAGACCCCATACCCCACCCTCCCACCCACCCCCCACCCCTTCCCACCCACCCCCCACCCACCACCCCCCATACAACAACCCACATACCCCGCCCCCCCACCCCCCCCACCACCACCAACCCCCCCCACCCCCCCAACAAGGTCCACAGTCTAGATAAAGGGAGGCCATTTAAGATTGAGTTGACAGAAAATACTTGTTTCACCCGAGAGTTGTGAATTTGTGGAATTCCTCCACAGGAGGGCAGTGGAGCCAAATCACTGGATGGATTTAGAGTGATTTGGATAGATCTCTGTGGCTGGGTGGGATCAAGGTATATGGGGAGACGGCAGGCACGAGTTGACTAGGGATGCTCATCCATGATCTACAATGAATGAGCGGTGCTGGCGCAATGGGCCGATTGGCCTTCTTTTATTCCCCACATACACGTGTTCCACTGACCCGGTATCCATATCACAGAGAACCTTGGCGACTCTCTAACCGAACAATCCTATCTTCGTAACCAAAATCTCTAAGTAGCGTCCGGGGAAGCGGATAAGAGATTAAGAGTGAGAATAGCGACAGAGGATCTGAAGGGGGAGAGGCGGGCGGATGAAGAGAGGCGTGCGAGGCGCTCTGCGCGGACGTTCGGGTTTGCGACACTATCTATGGAACGATATAACTTTCAATCACTTACGCAAAAGAGCAGATAGCAGCATGCTGCGTGAAGTGGCTTCTCTCACGAATCGGAGGTCCCTAATGATTTCCTTCCACGATCGTCCTTAATTAATTACTATAGGCACCGATTAGGATCTTGGATAAAGGAAGGGGCAGGGTGGGGTGGGACGAGGGCGAGTGGGATTAGTTGTGTTATTTGCCGGGGATGAGCTTGCACAGAACCAACGCTGTACCATCCCATGGAGTCCACCACAGTAAGTCTCCGAATTCCCTTGCGAATTTAACCAAAGTTCAACTAGGGGCCTGTGTAACAAATCTAGCAAGAGGTATATAAAAGTAGATAGGAGGATGAGATGTGGATCTTATGAAAACAAATCTGAAGATTCTAGTCAGGGTTTTGGACACGCAAGAGGCAGGAACATGTTCCCGAATTTGAGAAGCGGACATTCTTTGCTGTTGATGGATGCAGCGTAGGGTCACCGGTTCATTCCCGGGATGGCGACTGTCATATGTTGAGAAGATTGGAGCCGGCTGGGCGTGTACACTCTGATTTAGAAGGAGATGGGGTTCGGAATGTGTGTTGGAAACAGTGAAAAGAGATTATCTCTAAAAATGCGTCAATTTGGGAAAAGGGCAGTACAACGGGAATCTGGGGGGGTCTTGTTCATCAGACAATGAAGTAAGCATGCAGGTACACAGCAATGAAAAAGCGAATGGCATGTTGGCCTTATAACAAGAGGAGTCGAGTTTCGGAGCAAAGAGGTCCTTCTGCAGTTGTTCAGACCCTATGAGACAACCAACCTGGATATTGTGTACAGTTTTGGGGGGGGTCCCCAATTTGAGGAAGGACATTCTTGCTATTGAGGCTGCAGCTAGTTCACCAGGTAATTCCCGGATGGCGACTGTCATATCTGAGAGATGAGTGGCTGGGCTTGTATACCCTGATTAGAAGGATGAGGGGATCTTATTGAAACATAGAAGGATTGTTAAGGATTGACCCACTAAAGGCAGGAACATGTTCCCATGTTGGGGGGAGTCCAGAAACCAGGGGCCATACAGTTTTAAGAAAAAGGGGTAAGCCATTAACAACGAGACGAGAAACACTTTTTCACACAGAGAGTTGTGAAAACCGGGAATCTACTGCCTCAGAGGGCGGTGGAGGCCCAGTTCCCTGGATCTATTAAGAGAAGAGCTAATAGGGCTCATAAAGATAGCGGAGTCAGGGGATACGGGGAGAAGGGAGGAAACGGGTTCTTGAATGCGGTGCTGTCTCAAGGACCGAATGGCCACTCCTGCACCTATTGTCATTTGTCTATTGAAACGGGGAAGAGAAATAACATGGAAGATTCAAGTTTAAAGGGGGAGAAATGGGACTGGTGTTGGGCCTGGGGATAGCATGAACCTTGGCCGAATGGGCGTCTTAGGTGTCTAATGAACGGGAAGGTGGCCTGGTTGAACCCGGTGAAAAAAGTAGAGTCGTCCCGAGGCACACCGAAATATTAAGGTCCTCGACCAAAGATGTGCAGGAAGGAACTGCAGATGCTGGTTTACTCAGCCGGTCAGGCAGCAGCTGTGGAGAAAATTCTCCAGACAAAATGGAACTCAATTCCCCGGCATTTCTGTGGTGGTGGGCGGTTTTAGGGGTGCAGGTCGTTCGGCCCACCGAGTCCCGGCCGACCAGCGACCAACCCGTGCACTCAGCGCCGGGAACGATTTACCAAAGCCAATTTGCCGACAAACCTGCACGTCCCTGGAGTGCGGGAGGAAACCAGAGCACCCGGGGAAAACCCACGCGGGTCACGGGGAAAAAAACGTGCAAACTGCGCCCAGACAGCGCCGGTGGTCGGGATCGAACCCGGGCGTCTGGCGCAGTGAGGCAGCAACTCTACTGCTGGGTGGAAAGGGTTGGTTCTTTCTTCGGATGAACAGGGACTCTGTTGAACTGGGACCCTATCTCATTCAGAGCTTGTGTCCCCTTCTCTCATCAACCCCCCCCTCTCCTCCCCCCCACCTCTCTCCCTCTCTCTCTCCCTCCAACTCTCTCTCTCTCTCTCCCCTCCCTCTCTCTCCTCATTCCCTCTCCCTCCCCCCTTCCACACTCTCTCTCCCTTCTCTCTCTCTCCCCTCCCTCTCCCTCCTTCCTCTTTCTCTCTCTTCTCCTCTCCCACCTCCCTCTGTCCCTCTCCCCTCTCCCTTTCACTCCCCTTTCTCTCCCCTTTCCCTCCCTCCCCTCCCTCCCTCACTCTCCTCCTCTTTCCTCTCTCTACCCCTTGCTCCTCCCCCTTTCTACCCCCCTCTCCTCTCTCCCACCCCTTCTCTCCCCCCCCCCCCCCTCTCGTCCCGACACCTCTCAGAATAAGGATGCAATGTCATTAAGAGACAAACGGGCTCAGCGGTAGAGTTGCCACCTTACAGCGCCTGTAGCTTCGGGGACCCGGGTTCGATCCTGACCACGGCTGTTGTCTGTACGGAGTTTGCACGTTCTCCCCGTGACCTGCGTGGGCTTTCTCTGCGATCTTCGGTTTCCTCCCACACTCCGAAGACCTGCAGGTTTGTAGGTTAATTGGCTCGGTGTAAGTGTAAATATTGTCCCCAGTGTGTGTAGGACAGTGTTGGTGTGCGGGGATCGCTGGTTCGCGCGGACCCGGTGGGCTGAAGGGCGAGTTTCCGCGCTGGATCTCTAAACTCCACACCAAACTAAATTAAACAAGAAGACGGCATTGGAGGCCATCAGTAGAGTGTTCAGTTCAAGGATACAGATGGAGCAGCACTCTGTGCTGGAACTGTGTGTCCATTTGCTCCAATCTCTGCCTTGGACCCTTTGATATGTTTTATTCTTGGCCAGCCCAACGCCTTGCTCCCTTCCCCCCCCCCCCCCCCCCCCCCACCCCCCCCCCCCACCCCCCCCCCCCCACCCCCCCCCCAGCCTTATCCAGAGAGAGGTGCGAGAGGGAGAGGGGCAGGGAGGGGGGAGGGGGGTGGGGGGGTGTGAGCTCAGCTGGTGGTGGCAGAGGCAGCGATCTGTGCCCTCTCCTGCGAGGGTCAGCTCGGAGTTTTGGGACCGTCCCGGAGGAGATCACAGGCCACTGGTGGGCTTTTCTGTCCATCTGGACTTGCAGACGAGGTGTGCATCTGTGCATGTGCGTGTGTGTGTGTGTGTGCATGCGCGTTGGTCTGTGTCTGTGCATGTGTGTGCATGTGTATGTATCTGTGCATGTCTCTCTCTACGTGAGTGTGTGTGTGTATCTGTGTGTGTGCGTGCGTGTGTGTATCTATATGTGTGCACATCTGTATGTATCTGTGCTTGTTTCTCTGTGTGTGTGTGTGTGTGTGTGTGTATCTATGTGTGTGTGTGTGTATCTATGTGTGTGAGCGCCTGTATGTATCTGTGCTTGTTTCTCTGTGTGTGTGTGTATGTGTGTGTATCTGTATCTGCATGTGTGTGTGTGTGTGTGTGTGTGAGTGCATGCGCGTCGGTATGTATCTGTGCGTGTGTGTACGTGTGTGTGCATGTGTATGTATCTGTGCATGTCTCTCTCTAGGTGAGTGTGTGTGTATCTGTGTGTGTGTGTGTGCGTGTGTGTGTGTATCTATGTGTGTGCACGCCTGTATGTAGCTGTGCTTTGTTCTGTGTGTGTGTGTGTGTGCGTGTGTGTGTGTGCGTGCGTGTGTGTGCGTGTGTGTGTGTGTGTGTGTGCGTGTGTGTATCTGTGTGTGTGCACGCCTGTATGTATCTGTGCTTGTTTCTGTGTGTGTGTGTGTGCGTGTGCGTGTGTGTATCTGTGTGTGTGCACGCCTGTATGTATCTATGCTTGTCTCTGTGTGTGTGTGTGTGTGTGTGTGTGCGTGTGTGTGTGAATCCCCGGGCAAATAGGCCAACATGTTCATATCAAACGGAACAAAAATTAACTCGCAGGCAACTTTAGGTGGGAGGGTGAAAGTATAACGGAGATGTGGGGGCAAGTTGTTTGACACAGAGGGTGGTGGAGGCAGATACGGTAGTGGTGTTAGAGGCCTTTCTAACACCACACTTTCATGGAGGGATGGGGTTATTTGCGAATAGATAAAACCGTTTGGGCACGTAACCTGCGCCGGGAAAAGTAAATGAAAGTCTGAATTAATTGGCGAGATCGTCCCAGATCATGATTGTCCCAGAACCAACAACTCCACTCCCCCCTCTCCTCCCCCCCTCTCCCCCATCTCTTCCCCCTCTCCCCCTCTGCTCCTCCCCCCCTCCCCCCACTGCCCGTCCCCCTTTCCCCCTCTGCCTCCTCCCCCCTCTGCCCCCCCTCTCCCCCCTCTGCCGCTCCCCCCCTCTGCCACTCCTCCCCTCTGCTCCTCCCCCCTCTGCCCCTCCCCCCTCTTGCCCCTTCCCCTCCCCCCCTCTCTCCCCCCCTCCCCTCCCCCCCTCTGCTCCTCCCCCCCCTCTGCCCCCCCTCTCCCCCCACCCCCCTCTCCGCCCCTCTGCCGCTCCCCCCCCTCTGCCCTCCCCCTCTTACCCCCTTCTCCCCCCCTCTGCCGCAGCTCCCCCCTCTGCTCCTCCCCCCTCTGCCCCCTCCCCCTCTGCCTCCTCCCCCCTTCTGCCCCTCCCCCTCTGCCCCTCCCCCCCTCTGCTCCTCCCCCTCTGCCCATCCCCCCTCTGCCCCTCCCCCTCTGCCCCTCCCCCCTCTTCCCCCTTCTCCCCCCCCTCTGCCGCTCCCCCCTCTGCTCCTCCCCCCTCTGCCGCTCCCCCCTCTGCTCCTCTCCCTCTGCCCCTCCCCCCTCTGCTCCTCCCCCCTCTGCCCCTCCCCCCTCTGCCCCCCCCCCTTTGCCCCTCCCCCCCCTCTTCCCCTTCTCCCCCCCTCTGCCGCTCCCCCCCTCTGCTCCTCCCCCCTCTGCCCCTCCCCCTCTTGCTCCTCCTCCCCCTCTGCTCCTCCCCCCTTTGCTCTCCCCCCCCCCCCCCTCCACCACCCCCCCCTCTCCTCCCCTTTTCAAACTCTCCTAAACCCGTCTAAACTAGGTCGCCACAGTGGGACAGCCCCTTTAGTGTGTAGTGTGTAGGAAGGAAGGAAAAATAGGAATTTGGTATTGCCACCTCCGAAGACATAGACAATAGGTGCAGGAGGGGGCCTTCTAGCCAGCACCGCCCTTCAATATGATGACGGCTTATCATCCAGAATCAGTGCCTCATGTGTGAGCAAGGACTGCAGATGCTGGTAAAATCAAAGGTAGACACTAAATGCTGGAGTAACTCAGCGGGTGAGGCAGCATCTATGGAGCGAAGGAATAGATGACGTTTCGGGTCGAGACCCTTCTTCAGACTGATGTGGGGGCGGGAAGAAGAAAGGAAGAGGCGGAGACAGTGGGCTATGGGGGAGCTGGGAAGGGGAGGGGAAAGAGGGAGAAAGCAGGGACTACCTGAAATTGGAGAGGTCGAAGGAGATCAAAGGAGGTCATCTTCACTCTCCACTATTCGGTTTCCAATTTTCCCGAAGCTAGTCATAGCTAGTCTTCAACATAGTGGAAGGAGGTCTTCTACATAGTTGAAGGAGGTCTTCAAATGACATTTTTTTCAAACTCTCCTAAACTCGCCAATTAGGTCGCCACAGTGGGACGGGCCCTTTCCCCCCCCATCCCCCCCCCCCCTCCTTCCCCCCCCTCCTTTCCCCCCCCCTCCTTCCCCCCTCCTTCCCCCCCCTCCTTCCCCCCCGTCCCGTCCCCATCCTTGTTTCCGCGATTTATCTCTAAACTAAATCCGAACCACTTTCCAGTCAACTCTTCCCAGATTGCACATCTCACCCCCACACCAACGGTAGAGTTGCTGCCTCACGGCGCTGGAGACCCCGGTTCGGTCCTGTCCTCGGGTGCTGTCAGTACGGAGTTTGCACGTTCTCCCCCCCGTGACCCGCGTGGGTATTTTCTCCCTGCGGGTGCTCTGGTTTCCCTCCCACACTCCAAAGACGTGCAGGTTTGCTGGAAAATCGAAGGTGGACAAAAGTGCTGGAGAAACCCAGCGGGTGAGGCAGCATCTATGGAGCGAAGGAAATAGGCAACGCTTTGGGCCAAAACATCTTCTTCAGACTAGGTGTGTGGGGGGGGGGGGGGGGGGGCGGGCGGGAAGAAGAAAGGAAGAGGAGCCAGAGGGCTGAGGGAGAGCTGAGGAGGGGAGGTGAATGCAAGGGGTGCCTGAAATTGGAGGTCAATGTTCATGCCGCTGGGGTGTAAACTGCCCAAGCGAAATATGAGGTGCTGCTCCTCCAATTTACGGTGGTCCTCACTCTGGCCATGGAGGAGGCCCAGGACAGAAAGGTCGGATTGGGAATGGGAGGGGGAGTTGAAGTGCTGAGCCACCGGGAGATCAGGTTGGTTATTGCGGACCGAGCGGAGGTGTTGGGCGAAGCGATCGCCAAGCCTACGCTTGGTCTCGCCGGTGTAGATCAGCTGACATCTGGAGCAGTGGATGCAGTAGATGAGGTTGGAGGAGGTGCAGGTGAACCTCTGCCTCACCTGGATAGACTGCTGGGGTCCTTGAATGGGGTCGAGGGGGGAGGTCAAGCGACAAGTGTAACATTTTCTGCGGTTGCAAGGGAAAGTACCAGGAGAGGGGGCGGTGCGGGGAGGGAAGGGACAAAATGACCAGGGAGTTACGGAGGGAGCGGTCTCTGCGGAAAGCAGGCAGGGGGAGAGATGGGAAGATGTGGCGAGTGGTGGGGTCATGTATCTGTGAGCTTTCTTCACCAGCCAGTTTCACTAAGAAGGAGAAAGTTCATATGGCCAGGCCTTTGGTTCTTAGACAGCTATCTCACTTTGTGTTTCAGTTCCCATTGAGTCTCTGCAAGTGTCTGGGTCACTTAAGGTGCAGGAAGTATGTACGGAGGTGTGGTACTCCTACTTTTCCTGGCTCAAGGTAAGCTCACAGCTCCCCCGTTCGGCAAAATATAGAAACATAGAAAAACAGGTGCATGAGTTGGCCCTTCGAGCCAGCACCACCATTCAATATGACCACGTCTGGTCATCCAAATTCAGTACCCCGTTCCTGCTTTTTCCCCATAACCCTTGATTCCGTTAGCCCTAAGAGCTAAATCTAACTCTCTCTTGAAAACGTCCAGTGAATTGGCCTCCACTGCCCTCTGAGGCAGAGAATTCCACAGACTCACAACTCTCTGGGTGAAAAAGATTTTCCTCATCTCCGTTCTAAATGGCCTACCCCTTATTCTTAAGCTGTGTGCGGCCCCTGGTTCTGGACTCCCCCAACATCGGGAACATGTTTCCTGCCCCTAGCGAGTCCAATCCCTTATCATCTCGTCCTCAGCCAACAATGGACCATTGTGGGCTCCACATTTCCTCGGTCATCGGCGCTGGCTCCCATATGTTCTGCACCTTTTCATTCCTCCAACGGCCCTCTCCCCTGACTGTCAGTCTGAAGAAGGGTCTCGACCCGAAACATCACCTGTTCCGTTTCTCCACAGTTGCTGCCTGACCCGCTGAGTCCCTCCAGCTTTTTTTGTGCCTATCTCCAGAGTTAGAACGTCTTGCGTTTTATTAAGCAAGCAGTCTACAGCAGTAATTAAAGTGCCCTTGTTGACTGGGTGTGAACTTTCCTTTCATTCTCCCCGAGATGTTTCTCTTGCCCCAACCCTCTAAATGGCCTACCCCTCATTCTTAAACTGTGACCCCTGGTTCTGGACTCCCCCAACATCGGGAAATAATGTCCTGCATCTAGCCTGCCCAATTCTTTAAGAATGTTATATTTTTCTCTAAGATCCCCTCCCATCCTTCTAAATTCCAGTGAATACAAGCCCCAGTCGACCCATTCTTTCATCATATGTAAGTCCCGCCATCCCGGGAATGAACCTGGTGAACTTACGCTGCACTCCCTCAAGAGCAAGAACGTCCTTCCTCAAATTAGGGGACTAAACTTGCACGTAATACTCCAAGTGCGGTCTCATTAGGGCACCTGTACAACTGACCTCCTTGCTCCTAAACTCAAATCTCTCTTCCAACGGAGGCGCAGCGGTAGAGTTGCTGCCTCACAGCGAATGCAGCGCCGGACGCCGGGATTCGATCCCGACTACGGAGTTTGCTGACTGTACGGAGTTTGCACGTTCTGCCCGTGACCTTTGTGGGTTTTCTCCGAGATCTTCGGTTTTCTCCCGCACTCCAAAGACGTGCAGATTTGTAATTTAATTGGCTTGGTAAATGTAAAAGAGAAATTGCCCCCGGTGAGTGTACTTTGGGAGAATGCAGGTGAGAGGGAAAGATTGAATGGTGGGGTAGACCCGATGGGCTGAATGGCCTATTTCTGCTCTCATAGAGTCAGACACTTCGGCCCAACTTGCCAAGTTAGGAAGAAGAAAGGAAGAGGCGGTTACAACAGTCTGTGGGGGAGCTGGGGAGGGGAGGGGAAGGAGGGAGAAAGCAGGGACTACCTGAAATTGGAGAAGTCAATGTTCATACCGATGGGGGGGGTGTAAACTACCCAAGCGAAATATGCGGTGCTGTTCCTCCAATTTGCGGTGGGACTCACTCTGGCCGTGGAGGAGACCCGGGTCGGAAAGGTCGTTTCCCTTCTTGGGAAGAGATTTCTCCGCATCTCCTTCCTAGAAGAACACCGGATAACGCCCAGTTGCCCGATCGCAGTGGGGGGAAAGTTGGTTACTGGATATATGAGCTGATTTGCTTTTTAAACATTTCACATGGGTGTCGCCAGGTCTGTCCCAGAGCGGCCGATCCCCGGAGAGGGAGTACCATCGCGTGGAGCAGCTGAGGAACTGGACCGAGGCCCGTGAGTATTGCCGGAGCCGCTACCGGGATCTGGCCAGCGTCCGGAGCCCGGAGGATTGGGCACAGCTTTCACGTCACGCCCAACAGGGGGAGTGGATCGGACTTCACAAGGAAAACCGGTCCTCCAACGAGTGGGCGTGGTCGACGGGGGAGATGTTTAACCACAGCAAATGGGAGATGTGGAATCGGCCGGAAGCCGGCAACAACTCCCTCGCCTGCGTGTACGTCAGCAGACAAGTCTGGCTCAACGCCGAGTGCGGTAACCCACTGCCCTTCATCTGCTACACAGGTATTCCCCGTGTCTAACACATCAATAGACAATACGCAATTGGCAATAGGCGCAGGAGGAGGCCATTCGGCCCTTCGAGCCAGCACCGCCATTCAATGTGATCACGGCTGATCATCCCCCAATCAGTACCCCGTTCCTGCCTTCTCCCCCATATCCCCTGACTCCGCTATTTTTAAGAGCCCCATCTAGCTCTCTCTTGAAAGTATCCAGAGAACCGGTCTCCAGCGCCCTCTGAGGCAGAGAATTCCACAGACTCACCACTCCCTGTGCGAGAAAGTGTTTCCTCGTCTCCGTTTTAAATGGCTTACGCCCCTGTCCCACTTAGGAAACCTGAACGGAAACCTCTGGAGACCTTTGCGCCCCACCCAAGGTTTCCGTGCGGTTCCTGGAGGTTCCCGGAGGTTTTTGTCAGTCTCCCTAATGGTTGAGAGTGGTTTCCGTTTTAAAAATCGGTAATTTTTTAGTCGAAGCCGGTTGCGATGCTAGTTGAAGGTGGTTGCCGGAGGACAAAAACCTCCAGGAACCACACGGAAACCTTGGGTGGGGCACAAAGTCTCCAGAGGTTTCCATTCAGGTTTCTTAAGTGGGACAGAACTCCTTATTCTTAAACTGTGTGGCCCCTGGTTCTGGACTCCCCCAACATCGGGAACATGTTTCCTGCCTCAAGCGTGTCCAAACCCTCAACAATCTTATACGTTTCCTTGCATTGAATTGCCTTCTGTCCATTGTCTTAAAGGGGCTGTCCCACTTGGGCGAGCTAGTCCGCGAGTTCTGGCGAGTTTGCCCTCGACTCATACTCGCAGCATGGTCAACATGAGGTCCGTGGAGGTCTGTGTAATAAAGCCCCTGTCCCACTTAGGAGACCTAAACAGCAACCTCTGGTGACCTTGCCCGTCACCCAAGGTTTCCATGAGGTCACCGGAGGTTTTGGTCACTCTCCCAATGGTGGAAAGTGGTTTCCGCGGTGGACGGGGCTTCATCTAGGTTGCTGCTATTTTTTCATCATGATTAAAACCGGCCTCGACTAAAAATAGGTTGCCGTTTTAAAAATCGATAATTTTTTAGTCGCAGGTCTAGTGGAAGCTGGTTTTCTTCATATTCGAGGAAGGTTTACAACATATGTGTAGGAGGTGGTAGGAGGTTGCAGGTCACCTCAACCTTGATTTGTTTTTGGGTGGCGGGCAAGGTCACCAGAGGTTGCTGTTTAGGTCTCCTAAGTGGGACAGGCCCTTAACTCCCCCTCATGCTCGAGAGTAGTACCCGCGAACTCGAGGCCTCAGCTAGGTCGAAAAAATGTTGAAAAATGTTGAAAAATGCCCGCGAGTAAAAAAAGGTCGCCATGGAAAAAATCGAGGGACGATCGGAGGCCAATTCACTGGATGAATTTAAAAGTGAGCTCTAGGGGCTAGCGGAGTCAAAGGATATGGGGAGAAGGCAGGAACGGGGTACTGATTGTGGATGATCAGCCATGATCACAATGAATGGCAATGCTGGCTCGAAGGGCCGAATGGCCTCCTCCTGCTCCTATGTTTCTATATTTCTTCTCTAAAGGTGTACGTTTGTACCTCTTGCCCGATGTTTTGGCGCCGTTATAATGTTGGTGGCCTTGCCGAGGCTGCGTGAAGTCTGTGTGACTCTAAAGGGCCCGTCCCACTTACGTGTCCCTGGCACGCGAATTACGTGACCTTGTGGTCGCGTTGAGCCGCGGCGGTCCCGCGAGGGTCGCACGCGACTTCTTTCGACTGCACGGCCGTCCGGAGCGAGTGACGTTCATTTGAAGATGGACGCAAAATGCCGGAGTAACTCAGCGGGACCGGCAGCATCTCAGTGGAAACGCAATGGGTGACGTTTCGTGCCGAGACTCTTCTTCAGTCTGAAAAGAAGGGTCTTGACCTGAAACGTCACCCATTCCTTCTCTCCAGAGATGCTGCCGGTCCCGCTGAGTTACTCCTGTATTTTGTGTCTGTCTTCAATTTTCTTGGGAGTAGGAGTGGGGGCGGATCCGGACCGCAACGGCCGTGAGCCCCAGGCCGAGCTCGGCGATCGTTTGCCTGCTTCTGCTGCTGTTGAAGGTGAAGCGTTGCATCGCGCCAGGGTCTTGGGCCTGTCCCACTTTGGCCGTCAGTTCCGCGACAGGCCGTTGGCGCGCAAAGATGTCATTCACTACAAAAACCTCGGAGCCCCAGGGAAAACGAATTAGGCCAAATTATTAGACCAGAGGTATGGGATGAACGTTTACAACATATACACCACTGCTCGTTAAATGCTAGACACTCTCTTATACAATTTAAAATATTACATAGACTACATTATTCAAAATCCAAACTACATAATATTTTTTTCAAATGTATCTGCCATATGTGATAAATGTCAGCACTTGGAAGCTAACTTGACACACTCATTTACAAATTGTGTAAACATTACAACATTTTGGACAGAAATATTTAGGATAATTTCGAATGTTGTTAATATGAATCTGATTCCTGATTCAACGTTAATAATATTGGGAATATTAGAAACAGATCAATGAATAACAACAAATCAAAGAATTTTTATTGATTACAGGGAAAAAATTAATATTGAAATTCTGGAAAGGTCCTACATCCCCCACAATCAGAATGTGGATTACAGGAATGTCGGAGACACTCCATCTGGAAAGATTAAGGCTTGTCCTAATGGACAAGTTGGCTCTTTTCAGAGGAATATGGTCTCCATACATTGAATATCTAAAGAGTCAAAATGGCTCAGTGCGAGAGCCTGACTGAGGCCTGAATAATGGAATAGATGAAGAAATACGTATAACAAATCATGGATATATCTCCAACGATGGATAACTTTTTAATTAATACTCCATTCACTGCTTTATTTTTGATTTCTTATTTCTATGTTATTTTTGTCTATCTTTTCTTACTTGTAAAAAAAAATGTATAGAAATACAAATGTCTTAAATGTTAATATTAATAATATTATGAGTGTATGTAAGAAGTATATTCTATTAATATGTACTTACAATTAATAAAAATATTTAACAAAAAAAACTTCGGAGCCTCGCGCGACTTCGCGCACAACGACATGCCCCTCCGCGCTTCTCAGTGGGACCGGCCCCGCGCAGCCACACGATGCCCGTACGCCTCGACGATCAGTTCTTCACGCTCTCTCCCTCTCTCAACAGAAAAACCACGGGCTACATTCGCATCCAAGCCAGAGGCCAACAGAACACAAACTGGTGAGGACCTCATGTGACCATAGGTATAAGAAATACTTAGCTCTGTGGCCACAGTTATCTTCCAGTGATTCCTCATGGAAGCCACGAATCTTCTGCCCTGACTCCGATCTGAGAAAACACTTCAGAACATATCACAGAACGTCTTACCAGTATTTAATTTTTTGTTTTTTCATATTTCGTTCAGGCAGGTTTACACCCCAGCGGTGTGACATTGACTTCTCTAACTTCAAGTAACCCTTGCTTTCCCTCTCTCTCCATCCCCTCCCCCTTCCCAGTTCTCCCACCAGTCCGACTGTCCTCCTGTTGACATTTTGTCTCTGTTTGCTTTGTTGTCACCTTCTTCGAGCTAACAATGATCCATCCTACAGTTTCCTCGATTCTCATCTCTGTTGATGTCTGATCTTCACACCTTACCCTTCCTTATTTCTGCCACTCCCTCTCCTCCGACTCTCAGTGTGATGAAGGGGCCTCGACCCGAAACGTCGCCCATTCCTTCTCTCCAGTGACGCTGCCTGTCCCGCTGAGTTACTCCAGCATTTTGTGTCTTATCTTCGGTGTAAACCCGCATCTGCAGTTCCTTCCTACACACTTCGGGCGGTCACGGTGGCGCAGCGGTAGAGTAGCTGCTTTAGAGCGAATGCAGCGCCGGGAGACCCGGGTTCGATCCCAACTATGGGTGCTGTCTGTACGGAGTTTGCACGTTCTCCCCGTGACCTGCGTGGGTTTTCTCAGAGATGTTCGGTTTCCTCCCACACTCCAAAGACATACTGGTTTGTAGGTTAATTGGCTTGGTGAATGTGCAAATTGTCCCGAGTGTGTGTAGGATAGTGTTAACGTGCGGGGATCAATGGTTGGGGCGGGCTCGGTGGGCTGAAGGGCCTGTTTCCGCGCTGTAACTCTAAATTAAAACTAAAATTAAAGAGATACAGCGTAGATGAGTCTATGCTAACCAGCGATCGTCCACTAGTTTTATCCTGCACAATGGGACAATTTAGACAAGTGAATTAACCTGCAAGCCTGCACGTCACGGTCCGATCATGGTGGTGGCATTGGCTGAGAAGTGGTCTTAGATCTTAGTGGTGGGGTTGGCATGGGAGTAGTCCTAGATCACAGTGGTGGGATGGGCAGGGGAGTAGTCCTAGATCATACTGGTGCCATTGGCATGGAAGTAGGCCTAGATCATATTGGTGGCCATGCATGGTAGTAGTCTCAGATCATATTGGTGGGATGGGCATGGGAGTGGTCTCAGATCATATTGGTGGGATGGGCAGGGGAGTAGTCTCAGATCATATTGGTGGGATGGGCATGGAAGTAGTCTTAGATCATAGTGGTGGGATTAGCATGGAATTAGTTCTAGATCATAGTGGTGGGATGGGCATGGTGTAGTCTTAGATCCTAGTGGTGGTCATGTCATGGAAGTAGTCCTAGATCATGGCGGTGGGATGGGCAAGGAAGTATTCCTAGATTCCTAGATCATATTGGTGGTCATGCCATGGTAGTAGTCTTAGATCATAGTGGTGGGGATGGGCAAGGAAGTATTCCTAGTTCATGGTGGTGGGACGGGCAAGGAAGTAAGTAGACCTAGAACAAAGGGAAGAGATAAGACTTTTGTAACACAATTTACACAAACTTCCATCACATTGAGGAGGTGTTGGAGATTCACTGTGATGGATGTTTCTGTAAATTGTGTTAAGTGTCTTGGTTTTTTTTGTAATGTTACAACTGTAGAAATCCAATGTCGTTCAAAACAAGCTGTTTGAGTGACATTAAAATGCATTCTATTCTATTCTAAGTAGTCCTAGATCATGGTGGTGGGGTTGGCATGGGAGTAGTCTCCGATAATAGTGGTGGGGTTGGCACGGGAGTAGTCTCCGATGGTAGTGGTGGGGTTGGCATGGGAGTAGTCTCCGATCACGGTGGTGGGGTTGGCATGGGAGTAGTCTCAGATCGTAGTGGTGGGATTGGCATGGGAGTAGTCTCAGTTCATAGTGGTGGGGTTGGCATGGGAGTAGTCTCCGATGGTAGTGGTGGGGTTGGCATGGGAGTAGTCTCAGATCGTAGAGGTGGGGTTGGCATGGGAGTAGTCTCCGATCGTAGTGGTGGGATTGGCATGGGAGTAGTCTCCGATCATGGTGGTGGGGTTGGCATGGGAGTAGTCTCCGATCATGGTGGTGGGGTTGGCATGGGAGTAGTCTCCGATGATAGAGGTGGGGTTGGCATGGGAGTAGTCTCCGATCATGGTGGTGGGGTTGGCATGGGAGTAGTCTCCGATGATAGTGGTGGGGTTGGCATGGGAGTAGTCTCAGATCATAGAGGTGGGGTTGGCATGGGAGTAGTCTCCGATGGTAGTGGTGGGGTTGGCATGGGAGTAGTCTCAGATCATAGTGGTGGGGTTGGCATGGGAGTAGTCTCAGATGATAGTGGTGGGGTTGGCATGGGAGTAGTCTCAGATCATAGTGGTGGGGTTGGCATGGGAGTAGTCTCAGATCTGCCACACCTAAATCGGACTGAATGGCCTGTTTGGCGCTGCAGACTCTGTATTATGTAACACAGATGAACAAACCCCATGCAGGGCCCTGTGTAAACTCTACTTTCCTCTTCCAGCCACGACAACCCATCGGCCGGCCACCACAACACCAAAGAGTCCTGGCACACAAAAGCCTGACGCATCAAAACCAGGTGAAAAAGCAGAAGCCTTTTCCCACCCTTCAGTTAGTTTACTGTCCGTGTGCCGAGGTACGGGAGGAAGCATTTGTCACGCGCTATCCAGTCAGCGGAAAGACAACATACGATTACCATCAAGCCTTCACAGTGTATAGATACATGATAAGGGAATAACGTTTAGTGCAAGGTAAAGCCAGCGATGTCTGACCAAGGATCGTCCAAGGGTCACCAATGAGGTAGATAGTAGTTCAGGACCGCTCTTTGGTTGTGGTGGGATGGTTCAGTTAGAAACATAGAAACACAGAAAATGGGTGCAGGAGGAGGCCATTCGGCCCTTCGAGCCTGCACCGCCATTCAATGTGATCATGGCTGATCATCCAACTCAGTATCCCGTACCTGCCTTCTCTCCATACCCCCTGATCCCTTTAGCCACAAGGGCCACATCTAACTCCCTCTTAAATATAGCCAATGAACTGGCCTCAACTACCTTCTGTGGCAGAGAATTCCACAGATTCACCACTCGCTATGTGAAAATGTTTTTCTCAAATCGGTCCTAAAAGACTTCCCCCGTATCCTTAAACAGTGACCCCTTGTTCTGGACTTCCCCAACATCGGGAACAATCTTCCTGCATCTAGCCTGTCCAACCCCTTAAGAATTTTGTAAGTCTCTATAAGATCCCCCCTCAATCTTCTAAATTCCAGCGAGTACAAGCCGAGTCTATCCAGTCTTTCTTCATATGGAAGTAAGTCCTGCCATCCCAGGAATCAGTCTGGTGAACCTTCTCTGTACCCCCTCTATGGCAAGAATGTCTTTCCTTAGATTAGGCAACTAGATTAGTTGCCTGATAACAGCTGGGAAGAAACTGACCCTGAATCTGGAGGTGCGCGTTTTCACACTTCTATACTTTTTGCCTGATGGGAGAGGGGAGAAGAGGGAGTGGCCGGGATGAGACTGGTCCTTGATTGTGCTGCTGGCCTTGCCGAGGCAGCGTGAGGTGTAGATGGAGTCAATACAATGGCCCTGTCCCACGGTACGAGTTCATTCCAAGAGCTCTCCCGAGTTTAAAAAAAATCAAAACTCGTGATAAGCACGGAGAATGAACGTAGCGGGTACGTCGGAGCTCGGGGACTTCTTAACGCTAACGGCAGGTCCTTGAGAAGACTCGCTAACGGCAGGTAAGCACGGGAAGACTGGTGAAGATTTTTCAACATGATGAAAAACGTCCACGAGAGCCCCGAGCACCGACGAGCGGCCATTGCCGTAAATCTCCGAGTTCGAATCAGGGCAAACGCGGGAGAGCTCTTGGAATTATCTCGTGCCGTGGGACAGGGGTTTAAGGGAGGTTGGCTTGTGTGATGGTCTGGGCTGCGTCCACAATTCGCTGCAATTCCTGACAAGCAACAAAAAGCTTTTCACTGTAGCTCGGTAAACATGAAAAGGACCTGAACTAAACTGATTTTAGGAAGGAGCTGCAGATGCTGTTGTACTTGTTTTTGTACTTTACCAATGGAAAATTCATCTAAAGATCTTACCAAAGAACAGGAGCCTATAATCGGATGCATTCACACCAATTTTAATGCACAAACTCTACATAAAAATGCCGTGAATGGATATTTCAGAAGTCAAGATTGATGTGTTCTTGATTAGTAAGGAGGTCAAAGGCTACAGTGAGAAGGCAGGAGAAGAGTTGAGAGGGAAAGATTGAATGGCGGAGTAGACTCGATGGGCTGAATGGCCTAATTCTGCTGTCATAGAATCATAGAGTGATACAGTGTGGAAACAGGCCCAACTCGCCAACACAGGCCAACATGCCCCAGCTACCCTAGTCCCACCTGCCTGCGCTTGGTCCATATCCCTCCAAACCTGTCCTGTCCATGTACCTGTCTAAGTGTTTTTTAAACGATGGGATAGTCCCAGCCTCAACTACCTCCTCTGGCAGCTCGTTCCATGCACCCACCACCCTCTGTGTGAAAAAGTTACCCTTCTGACTCCTATTAAATCTTTTCCCCTTCACCTTGAACCTGTGTCCTCTGGTCCTCGATTCCCCTACTCTGGGCAAGAGACTCTGTGCATCTACCCGATCTATTCCTCTCATGATTTTGTACACCTCTATAAGATCTCCCCTCATCCTCCTGCGCTCCATGGAATAGAGACCCAGCCTACTCAACCTCTCCCTGTAGCTCACACCCTCTAGTCCTGGCAACATCCTGGTAAATCTTCTCTGAACCCTCTCAAGCTTGACAATATCTTTCCTGTAACATGGTGGCCAGAACTGAACACAATATTGTACATGCGGTCTCACCAACGTCTTATACAACTGCAACGTGACCTCCCAACATCTACACTCGATGCACTGACTGATGAAGGCCAATGTTCCTCTCACGATTATGACTTATGAGCGTATAACTGAAGAATATAGTTTAACTAAAAAGAAAGTTCATTGTAGATTCTTGTTAAGTTGGAGTTGGCCTCAGTCTTGTGTGGTGTTCAATAGAGTGTTGATTGCTGGGACGTTCTTCTTGTGGCATGTAGCTGGTGCTCATAGTTCGCAGTCTCCTGTACCTTCAGTTTAGTTTAGTTTTGGTCCCTAATTTGAGGAAGGATATTCTTGCTATTGAGGGAGTGCAGCGTAGGTTTACAAGGTTAATTCATGGGATGGCGGGACTGTCATATGCTGAGAGAATGGAGCGGCTGGGCTTGTACACTCTGGAGTTTAGAAGGATGAGAGGGGATCTTATTGAAACATATAAGAATGTTAAGGGTTTGGACGCGCTAGAGGCAGGAAACATGTTCCCGATATTGGGGGGAGTCCAGAACCAGGGGCCACACAGTTTAAGAATAAGGGGTAAGCCATTTAGAATGGAGATGAGGAAACACCTTTTGACGCAGAGAGTTGTGAGTCGGTGGAATTCTCTGCCTCAGAGGGCGGTGGAGGCCGGTTCTCTGGATACTTTCAAGATAGAGCTATACAGGGCTCTGAAAGATAGCGGAGTCAGGGGATATGGGGAGAAGGCAGGAACGGGGTACTGATTGGGGATGATCAGCCATGATCACATTGAATGGTGGTGCTGGCTCGAAGGGCCGAATGGCCTACTCCTGCACCTATTGTCTATTGTCTGACGTCTACTGGTCTACAGTGCCAAGTCCAGTTCGAACCTGTGATCCCCATACAGTAACACTATCCTACACACGCTAGGTACCATTTTTAATGTTACCAAGCCAATTAACCAACAAAGCTGGATCTGGCAATACTTTACTGGACTGTATGTAAGGAAATTAATTTCACTGTGAATTTGCACATGCACTAATAAAAGCTCCATTGGGCCATTCACTCAGACTGGTCTGTTTGAGTGAATCCTGTGTGAAGTGCAGAGCTCGCGTCTCGCTGATAACCTTTGAGAAAATGTCGCCCTGTTTCAACAGGACCAAAGTCACCAAACACGACACCTGCGGCCTGGATCTCAACAGCGGTAAATCGATCAGAAACAGGTAAAACATTTCCTAATCCTCCATATCTGGAATGGATGCTGCTCTGGTTAAAAGTGTTTGCAAGAGCGTCAACTGCCCTTCGCCCCAACTTTCGCATGCTGACCCATTGATGTTACCTGCCCTACCACCTGTCCACATTTGGCCCACATCCCATCGAATCTTTCCTTTCTCATTTTACTCCACAGTAATAGGGCCGTGGTGTCATACAGAACGGAGGCAGGCCATTCGGCCCAACTTTCCCATGGTGCCCCATCTACGCTCCATCGCCCCACCAGTCCGCATGTGGCCCATGTCCTTCTACAGAAGGAAAACAGGCCCTTCGGCCCATGTTCCCCTTGCTGACCAAAGTGCCCCATCCACGCTAGTCCCACCTGTCCACATGTGGCCCATGTCCTTCTGCAGAACGGAAACAGGCCCTTCGGCCCAAATTCCCCATGGCGACCAAGGTCACCATCTGCGCTAGTCCCACCTGTCCAAATGTGGCCCATATTTTCAAATCCTTTCCTATCCATGTACCTGTCCAAATGTACTTTCAATGTCGTTACGCTACCTTCCTCAACGACCATGTCCGGCAACTCGTTCTAAATATGCACTGCCCTCTGCGTGAAACAACTTGCCCCTCTGGTTCTGATTAAATCTTCCCCTCTCACCTTAAACCTGTGTCATCTGATGTTTGGATTTCCCTACCCTGGGTAAAAGACTGTGCATTCATCCTATTTATTCCCCTTGTTATCTTACACACCTCTGCAAGATCACCCCTCATCCTCCTGCGCTCCAAGGAATAAATTATTTGATCTAATACTCCAAGGAATGAAGTCATGGTCCAATACTCATCATCATATCCACTTCTAGAAAGGATTAGTGTAGCTGGGGCATTTTGGTCAGTTTCTCATCCTCCTGCGATCCAAGGAATTATGTCCTATCCTGCCTAACCTCTGCTTACACCTTATTTCTTTCTTTAACATTTTTTTAAAATGTAATTAAAAAAAGGACTATAGCCAATTCTTGGGTGCCATGGTGGTGCAGTGGTAGAGCTGTTGTTTACAGTGCTTTCAGAACCAGAGAGCCGGGTTCAATAGACATAGACAATAGGTGCAGGAGTAGGCCATTTGGCCCTTCGAGCCAGCACTGCCATTCAATGTGATCATGGCTGATCAACCCCAACCAGTACCCCGTTCCTGCCTTCTCCCCATATCCCCTGACTCCGCTATCTTTAAGAGCCCTATCTAGCTCTCTCTTGAAAGTATCCAGAGAACCGGCCTCCACCAGGCAGAGAATTCCACAGATTCACAACTCTCTGGGTGAAAAAGTGTTTCCTCGTCTCCCTTCTAAATGGCTTACTCCTTATTCTTAAACTGTGTGGCCCCTGGTTCTGGACTCCCCCAACATCGGGAACATGTTTCCTGCCTCTAGTGTGTCCAAGCCTTTAACAATCTTATATGTTTCAATGAGATCCCCTCTCATCCTTCTAAACTCCAGAGTGTACAAGCCAGGCACGTGCTGTGAGTAATTACTCGGGGTAGGCACTCAGTCCGCTAAAAAAAAAAAATTTAAACCGTGTATGCACAGATTGTTCGCTCCGTTAAATAAATAAATAAAAACAGTGACATTTCAATTTGCCCAAGGCTTCCTAGTCCTAGACCAATTGGGGGAACAGTTCCTTTCACAGCGTGTGGAGAGTCTGTGTCAGGGGTAAAGTTGTGGGGAGGGCACGAGTGTTGAGAAGGAGGGTGTCGGGGATAATGGCAGAAACTTACTCACTCACCGCTGCCGCAGCTCTCCGGGCACGAAGCCCCCGCACTGTAGCTGGGGATAGAAGCAGCTCGGGGAGCTACGAGCGGCCGCCGGTACCCGACAGCAGAACTGGCCGCCACTTCAGCGCCTTCTGCCGGCCCGCTCACCTCTGGCAGTGCTCTCCGTCGGAACACCTGTCACCTGCCGTTCGCCTACTTTGCTCATGTCAGCGGCTTCCTGTAAATCCTTAAATTCCCACAGCCGAGTAACCTCAATTGCGCTGTCGGAATTTAAGGACATGAGTGAGGCCAGCGAGCGGCAGGAGAGTGGTTTGTAGACGGAGAGCTGCCAGAGGTGAGCGGGGACCGGCAGAAGGAGCGAAGGTGGCGGCTGGTTCCGCTGTCCGGCCCGGCGGCCCCTCAGCCACCCGAGCTACACCCCCCCCTCGTGCAAGGAGCTTCGCAATGGCATTATCCCAATCCCCTCATTCATAACATTCGTGCCCTCCCCGCAACCTTACCCCGGGCCAGACTCCCCAAACACTGTGAAAGGAGCTCTCCCCCCCCACACCCCGGGAAATACAGTATTTAAAAACATAAACACAAAATGTACTTACCACATTATTGGTACACAAGCTCCATTCTTCTCTCTTTGTTACCTAACATACACTTAAAATATTGACAAACCATATTTGAAAACCCCGCCAAGAAACTTGCTCTGTGCATGCGCAGTAGACCGATGCGCATGTGCAGTGCTGCAAAGGCAGAATTTCTGCTGCCTTCAGCCCCGATTATCATTGACGGCTTCAGGCAGCGCTGACGGCACGTGGGTTGCACAGAGCTTCCCGTGTTACAAGCGCTGCCGATGAAAGGCATGGAGAATGATGCCTACCTAAGAGATCGATCTCTTACATAGGCATAATTCTCCCATGCCTTTACTATTTATATTTAGTTATTACCATGTTATAATTTTAGTCAGGGTAGGCAGTGCCTACCTTGCCTACCCTGACGGCACGTGCCTGGTACAAGCCCAGCCGCTCCATTCTCTCAGCGTATGACAGCCCCGCCATCCCGGGAATCAACCTTGTAAACCTACGCTGCACTCCCTCAATAGCAAGAATGTCCTTCCTCAAATTAGGGGACCAAAACTGCACACAATACTCCAGGCGTGGTCTCACTAGGGCCCTGTACAACTGCAGAAGGACCTCTTTGCTCCTATATTCGATTCCTCTTGTTATAAAGTTCGAACCCAACTACGGCTGCTTGTCTGTATGGAGTTCGTTTTCTCCGAGATCTCCAGTTTCCTCCCGCACTCCAAAGACGTACAGGTTTGTAATTTGATTGGCTTTGTTATGTTAATATGCGAGGATCACTGGTCAGCATCGACCCGGAGGGCCGAAGGACCTGTTGCCGCACTGTATCTCAAAGTCAATGGATAGTTTTATGGCAGAGATAGATAGATTCTCGATTAGTACGGGTGTCGGGGGTTATGGGGAGAAGGCAGGAGAATGGGGTTAGGAGGGAGAGATAGATCAGCCATGATTGAATGGCGGAGTAGACTTGATGGGCCGAATGGCCTAATTCTGCTCCGACCACTTATGAACTTATGACCCTCTGGCCCTCGAGTCCCAGCAACATCCTCGTATATCTCTGCAATCTTTCCAGCTTAACGTCAACCTTGTAATGGCAAGGAGACCAAAAGTGAACACAATAATCTAAGTTTCAGAAAGAACTGCAGATGCTGGAAAAGTCGAAGGCGGACAAAAATGCTGGAGAAACTCAGCGGGTGAGGCAGCATCTATGGAGCAAAGGAATAGGTGACGTTTCGGGTCGAGACCCTTCTTCAGACTGATGTGGGGGTGTGGGGTAGGGGCGGAGGAAGAAAGGAAGAGGCGGAGACAGTGGGCTGAGGGAGAGCTGGGAAGGAGGGAGAAAGCAGGGACTACCTGAAATTTGAGAAGTCAATGTTCATGCCGCTGGGGTGTAAACAGCCCAAGCAAAATATGAGTTGCTGCTCCTCCAATTTACGGTGGTCCTCACTCTGGCCACGGAGGAGGCCTAGGACAGAAAGGTCGGATTCGGAATGGGAGGGGGTGTTGAAGTGCTGGGCCACCGGGAGATCAGGTTGGTTATTGCGGACCGAGCGGAGGTGTTGGGCGATGCGATCGCCAAGCCTGCGCTTGGTCTCACCGATGTAGATCAGCTGACACCTGGAGCAGCGGATGCAGTAGATGAGGTTGGAGGAGGTGCAGGTGAACCTCGGCCTCACCTGGAACGACTGCTTGGGCCCTTGGATGGAGTCGAGGGGGGGGAGGTAAAGCGACAAGTGTAGCATTTCCTGCGACAATAATCTGAGTGCAGCCTTGCCAAGTCGATGCCAGCTTCCTGCGATGCCCATTAGTGTTAGTTTAGTTTAGAGATACAGCGTAGCAACAAGGCCTTTGGCCCACGGAACGACTGTTCTGTTAATTCCATGCACAGAGAAGATGGTGAGAGATAAACATAAAGGAAGGCAGGCTTCTAACTAGGGTCGCCAACTTTCTCACTCCCAAATAAGGGACAAAAGGCCCAAATACGGGTCAAATTCCCGACGGCAATCCGTTGACCGACTGGGCCGTGTCTGGGTGAATGATGAGTTGGCCCCGGGTGCTGGACTGCACACAAAGCCCAGCCGGCGGGGCCAGCTGAGGGGTTTTGGCCCCGGGGGCCGCGCGCAAAGTCCGGCGCCCCGTCCAACTCACGAACCGACGATCGGCCGTGAGAAGGAGGGGTGGTGGGGGTGGTGTCGGCGGTCAGCGAAGGTCCGAAGGTCGGACAGCTGGCCGGGCTGCCGACCGACCGACGGGGCCACGGGCGAGGCGCTGCTGCTGCTGCTGCTGCACTCCATGGGCTGCACTACGTCGGGACGGGTGAGGCGGGGGCCGGACAGTCCCGTACGGGGCAAACCAATTTAGAGGCCAATGTGCGGGATGTCCCGGCTAATACGAGACGGTTGTCAACCCTCGTTCTAACATACTTTTTTCGTTTGGCAGTAGCCCCCAAAACATCGACAAGCAAGCAACCAGAGACCGTATCGACTGAATCCCCAGCAAAGAAAACAGGTGAGTACATTTGCATCCTATCAAGGCTGTTTTAATGAGAGAGGCATTGAGTTTTTAGTTTTAGAGACACAACAGGCCCCTTGGCTTACCAAGTGCACACTGACCAACAATCACCTCATACACTAGGTCTATCCTACACTCTAGGGACAATTTACAAACGTCAAGGGCATGTATCGTCAGTATTGTATTCGGCCCAACTTGCCCACACCGGCCAACACGTCACATCTACTTTAGTCCCACCTGCCCACGTTCAGCCCATAACCCTCCAAACCTGTCCAACAGTGACGTGTGGTGAGGTCAATGGCTGGGGAGGCACTGGCCTCTGCCCCATCCTCGCTTAGGTGTGTGTGCGTGTGTTAGTTGTCTGTGCGCGATGTGTCTGGGAGGAAAGGAGAGAAGGGAGGGAGGGAGAGAAGGGAGGAAGGAGAGAAGAGAGGGAGGGAGGGAGGGAGAGAAGGGAGGGAGGGAGAGAAGGGAGGGAGGGAGGGAGGAAGGGAGGAAGGAGAGAAGGGAGGGAGGGAGAGAAGGAGGAAGGAGAGAGGGAGGGAGGGAGGGAGAGAAGGGAGGGAGGGAGAGAAGGGAGGGAGGGAGAGAAGGGAGGGAGGGAGGAATGGAGGGAGGGTAGGAGGGAGAGGGGAGGGAGGAGAGAAGGGAGGGAGAGAGAGGGAGGGAGGGAGAGAAGGGAGGGAGGGAGAGAAGGGAGGGAGGAGAGAAGGGAGGGAGGGAGAGAAGGGAGGAGGGAGGGAGGGAGAGAAGGGAAGGGAGAGAAGGAGAGAGAAGGGAGGAGGGAGAGAAGGGAAGGGAGAGGGAGGGAGGGAGAGAAGGAGGGAGGGAGGGAGGGAGAGAGAAGGGAGGAGGGAGGGAGAGAAGGGAGGAAGGAGGGAGGGAGGGAGGGAGAGAAGGGAGGGAGGGGGAGAGGGGAGGGAGGGAGAGAAGGGAGGGAGGAGAGAAGGGAGGAGGAGAGGGAGGGAAGGAGAGAAGGGAAAGGAGAGAGAGGAAGGAGGGAGGGAAGGAGAGAAGGGAGGGGGGGTGTGGAAGGGAAGGGAGGGAGGGAAGAAGGGAACTGACGGCCAAAGTGGGACAGGCCCAAGACCCTGGCGCGGTGCAACGCCTCACCTCCAGCAGCAGAAGCGGGCAAACGATCGCCGATCTCGGCCTGGGGCTCACGGCGTTTGTGGATCCGGATCCGGATCCGCCCCCCACTCCTACTCCCAGATCGGGGGCCAAGACGATCGGAGATAGACACAAAAGGCTGGAGTCACTCAGCGGGGCTGAGGATGATGTGACGCGGAGATTCCAACAGCAACTAATTGGGCCGAATGGCCTGTTTCCGTTCTGTGCTCAAAGATCAAGGTGAGAGGAAGCAATTAGAGAAGACTGGCTTCTAAAAATATCTCTCTCTTTTGGCAGTAGCCCCCAAAACATCGACCAGCAAGGAACCAGAGACCAAACCAACCCATTCCCCAGCAAGGAAAACAGGTGAGAAGATCAGCATCTACCATAGGTGGACAAAACAAGCTGGAGAAACTCAGTGGGTGAGGCAGCATCTGTGGAGCGAAGGAACTGGTGACGTTTCGGGACGAGACCCTTCTTTAGGCTGATGTGGGGGGTGGGAGAAGAAAGGAAGAGGCGGACACAGTGGGCTGTGGGAGAGCTGGGAAGGGGAGGGGAAAGAGGGAGAAAGCAAGGACTACCTGAAATTGGAGAATGTTCATACCGCTGGGGTGTAAACTACCCAAGCGAATTTCTCCAATTTCAGGTAGTCCTTGCTTTCTCCCTCCTTCCCCTTCCCTTCCCAGCTCCCCCCACAGCCTAGTGTCTCCACCTCTTCCTTTCTTCTCCCCCCCACCCCCCACGTCAGCCTAAAGAAGGGTCTCGACCCGAAACGTCGCCTCTTCCAAGGCTGCCTCACAGAGTTTCTCCAGATTTTCTCCAGTTTCTCCAGATTTTTGGCTACCTTCGATTTTTCCAGCATCTGCAGTTCTGTCGTAAACACTTAGCGTCTATCATGGCTGTTTTTAATGTGAGAGCCATCGAGTGTTACAGAGCAGGAGGGAGATAGATAAAGTGACCGATTGTTGTGCTTTCTCCAGTGTAGAGGGTTCTGAAACTAGAGGACACAGGTTTAACGTGTAGGAACAAACTGCAGATGCTGGTTTAAACCGACGATAGACACAAAAAGCTGGAGTAACTCAGCGGGGCAGGCAGCATCTCTTCAGGCTGAAGAAGGGTCTCGACCCGAAACGTCACCCGTTCCTCATCTCCAGAGGTGCTGCCTGTCCCACTGAGCTGCTCCAGCATTTTGTGTCTATACCTGGACACGTGTGCGGGGGGTGGCATTGAGGGACGAGAAGCTGAAGCAAGGAAGTGGAAGCCAAATAAGCGAGTGGAAACACAGCCGATACGCCAACTAACCTAAAGGGCGGGACGCCTAAAAGCCAACTAACGGAAAGGCCGCTCTGCCGAAAAGTCAAATAACGGACATGACGTCCCCGTGGGGGGGGGGGGGGGGGGGGGGGGTTGCGGGACTTGTCCGACCCCCGCGTCCATCACATCTCTGGCCGGTGGAGACGGGAGGGTGGGGGTCGCTTTCCCGCACAAGCCACGGGTGACTGGGCTTCGCAGCAGAGCGGCCTTTCGGTGAGACGGCTTGTAGGCGACGCCGCCTTTCGGTGATTTGGCGTTTTGGCGTAGCGGCGTTTTGGTGAGTTTGGTGAGGAGAGATATCTCTCAGGGGGCGCTCAGTGACAACCCTTTTCACTCGGGGGGGGGGGGGGGGGAGGGGTAATCCAATATCTGAAGAGTTACCGGAGGAAGATATTGGCCTGCACGGTGGCGCAGCGGTAGAGATGCTGCCTCACAGCGCCCGAGACCCGGGTGCGATCCTGATTTCTCTCTACGGAGTTTCTCCCTGTATAATTAGGCCGTGGGGCATCTTTGTGTTCAGTTTTCGTCGCCGTGTTGCGGGAAAGATGTCGTCAAGCTGGAAAGGGGTGCGGAGAAGATTTACGAGGGTGTTGCCGGGACCTGAGCGACAGGGAGAGGTTGAGCAGGCTGGGACCCTGTTCCTTGGAGCGCAGGAGGATGAGGGGTGGTTCTTATAGAGGTGCACAAGGTCGTGAGTGGAATAGGTCGGGTCGATGAATGGAGTCTCTTGCCCAGAGTAGGGGAATCGAGGACAAGAGGCTTAAGGTGAGCGGGGAAAGATTGGACATCCCCTGGCCCAATCCAAAGATTGGATATAGGTTCAAAAATTGGACATAGGAACATGAGGGGTAACTTTTTTTACTCAAAGGATGGTGGGTGTATGGAACAAACAGCCGGAGGAGGTTGTTGAGGCAGCTGCTATCATAAGGTGATATTTGGAAAGGTACATGGACAGGTAGAATGAAAGTAAACATGCAGGTACAGCAAGCAGCGACGGAAAGCGAATGGCATGTGTTGCCTTTATAACACGAGGAGTCGCGTAAACGAGCAAAGAGGTCCTTCTGTCAAGTCAGGTTAAGTTAAGTCAAGTCAAGTCACATTTATTTATATAGCACATTTAAAAAACAACTCTCGTTGACCAAAGTGCTTTACATTTGTTATAAGAGTAGTATACACAAGCAGGCTACATACATATATACAAATAGCCCTCGCTCAGGGGACGTCAGGAAAGGCTTGGGAGAACAGATACGTTTTTAGACTAGACTTAAAGGAGTCGATGGAGGGGGCAGTTCTAATGGGGAGGGCGATGCTGTTCCACAGTCTAGGAGCTGCGTTCGCCCCTGAGCTTATGCCTGGACTGCGGGACATTCAGCAACCCCAAGTCGGCTGATCTGAGGGACCTGGAGGTGGTGTAGTGGGTGAGAAGACTTTTAATGTAGGTGAGTGCAAGCCCATTGAGGGCTTTGTAGACAAAGAGGAGGGTCTTGAAATTTATTCGGAACTGCACAGGGAGCCAGTGGAGAGAGGCCAGGATCGGGGTGATGTGGTCCCTTTTTCGGGTGCCCGTCAGGAGTCTCGCTGACCAGTTTTGGACCAGTTGCAGGCGGGACAGGGAAGATTGGCTGATGCCAGTGTAAAGGGAGTTACAGTAATCTAGGCGGGAGGAGATAAATGTATGGATGATCTTTTCGAGGTCATCAAAGTGGAGGAATTGTTTTATTTTAGCTATCGTCCGAAGCTGGAAGAAGCTAGCTTTTACCACGGCATTGACTTGTTTGTCAAACTTCAGTGCTGAGTCAAATATCACGCCAAGGTTTTTGACGTGAGGTTTGAGTAGCGGGGTAAGGCTTCCAAGGCTGCCTGCTATCATTTTGATTGAGTCCGAGGGGCCGAGAAGGATGACCTCAGACTTACTCTCGTTTAGTTGGAGGAAGTTCTGGGCCATCCAGCACTTTATATCCTCGAGGCAGCGGGTAAGGTTAAGCAGATTTGATTGGTTTTTGGGCTTCAGGGGGAGATACAGTTGTGTATCGTCTGCGTAGCAATGGAAGGAAATGCCGTGCCTTTCAATGACTTGGCCTAAGGGGAGCATATACAGGGAGAAGAGAATGGGGCCAAGGATGGAACCTTGTCGAACCCCGCAGCAGAGACTAGCTGGGGAGGAGAAAGAGTTTCCCATGTTGGTAGAGAAACTCCTACCTTTGAGGTAGGAGATGAACCAGCTCAGGGCAGTGCTATCAATAACAACCCCGTACCGGAGACTGTCAATTATGATGGTGTGGTCGACAGTGTCAAATGCTGCGCTGAGGTCAAGAAGGAGCAGGATTGCACAGTCGCCGGAGTCAACGGTGAGCAGTAAGTCATTATGTACCTTCAACAAGGCAGACTCTGTGCTGTGGTGGGCCCTGAAACCTGATTGGAAAGTTTCCAAGATAGTAATTTGGTGAATGTAAGGCATAAGTTGACTTAAGATTACCTTTTCAAGGGCTTTTGAGAGGAAAGGCAGTTTAGAAATGGGTCTGTAGTTGCTTGGCAAGGTGGGGTCGAGGTTAGGTTTTCTCAGGAGTGGCTGGACCACCGCATGCTTGAAGCAGGTAGGAACAGTGCCAGTGGCCAGAGAACTGTTGAAGATGGCGAGGATACTGGGACCGGCTATTATGATGACGACCTTTAGGAGGGCAGAGGGGACAGTGTCGAGGGGGCAGGTGGTAGGTTTCATGGTGGTGACCAGTTTTACAAGGGAGGGTAGAGTAACGGGTTGGAAAGTCTAATTGTACAGAGCCCTAGTGAGACCACACCTGGAGTATTGTGTGCAGTTTTGGTCCCCTAATTTGAGAAAGGACATTCATGCTATTGAAGGAGTGCAACATAGGTTTACAAGGTTAATTCCCGGGATGGCGTGACTGTCATATGCTGAGAGAATGGAGCGGCTGGGCTTGTATACTCTGGTGTTTAGAAGGATGAGAGAGATCTTATTGAAAGATATAAGATTATTAAGGGTTTGGACACGCTAGAGGCATGAAACATGTTCCCGATGTTGGGGGAGTCCAGAACCAGGGGCCATAGTTTAAGAATAAGGGGTAAGCCATTTAGAACGGAGACGAGGGAACACTTTTTCTCACAGAGAATTGTGAGTCTGTGGAATTCTCTGCCTCAGAGGGCAGGTGGATGCCGGTTCTCTGGATGCTTTCAAGAGAGAGCTAGATAGGGTTCTTAAAGATAGCGGAGTCAGGGGATACGGGGAGAAGGCAGGAACGGGGTACTGATTGGGGATGATCAGCCATGATCACAGTGAATGATGGGGTTGGCTTGAAGGGCCGAATGGCCAACTCCTGCACCTATTGTCTATTGTCTATTGTCTATTGATAGGACAGGTTTAGAGGGATATGGGTCAAATGCAGGCTGGAGGAACTAGTGTAGATGAGAAATGTTGTCAGCATGGGCAGGTTGGGCCAAAGGGCCTGTTTCCGCACTGTGTGACTCTATGCACTCAGTACATGGTGGGAAGAAAACTTTTATACATAGCACTAGAAATTAGTGCATGGTGGGAGCCTGCACCGCCATTCAACATATCATCCAAGAAGATCCTTTAGCAAGGGTCATCTAAAATACTTTTCTCTTTGTGACAGAAGCACTAAAAACATCGACCAGCAAAGCGAAAGTCTATCCAATCCTTCCCAGAATCCAACCTTCTCTGTACTCCCTCTATGCATTAATGTCTTTCCTCAGATTCCCCGACAACAAAGACAGCTCTTGTGCTATGAATGCCAACATACCATTCGCTTTCTTATGACTGATGCCTACTTTCAATGACTGGTGTACATGACACCCAGGTCTCGCTAAACCATTCAATAATAGTCCACCAAAGTGGATAACTCCACATTACACTGCATCTGCCATGCATTTGCCCACTCACCCAGCCTATCCAAGTCCTGCAGCCTTTTTTCAGCAGCACTCGGACAACAAAGACAGGCCCTTCGGCCCATCGAGTCCGTGGCGGCCATTAACCCCCGTGCACTAGTTTTATCCTACAAACCCGGGACAATTTACAGAAGCGTACCAACCCGCACGTCAATAGACAATAGACAACAGGTGCAGGAGTAGGCCATTCGGCCCTTCCAGCCAGCACCGCCATTCAATATGATGATGGCTGATCAGTACCCCGCAGAATTAAAAATTGTGGGTTTGACTGAAAAATGATTAAGAATATTAAAAAAACATCGACTTGTTGCGAGGGAGAATCTCCTTTCTGCTTTACTTTCTCACTTATTTCTTTCTTCACTCCACACTCACTAGTCTATTCTTTACTCTTCCCTACTTCTTACTTTCTCATTTCTTTCTAAAAAAAAAAATTATTTTTAAAAGGAAGTTGTACAAATAATGTTTTAATAACTCTGGGAACCTGTAAAAAGGTACCATTAAAATGTAATGTACTTACTTCTAATAAATAAATTATAAAAAAAAAAAAAATATTAAAATATCCACAATCAGTACCCCGTTCCTGCCTTCTCCCCATATCCCCCTGACTCCGCTATCTTTAAGAGCCCTATCTAACTCGCTCTTGAAAGTATCCAGAGAACTGGCCCCCACCGCCCTCTGAGGCAGAGAATTCCACAGACTCACAACTCTCTGTGTGAGTTTTCCCCTTGATTCAAACTCACAGAATATTCGTATCGAGTCCGTAGGAGTTTGTAGATATATCGTAGCGGCTAGTTATGCCAGCCCTAGGTACTCGGGGCATCAGGTAAGTCGGGACATTTTTTTCCAGCCTGATAAAAAATGTCCACGAGTAAAATAAAAATAGCCCCGAGTGCCTACGGCTGGCATAACGAGCCGCTACGATATATCTATGAGCTCCTATGGCCTCCTACAGACTCGTTACGGACATTCTGCGAGTTTGAATCAAGGGAAAATTCGGGAGAATTCGTGAATAACTTGGGAAAGTGGGACAGGCCCATTTTAAGCTACTCCTGCTCAAGTCCAAACAAGTAAAACATATCCAATACATTATTTAACTGCTTAAAATAGTAGATTACATTTTAATTATCACACCTAGATAGAACATTGCACTGGGAAAATATCGATATTGCTAAAAGTCTGAACTTGACCACTTCCTGTTGTTCTGTATATTGATTTTATAAAAAACACTGCCACTTCCGGCAGTAATTTTTGGCCATCTTACTCAGAATCCCCCTCTGCTGCGGAGGACAAGAGGATTTTCCCCGTCGATGAAAAATAAAAGAGCTATTAGTGTTTAAACAATGTTGAGATTCTCTCTCCTGTCAATCACGCCATGAAGGCCACGCCCCTCCTGGTGGGAGGGGGGAGGGACTATAAAAACCCAGAAGTGTGGGTGCGGCTCAGTCTCAGCAAGATGGAGGGGGGAAAGTCACGACTCGCTGTCTTTAGTGGCCTTGCACCCTGCTTGAAATGGTATGAAACTGCACTTGAATTTGGTGGCCTTGCACCCTGCTTGAAATGGAATTTCAAGAAATAGCCGTGAGTCAACTGCCAGCCCACCAGCCATGAGTGAGTGAGCTGCCAGCACAACAGGCTTGAGTGACTGAGCCACCAGCCCAATAATCCATTCGGCCCACAATGTCCATACTAGCCCTCTGGAAACCTGTCCCTTCAGCCCACAACACCCATACTAGCACTCCAGAAAGCCTCCCCTCTCCCCCCCACCCCCCACTAGCCACCAATATTGGAATTGGTGGAGAGGTGGAATATTGCGTTGGGGGACCAGCCCTCCCGTGTGATGCCGGGACCCAACGGGTCCCACTTGGTCTAGTTACACTTTAAAATTTAATAAATACTTTAAAAGAAATAAAAAAAAAGATGAAATACAAATACAAATAACCTTTATTGTCATTCAAACAGACGGAGGTTTGAATGAAATGTCGTTCCCTACAGTCATATCAGTAAAATAAACATAACACACAAATAACACAGTTTCACACAAACATCCATCACAGTGAATCTCCAAACACCTCCTCACTGTGATGGAAGGCAAAAGTCTTATCTCCTCCCTGTCCTTTGTCCTTCTCCTGCATCAAGGCGATCGAGGCTCCTGATGTTAAAGGCCCGGGCGGGCGTTGGTAAGTCTCGCGGCTGGTTAAGCCACACCGGGCGATGCAAGGCCCTGCGACGGGCCGATTCAAACCCCGCAATTCGGGGCGGGCGAAGTTACATAGAAACATAGATACATGGAAAATAGGTGCAGGAGGAGGCCATTCAAGCCAGCACCGCCATTCATTGTGATCATGTCTGATCGTCCCCAATCAATAACCCGTGCCTGCCTTCTCCCCAAATCCCTTGACTCCACTAGCCCCTAGAGCTCTATCTAACTCTCTCTTAAATCCATCCAGTGATTTGGCCTCCACTGCCCTCTGCGGCAGGGAATTCCACAAATTCACAACTCTCTGGGTGAAAAAGTTTTTCCTCACCTCAGTCTTAAATGGCCTCCCCTTTATTCTAAGACTGTGTGTGGCCCCTGGTTCAGGGCTCGCCGTAGCGGCTGATTTAGCTGAGTGGTCTGTTTTACAGTGGAGTGGATGACAGCGTTCTCATGTTGTGGTGATATTTGAGGAATTTAGAGTTCTGATGGCTCAGGGAAAGCAACTGTTCTTGAGTCTGTTTGTCCGGCTTTTGACGCACCTCTGCCGCCTACCAGAGGGCAGGAGGTTGAACAGGAACTGGCCAGGATGGGAGGGGGGTCTTTGATTATTTTCCTGGCTCTACAGAGGCACCAAATTTTTATTGAGAACAAACAAAAATACAGAGTAGTAACACGATCAAAGAATGCCTATATTGGCAGTTCACAAACAAAGTTAACAAATGAAAACATTAACAATTTTATCAACAATACATTCGACCTCCCGTTCGTGGTGGCCAGCGTTCGCGGACGGCCTCCAGAGTCCCCGTGGACACCGCGTGTGTGTTCCCTCTCCAGGGACACGTGGGCACGGACATAACATAAGGGGCAGGCAGCCGACCGCTGTGCGTCTAAAGAGGCATTTTTTTTTTTTTTACAAAATGCTTTTATTCAGAACAAACAAATACAAAGCTGTAACACGATCAGAGAATGCCTATATTGGCATTTTACAAAGAAAGTTCTCAAATTAAAATATTATCATTTTTATCAATAATACATTCGACCTCCTGCGGTGACCAGCGTTCACGGAAAGCCTCCACAGTCCCCGTGGACACCGCGTGTGCGTTCCCTCTCTAGGGACACGTGGGCACGGACGTAACCCCGGAAGAGGGGCAGGCAGCCGTCCGCTGTGCGTCTAAAGAGGCACTTTTTTTTTTAAAATTTTTTTTATTTATTTTTTTTTTTAACAAATGCTTTTATTCAAACCAACAAATACAAAACAGTAACACGATCAGAGGATGCCTATATTGGCATTTTACAAAGAAAGTTCTCAAATTAAAATATTATCATTTTTATCAATAATATATTCGACCTCCTGCGGCGACCAGCGTTCACGGAAAGCCTCCACAGTCCCCGTGGACACCGCGTGTTCCCTCTCTAGGGACACGCGGGCACGGACGTAACCCCGGAAGAGGGGCAGGCAGCCGTCCGCTGTGCGTCTAAAGAGGCACTGGGAGTGTTTCGAAGAATGAGGGAGGGAGGGGGGAGGGGGGGGATCTCATTGAAACTTACTGAATAATGAAAGGCCCGGATAGAGTGAATTGTGGAGAGGATGTTTCCGGTAGTGCTGGAGTCTAGGATCAGAGGGCACAGCCTTGGAATAAAAGGATGTACCATTACAAAGGAGATAAGGAGGAATTTATTTCGCCAGAATGTGGTCATTCTGTGGAATTCATTGCCACAGACGGCTGTGAGGGCCAAATCATGGGGTATTTTTAAAGCAGAGATTGATATGGTCTCGATTAGTAAGGGCATCAAAAATTATGAGAGAAAGCAGGAGAATGCAGTTGAGAGAGAAAAAATAGATCAGCCATGATCCAATGGAAGAACAGACTCGATGGGCCGAATGGCCTAAAAATGCTGCTCCTTTGTCTTATGGTCTTAGAGTGATACAATATGGAAACATGCCCTTCAGCCCCACTCTGGCCAACATGTCCCAGCTACACTCGTCCCACCTGCCAGCGTTTGGCCCATTTCCCTCCAAACCTGTCCTATCCATGTACTTGTCTAACTGTTTCTTAAACGATGGGAAAGTCCCAGCCTCAACTACCTCCTCTGGCTGCTTGAACCATAAACCCACCATCCTTTGTGTGAAAAAGCTACCCCTCAGATTCCTATTAAATCCTTTCATCGAAACATAGAAACATAGAAAATAGGTGCAGGAGGAGGCCATTCGGCCCGTCGAGCCAGCACCGCCATTCATTGTGATCATGGCTGATCGTCCCCAATCAATAACCCGTGCCTGCCTTCTCCCCATATCCCTTGATTCCACTAGCCCCTAGAGCTCTATCTAACTCTCTCTTAAATCCATCCAGTGATTTGGCCTCCACTGTCCTCCAATTCCATAAATTCACAACTCACTGAGTGAATTTCTTTTTCTCACCTCAGTCTAAAATGGCCTTCCCTTTATTCTAACACTGCGGCCCCTGGTTCTGGACTCGCCCAACATTGGGAACATTTTTCCTGCATCTAGCTTGTCCATCTTTTATAATTTTATATGTTTCTATAAGATCCCCCCTCATCCTTCTAAACTCCAGTGAATGCAAGACTAGTCTTTTCAATCTTTCCTCATATGACAGTCCCGCCATCCCAGGGATTAATCTCGCGAATCTTTCCCATGTGGTTCTTGGTTCCCCTACTCTGGGCAAGAAAATCCATGAGTCGATCTGATCTATTCCCCCCTTGTGATTTTACAAGATCTGCAAGAGCATCCTTCATCCTCCTGCGCTCCAAAGAACATAGTCCCAGCCTGCTCAACCTCTCCCGATAGCTCAGATCCGAACAGCATCCTCTTAAATCTTCTCTGTACCCTCGCCAGCCTGACGAAGTCTCATTTGGGCCGAAGGGTCTGTTTCCACGCTGTGCGTGGCTACCTTACTCTACTGTCCTTGTGCCAGGTGATAGATAATCATAAAATACTTTTTTTTCATTTGGCAGAAGCCCCCAAGACATCGACCAGCAAACAACCAGAGACCAAAGCAACACATTCCCCGGCAAAGAAAGCAGGTGAGAAAGTCTGGTGAGAGTTAGATAGAGCTCTCGGGGCTAGTGGAGTCAGGGGATATGGGGAGAAGGCAGGCACGGGTTATTGATTGGGGACGATCGGCCATGATCACAATGAATGGCGGTGCTGGCTCGAAGGGCCGAATGGCCTCCTCCTGCACCTATTTTCTATGTTTCTATATCTGCATCTTATCAAGGCTGTTTCAATGAGAGTCATTAGACAATCGACAATAGATGCAGGAGTAGGCCATTCGGCCCTTCGAGCCAGCACCTCCTTTCAATGTGATCATGGCTGATCATCACCAATCAGTACCCCGTTCCTGCCTTCTCCCCATATCCCCTGACTCCGCTATCTTTAAGTGCCCTATCTAGCTCTCTCTTGAAAGTATCCAGAGAACCGGCCTCCACCTCCCTCTGAGGCAGAGAATTCCACAGACTCACAACTCTCTGTGAGAAAAAGTGCTTCCTCATCACCGTTCTAAATGGCCTACCCCTTATTCTTAAACTGTGTGGCCCCTGGTTCTGGACTCCCCAACATCGGGAACACGTTTCTTGCCTCTAGTGTGTCCAAACCCTTAATAATCTTAACCCTTAATGTTTCAATAAGATCCCCTCTCAACCTTCTAAACTCAAGAGAGTATACAAGCCCAGCCGCTCCATTCTCTCAGCATATGACAGTCCCGCCATCCCGGGAATTAACCTTGTAAACCTATGCTGCACTTCCTAAATAGCAAGTATGTCCTACCAAAAATTAGGGGACCAAAACTGCACACAATACTCCAGGTGTGGTCTCACTAGGGCCCTGTACAACTGCAGAAGGACCTCTTTGCTCCTATACTCGACTCCTCTTGTTATAAAGGCCAACATGCCATTCGCTTTCTTCACTGCCTGCTGTACCTGCATGCTTACTTTCATAGACTGATGTACAAGGACTCCCATATCCCGTTGTACTTCCCCTTTTCCCAACTTGACACTATTTACAGTAGATAGTAATCTGCCTCCCTGTTTTTGATACCAAAGTGGATAACCTCACATTTATCCACATGAAACTGCATCTGCCATGCATCTGCCCACTCTTCAAGTCTTTAGTTTTAGTGATGCCGCGTGGAAATGTAAATAGCTCGTTCTAAGCTTCCCCCAGTCTAGTTTCAGTCAATAAAATACTGAGTCAAGCACTTTCGCATCTAAACTTTACTTTGGTAAACCACACTAACAGTTCCCCACTACTATACCTAACCACCGCGGGCTCGATCCTCGATCCTCGGGTGTTAATGGCGGAGTAGCAAGATGGATTCAACAGTGGCTGAAGGAGAGATGTCAGAGAGTAATGGTGGATGGCTGTTTGTCAGGTTGGAAGCCGGTGACCAGTGGGGTGCCTCAGGGATCTGTGTTGGGTCCACTGTTGTTTGTCATGTACATCAATGATCTGGATGATGGGGTGGAAAATTGGATAAGTAAGTATGCAGATGATACTAAGATAGGTGGTGTTGTGGATAATGAAGTAGATTTTCAAAGTCTACAGAGAGATTTGGGCCATTTGGAAAAGTGGGCTGAAAGATGGCAGATGGAGTTTAATGCTGATAAGTGTGAAGTGCTACATCTTGGCAGGACAAATCAAAATAGGACGTACGTGGTAAATGGTAGGGAATTGAGGAATGCTGTGGAACAGAGGGATCTAGGAATAACTGTGCATAGTTCCCTGAAGGTGGAATCACATGTAGATAGGGTGGTAAAGAAAGCTTTTGGTGTGCTGGCCTTTATAAATCAGAGCATTGAATATAGGAGCAGGGAAGTAATGTTAAAATTGTACAAGGCATTGGTGAGACCAATTCTGGAGTATGGTGTACAATTTTGGTCGCCTAATTATAGGAAGGATGTCAACAAAATAGAGAGAGTACAGAGGAGATTTACTAGAATGTTGCCTGGGATCCAGCAACTATGTTACAGAGAAAGGTTGAACAAGTTAGGTCTTTATTCTTTGGAGCGCAGAAGGTTAAGGGGGCACTTGATTGAGGTCTTTAAAATGATGAAAGGGATAGACAGAGTTGACGTGGATAAGCTTTTCCCATTAAGGGTAGGGAAGATTCAAACAAGAGGGCATGACATGAGAATTAAGGGACGGAAGTTTTGGGGTAACGTGAGGGGGAACTTCTTTACTCAGAGGGTGGTGGCTGTGTGGAATGAGCTTCCAGCAGAAGTGGTGGAGGCAGGATCGATTTTAACATTTAAAAGTAAAGTGGATAGGTATATGGACGGGAAGGGAATGGAGGGGTATGGTCTGAGTGCAGGTAGATGGGACTAGGGGAAAACAAATGGTCGGCACGGACTGGAAGGGCCGAGAGGGCCTGTTTCCGTGCTGTAATTGTTATATGGTTTATATGGTATCTGCCTGGCCAGGCCCTCCTAGCCTCGCTCAAGCAGAGACACTCCAAAAGGTCACGCAGTCCCAAGCATTCTCCCAGAAGATCGACACAGGACCTGGTGGGAGCTACCTTTAATAGGTCCCTGAACCTTGAGGGGCCGAACCATATGGGGGTGGTCTCCTTACAGTCCAATATCAGATATCGGCCAACACAGTACATGATGGACATTTCCCTAACCCAATAACACCGTAACCAATACATTGTATTCAAACGGAGCTGATGGAAGGAAGCAAAGATAGCAACATTTGCCCAGATATTCGAGAAACCCAGACAAGGCTCAACACTTAACCCAATCAACATCTAGCAAAGTCTGAAGAAGGGTCTCGACCCGAAACGTCGCCTATCTCCTTCGCTCCTTAGATGCTGCTGCACCCGCTGAGTTTCTCCAGCCTGTTGTGTAACCCTCTAGCAAAGTAAAGCTTTGCAACAATATTTACAATGTGTACGTCTGGTTTGCATTCACCCTAATCCGTTTCATGCCATTTATACCTAATCGTAAGAATCTGCAGATGTCCCATTCTTTCCGTGCAACTCTTATCTAGGCTCTAGACAAGCTAGCACCATTCTGCAGTTTGTACCATTTCTGCAGAAGGCACATTTAAATTGACCAAATGACCTAGCAGCCCAGAAGCTTTTACTCAATTTTAGTGTCCTGGCATCTCAGATTTGGCCAGAATGAACGGAAACAGGCCATTTTGTCCACCGAGTCAACTTCGCCCATCACCCCGTACAAGTTCTATCCTAGGGACTATCTACGGAGGCCAATTAACCTGCAAACCCGCACGTCTTTGGAACGAGGGAGGAAACCGGAGCACCCGGAGAATACTCAGGCGGTCACGGGGAGAAAGTTCAAATTCCGTGTAGACAGCACCCGTGGTCAGGATCGAACATGGGTCTCTGGCGCTGTGAGTTGGCAACTCTACCGCTGAGCCACAGTTCCGCCCCCAGAGTTACACAGTAGGGAAGCAGACCCTTCGGCCCATTGACCCCGTGCCAACAGATCACGCATCCCTCTACACTGGTCCCACTTTGTATGCACACCACATTCGCATGAATTTCCCAAGTGTGTGGGAAAGGGGTGGAGTGTGTGGACGTTGTGGATAGAATGGACAGGAACTAACTGAGTCTGAACAAGGGTCTCAACTCCAGAGATGCCGCCTGTCCCGCTGAGTTACTCCAGCTTTTTGTGTCTAAACGGGGATTAATCTAGGATTGGTGTAATTGCGTCTTTGTTGGTTGTTTCTTGAAAGATTTTAGATTAGTTTCAGCGCGGAAACAGGCCCTTCGGCCCACCGGGTCCGCACCGACCAGCGATCCCCCGCATGCTAACACTATCCCACACACCCCGAATGGCCTCCTCCTGCACCTAGTTTCTATGTTTCTATGGGTTATTGATTGGGGACAATCAGCCATGATCCCAATGAATGCCAGTGCTGGCTCGAAGGGCCGAGTAGCCTCCTCCTGCACCTGTTTTCTATGTTTCTATGTTTCAAACTGGGGACAATTTACACTTATACCAAGAAAATTCGTCTACATACCTGTATGGAGTCTTTGGAGTATGGAAGGAAAGGAAAGATCTTGGAGAAAATCCACGCAGGTCACAGGGAGATCATACAAACGCAATAGACAATAGACAATAGGTGCAGGAGTAGGCCATCCGGCCCTTTCAATGCGATCATGGCTGATCATCCCCAATCAGTGCCCCGTTCCTGCCTTCTCCCCACATCCCCCTGACTCCGCTATCTTTAAGAGCCCTATCTAGCTCTCTCTTGAAAGTATCCAGAGAACCGGCCTCCACCGCCCTCTGAGGCAGAGAATTCCACAGACTCACAACTCTCTGGGAGATAAAATGTCTCCTAATCTCCGTTCTAAATGGCTTACCCCTTATTCTTAAACTGTGTGGCCACTGGTTCTGGACTCCCCCAACATCGGGAACAGGTTTCCTACCTCTAGTGCGTCCAAACCCTTAATAATCTTACATGTTTCAATAAGATCCCCTCTCATCCTTCTAAACTCCAGAGAATACAAGCCCAGCCGCTTTATTCTCTCAGCATATAACAGTCCCGCCATCCCGGGAATTAACCTTGTAAACCTACGCTGCACTCCCGTAGAGACAGCACCCGTAGTCGGGATCGAACCCCGACCAAGTGCTGTAAGGCAGCAACTCTACCGTGGCGCGGTTGTCGTGGGCTCGAAGGGCCGAAGGGCCTGTTTTTGTGTTATGATTCAATTAAATTCTAACCATGTGATGGACCGTTAACTATTTTTTATCTCTTTAGTAGATCTTCCAAAAGCAACTGTTGCCGCTGTATACAGAGCGAGCACACAGCCCACCACAAAACTGGAAACAGGTAGAGTCTGAAGAAGGGTCTCGACCCGAAACGTCACCCATTCCATCACTCCAGAGATGCCGCCTGTCCCGCTGAGTTACTCCAGCTTTTTATGTCTATCTTCGGTTTAAACCAGCATCTGCAGTTCCTTCCCACACAAAGGAGGTAGAGGCTGGAAATAGAAACATAGAAACATAGAAAATAGTTGCAGGAGGAAGCCATTCGGCCCTTCGAGCCAGCACCGCCATTCATTGTGATCATGGCTGATCGTCCCCAATCAATAACCCGTGCCTGCCTTCTCCCCATATCCCTTGATTCCACTAGCCCCTAGAGCTCTATCTAATTCTCTCTTAAATCCATCCAGTGATTTGGCCTCCACTGCCCTCTGTGGCATTGAATTATCTGGGTGAAAAAGTTTTTTCTCACCTCAGTCCTTAAATGACCTCCCCTTTATTCTAAGACTGTGGCCCCTGGTTCTGGACTCGCCCCACATTGGGAACATTTTTCCTGCATCTAGCCTGCCCACTCCTTTTATAATTTTATATGTTTCTATAAGATATCCCCTCATCCTTCTAAACTCCAGTGAATACAAGCCTAGTCTTTTCAATCTTTCCTCATATGACAGTCCCGTCATCCCAGGGATCAATCTCGTGAACCTACGCTGCACTGCCTCAATCACAAGGATGTCCTTCCTCAAATTAGGAGACCAAAACTGTACACAATACTCCAGATGTGGTCTCTCCAGAGCCTTATACAATTACCTGTTTTGCTTGATGTGTTTTAATTGCCTTAAAAACAGTAAAAACGGAAAAGTTGAATGTAAATAAGAAACATTTTGACAGGATCGAGCCCGGTTCTCCGCTGCCCGGATTTAGACAGCATCGAAGCAGACCGGAAGCACAGTGGCACAGTTGCTGCCAAATGGGTCCGTCCCACCTAGTCGATTATTTTGGGTGAATGCAGGCAACTGCCGTAAAATTTTCAACATGTTGAAAATCCTTTGGCGACAGCTGCACCAATCTTTGCGGTCGTAGGTTGTTGCCAGGTGTCGTGGGTGAATTCCATTAAAACTAGTCCCTGGCACTCGCTTAAAGAGTCGCCTAAGTGCGACAGGTCCATTACAGCGCTTACAGCGCCAGAGACCCGGGTTCGATCCTGACTACGGGCGCTGTCTGTACGGAGTTTGTACGCTCTCCCCGTGACCTGCTTGGGTTTTCTCCGAGATCCTCAGTTTCCTCCCACACTCGAGAGATTTGTACAGGTTTGTAGGTTAATTGATGTCTGTAAAATTATAAACTATCCCCAGTGTGTGTCCCACCCGCCCGCGTTTGGCCCATATCCCTCCGAACCTGTCCTATCCATGTACCTGTCTATCTGTTTTTTAAAGATTGTGATAGAATCTGCCTCAATTACATCCTCCAGCAGCTTGTTCCATGCACCCACCACCCTTTGTGCAAAGAAGTTACCCCTCGTGTTTCTATGAAATCTTCTCCCCCCTCCACTCCCCCCACTTCCTCCCCCTCACCTTAAACCTTTGTCCTCTTGTTCTCGATTCCCCTACTCTGCGCAAGAGATTCTGTGCATCTATTCCCCTGATGAGCAATGGTCGGAATGGGCTTAAGCACCTGTATGGATGCGACATGTCCAAACTCAACTAAACTAAACCAAAATAAACCAAACTAAACAAAACTAAGCTAATACCATTTTACTTCGGAGTCACGTGAGTGACTACGTGAAGACCCCGCCAGCACGCATGCGCGACATATCGTCTAACGCATTGCGCAGTGACAGGTTTAAAACGGACTTGCAGGTAAGTTTCACTAATCTGAGGTCGTTTTCCATTCTGGGCGAATTGTGTTTTACAGAACGGAGTACAGATGGATAAGCCAAAAACAAAGTCCAAACGGACCGCAACGAAGCTGACTGCGGAATGCGGGCAGTCAGCAGCGGCCAACTTCACCTGGGTCGCTAACCGTGCGGCCAGCAACCTCCGACCTGGCACCGGCACAGTCCGTAGGGGTACCTCGGACTGGCGGGAAGGCCACTCGAAAGTCGGGATAAGCCCGTGGACTCGAACGGGTCAGGGCAGGAAGATTCACCGCCTGCGGGTAGGGACCATGGCCGTGTATCCCGCAAGGAGCGGTCGATGGAGCAGCTGCTCCAATGTGACCTGCTCCAAGAAGCGGAGCCTTGTCACCGTGGGTCTCCTCGGACACCCAAGGCAGCACCTTGCACAGGACTGCCAAATGTCTCCCTCTCTTCTCGGAGGGGAGCGTAAGGAGTCACTACTGGGCTGGCTCTGAAGATGGGGGTTCGGCTGAAGACACCTCTCGTGTGTTAGGGGTGCAGGGAGAACAGAAGCTGCTCGGCATGGTCTCCAAATTTGCGATGCCCTCACTAAAAGGACAGCTGTTACAGCCACAACTGGCAGCAAGCATCGATTACCTCACCACTAAGCAGCTGCAGGAACAGGTAATGAATGACACAGCTGCTAAGTATTTAGCACCAGAAAACTGTGTTTCCCTCAATGTTCCTGCAGTGAACAGCCCAGTCTGGGGACACGTCAGTGGTGGCATCAGAGCCCAGGAAATCAAGATGCAAAAAATCCTTAAGCTGTTTTTAAATCTCATTCCACCAGGGCTGCAGCAACATCGGCAGCGAGAATGTTGGAGGTTCCCATGGACCACATCCTTGCAACAGCAGGATGGTCTAGCAAAATAACTTTTCAACAATTTTATAATAAACCCAGTTGCCAGACCTGCGATATTTGTAGACAATTTTAAGTTCTGTATTATGATTTACCCCGAATATTAGGGGTTATTATTATTTTGTTAATAAATGTATCATTGTGTTTCAATAACCGATTCATGTCTGAATACGTTAACATATTTCCTCCATTGGTCAGTTATGGCAGTGTGTGGGCATGGACTCGTTTTCCACAGCATGAAATCACAGAGCTTTAAAATCTTCACGTAGTCACTCAGGTGACTCCAAAATAAAATAGTAAGATTAAACAAGAACTTACCAGTTTGAAGTTTGATCTTTATTTAATGAGGAGTTACGTTGAGGGATTACATGTCCTCCACGCCCAACCCTCTATCATAAAGGTCAACAGGTATTCTAGTTCTCTTATCTTACTATGTTTAGTTCGACTATGTCATCTGTGATTTCACACCACTGCTTTGAAGAATGTCACGCATGCGTGCTGGCAGGGTCTTCACGTATTCCCTCAACGTAACTCCTCATAAAAAAAAAGATCAAATTTCAAACTGGTAAGTTCTTGTTTAATCTTACTATTTTGCTTCAGTATTTGGTATAAATACCATTAATAAGAAACTGTTGAACAAATGAGATCTGGGGGTCCTTGTTCATCAGTCACTGAAAGTAACCATGCAGGCAGTGAGGAAAGCTAATGGCATATTAGCCTTCATAACAAGATGAGTTGAGTATAGGAGCAAAGAGGTCCTTCGGCAGTTGTACAGGGCCCTAGTGAGACCACACCTGGAGTATTGTGTGCAGTTTTGGTCTCCAAATCTGAGGAAGGGCATTCTTCCTATTGAGGGAATGCTCAATGTTAATTCCCGGGATGGCGGGACTGTCATATGCTGAGAGAATGGAGCGGCTGGGCTTGAATACATTGGAGTTTAGAAGGATTGGAGGGGATCTTATTGAAACATTTCAAATTATTAAGAAATTGGACACGCTAGAGGCAGGAAACATGTTCCCGATGTTGGGGGAATCCAGAACTAGGGGCCACAGTTTAAGAATAAGGGGTAAGCCAATTGGAATGGAGATGAGGAAAACCCTTTTCACCCAGAGAGTTGTGAGTCTGCGGAATTCTCCGCCTCAGAGGGCGGTGGAGGCAGGTTCTCTGGATACTTTCAAGAGAGAGTTAGATAGAACTCTTAAAGATAGCGGAGTAAGGATATATGGGGAGAAGGCAGGAACGGGGTACTGATTGTGGATGATCAGCCATGATCACAGTGAATGGCGGTGCTGGATCAAAGGGCTGAATGGCCTACTCCTGCACCTGTTGTCTATTGTCTATTGTGAAGCATTTATAAAGATCATCCTGTAATTAGGAAAGGAAGGCTTACAACTTCTGTGTTCTTTTACATCGGGGCAGTCTGCAGATGCGGCATCCATTCAGTGTTGCTCCACAAGTGAAAGCCAAGAGATGAACAGACTGAACTCTGTGGCCCACTCAGAGCCGGATTTACCACTAGGCTTCATAGGCTGAAGCCTAGGACCTCGAAATCTAGGGGTCCTCCGGCCAAGGTGTATAATATTTTTGACACTGTCATGGACCTTTCTGTCATATTTTTGACACTGTCATAGGCCTTACAGATGCTGTCACAACGCACTGTAGTCTCTAAACAACCCTTCAGTAATTTTCCTTGCCCTCCATTTCAGAATACTAGTGTTTTAAGCCGATAACTCGACACCAGCACTGGCAATAAATAAATAAATAAATAAAAAGCGCAGCTTTCCAGCCCCTTATCTCATTGGCCACGCTCGGCTGAAATCGGTGTCAATCTGGTGGACCATGGGATTGGGAGGGGCCTCACAAGCGGAACAGCTTAGGGCCTCCCTTCATCTAAATCCGGACCTGGGCCCACTGAGCCTTTGTCTCTTTTTCTCAGAGCTCCCCAAAGCGTTGCTCGACAGTGAGTGGGAGGAGGACCCGAACGGAGAGACGGTGAACATGTCGGGAGGAGGTAAAGACGGGACTGAAGACGGGATGGGATGTTCCCACTATTGGGAGAGTCTCGGACTAGAGGGCACTGCCCCAGAATTAAAGGACGTTCTTTTAGGAAATAGACGGGTAGAAATGTCTTTAGTCGAAGGGAATGCGGGGAGGAACCCGAAGATCTTGGAGAAAACCCACGCAGGTCACGGGGAGCACGCGCAAACTCCGCACTGGATATGGGAGGAAACCAGAGTACCAGGAGAAAACTCACACAGTTAATATGCAAATTCCACATGGACAGCACCTGAGATCAGGATTGAGCCCAGGTCTCTGGTGTTCTTAAGTACGTAACTTAGAGGAGCAGAATTCGCCCATTCGGCCCATCAAGTCTATTCCGTTATTCGATCATGGCTGATGTATTTTTCCATCTCAACCGCATTCTCCTGCCTTCTCTTCATAATTCCACCAGTGGCAGAGTCTAGGACATAACCTCAGAATTAAAGGACGTTAGGAAGGAGATGAGGAGGAATTTCTTCAGTCAGAAGGTCGTGAGTCTGTGGAATTTTTTGTGGAAGGCTGTGGAGGCCAAGTCAGTGGATATGTTTAATAGCCCTGTCCCACAGTGCGAGTTCATTCCAAGAGCTCTCCCGAGTTAATGAAATAATCAAACTCGTGGTAAGCACGGAGAATGAACGTAGCGGGTACGTCGGAGCTCGGGACTTCTCTTAGCGCTAACGGCAGGTACTCGGGGAGACTCGCTTACGGCAGGTAAACACGGGAAGACTCGTGAAGATTTTTCACCATGATGAAAAATGTCCACAAGAGCCCCGAGTACCGACGAGCGGCCATTACCGTAAATCTCCGAGTTTGAATCAGGGCAAACTCGGGAGAGTCTTGGAATGAATTTGTACCATGGGACAGGGGTTTAAGGCAGAGATAGATAGATTTGTGATTAGTACGGGTGTCAGGGGTTACGGGGAGAAGGTAGGAGAATGGTTTTTTTTGGATCAAAAAATAATTTATTTAGTTTCCACACGACACAAAACCCAAATAAACCAAAACCGTGTTGACATACCTATCGCCATGTTACAAAATCATCAAACAACCATGTCACAAATATTCTGATAACTTCGATACAACCCTGGTAAAGGGGCAAGTATCCGGCTCGGGCAAAGCCCTCTTCCGCCTGGCGCCGTGTCTCGCGGATGGCCAGCTTGGCCAGGCCTTGGAGCCACCCAACCGGGACATCTACGGCCCTGCCCACTCCCCGGATCCCGTCACCAGTCTTCCGGCCGCTGACGGCAGCGCCGCTCCTCCCTCCACGGACCACTAGGTGGAGTGGCGGTGGTCCTTGCCCTCCGGACCCTGGTGGCAAGGGATGCTCCGCTGGTCCCTCGGGAGAATGGGGTTAGGAGGGAGAGTTGGATGGGCCGAACGGCCTAATTCCACCCCTATTCCTGAGGCATAAGTCTGTCACGTGTACTGAGGCACAGTGAAAAACGTTATTGTCGGTGTTTGCTATCCAGTTAGCGGAAAGGCCACTCACCATTACAATCGAGATGTCCGCAGTGCGCTGATACAGGGTAACCCGAAACGTCACCCCATTCCTTCTATCCAGAGATGCTGCCTTTCCCGCTGAGTTACTCCAGCATTTTTGTGTCGATAAAGGGAATAATGTTTAGCGCAGGATAAAGTCCAGTGAAGTCCTGTTAAAGATTGAAGTCCGAGGGTCTCCAATGAGGTAGATGGGAGGTCAGGACCGCTCTCTAGTTGGTGAGATGATGGTTCAGTTGCCTGATAACAGCTGGGAAGAAACTGTCCCTGAATCTGGAGGTGTGTGTTTTCACACTTCTGGGATCTGAACGGACTTTTTCTCTCTAACACGTCTATCCCACATGTCTTTCAACTCTGAAATTCAGGGTGTTCTACTGTAACGTGTTAATAGTGTTCGCACAAAACCTTGTGTTCATAAGTGGTAGGAGCAGACTTCGTCCATTTGGCCCATCTAGTCTATTCCGCCATTTAATCATGGCTGATCTATCTCTCCCTCCTAACCCCATTCTCCTGCCTTCTCCCCCATAACCACTGACACTTCTACTTGGTCACTTGGGCGCAGCGGTAGAGTTGCTGCCTCACAGCGAATGCAGCGCCGGAGACCCGGGTTCCATCCCGACTACGGGCGCTGTCTGTGCGGAGTTTGTACGTTCTCCCCGTGGCCTGCGTGCGTTTTCTCTGAGATCTTCGGGTTTCCTCCGACTCTCCAAAGATGTACAGGTTTGTAGGTTAATAGGTTTGGTAAATATAAAAATTGTCCCGAGGATAGTGTTAATGTGCGGGGATCGCAGGTCGGTGCGGACCTGGTGGGCTGAAGGGCCTGTTTCCCATTCTGTATCTCTAAACTAAACTACACTAATCAATACTCTATCAATGTCCACCTTATGAATTTATGAACTTAGACGTTTATGTAAAAATGTGCTGCTGATAATTGTTCAAGAAGGAACTGCAGATGCTGGAAAATCGAAGGTAGACAAGAATGCTGGAGAAACTCAGCGGGTGAGGCAGCATCTATGGAGTGAAGGAAATAGGCAACGTTTCGGGCCGAAACCCTTCTTGTGAGAGTGGGGGGGGGAAGAAGAAAGGAAGAGGCGGAGACAGTGGGCTGAGGGTGACCTGGGAAGCGGAGGAGAAAGCAGGGACTACCTGAAACATAGAAACATAGAAACATAGAAATTAGGTGCAGGAGTAGGCCATTCGGCCCTTCGAGCCTGCACCGCCATTCAATATGATCATGGCTGATCATCCAACTCAGTATCCCGTACCTGCCTTCTCTCCATACCCTCTGATCCCCTTAGCCACAAGGGCCACATCTAACTCCCTCTTAAATATAGCCAATGAACTGGCCTCCACTACCCTCTGTGGCAGAGAGTTCCAGAGACTCACCACTCTGTGTGTGAAAAAAGTCCTTCTCATCTCGGTCCTAAAGGATTTCCCCCTTATCCTTAAACTGTGACCCCTTATCCTGGACCTCCCCAACATCTGGAACAATCTTCCCGCATCTAGCCTGTCCAACCCCTTTAGAATTTTGTAAGTTTCTATAAGATCCCCTCTCAATCTCCCAATTTCTAGAGAGTATAAACTGAGTCTATCCAGTCTTTCTTTATAAGACAGTCCTGACATCCCAGGAATCAGTCTGGTGAACCTTCTCTGCACTCCCTCTATGGCAATAATGTCCTTCCTCAGATTTGGAGACCAGAACTGTACGCAATACTCCAGGTGTGGTCTCACCAAGACCCCGTACAACTGAAGTAGAACCTCCCTGCTCCTATACTCAAATCCTTTTGCTATGAAAGCTAACATACCATTCGTTTTCTTCACTGCCTGCTGCACCTGCATGCCTACTTTCAATGACTGGTGTACCATGACACCCAGGTCTCGCTGCATCTCCCCTTTTCCTAATCGGCCACCATTTAGATAATAGTCTGCTTTCCTGTTTCTGCCACCAAAGTGGATAACCTCACATTTATCCACATTATACTGCATCTGCCAAACATTTGCCCACTCACCCAGCCTATCCAAGTCACCTTGCATTCACCTAGCATCCTCCTCACAGCTAACACTGCCCCCCAGCTTAGTGTCGTCTGCAAACTTGGATATATTGCCTTCAATTCCCTCATCCAGATCATTAATATATATTGTAAATAGCTGGGGTCCCAGCACTGAGCCCTGCGGCACCCCACTAGTCACTGCCTGCCATCCTGAAAAGGACCCGTTTACTCCTACTCTTTGCTTCCTGTCTGCCAGCCAGTTCTCTATCCACATCAATACCGAACCCCCAATACCGTGTGCTTTAAGTTTGTATACTAATCTCTTATGTGGGACTTGTTGAAAGCCTTCTGGAAGTCCAGATACACTACATCCACTGGTTCTCCCCTATCCACGCTACTAGTTACATCCTCGAAAAATTCCACAAGATTCGTCAGACATGATTTACCTTTTGTAAATCCATGCTGACTTTGTGCAATGATTTCACCACTTTCCAAATGTGCTACTATCCCATCTTTAGCAGTTTCCCCACTAGCGATGTTAGACTAACTGCTTTGTAATTCCCCGCTTTCTCGCTCCCTTCCTTCTTAAAAAGAGGGGTTACATTTGCTACCCGCCAATCCTCAGGAACTACTCCAGAATCTAAAGAGTTTTGAAAGATTATCACTAATGCATCCACTATTTCCGGAGCTACTTCCTTAAGTACTCTGGGATGCAGCCTATCTGGCCCTGGGGATTTATCGGCCTTTAATCCATTCAATATACCCGACACCACTTCCCGACTAACCTGGATTTCACTCATTTCCTCCTTTGACCCGCGGTCCCCTGCTATTTCCGGCAGATTATTTACGTCTTCCTTAGTGAAGATGGAACCAAAGTAGTTATTCAATTGGTCCGCCATATCCTTGTTCCCCATGATCAATTCACCTGTTTCTGACTGCAAGGGACCTACATTTGTTTTAACTAATCTCTTTCTCTTCACATATCTATAAAAACTTTTGCAGTCAGTTTTTATGTTCCCTGCCAGTTTTCTTTCATAATCTATTTTTCCTTTCCTAATTATGCCCTTTGTCCTCCTCTGCTGGTCTCTGAATTTCTCCCAGTCCTCTGGTATGCTGCTTTTTTCTGGCTACTTTGTACGCATCATCCTTGGCTTTGATACTATCCCTGATTTCCTTTATTATCCACGGATGCACTACCTTCCCTGATTTATTCTTTTGCCAAACTGGGATGAACAATTTTTGTAGTTCATCCATGCAGTCTTTAAATGTCTTCCATTGCGTATCCACCGTCAACCCTTTTAGAATTGATTGCCAGTCAATCTTAGCCAATTCACATCTCATACCCTCAAAGTTACCTTTCTTTAAGTTCAGAACAATTGTTTCTGAATTAACAATGTCACTCTCCATCCTAATGAAGAACTCGACCATATTATGGTCACTCTTGCCCAAGGGGGCACGTACAGCAAGACTGCTAACTAACCCTTCCTCATTACTCAATACCCAGTCTGAAATTAGAGAAGTCAATGTTCATACCGCTGGGGTGTAAACTGCCCAAGCGAAATATGAGGTGCTGCTCCTCCAATTTCCGGTGGTCCTCACTCTGACCATGGAGGAGGCCCAGGCCTCATCCTCTTCCTTTCTTCTTCCCGCTCCCCTCGCCCTCACATCAGTCTAAAGAAGGGTTTTGGCGCGAAACGTTGCCTATTTCCTTCGCTCCATAGATGCTGCTTCACCCGCTGAGTTTCTCCAGCATTTATGTCTACCTGCTGATAATTGTATTAGTAAGGATGGATAAATGATGTCTAGCATGGATAGGCTGGGCTGAAGGGCCTGCCTCTGTGCTGTCTGCCTCTACGGTTTTGTGACACTTATCTTCTTCCAACAGGTCTAATACAAACCACTGTCGCAAACAAGCTGGGGACCTCGATACCACAGCTGACGAACAAAACGGAATCAGGTATTAATGGTGTTCCATTCTGGGCAAAGATCCTATAGCGGAGCAAGGTAGACCACTCCTGCTAAATGTAATGGGCTGACGTGTAGTACGCAACGGAACGGAACGTGGGCCTTTTTCTCATCCATTCCCGTAACCCGACCCGACCCGACTCGCAGTGTAATCAACGTTGCGGGGGAACAGTTTGCGTTAATAAATTAACATTCTGAAAATGAGGAGAAGATTTTCACCAATTAACTTTTATTTTTACGAGGATGTTTCCGTAACCGGCTTCGGTCTCCGCACTAGTTATCTTTGCTTATCTACGGGATCTTTGGTGCGGAGACGGAAGCCGGTTACGGAAATGGGGCCGAAAATTACCCACGAATCTGCCCATGACCGTACCACGTGTTTTTCGTCGAGTGGACTACCTTGCTTGTTGTAGGATCTTTGGTTCTGGGCACCATGCCAGAGGAAAGATGTTGTCAAGCTGGAAAGGGTACGGGGAAGATATACGAGGATGTTGCCAGAACTAACGGGTCTGAGCTACAGACAATAGATATTGAACAATAGTTGCAAGAGTAGGCCAGCACCGCCATTCACTGTGATCATGGCTGATCATTCACAATCAGTACCCCGTTCCTGCCTTGTCCCCATATCCCTTGACTCTGCTATCTTTAAATCATCTATCTAACTCTCTCTTGAAAGCATCCAGAGAATTAAGGCAGAGAATTCCACAGGTGAAAAAGTTTTTCCTTGTCTCCGTTCTAAATGGCCTACTCCTTATTATTAAACTGTGTGGCCCCTGGTTCTGGACTCCCCCAACATCGGGAACATGTTTCCAGCCTCTAGCGTGTCAAATCCCTTAATAATCTTATGTTTCAATAAGATGCCCTCTCACCCTTCTAAATTCCTGTGTATACGAGCCCAGTCGCTCCATTCTATCAACATATGACAGTCCCGCCTTCCCGGGAATTAACCTCGTGAACCTACGCTGTACTCCCTCAATAGAAAGAATGTCCTTCCTCAAATCTGTTCATCTTATAGGGAGAGGTTGAGCAGGCTAGGACTCTATTCCTTGGAGCACAGGAGGATGAGGGGTGATCTTAAAGAGACGTATAAAATCATGAAAGGAATAGATTGGGTAGATGCACAGAGTCTCTTGCCTAGAGTAGGTGAATCAAGGATCAGAGGACATGGGTTTAAGGTGAAGGGGAAAAGGTTTAATAGGAATCCGAGGGGTAACTTTTTCTCACAAGGTAGTGGTGGGTGTATGGAACGAGCTGCCGGAGGTGGTAGTTGAGGCTGGGACTCTCCCAACATTTAAGAAACAGTTTGACAGGTACATGGATAGGACAGGTTTGGAGGCAGGGACTCTCCCAACATTTAAGAAACAGTTTGAAGGGTACATGGATAGGACAGGTTTGGAGGGATATGGACCAAACGCAGGCAGGTGGGACTAGTGTAGCTGGGCGGGTGTAGGCAAGTTGGGCCGAAGGGCCTGTTTCCACACTGCATCACGATGACTCCAATAATATCGTGCCGTCACAGTGCAGCAGGTAGTGCTGCTGTTTCACAGCTCCAGCGAACCACAGTTTGATCCCGACCCCCGACGCTGCCTGAGTGGAGTTTGCAGGTTCTTCCCTCTGATTTCGGCAGTTTCCCCCATGTGCGGGTTTGGTAGGTTCAGTGGCCGCTGCATGTTACCCTCACCTTGCGTCAGTGGATTTGGATGTTAATTTAGTGTTGAGATACAGGCCCTTCGGCCCACCGTGTCCGCACCGACCAGCGATCGCCCCGCACACTTGTAGGCCTGTCCCACTTAGGCGACTCTTTAGGCGACTGCTAGGGATTACTTTTAAGGCCCTGTCCCACCTGCCGATTTTTTTTGACGAAACATTTGTGGCGTGACGCGATGACGTATTGGCGCGCGGAGTTTTTTCAAGTGGCGCGACATTTTTTTGCCGCCGCTGGATTTTGAGATGCTCGAAATCTTTTGGCGACCCTGAGGTGACGCCGGCAGTCTCCGAAACAATTGCCAAGTGGGACAGGCCCTTTAATGGAATTCACCTACGACACCCGGCGACAGCCTACGGCAGCAAAATTGTCGCCGCAAAATTTTCAACGCTGAAAGTTTTGCCGCAGTCGCCTGTCGTCACCCAAACAACCGCCTAAGTGGGACAGGCCCATAACCTAATCACCTAAGTGGGACAGGCCCATAACACTAGCACCTAAGTGGGACAGGCCCATAACACTAGCCTACACACCAGGCACGTGCCGTCAGGGTAGGCAAGGTAGGCTGAATAAAATTATAAAATGGTAACTATTAAATATAAATAGTAAAGGCACGGGAGAATTATGCTTACCTAAAAGATCGATCTCTTAGAGAGGCATAGTTCTCCCGTGCCTTTCATCTGCAGTGCATTTAACACGCGGAAGTATGTGCTACTCACGTGCCATCGACGCTGCTTCAAGCCATCAGTGGCAACGGTCCATAAAGGCAGCTGAATTTCTGCCTTCAAACCATGGACTGCATGCATGTGCATGCTGCGCATCATACTGCGCATGCGCAGCGCAAGTTTCTTTTAAAAACCGACTGACCGCTCACCGGGGAGAGAACAACCTGCGCATACTGACCGAAGACTGGCCAAAGATACTGACTGCCTACCCTGACTAATCGCTCACGGCACATGCCTGCTACACACACTAAGGACAATTTTGCAGCTGTGCCAAGCCAACTAGAAAGCTGTAGGCCTTGGGACTGTGGGAGGAAACCGGAGATCTTGGAGAAGACCCATGCAGGTCACGGGGAGATCGGACAAACTCCGTACAGCCAGCACCCGTAGTCGGGAGCGAACCCGGGTCTCTGGCGCTCTGAGGCAGCAACTCTACCGATGATTATCTGAGCCACAGAATGTCCAGTGGGTGGTCACATTGAATAGAGGTGCTGGCTCGAAGGGCCGAATGGCCTACTCCTGCACCTATTGTCTATTGTCTATTGTCTATTGGTTTGCCTTCAACGTTCATTCACTGACTGGTTTCGAAAGGACCACAATGAAATGAATTGCAGAGGCTGGTTGCAAAGTGCTGACACAGCTTAAAAAAAAAACATGTTTAATACTATCAACCAGGGTTGAATTTCCTTTTCATTAAATTTGTTTTAGTTAATGGCTTAAATTTAAATTCCCTAGTTGTTGCGGTGGGATTTGAACTCTCATCTCTACCTTCAGATGCCTGCTCAGAAATGTAACCCTTTGCAATCGAACCCTTGGATGAGGGTGTTGTCCCTTATTTTCCTCTCTCTCTTGGCTCCCCCTGATTTACAAGACTCTGTGAATCACTTTCCCTCCCTCCATACGCACGGTGGCGCAGTGGTAGAGTTGCTGCCTCACAGCGCCAGAGACCCGGGCTCCATCCTGACCACGGGATGCTGTCCGTACGGAGTTTGCACGTTCTCCCTGTGGGTTTTCCTCTGGTTTCCTCCCAAACTCCCAAGAAACATGTAAGATCATTAAGGGTTTGGACAAGCTAGAGGCAGGAAACATGTTCCCGATGTTGGGGGGAGTCCAGATCCAGGGGCCACACATTTTAAGAATAAAGGGTAAGGCCATTTCGAAGGGAGATGAGGAAACACTATTTCTCACAGAGAGTTGTGAGTCTGTGGAATTTCTCTGCCTCAGTGCCGGTGGAGGCCGGTTCTCTGGATACTTTCAAGAGAGAGCTAGATAGGGCTCTTAAAAATAGCGGAGTCAGGGGATATGGGGAGAAGGCAGGAACGGGGTACTGATTGGGGATGATCAGCCATGATCACATTGAATGGCGGTGCTGGCTCGAAGGGCCGAATGGCCTACTCCTGCACCTATTGTCTGTTGTCTATTGTCTAAGACGTGCGGGTTTGTAGGATAATTGGATTCTGTAAGTTATCCCTGGTGTAGAGGATGATTGCTGGACTTGGTGGCCCCCCGTAGAAGTTTGTTACAAAATGTGACGTGAAATACTCTGAAGAAGGTCTCAAGAAGAGTCTCGACCCGAAACGTCGCCTATTTCCTTCGCTCCATAGATGCTGCCTCACCCGCTGAGTTTCTCCAGCATTTTTGTGTGCCTTCGATTTTCCAGCATCTGCAGTTCCTTCTTAAACAAGTAAAATACTCTACTCTTTTGACAGGTCAGCCGCCAAAATCCACAGTAACTGGGACAAAGCACTTGGCTGTGAAACCTACCAACGTGGCCAAGACAGGTGAGTCTGCATGACCCATCCACACCCTGAAACAATTACTCAAAAGTCACAAGGCCATAAGGAGCAAAATTAGGCCATTCGGCCAAACTAATCAACTCAACCATTCAATCTTGGCTGATCCCGGGATGGCGGGACTGTCATATGCTGAGAGAATGGAGCGGCTGGGCTTGTATACTCTGGAGTTTAGAAGGATGTGAGGGGATCTTATTGAAACATATAAGATTGTTAAGGGTTTGGACACGCTAGAGGCGGGAAACATGTTCCCGATGTTGGCGGTGTCCAGAACCAGGGGCCACACAGTTTAGGAATAAGGGGTAAGCCATTTAGAACGGAGATGAGGAAACACTTTTTCACCCAGAGAGTTGTGTGAGTCTGTGGAATTCTCTGCCTCAGTGCGGTGGAGGCCGGTTCTCTGGATACTTTCAAGAAAGAGCTAGATAGGGCTCTTAAAAATAGCAGAATCAGGGGATGTGGGGAGAAGGCAGGAACGGGGTACTGATTGGGGATGATCAGCCGTGATCACATTGAATGGCTTGAAAGTATCCAGAGAACCTGCTTCCACCGCCCTCTGAAGCAGAGAATTCCACAGACTCCCCACTCTCTGTGAGAAAAAGTGTTTCCTCATCTCCGTTCTAAATTGTTTACTCCTTATTCTTAAACTGTGGCCCCTGGTTCTGGACTCCCCCCAACATTGGGAACATGTTTCCTGCCTCTAGCGTGTCCAAACGTTTAACAATCTTATATGTTTCAATGAGATCCCCTCTCATCCTTCTAAACGCCAGAGTGTACAAGCCCAGCCGCTCCATTCTCTCAGCATATAACTGTCCCGCCATCCCGGGAATTAACCTCGTAAACCTACGCTGCACTCCCTCAATAGCAAGAATGTCCTTCCTCAAATTAGGGGACCAAAACTGCACACAATACTCCAGGTGTGGTCTCACTAGGGCCCTGTACAACTGCAGAAGGACCTCTTTGCTCCTATATTTGATTCCTCTTGTTTCCTCCCACACTCCAAAGACACACAGGTTTGTAGGTTAAGTGACTTGGTATGAATGTAAAATTGTGCCTCGTGTGTGTGGGGTAGTGTAGAAGTGCGGGGATCGCTGGTCAGCACGGACTCCGTGAAGGGCCTGTTTGTGCGCTGTGTCTCTAAACTGAACGAAACTAAACAAGAGTAAATGGATTGCTGCTAGCCAGTATGGACTTATTGGGCCGAATGGACTGGTTCCGTGCTGTACCTCTCTATGATCCACAAACAATCTCTTGAACCATTCTTTTCTTTTCTACAGAGTCAGCTGGCGTTTCCATTCTCTCTGAAGAAGGTGTATCAGCTGAACAGCTCAACATCCCATCAGAAACAGGTGGGAACAACACCCCCCCTTTGAATTCACGAGAGTTTATTGTCATGTGTCCCACATAGGACAATGAAATTCCTGCTTTGCTTCAGCACAACAGAATTTAGTAGGCATGAATACAGAACAGATCAGTGTGTCCCTATACCATCATATAAATCTATACACATATGAATAAATAAACAGATAAAGTGCAAATAAACAGATCATGGGCTATTCATGTTCAGAGTTTTGTTTGAGTTGAGTTTAATAGCCTGATGGCTGTGGGGAAGCAGCTATTCCTGAACCTGGATGTTGCGGATTTCAGGCTCCTGTACCTTCTACCTGAAGGCAGCGGGGAGATGAGTGTGTGGCCAGGATGGTGTGGGTCCTTGATGATGCTGCCATCCTTTTTGAGGCAGCGACTGCGATAGATCCCCTCGATGGTGGGAGGTCGGGGCCGATGATGGACTGGGCAGTGTTTACTACTTTTTGCAGTCTTTTCCGCTCCTGGGCGCTCAGGTTGCCGAACCAAGCCACGATGCAACCGGTCAGCAAGCTCTCTACTGTGCACCTGTAGAAGTTAGAGAGAATCCTCCTTGACATAACGACTCTTGCTATTGAGGGAGTGCAGCGTAGGTTTACAAGGATGGCGGGTCTGTCATATGCTGAGAGAATGGAGCAACTGGGCTTATACACTCTGGAGTTTGGAAGGAAGAGAGGGCATCTCATTGAAACATATAAGATTGTTAAGGGCTTGGACATGCTAGAGGCAGGAAACATGTTCCCGATGTTGGGGGAGTCCAGAACCAGGGGCCACAGGTCACAGTTTAAGAATAAGGAGTAAGCCATTTAAAACGGAGACGAGGAAACACTTTTTCTCACAGAGAGTGGTGAGTCTGTGGAATTCTCTGCCTCAGAGGGCGGTGGAGGCAGGTTCTCTGGATGCTTTCAAGAGAGAGCTAGATGGGGCTCTTAAAGATAGCGGAGTCAGGGGATATGGGGAGAAGGCAGGAACGGGGTACTGATTGGGGATGATCAGCCATGATCACATTGAATGGCGGTGCTGGCTCGAAGGGCCGAATGGCCTACTCCTGCACCTATTGTCTATTGTCTATTGTCTATTGTCTCCGTAATCTTCTCAGGAAGTAGAGGCGCTGATGTGCTTTCTTTATAATTGCATCAGTGTTCTCGGACCAGGAGAGATCTTCGGAAATATGCACGCCCAGGAATTTGGCGCTCTTTTTTAAAATATATATTTTTATTAGAAGCATTGCATATTATCTAAGGTACAACGGTACTTCAAATACAAATTAGACGTGTCACAAAAGTTGTACAGATATTACAGGATAATTTATATATGCTACTATTTTTGTTTGTTTGGGAAGGTCAGGGAGTGGGAAAAAAAAAGTAAAAGTAGAAATCGATAATCAAGAAGTGGTGATTAAGTAATAACGATTATATAAGAAAAAAGAAAAAAGAAAAAAGAATAAAGATAATCAAATAAAAAAAATAAAAACATTTATTATATAATTTAAAAAAATAAATAAATTTTGCAGCTCTTGACCCTCTCCACCATATAAACGTTGATATAAACGGGACTGTGGGTCCCCATCCTACCCCTTCCAAAGTCCACAATCAGTTCCATGGTTTTGCTGGTGTTGAGGGCCAGGTTATTAAATGTCAGAGATATCTTAGCCTCCAGCAGAAATAAATATTTCCCAGTTTTTCGGAATGGGAATACGCCATTTTCCCAAGCTTTTATGGGCAGCAAGATGGCGCAGCGGTAGAGTTGCTGCCTGACAGCACCTGACATCCAGATTTGGATTCATCTCCGTTCTAAATGGCCTACCCCTATTCTTAAACTGTGGCCCCTGCTTCTGGACTCCCCCAACATCGGGAACATGTTTCCTGCCTCTAGTGTGTCCAAACCCTTCTGAACTCTAGAGTGTGCAAGCCCAGCCGCTCCATTCTCTCAGCATATGACAGTCCCGCCATCCTGGGGATTAACCTGGTGAATTTACGCTGCACTCCCTCAATAGCAAGAATGTCCTTCCTCAAATTAGGGGACCAAAACTGCACACAATACTCCAGGTGTGGTCTCACTAGGGCCCTGTACAACTGCAGAAGGACCTCTTTGCTCCTATACTCGACTCCTCTTGTTATATTAAAAGTTACCCCTCAGTTTCATATTAAACCTAAGACTCATGTCCCATGAGAAAACCTAAAAATGTGTCTCACTATGAAGGTTTTCTTCTCTTTCAACAGAACTAGAGCAACTATATGAGAGTGAAGAGCTGCTCAACTCACACGAACTTTCGACCAACCGATCTGAAATAGGTAAGTTCACGACCAAATACAGAAACGAGGGCCGACACGGTGGCGCAGCGGTAGAGTTGCTGCCTCACAGCGCCACAGACCCGGGTTCGATCCTGACTGGCGGGTGCTGTCTGTACGGAGTTTGCACGCTCTCCCCGTGACCGCGTGGGTCTTCTCCGGGTGCTCCGGTTTCCTCCCACACTCCAAAGACGTGCAGGTTTGCAGGTTACGTGGCTTGGTGTAATTGTAAATTGTCCCTAGTGTGTGTGTGTGTGTGTGTAGGATAATGTTAGTGTGCGGGATCGCTTGAGGGTGCGGACTCGGTGAGCAGACGGGCCTGTTTCCGCTGCGGTAGAGTTGCTGCCTCGCAGCACCAGAGATCCGGGTTCGATCCCGACCACGGGCTGCTGTCTGTACAGGAGATATTTTAGCCTCCAGCAGAAACAAATATTTCCCAGTTTTTCAGAATGGAAATACGTCATTTTCTCGAGCTTTTATGGGCGGCAAGGTGGGGCAGCGGGAGAGTTGCTGCCTTCCAGCACCCGAGACCCAGATTTGATCCTGACCTCGGGTGCTGTTTGTAAGGAGTTTGCACGTTCTCCCCGGGCCCTAGTGAGACCACACCTGGAGTATTGTGTGCAATTTTGGTCTCCTAATTTGAGGAAGGACATTCTTGCTATTGAGGGAGTGCAGCGTAGGTTTACAAGGTTAATTCCCGGGATGGCGGGGCTGTCATATGCTGAGAGAATGGAGCAGCTGGGCTTGTACACTCTGGAGTTTAGAAGAATGAGAGGGGATCTTATTGAAACATATAAGATTATTACGGGTTTGGACACGCTAGAGGCAGTAAACATGTTCCCGATGTTGGGGGAGTCCAGAACCAGGGGCCACAGTTTAAAAATAAGGGGTGAGCCATTTAGAATGGAGATGAGGAAACGCTTTTTCTCACAGAGTTGTGAGTCTGTGGAATTCTCTGTCTCAGAGGGCGGTGGAGGCCATTTCTCGGGATACTTTCAAGAGAGAGCTAGATAGGGCTCTTAAAGATAGCGGAGTCAGGGGATATGGGGAGAAGGCAGGAACGGGGTACTGATTGGGGATGATCAGCCATGATCACATTGAATGACGGTGCTAGCACGAAGGGCCCAATGGCCTACTTCTGCACCTATTGTCTATTGACCGCGTGGGTTTCCTCCGGGTGCTCCAGTTTCCTTCCACACACCAAAGACGTGTGGGTTTGTAGATTAATTGACATCTGTAAATTGTACCGAGTGTGTCTGATAGTATGGGTGATCATTGGTAGATGAGGGCCGAAGGGCCTGTTTCCACGCTGTATCTTTGAACTAATAGAAAGCAAAAATCTTTAAACTCTTTTCACTCTTCAGCTAAACTCATTTAAACAACCTTATGTTAATCTCGTCCTGTTGGGAGATTGATCTAAAACCTCTGCCACAGGTGATTACGGCCATTGCTAGGCTAATTGACCTAGACACAGACATAGACATGGAAACATAGACAATAGGTGCAGGAGGAGGCCATTCGGCCCTTCGAGCCAGCACCGCCATTCAATGTGATCATGGCTGATCGTCCCCAATCAATAACCCGTGCCTGCCTTCTCCCCATATCCCTTGATTCCACCAGCCCTTAGAGCTCTATCTAACTCTCTCTTAAATCCATCCGGTGATTTGGCCTCCACTGCCCTCTGTGGCAGGGAATTCCACAAATTCGCGACTCTCTGGGTGAAAATGTTTTTTCTCACCTCAGTCTTAAATGGCCTCCCCTTTATTATAAGACTGTGGCCCCTGGTTCTGGACTCGCCCAACATTGGGAACATTTTTCCTGCATCTAGCTTGTCCAGTCCTTTTATAATTTTATATGTTTCTATAAGATCCCCCCTCATCCTTCTAAACTCCAGTGAATACAACCCCAGTTTTTTCAATCTTTCCTCATATGTCAATCCCGCCATCCCAGGGATATGTCTCGTGAACCTACGCTGCACTGCCTCAATGGCAAGGATGTACTTCCTCAAACTAGGAGACCAAAACTGCACACAATGCTCCAGATATGGTCTCACCAGAGCCCAATACAACTGCAGAAGAAGTTGCAGAATTGCAACTATCTCAGAAGTTGGCGGGTCTGATTAGTCAAATTCATAGAGTCATAGAGTGATGCAGCGTGCAAACAGGCCAACATGTCCCAGCTACACTCGTCCCACCTGCCCACGTTTGGTCCATATGCCTCCAAACATGTCCTTTCCATGTACCTGTCTAACTGTTTCTTCAATGTTGCAATAAGTCCCAGCCTCAACTACCTCCTCTGGCAGCCTGTTCCATGCACCCACCACTCTTTGTGTGAAAAGGTTACCCCCTCAGATGCCTATTAAACCTTTCCCCCTTCCCCTTAAACCCATGTCACCCAATCCTCGATTCACAAGAGAACTGTGCACATCTGCCCGATCTATTCCTCTCCCGATTTTATGCACATGGTTCTCGACAAAGTGTAAAAAGGTACAGTCTTTAAAGCACAGGAAAACAGGAGCAGGAGTAGGCGAGACAGGCACGAGCACAACATTTGTACTGTGTTTGTTCATTTCTTGAGTAGGCGTGCATGTGTACATACACACACTGAACTTTTATCTCCTGTTCTGTATTATGTTGACATATTCAGTTGTGCTGCAGCAAGCAAGAATGTCATTGTCCTATCTGGGCCACATGACAATGAAACTCTCTTGACTCTCGACTCTTGATCATTTGAAACACATTTGGACAGGTACACTGATCGGAAAGGTTTAGAAGGATATGGGCCAAACGCTGGCAGGTGGGACGAGAGTAGATGGAGCATCTTGGTTGGCCTGGGCAGGTTGGGCCGAAGGACCTAATAGGTTCAGTGCTCTATTATAACACTATGACTATGATATGAAGGAGTTGCAATGATCTTGTTAAATGGCGGAGCCGACACAATGGGCTCTAATTTCTTTGGGTTTTTATCATTAGCTTTTCAGAACCAATTCTCTGCCCAAACAAGTCATGTTCTTGTATTCGCGTAAGAAAGAACTGGTTGAAATCGAAGGTAGACACAAAATGCTGGAGTAACTCAGCGGGACAGGCAGCATCTCTGGAGGGAAGGAAACATAGAAACATAGAAAATAGGTGCAGGAGCAGGCCATTCGGCCCTTCGAGCCTGCACCGCCATTCAATATGATCATGGCTGATCATCCAACTCAGTATCCCGTACCTGCCTTCTCTCCATACCCCCTGATCCCTTTAGCCACAAGGGCCACATCCAACTCACTCTTAAATATAGCCAATGAACTGGCCTCAACTACCCTCTGTGGCAGAGAGTTCCAGAGACTCACCACTCTCTGTGTGAAGAAAGTCTTTCTCATCTCGGTCTTAAAGGATTTCCCCCTTATCCTTAAGCTGTGACCCCTTGTCCTGGACTTCCCCAACATCGGGAACAATCTTCCTGCATCTAGCCTGTCCAACCCCTTAAGAATTTTGTAAGTTTCTATAAGATCCCCTCTTAATCTCCTAAATTCCAGAGAGTATAAACCGAGTCTATCCAGTCTTTCTTCATAAGACAGTCCTGACATCCCAGGAATCAGTCTGGTGAACCTTCTCTGCACTCCCTCTATGGCAATAATGTCCTTCCTCAGATTTGGAGACCAAAACTGCACGCAATACTCCAGGTGTGGTCTCACCAAGACCCTGTACAACTGAAGTAGAACCTCCCTGCTCCTGTACTCAAATCCTTTTGCTATGAAAGCTAACATACCATTCGCTTTTTTCACTGCCTGCTGCACCTGCATGCCTACTTTCAATGACTGGTGTACCATGACACCCAGGTCTCGCTGCATCTCCCCTTTTCCTAATCGGCCACCATTTAAATAATAGTCTGCTTTCCTGTTTTTGCCACCAAAGTGGATAACCTCACTTTTATCCACATTATACTGCATCTGCCAAACATTTGCCCACTCACCCAGCCTATCCAAGTCACCTTGCAGTCTCCTAGCATCCTCCTCACAGCGAACACTGCCCCCCAGCTTAGTGTCATCCGCAAACTTGGAGATATTGCCTTCAATTCCCTCATCCAGATCATTAATATATATTGTAAATAGCTGGGGTCCCAGCACTGAGCCCTGCGGTACCCCACTAGTTACTGCCTGCCATTGTGAAAAGGACCCGTTTACTCCTACTCTTTGCTTCCTGTTTGCCAGCCAGTTCTCTATCCACATCAATACTGAACCCCTAATACCGTATGCTTTAAGTTTGTATACTAATCTCTTATGTGGGACCTTGTCGAAAGCCTTCTGGAAGTCCAGATATACCACATCCACTGGTTCTCCCTTATCCACGCTACTAGTTACATCCTCGAAAAAATTCCACAAGATTCGTCAGACATGATTTACCTTTTGTAAATCCATGCTGACTTTGTCCAATGATTTCACCACTTTCCAAATGTGCTGCTATCCCATCTTTAATAACTGACTCTAGCAGTTTCCCCACTACCGATGTTAGACTAACTGGTCTGTAATTCCCCGTTTTCTCCCTCCCTCCCTTCTTAAAAAGAGGGGTTACATTTGCTACCCGCCAATCCTCAGGAACTACTCCAGAATCTAAAGAGTTTTGAAAGATTATCACTAATGCATCCACTATTTCCTGAGCTACTTCCTTAAGTACTCTGGGATGCAGCCTATCTGGCCCTGGGGATTTATCGGCCTTTAATCTATTCAATTTACCCAACACCACTTCCCGACTGACCTGGATTTCACTCAATTCCTCCTTTGACCCACAGTCCCCTGCTATTTCAGGCAGATTATTTATGTCTTCCTTAGTGAAGACGGAACCAAAGTACTTATTCAATTGGTCCGCCATATCCTTGTTCCCTATGATCAACTCACCTGTTTCTGACTGCAAGGGACCTACATTTGTTTTAACTAACCTCTTTCTCTTCACATATCTATAAAAACTTTTGCAGTCAGTTTTTTATGTTCCCTGCCAGTTTTCTTTCATAATCTATTTTTTCCTTTCCTAATTAAGCCCTTTGTCCTCCTCTGCTGGTCTCTGAATTTCTCCCAGTCCTCTGGTATGCTGCTTTTTTGGCTACTTTGTACGCATCATCCTTTGCTTTGATACTATCCCTGATTTCCCTTGTTATCCACGGATGCACTACCTTCCCCGATTTATTCTTTTGCCAAACTGGGATGAACAATTTTTGTAGTTCATCCATGCAGTCTTTAAATGTCTTCCATTGTATATCCACCGTCAACCCTTTTAGAATTAATTGCCAGTCAATCTTGGCCAATTCACGTCTCATACCCTCAAAGTTACCTTTCTTTAAGTTCAGAACCATTGTTTTCTGAATTAACAATGTCACTCTCCATCCTAATGAAGAACTCAACCATATTATGGTCACTCTTGCCCAAGGGGGCACGTACAACAAGACGGCTAATTACCCCTTCCTCATTACTCAAAACCCAGTCTAAAATAGCCTGCTCTCTCGTTGGTTCCTCTACATGTTGATTTAGATAACTATCCCGCATACATTCCAAAAAATCCTCTTCCTCAGCACCCCTGCCAATTTGATTAACCCAATCTATATGTAGATTGAAGTCACCCATTATAACTGTTTTGCCTTTGTCGCACGCATTTCTAATTTCCTGTTTGATACCATCCCCAACTTCTCTGCTACTGTTAGGTGGCCTGTACACAACACCCACCAGCGTTTTCTGCCCTTCTTCAGACTGATGTCAGGGAGCAGGCGGGACAAAGATACAATGTACTCGGAGACAGTAAGACCAAAGATCTTATAGCGAGCAAGATGGTCCACTCCGCTAAAAAGCCGTAGTAGAGTCACGGGTAATCTTCAGCGCCATTGGCGTAACCGGCTTCCATCTTGGCGTCAAGCTAATTCAGGGAGATTCTGCTATATGAGGCTGAGATATTAAAGGCGGCATTTCTGGACAAAAGGAATAGGTGACATTTCGGGTCGAGACCTGTCTTCAGACTGAGTCGGGGAAAGAGGAACTCAAACCATCCTCCCCCTCCCCCCTTCCCTCCGACACGGGGCGATCGCCGCCCCCCCCCCCCCCCCCCTTTTTTTTTGCTAAACATTTCCTTCAGGTTGTTTTTTTAAATTTCCCCCCTTACCATTTCCGTACTTTTTTCGATAGCTGTCATGACCCGTTTCATGTCATCCTTCACCCTGCTCCTGGTCTTGGCCCGCACCAATCTGCTGTGTGTGTGTGTGCGCGTGCGTGTGTGTTGTGTGTGTGTGTGTGTGTGTGTGTGTGTGTGCGCGAGCGTGTGTGTGTGTGTGTGTGTGTGTGCGCGAGCGTGTGTGTGTGTGTGTGTGCGCGAGCGTGTGTGTGTGTGTGTGTGTGTGTGTGTGTGTGTGTGTGTGTGTGTGTGTGTGTGTGTGTGTGTGTGCGCGCGAGTGTGTGTGTGTGTGTGTGTGTGTGTGTGTGTGTGTGTATGTGACGGCGTCTGAGGGGAGATCTTTGGTAAGACTAGTGGGAGAACTGGGGAGGGGCAGGGGATTGAGAGAGAACTCTACCGCTGTGCCCTTGTGTCAGTTATGCGGTTTCAACGGCCATGTGTACTCGTGCAGTAAGGCTCATGTCCCATGAGAAAACCAACATATGTCCTCCTATGAAGCTTTTCTTCTCTTTCAACAGAACTCGAGCAACTATATGAGAGTGAAGAGCTGGTCAACTCACACGAACTTTCGACCAACCGATCTGAAATAGGTAAGTTCACGACCAAATACAGAAACGAGGGCCGACACGGTGGCGCAGCGGTAGAGTTGCTGCCGCACAGCGCCACAGACCCGGGTTCGATCCTGACTACGGGCTGCTGTCTGTACGGAGTTTGCACGTTCTCCCCGTGACCGCATGTTCCTCCCACACTCCAAAGACGTACAGGCTTCTAGGTCGTAGGGGAAGGAACTGTAGATACTAATTTAAACCAAAGATAGACACAAAAAGCTGGAGTAACTCAACGGGTCAGACAGCATCTCTGGAGAAAAGGAATGGGTGACGTTCTGGGTCTGAAGAAGGGTCTCGAACCGAAACGTCACCAATCCCTTTTTTTCCGAGACGTTGTCTGACCTGCTGAGTTACTCCAGCTTTTTGTGTCCATCTCGGGTTTGTAGGGTAATTGGCTTAGGTAAAAATTGTAAGTCATCCCTAGCGTGGGTAGGATAGTGCTTGTGTGCGGAGGTGAATGCTGGTCAGATGTTATATCTCCAGTGGATAACGGACTGATAGAGTCACAGAGTGATACAGTGTGGAATCAGGCCCTTTGGCCCAACGCCCACACCGGCCACCGGACTGATATCTCTTGTGTGAGAAAGAACTGCAGATGCTGGATAAAATCGAAGGTAGACACAAACTGCCCGAGTAACTCAGCGGGTGAAGCAGCATCTATGGAGAAAAACAATGGGTGACGTTTCAGTTCGAGACCCTTCTTAAGACTGATTTCGGGGAGTGGGGGGGGGGGGGTTGGGAAAAAGATAGAAAGTAGGCGGAGGCAGCAGGACTAGTAGGAGGTAGACAAAAATGCTGGAGAAACTCAGCGGGTGAGGCAGCATTTATGGAGCGAAGGAATAGGTGATGTTTTGGGTTGAGACCCTTCTTCAGACTGATGTGGACTAGTAGGAAAAACTGGGAAGGGGGAGGAGAAGGAGGGAGAAAGCAAGGGCTATCTGAAGTTGGAGAAGTCATTGTTCACACCGCTGGGGTGTAAACTACCCAAGCGAAATATGAGGTGCTGCTCCTCCAATTTGCGCTGGGCCTCACTCTGGCAATGGAGGAGGCCCAGGACAGAAAGGCCGGATTGGGAATGGGAGGGGGAGCTGAAGTGCCGAGCCACCGGGAGATCAGGCAGGTTAAGGCGGACTGAGCGGAGGTGTTGGGTGAAGAGATCGCCGAGCCTGCGCTTGGTCTCGCCGATGTAGAGAAGTTGTCAATGTGGAGGAAACACTTTTTCTCACAGAGAGTTGGGAGTCTGTGGAATTCTCTGCCTCAGATGGAGGGCGATGGAGGCTGGTTCTCTGGATGCTTTCAAGAGAGAGCTAGATAGGGCTCTTAAAAATAGCGGAGTCAGGGGATATGGGGAGAAGGCAGGAACGGGGTACTGATTGGGGATGATCAGCCATGATCACATTGAGTAGCAGTGCTGGCTTGAAGGGCCAAATGGCCGACTCCTGCACCTATCGTCTATTGTCTATTGTCTATTGTCAGTCTGAAGATGAGCTGGAATGCTACATGTACAGAGAAGTGGGTTCTGAGCTTTTGGACGACTATCTTTGAAGTCAATTTCAAACCAGTCTATTGTCTGTTGGCTATTGTCACCTGGAACTGATATCACTTCTGTGATGTGGTCTCCCGAGGTGTTAACCTGGTTTCCAAGCTGACGGGTCGGCAGTACCACTTGGTGACGGACATGATGAGCTGGGCGGAGGCGCGGGCGCACTGCCGGAGGGGCTTCACCGATCTCGCCAGCATACCCAGCCCGGAGGAAGAGGAGGTGATCGAGGTCTTCGCTGCCCGAGGAACTTGGCTCTGGATCGGACTTCACAACGACGGCCAGTCCCCGGACGGCTGGCGGTGGACCACGGGGGAGAGCTTCAACTACACCAACTGGGCGCCTTGGTACACGCCCGAGTTCAACGCCACCGTGCCCATCTGCGTGTACATCGACATTGACCAGTGGATGGACACGCACTGCGATATCCCTCTGCCCTTCGTTTGTTACACAGGTATTTCCGCCTTCGAAGAGACATGCAACATAGAAACATAGAAACATAGAAAAAAAGTCGTGCAGATCTGGGGGACCTTGTTCATCAGTCAATGAAAGTTAAAGCCCTGTCCCACGGTACGAGTTCATTCCAAGTGCTCTCCCGAGTTAAAAAAAAAATCAAACTCGTGGTAAGCACGGAGAATGAACATAGCGGGTACGTCGGAGCTCGGGGACGTCTATTAGCGGCTCGTAACGCTAACGGCAGGTACTCGGGAAGACTCGCTAACGGCAGGTAAGCTCGGGAAGACTCGTGAAGATTTTTCAACAAGTTGAAAAATGTCCACGAGAGCCCCGAGTACCGACGAGCGGCCATTACCGTAAATCTCCGAGTTTGAATCAGGGCAAACTCGGCAGAGCTCTTGGAATGAACTCGTACCGTGGGACAGGGCTTTAAGCATGCAGGTGTAGCAGGCAGCGAAGAAAGCGAATGGCATGTTGGCTTTCATAGCAAGTGGAGTTGAGTATAGAAGCAAAGAGGTCCTTCTGCAGTTGCACAAGGCCCTAGTGAGACCACACCTGGAGTAATTTAACCATATAACCATATAACCATATAACAATTACAGCACGGAAACAGGCCCTCTCGGCCCTTCCAGTCCGTGCCGACCATTTGTTTTCCCCTAGTCCCATCTACCTGCACTCAGACCATACCCCTCCATTCCCTTCACGTCCATATACCTATCCACTTTAGTCTTAAATGTTAAAATTGATCCTGCCTCCACCACTTCTGCTGGAAGCTCAATCCACACAGCCACCACCCTCTGAGTAAAGAAGTTCCCCCTCATGTTACCCCAAAACTTCTGTCCCTTAATTCTCATGTCATTTGTGTAGTTTTGGTCTCCAAATTTGAGGAAGGACATTCTTGCTATTGAGGGTGTGCAGCGTAGGTTCGCCAAGTTAATTCCCGGGATGGCGGGACTGTCATATGCTGAGAGAATGGAGCAGCTGGGCTTGTATGCTCTGGAGTTTAGAAGGATGAGAGGGAATCTTATTGAAACATATAAGATTATTAAGGGTTTGGACTCACTAAAGGCAGGAAACATGTTCCCGATGTTGGGGGAGTCCAGAACCAGGGGCCACACAGTTTAAGAATAAGGGGTAAGCCATTTAGAACGGAGACGAGGAAACACTTTTTCACCTAGAGAGTTGTGAGTGTGGAATTCTCTGCCTCAGAGGGCGGTGGAGGCCAGTTCTCTGGATACTTTCAAGAGAAAGCTAGATAGGGCTCTTAAAGATAGTGGAGTCAGGGGATATGGGGAGAAGGCAGGAACGGGGTACTGATTGGGGATGATCAGCCATGATCACATTGAATGGCGGTGCTGACTCGTCCTGGACCTATTGTCTATTGTAAAATAGATGCAGGAGCAGGGCCATTCGGCCCTAAGAGCCAGCCCCGCCATTCAATGTGATCATAGCTGATCATCCAGAAGCATTCCTTCGTTCCTGCTTTCTCCCCATATCTCTTGATTCCGTTAGCCCTAAGAGCCAAATCCAACTCCCTCTTGAATTCATCCAGTGAATCGGCCTCTACTGCCCTCTGTGGCAGAGAATTCCACAGATTCACAAGTCTCTGGGTGAAAACGTTTTTCCGGGCTGTATTTCTAAACTAAACCCAACGCATGAAGGTTCCACAACTTAGAATTGCTTCCTTTGTTTGATGAATATTTTTTATTAGTTGTAAATACATATTAATAGAAAATACTTCTTACATACATTCATAATATTATTAATATTAATATTAACATTTAAGACTTTATATTTCTATACATTTTTTAAACATTTTTTTATTAAGTAAGAAAAGATAGAGAAAAATAATATAGAAAATAAGGAAGTGAATGGAGTATTAAAAAGTTATCCATCGTTGGAGATATATCCATGATTTATTATACGTAATTCTTCATCCATTCTATTATTCAAGCCTCAGTCAGGCTCTCACACTGAGCCACTTTGACCCTGTAGATATTCAATACATGGAGACCATATCCCTCTAAAAAGATCCAACCTGTCCGTTAGGACAAGACTCAAATTGCTTCCTTAAAGTGCAAGAGACCCGGGTTCGATCCCGACTGCGGGCGCTGTCTGTGTGGAGTTTGTACGTTCTCCCCGTGACCTGCGCGGGTTTTTTTCCGAGACCTTTGGCTTCCTCCCGCACCAAAGCCGTGCGGGTTTGTAGGTTAATTGGCTTGGTGTGCGTGTAAATTGTCCCGAGTGTGTGTAGGATAACGTTAGTGTGCGGGGATCGCTGGTCGGTGTGGAGCAGGTGGGCCGAAGGGCCTGTTTCCGTGCTGTATCTCTAAACGAAACTAAACTAAAAGCCACCCGTGGGAGAGAGGAGGAGGAGGAGGAGGAGGAGGATTTGGCAAAAGGCACAGAAATATATGAATTAGGAGTCGAAATGGTCAGCACCCAAATCGAGGTGAGCTGTACGATGTGCTCTTTCCACAGAACCGTCACCAAAATTGATTGACCCTGACATGAACGTAATACCTGGAACGTCTGCTAACCATTCAGAAACAGGTAACGTAAACCCTAGATAGACACAAAGGTCAGCTTGGTGGCGCAGCGGTAGAGTTGCTGCCTTACACACTGGCAGCGCCGGAGACCCGGGTTCGATAACGACAACGGGTACTGTCTGTACGGAGTTTGTACGTTTGTATCCCCCCCGTGACCCGTGCGGGTTTTCTCCGAGATCAGAATCACACGTTATTCGCCAAGAGCGTTTTGCAACAATATACGAGCAATTTCACTGGCCAGGTCAGTCATACCATTAAAAGCACAGATCACTCAAAAACACATTTTAACATGAACATCCACCTCAGTGACTCCTCCACACTCCGCACTCTGATGGAAGGCGAAATAAAGTTCAAGTCATTCCCTTAATTCTTCCTTGGCCCGGGACCTCGAGCCCCCGTTGATCTTGACTCCCGTAGCCGACGCCGTTCGGGCCCTCCGCGTCAAGGCGACCAAGCTCCTGCATCGGGGGGGGGGATGTCAGCTCCCCCGCGGCGGGCGATCGAACCTCACGTCGGGGCTGCTCGAACCTTCCGCGACGTTGGAGCTCCCGACTCGGCCTCTCCCGAGACTGCGAGCTCCTGACGGTAAGTCCGCAGGCCGCGGTGGGAGCGATCCCAGGCGAGGGATCAGCTCCGATGTTAAGTCCGCGCCCCGCGGTGGGGCTCACGACGGTCCGAGGAGGCCCCCAGCTCCAGCGATGGTAGGCCGCAGAGCCTGGAGAATGGGATCCGAAAAATGATCACATCTCCGGGAAGGTAGGAGTTTGAAAAAAAGTTTCCCCCGATTTCCCCCCCCCCCCCCCCCCCACCCGCACATAAAACAAACCGAAGAACATTAAAATAAAAACTTTTAACAAACTAAAAAATAACAAAAAGAGTGAAAAGACGGACAGACTGCCGGCAGGGCAGCCATTTCCCCGGCACCCCTGGTGGTCCAGCTCTTCGGTTTCCTCCCACACTCCAAAGACGTACAGGTTTGTAAGTTAATTGGCTTGGTATAAACGTAAAAATTGTCCCTTGGATAGTGTTAATGTGCGGGGAAAAGGACCTGTTTCCACGTTGCATCTCAGAAACTCAAACTAAAAACAAAATGCTGGAGTAACTCAGCGGGACAGGCAGCATCTCTGGAAAGGAGGAATGGGTGACGTTCTTCAGTAAACCCTCATCTTCCCTTAGTTTACCCGCCTTCCAAGCCAAGTTGTGAATATCTCAGGTAGACAGAAGTGCTGGAGAAAGTCAGCGGGCGCCGCACCATCTAAGGAGCGAAGGAAATAGGCAACGTTTCGGGCCGAAACCCTTCTCCCATGTTTTCCATGTCATAGAGTCATAAAGCGATACAGCTGGCAAACAGGCCCTTTGGCCCAACTTGCCCATACCGGCCAACACGTCTCAGCATGCACGTTAACAGTTTTGTTTATTGTCACATGTACCCCGTTCCTGCTTTTCCCCCATATCCCTTGATTCCATTAGTCCTAAAAGCTAAATCTAACTCTCTCTTGATAACATCAAGTGAATTGGCCTCCACTGCCTTCTGTGGCCGAGAATTCCACATTCGCAACTCTCTATTTATTGAACTTTTTTTTATCCCTTTCTTTTTCTTTTTTCCCCGTTATGTACTATGTTTACATATTCACATATTCTGTTGTGCTGCAGCAAGAAATAATTTAATTGTCCCATCCGGGTCGTATAATGGCCCTGTCCCACTATACGAGTTCATTCCAAGAGCTCTCCCGAGTTTAAACAAAAATCAAACTTGAGGTGAGCGCGGAGAATGAACGTTGCGGGTACGTCGGAGCTCGGGGCTCATAACGCTAACGGCAGGTAGTCTGGAAGACTCGCTAACGGCAGGTTAGCTCGGGAAGACTCGTGAAGATTTTTCAACATGTTGAAAAATGTCCACGAGAGCCCCGAGTACCTACGAGCGGCCATTACCGTAAATCTCAGAGTTCGGATCAAGACAAACTCGGGAGAACTCTTGAATGAACTCGTACCGTGGGACAGGACAGGACACTCTTGACTTTGACTCTCTCGGTGAAGAGGTTTTTCCTCATCTCAGTCCCAAATGACCTACCCCTTATTCTTAAACAGTGTGACCCCCCCCCCGGATATGGACTTCCCCCCCAACATCGGGAACGTTCCCGAGTTTCTCTTTGGCTAACCGCGACAGGTGCACAGTAGAGAGCTTGCTGACCGGTTGCATCGTGGCTTGGTTCGGCAACTTGAGCGCCCTGGAGAGGAAAAGACTACAAAACGTAGTAAACACTGCCCAGTCCATCATCGGCTCTGAACTCCCCACCATCGAGGGGATCTATCGCAGTCGCTGCCTCAAAAAGGCTGGCAGCATCATCAAGGACCCACACCATCCTGGCCACACACTCATCTCCCCGCTACCTTCAGGTAGAAGGTACAGGAGCCTGAAGACTGCAACGACCAGGTTCAGGAATAGTTACTTCCCCACAGCCGTCAGGCTATTAAACTTGGCTCGGACAAAACTCTGAACATTAATAGACATTATCTGTTATTTGCACTTTATAAGTTTATTTATTCATGTGTGTACGTATTCATATAATGGTATATGGACACACTGATCTGTTCTGTAGTCAATGCCTACTATGTTCTGTGTGTGCTGAAGCAAAGCAAGAATGTCATTGTCCTATCAGGGACACATGACAATAAACTCTCTTGAATCTTGAATGAGGACACATTTTTATTTCTGCCGTGCTTCCTAGGCTCGTCGCAGGCGAAGACGTCTTCGGGCAGAGGGTATCATCTGATCAAAGAGTTGAAGACGTGGTCCGAAGCTCGGGACTACTGTCAGAACAAATTCACGAACCTCGCCAACATCCTGAGTTGGGAGGAGTGGGATGTGGTGACGCGGTTCGCCATCCCCAGCGTGTGGCTCTGGATCGGGCTGTACAGCGACGACCGTTCATCCGACGGGTGGAAGTGGACAACGGGAGAGCAGTTTCGCCACACCAGCTGGGTGCCTTGGCATCCGCAGGAGCTCAACGCTACCTTTCCCAGCTGTGTGTACATAGACCACGAACAATGGGTGGACACCCAATGCGATGTCCTATTGCCCTTCATCTGTTACACAGGTATTCCGATCACAATAGGAACAGGAGCAGAAGTTGGCCAACCGGAGCAGAAGTTGAACCAGTTCCTTCTAGCCAAAAAGGCATTTGGCACATCGACCTTCATCGGTCAGTCAGACTATCAGCCTGAAGAAGGATCTCGACCCAAAACCTTTCCTACATTTATTATATTTGTGGAATTCCCTGCCACAGAGGGCAGTGGAGGCCAAGTCACTGGATGGATTTAAGAGAGAGTTCAATAGAGCTCTAGGGGCTAGTGGAATCAAGGGATATGGGGAGAAGGCAGGCGCGGGTTATTGATTGGGGGCGATCAGCCATGATCACAATGAATGGCGGTGCTGGCTCGATGGGCCGAATGGCCTCCTCCTGCACCCATTTTCTATGTTTCTATGTTTCTACCATTTCCTCTCACCAGAGATGCTGCTTGTCCCACTGAGTTACACCAGCATTTTGTGTCTGTCTCCCGTTTGAACCAGTTCCTTCCCACACATGACCGCCCAACATCGGTGCTCAATTTGTTGCAGTTGTATAATACGTTGGTGAGGCCGCATTTAGAGCGTTGTGTAACAAGGAAGTGCAGATGCTGGAAAATCGAAGGTAGACAATAATGCTGGAGAAACTCAGCGGGTGAGGCAGCATCGATGGAGCGAAGGAAATAGGCGACGTTTCGGGTCGAGACCCTTCTTTAGGGTGTTGTGTTCAGTTCTGGGCACCGGGTTGTAGGAAAGACGTTGTCAAGCTGGAGAGGGCACAAGAGAAGATTTACAAGGATGAATGAATGAATGAATAAGATTTTTTTTTTTTTTTGGTTAAGTATTTTTATTATAGAAACATATTAATAAAAAATACATTATTTTAGATAAATGAAAATACATGATATTAATAATACTTTCATGATATTAATAATATTAAAATTATTATTAATATTAAAATTTAAGACTATATGTTTCTATACACTTTTCTAATTTTTTTTTAAGTAAGAAAAGATAGTGAAAGATAGTATAAAAAATATGAAAGCGAATCGAGTGTTAATCATTAATCCGTCATTGGAGATATAGGCATGATTTATTATGTATATTTCTTCATCCACTCTAATATTCAGGCCTCAGTCAAGCCCTCGTACCGAGCCATTATGACCCTGTAAATATTCAATATATGGAGACCATATCTCTCTGAAGAGATCTAACCTGTCCATTAGGACAAGCCTCAATCTCTCCAGATGAAGTGTCTCCGACGTTTCTGTGTTCCACATTTTGAATGAATAAGTTTATTGGCCAAGTATTCACATACAAGGAATTTGCCTTGGTGCTCCGCCCGCAAGTGACAACATGACATACACTGACAGTTAGGAATGATACATAAAACATTAATAATAAAACATTATTGATTAAACATATGAATTAACTAAAATACCAGGGCAAAAGGAGGCTACAGATGTTGCTAGGGCTAGATGGTCTGAGGTTGTAGGGAGAGGTTGAGTCGGCTGGGTGTAGTGACAGTTTTTCACAACGTCTCGAGGATTTAGCCCTCGATGGTCACTTTAATTGATGAGCTTGGATCAGAAGGTAATCGATACGCGTCCACGGGCCCTTGACGAGACATTCAATGCCGTCAAAAGATAAATTTTCCAAATGCAGTCTCTTGATTACTAGTTTCATTATTGTAGTAGTACATCAGTAAGGTCATTCATGAAAGCTTCTTCTTGTAGAAGTACATTGCAGACATACTCGTGGACATGCTCATGCACGGTCAAGGACTATGTCTCTTCCCCGATCTTCCTCAAACGAAACTAAACTAAACTCCTCAGGAGTCTGCGCGAGAATCCCAGCTGCAAACGTGCCTCAGACGACGTATAAATCCCACCCACATAATAGACAATAGACAATAGGTGCAGGAGTAGGCCATTCGGCCCTTTGAGCCAGCACCACCATTCAACGTGATCACGGCTGATCATCCCCCTGCCTGCCTTCTCCACATACCCCGATTCACCTGCACCTCTTCCACCCTCATCTATTGCATCCGATGCCCTAGGTGTCAGCTGATCTACATCGGTGAGACCAAGCGTAGGCTTGGCGATCGCTTCGCCCAACACCTCCGCTCGGTCCGCAATGACCAACCTGATCTCCCTCCCGGTGGCCCAGCACTTCAACTCCCCCTCCCATTCCGAATCCGACCTTTCTATCCTGGGCCTCCTCCATGGCCAAAGTGAGGACCACCGGAAATGGGAAGAGCGCGTTAAAAATAGCACCTAGTGTGTGTAGGGTGGTGTGAATGTGCGGGGATCGCTGGTCAGTGCGGACTTGGATGGCCAAAGGGCCTGTTTGTACGCTGTATCTCTAAACTAAAAACTGAAATAAGGCCTTCAATCATGCTATCTACTCCATGTATAGAGCTCCCTGCACCTTCAAGTGCCGAAGAACCAGAGACCTGGAATTCACAGAGCACCTTTATATTGGACTCGGATGAGGACTTGGATGCCTTCTTAACAAATTTATCTTCTACTGGAGGTAAGAATATCTTCTAAGCTTTTAAAAAGCAAGGACATGCAAAAAGTAGTAAACACTGCCCAGTCCATCATCGGCTCTGACCTCCCCACCATCGAGGGGATCTATCGCAGTCGCTGCCTCAAAAAGGCTGCCAGCATCATCAAGGACCCACACCATCCTGGCCACACACTCATCTCCCCGCTGCCTTCAGGTAGAAGGTACAGGAGCCTGAAATCTGCAACATCCAGGTTCAGGAATAGCTGCTTCCCCACAGCCATCAGACTATTAAACTCAACTTCAAACAAAATCTGAACTTTAATAGCCCATTGCACTTTATCTGTTCATTTATGTGTGTATATATATATATATATTCAATGGTATATGGACACACTGATCTGTTCTGTATTTATTTAAGCCTACTATATTCTGCTGTGCTGAAGTCCTGTCTGGGACACATGACAACAAACTCTCTTGAATCTTGAATATAATACTATATCAAAGTTTTGAACCTAAGTTTTAATGGAAAAATAATACTGGAGCATTTTATTGGGATGCATCTCATTGTGGTTTGCAACCAGCTCCATCTAAGACCGCAAGAACAAAGATGCTATTCACTTTAACCTCGGCACACATAACAATAATAAACAAATCAAAACTAAACTGAACTCATCTGAACTACACTAAACCAAATCATCTCAAGTTATTAGCTGGTCCAATATTTATTGCACTTTATATATATTTATTGGCTTGGAAAGTTGTAAATTGTCCCTAGCGTGTGTAGAATAGTGTGGGTGTGCGGGGATCCACGGACTCAGTGGGCCGAACGGCGTGTTTCCTCGCTGTATCCTCGAAACTCAACCAAACTAATCTGCATTTCCTTGTACTGTATCTGCATCTGTGGAATTCATTGCCACAGACGGCTGTGGAGGCCAGGTCGATGGATATTTTTCAGGCGGAGACTGACAAATTCTGAAGAAGGGTCTCCACCGGAAACGTCGCCCATTCCTTCTCTCCGGAGATGCTGCCTGTCCCGCTGAGTTACTCCAGCTCTTTGTGTCTATCTTCGCTTTAAACCAGCATTTGCAGTTCCTACCTCCACAGATTCTAGATTAGTGCGGGTGTCAGAGGTTATTTAAGATTCAAGATCCAAGAGAGTTTAATGTCATGTGTCCCAGATAGGACAATGAAATTCTCGCTTTGCATCAGCACACAACAGAATATAGCAGGCATAAATAAATACAGAACAGATCCGTGTGACCATATACTATTGAATATATATACTCACACATAAATAAGCAGATAAATTGCAATGGACTATTAATGTTCAGAGTTTTGTTTGAGTTGAGTTTAATAGCCTGATGGCTGTGGGGAAGTAGCTATTCCTGAACCTGTATGTTACAGATTTCAGGCTCCTGTACCTTCTACCTGAAGGCAGCGGGGAGATGAGTGTGTGGCCAGGATGGTGTGGGTCCTTGATGATGCTGGCAGCCTTTTTGAGGCAGCGACTGCGATAGATCCCCTCGATGGTGGGGAGGTCAGAGCCGATGAGGGACTGGGCAGTGTTAACGGATTTTTGCAGTCGTTTTCGCTCCTGGTCACACAAGTTGCCGAACCAGGCCACGGTCAGCATGCTCTCTACTGTAGAAGTTCGAGAGAGTCCACCTCGACATACCGACTCTCCGTAATCCTCTCAGGAAGTAGAGGCGCTGATGTGCTTGCTTTATAATTGCATCAGTGTTCTCGGACCAGGAGAGATCTTCAGAGATGTGCACGCCCTTGACCCTTTCCACCATCGACCCGTTGACTATGGGTCCCCATCCTATCCTTTCCAAAGTCCACAATCAGTTCCTTGGGGTCGTGGGGGGAAGATTGGTCAGCCGTGATTGAATGGCAGAGTAGACTCGATTGGCTGTGTGGCCTAATTCTGCTCCTAGAACTTACATGCATTAAAAAACATAACTCTCTCAACAGAACTGCCAGTATTATCCATCACAGATGAAGAAGCAGCTTTGATTGGGCGATTCGGGAATATGGTGGGAAGTGAAAAGACCCCAAGCCAATCTCTGCACCTTAAATCTAAGTCACCTTATATGGAAGGTAAGAATGTTGCAAACCTTTTTTTTAAATTTCAAACACAAACTTTATTCAGAATTAAACTGAACGTCCCTGCAAACACTTATCCTATATTCTCAATCTCGAAGACAGTAGACAATGGACAATAGGTGCAGGAGTCGGCCATTCGGCCCTTCGAGCCAGCACCACCATTCAATGTGATCATGGCTGATCATCCTCAATCAGTACCCCGTTCCTACCTTCTCCCCATATCCCCTGACTCCGCTATCTTTAAGAGCCCAATCTAGCTCTCTCTTGAAAGCATCCAGAGAACCGACCTCCACCGCCCTCCGAGGCAGAGAATTCCACAGACTCACAACTCTCTGTGAGAAAAAGTTTTTCCTTGTCTCCATTCTAAATGGCTTACCCCTTATTCTTAAACTGTGGTCCCTGGTTCTAGACAACCCCAACATCAGGAACATGTTTCCTGCCTCTAGCGTGTCCAAACCCTTAATAATCTTATATGTTTCAATAAGATCCCCTCTCATCCTTCTAAACTCCAGAGCGTACAAGCCCAGCCGCTCCATTCTCTCAGCATATGACAGTCCCGCCATCCCGGGAATTAACCTTGTGAACCTACGCTGCACTCCCTCAATAGCAAGAATGTCCTTCCTGAAATTAGGGGAGCCAAAACTGCACTGATTGGTTGATTGGCTAGGTATAATTGTAAATTGTCCCTAGTTTGTGTGGGATAGTGTTAGCGTGCGGGGATCACTGGTCAGTGCAGACACGGTGGGCCGAGGGGCCTGTTTTGCGCTGTATCTCTAAACAAAACTAAACTAATCTAAACAAAACTAAATTTAACTCAACTGAACTATGCATTCAACAGTGTAATACTCAGTTGTGTTTGCACCTGTCATAAAGTCATACAGCATGAAAACAGGCCCTTCGGCCCAACTTGCCCACGCTGACCTATGTGCCCCATCTACACTAATCGCACCTGCCTGCATTTGGCCCATACCTCCCTAAGCTTATCCTATCCACGTACCTGTCTAAATGTTTCTTAAACACTATGATAGTCCCTGCCCCAACACCTCCTCCAGCAGCTCGTTACACGCACCTACCACTTTGCGTAAAAAAAAATTGCCCTCAGCTTCCATTTAACTCTTCCCCCCCCCCCCCCCCCCCCCCCACCCTCCACCTCCACCTTAAACCTACGTCCTCTGCTTCTCGATTCCCCTACTCTGGGTAAAAGACTCTGTGCATTCACCCGATCTGTTCCTCCAGAACCAGGGCCACACACAGTTTAAGAATAAGGGGTGAGCCATTTAGAACGGAGACGAGGAAACTATCTTTCTCACAGAGAGTTATGAGTCTGTGGAATTCTCTGCCTCAGAGGGCGGTGCAGGCCGGTTCTCTCAAGAGAGAGCTAGATAGGGCTCTTACAGATAGCGGAGTCAGGGGATATGGGGAGAAGGCAGGAACGGGGTACTGATTGGGAATGATCAGCCATGATCACATTGAATGGCGGTGCTGGCTCGAAGGGCCGAATGGCCTCCTCCTGCACCTGTTGTTTATTGTCTATGATCCTGTACACCTCTATAAGATCATCCATCATCTTCCTGCGCTCCAAGGAATAAAGGACTACCTTAATCCTAGGCCTATCCTTAATCAAAATAGTTTGTCACTCTTGTGGCCTCCTGGGGTGATACACCTCCCCTTGTTTGAGGAATGTTCCCACTGGACTCTGCCCCCCAATGCCCAGCAGCTGAAGGACCCTGGACTGTGGCCCTCCCCCACCGAGCCTTGGCGTTGGCTGCACCGAGCTTCAGTGCGTCCCTCAGCACGTACTCCTGCAGTCTGCAGCGGGCCAGTCGGCAACATTCCCCGACGGACATCTCGCTCTGCTGGGTGGTGAACAACGCTCGGGCCAGACCAAAGAGCGTCTTTCACCGAGTTGATGACCTTCCAGCAGCTCTTGGTATCGGTGTCCGAATTTGTCCCTGGGAACAACCTGTGTGAATCTGAGAGCTACACAAAAAGCTGGAGAAACTCAGCGGGTGCAGCAGCATCTAAGGAGCGAAGGAGATAGGCGACGTTTCGGGTCGAGACCCTTCTTCAGACTGGTCAGGGATCAGGGAAACGAGAGATATAGACGGTGATGTGAGAGATAAAGAACAATGAATGAAAGATATGCAAAAAAGTATCGATGATAAAGGGAACAAGCCATTGTAAGCTGTTTGTGGTGTGAAAATGAGAAGCTAGTGTGACTAGGGTGGGGGAGGGAGATAGAGATAGAGGGAATGCCAGGGCCCGAGGGCTGAGGGAGAGGTGGGAGGGGGAGGAGACAGCAAGGGTTAACAGAATTGAGAAAATTCAATGTTCAAGCCCAAAGGATGCAGACTCCCCAAGCGGAATATGTGGTGCTGTTCCTCCAACTTGCGGTGTTGCTCACTCTGGCCGTGGAGGAGGCCCAGGACCGAGAGGTCGGATACGGAATGGGAGGGGGAGTTGAAGTGCTGAGCCACCGGGAGGTCGGGTTGGTTATTGCGGACCGAGCGGAGGTGTTCGGCGAAACGATCGCCAAGCCTCCGCTTGGTCTCACCGATATAGATCATCTGGCATCTGGAGCAGCGGATGCAGTAGATGAGAATCTGAGAGCTGTTAGGCATGAACCATGACAAGGCCCCTTCCATTATGCTCCAGATCTCCCTCGAAATCCGCACTCTGCCAAGCGTTTGGTTTAGAGATGCCGCGTGGAAACAGGCCCTTCGGCCCACCAAGTGCACGCCGGCCCTCGACAACCCAATCGCACTCGTTCTATGTTGACCCACTTTCCAATCCAACCCCCATGCAAGTTGGAGGTGATTCTCACAGTGGCCAATTAACCTGCGAACCCGCACGTCTTTGGGATGTGGGAAGAGACCCGTGTGGTCACAGGGAGAACATGCAAACTCCACACAGACAGCCCCCGAGGTCAGGATCGAACCCGGGCCCATTAAATTCTACCACGGTTCTTCTGAGCTGCAAGATTTCAGTGAAAGATCTTTATACTTGCTTTTAATGGAAAGACACAGAGCGCTGGAGTAACTTAACGGGTCGGGCAGCATCTCTGGAGAGCATGGATAGGCGACATTTTAGGTATGGTCTTAAGAAGGGTTCTGAAACCAAAACAGCACCTGTTCATGTTCTCCAGAAATGCTGCCTGACTCGCTGAGTTGGTCCAACATAGAAACATAGAAACATAGAAACATAGAAATTAGGTGCAGGAGTAGGCCATTCAGCCCTTCGAGCCTGCACCGCCATTCAATATGATCATGGCTGATCATCCAACTCAGTATCCCGTACCTGCCTTCTCTCCATACCCTCTGATCCCCTTAGCCACAAGGGCCACATCCAACTCACTCTTAAATATAGCCAATGAACTGGCCTCAACTACCCTCTGTGGCAGAGAGTTCCACAGACTCACCACTCTCTGTGTGAAGAAAGTCTTTCTCATCTCGGTCTTAAAGGATTTCCCCCTTATCCTTAAGCTGTGACCCCTTGTCCTGGACTTCCCCAACATCGGGAACAATCTTCCTGCATCTAGCCTGTCCAACCCCTTAAGAATTTTGTAAGTTTCTATAAGATCCCCTCTTAATCTCCTAAATTCCAGAGAGTATAAACTAACATTTGGTGTCTTTGTACTTAGAGGTACAGCGTCGAACGAGGCCCTTCGGCCCACCTAGCCCGCGCTGACCAGCGATCACCCCATACACTAGCACCATCCTACACAGAGGGCAGTGGAGGCCAAATCACTGGATGGATTTCAGAGAGAGTTAGATGGAGCTCTAGGGACTGGTGGAATCGAGGGATATGGGGAGAAGGCAGGCACGGGTTATTGATTGTGGACGATCAGCCATGATCACAATGAATGGCAGTGCTGGCTCGAAGGGCTGAATAGCCTCCTCCTGCACCTATTGTCTGTGTTTCTACACACCAATTTACAATTTACAGAAGCCAATTAACCTATAAACCTGCACGCCTTTGGAGTGCGGGAGGAAACCGGAGCACCCAGAGAAAACCCACGTGGTCACAGGGTCCATACAGACAGCACCCCGTAGTCAGGATTGAACCCGGGTCTCTGGCGCTGTGAGGTGGCAACCCTACTGCCAGGGGCGGAAATCGCTATCAAAACATGGGGGGAACACACAATTCCTTGGTGGCCGCACGCACACACACACACACACACACACACACACACACACACACACACACACACACACACACACACACATGAGGCTTCATCCGTGGGCCCTGTGGACGGTAGCATCGGGAGCTGATCTGATTGGTGACCGACTCTGAACTCCAGCAACAGCAGCTTCGTCCGCCCCGAATCGTGGGGCTTGAATCGGCCCGTTTGTGGGGCCTTTCATCGCCTGGCGTGCCTTAAAGCTGGCCAGCGGGATCTTCCATCGCCCGGCGGGGGCTTCAACATCGAGAGCCTCGATCGCCTCGATGCAGAAATTTGACCGCCGGGTGGTGGAAGATCCCGCAGTCAATTTTAAGCCGCGCAGGGTGATGAAAGGCCCCGCGAACGGGCCGATTCAATCTCTGCTCCATGATTTTTGCTCCACCAGGACTTCTCCCTCCTCCAATCATCGCGCTGAATCATCATGTTCGCCCCCCCCCCCCCCTCCACTGCCTGCTGACCGACTTCTCTCTCGTCCAATCGGCGCCCTCAATCATCAGTCCCACCTCCACTGTCTTGCGGAAAGCGGAGATATTTAATAGATTTTTTTTCACAGAATTTTAAAATCCGAAGTACAAAACATGGGGGGGGGGGGGGGATTGTCCCAGACCTCTCAAAACATGGGGTTGGGGAATGCGCCCCCTGTCCCCCCCAGGGATTTCCGCCCAAGCCTACCACTGCGCCGTGCCGTTGTGTCTTTTTCCCGGTCCGCCAGCATCTGCAGTTCCTTGTTTCTGCGCCCTCTTTCAAGGTCTGCCGTTGACTCGGGAAGGGGGAGACAGGGAGTACACTGTGGTGCGGCAGGAGAAGACCTGGAAGGAGGCGAGAGACCACTGCCGGAGAAACTACACCGACCTGGTGAGTTTCAGGACGCCGGGGGAGGAGGAGCTGGTCAGCTCCATGCTGGGCCAGGGGGAGTGGAAATGGATTGGCCTCCACAACGAGGAGCTGAAAAACAGTGGCTGGAAGTGGGCGAACGGAGACAATTTCACCTACTCCAACTGGGCTCTGTGGTACCAGGAGCAGTTCAGCGCCACCTCGCACCTCTGCGTCTCCACTGATCGCGACGAGTGGTTTGGACTACAGTGTGATTTCGCCCTCTCCTTCATTTGCTACACAGGTACGGACGATAGGGCAAGCTCGCCTTCTTCACTCATTTCCAGGCGCGTCTTAGACTTTAAAGACCCTGTCCCACTTGGCCGCTATTTGCGCGCCATTTAGTCGACCGGGTAGCGTGTGGGTAGCGCGGCGTGGGACGGGCGCATGCAGTGGCGTGGAGGAGTGCGGAGTATCACGCAGCGCCCCTGGATTTCCTTCTGCCCAATTCTTCGCGCGCGCGCGCTACCGGCCTGTCGCGTAACTGACGGCCAAAGTGGGACACCCTGGCGCGGCGTGACGTCTCACCTTCAGCGGCGGCAGAAGCAGGCAAGCGGTCGCCAAGCTCACGGCCGTTGCGGACCCGGATCCGGATCCGCCGCCCACTCCTCCTTCCAGAGCGGGGCCAAGATGATTGGAGGTAGACTGGAGTAACTCAGCGGGACAGGCAGCATCTGTGGAGAGAAGCAACGGGTGACATTTCGGGTCGAGACCCTTCTTCAGACTGAAGAAGAGTCTCGACCCGAAACGCCATCCAGAGATGCTGCCGGTCCCGCTGAGTTCCTCCTGCATTTTGTGTCTATCTTCAAATGATGTCACGCGCTCCAGACGGCTGCGCGTCAGTCACGGCCGGCCTGTCGCGTAAATGACGGCCAAGTGGGACAGGCCCTTAAGACTTGCCACTTTAGACTTCAGACATACAGCGTGGAAAGAGGACTTTTAGCCCAGCGGGTCCGCTGGTACTATCCCACACGCACTAGGGGCTAGGGGGCAGCGCGATGACACAGCGGCTGGGTTGCTGCCTCACAGCGCCGGAGACCCGGGTTCGATTCTGACTACGGGTATTGTCCGTACGTTCTCCCTGTGACCGCGTGGGTTCGCTCCGGCTTCCTCCCACACTCCAAAAAGACGTGCAGGTTTGCAGGTTAGTTGGCTTCTGCAAATTGTCAACTTTGCCCATTCTCCCCGTGACCACGTGGGTTTCCACCGGGTCACCCGGTTTCCTCCCACATTCCAAAGACGCGCGGGCCTGTCGGTCAATACAAGTCAAAGACGCGCACGTCTTTGGAATGTGGGAGGAAACCGGAGCGCCCGCGGTGAAACTCACGCAGGTCACAGGGAGGACGTGCAAACTCCACACAGACTGCGCTCTGGGTCAGGATCGAACCCTGGCCTCTGGCGCTGAGAGGCAGCGGTTCTTCAGCTTACAGAGACAAAGCTTTGTATAAGTGATGAGAAAGTATAAAAAGTTGGGTATGTTTTCTTAAACTTTTCTGCCAAATTATATATTTTAACGTGAGCTGGGTTCGATCCTGACCTCGGGGTGCTGTCTGTACGGAGTTTGCACGTTCCCCCTGTGACCGCGTGGGTTTTCTCCGAGATCTCCGGTCTCCTCCCACACTCCAAACCCGTACAGGTTTGCAGGTCAATTGGCTTTGGTAAAGGTTGTAAATTGTCCCTAGAATGTGGGATAGTGCTCATGTAGGGGGTCACAGCTGGTCGACGGGGACTCGATGGGCCGAAGGGCCTGTTTATCCTCTCCACATTCTCCCCACATTCACTTTGCCCTTTCATTATACTGTAAGTTTCCATGAGGTACCCTCTCATCCTTCTAAACTCCAGCGAGTACAGGCCCAGCGCTGTTTCAACGCTCATCGTACATAAACCCAAATATTCCCGGGATCATTCTGGTAAACATCCTCCGGACCCTCTCCAAGGACAGCGCATGCCTCCTCACATATCTCCAAAGACATTCAGGTATGTAGGTCAATTGGCCTGATGCATGCGTAATATTATCCCTACTGTGTGGAATTCCCTGCCACATATTTGTGGAATTCCCTGCCACGTATTTGTGGAATTCCCTGCCACATATTTGTGGAATTCCCTGCCACGTATTTGTGGAATTCCCTGCCACGTATTTGTGGAATTCCCAACCGACAGAGGGAAGTGGAGGCCAAGACTGGATGGATTTAAGAGAGAGTTGGATAGAGCTCTAGGGGCTGGTGGAATCAAGGGATATGGGGAGAAGGCAGGCACGGGTTATCGATTGGGGACGATCAGCCATGATCACAATGAATGACGGTGCTGGCTCGAAGGGCCGAGTGGCCTCCTCCTGTACCTATTTTCTCTGTTTCTATGCTTCTTGTGTGTAGGATAGCGTTGGGCCTCTAAACTAAACTAAACTAAACATATGGGACCCCAATGCACATAGACCTCCTCTAGACCCTCCCCATTGCCAGCAGGTCTCCTGAGATATGGGGGCCAAAACTGCTCAAAATACTCCTTTATAAAGTACGCCTTATAAAGCCTATGCATTATATCTCTGCTGTTATATTCTAGTTCTCTTGAGATGAATGCTAAGAATGCAGCCGCCTTCCTTACCATCCATTCGACCCGTGTGTGAGTGGACATGCACGTCCTTATCCCCATTCGCCACCATGTTGAGAGCTGAATCTAAGGCACACAGGAATGGCTTGGTCAAAGTTAGGGCAGCACGGAGGCGCAGCGGTAGAGTTACCACAGCGCCAACAGAGATCCCGGTTCCATCCTGGATACAGGTGCTTGCTGCTCGGAGTTTGCACGATCTCCCCGTGACCGCGTGGCATTCCTCCGAGAACTTTGGTTTCCTCCCACTCTGCAAAGATGTACGAGTGTATATAGGTTAATTGGCTTGGTATGAATGTAAGAAGGATGATCCCCAGTGTAGGATAGTGTTAGTGCGCGGGGATCACTGGACCCGGTGGGCCAAAGGGCCACTTTCTGCGTTGTATCTCCAAACTAAGTAAAATGAAGAAAGAACTGCAGATGCTGGAAAAATCCAAGGTCAACAAAAATGCTGGAGAAGCTCAGCGGGTGAGGCAGCATCTACGGAGCGAAGGGATAGGTGACGTTTCGGGTCGAGACCCTTCGTCAGACTGTTGCTTCAGACCGAAAGCGTTCTTCAAACGGGTCGAGACCTTTCTTCGGACCCTCCATCAGTCTGAGGAAGGGTCTCGACCCACAATGTCACCTATTCCTTCGTTCCATAGATGCTGCCTCACCCGCTGACTTTCTCCAGCATTTTTGTCTACCTTTAAAGTGGAATTAAAGTTACCTTGCTTTATGCCGCCTCTCCTCGTTCAGACTCGTCGAGACCCTTCTTCAGGCCCAAAACGTCACCCATTCCCCCTCTCCGGAGTTGTTGCTTGTCCCGCCGAGTGACTCCAGCTTTTCGTGTCTATCTTCGGTTTAAAGCAGCATCTGCAGTTCCTCCTTACACTGAGTGAAAGATCTTCTGTCTTACAGAGGTTCCGCGGGCAAAGACGGACGAGGCCAATGGCTACCCTACAGAACCGGGAGATAAGCAACGCAAGCCGCCAACGCAAGCCTTGTACCCAAAGCAGTCGGGTGAGAACGACTTCCGAACGACACACAAAGCAGATGCTAATAGCGGGATTGGAGGAAGCGTAGAATGTCTTCCTGAGATGTCCTTAGATGTGCCACAGAGAGCATTGTGTCGGGAAGCATCGCAGCTTGGTTTGGGAACAGCTCCGTCCCAGACCGCAAGACATTGCAGACGCGGCCCAGACAGTCACGCAAACCAACCTCCTATTCACATTCCTTCCCTCCAGTCAGAGATGCTGCCTGACCCGCTGAGTTACTCCAGCTTTTTGTGTCTATTTCCCTCCCATTGGCTCCATCCACACCTCCCGCTGCCTCTGGCAAGGCCAGCAGCATAATCAAGGATAAGTCGCAGCCCGGGCCACTCCCTCTGCTCCCCTCTCCCGTCGGGCAAAAGGTGTAGACAAAAAACAATAGGTGCAAGAGTAGGCCATTCGGCCCTTCGAGCCAGCACCGCCATTCAATGTGATCATGGCTGATCATCCCCAATCAGTACCCCCGTTCCTGCCTTCTCCCCATATCCCCCGACTCCGCTATCTTTAAGAGCCCCATCTAGCTCTCTCTTGAAAGTATGCAGAGAACCGGCCTCCACCGCCCTCTGAGGCAGAGAAATCCACAGACTCACAACTCTCTGTGAGAAAAAGTGTTTCCTCGTCTCCATTCTAAATGGCTTACCCCTTATTCTTAAACAGTGTGGCCCTTGGTTCTGGACTCAACATCAGGAACATGTTTCCTGCCTCTAGCGTATCCAAGCACTTAATAATCTTGTATGTTTCCATAAGATCTCCTCTCATCCTTCTAAATCTCATCCTTCTAAACTCCAGAGTATACAAGCCCAGCTGCTCCATTCTCTCAGCTTATGACAGTCCCGCCATCCCGGGAATTAACCTGGTGAACCTACGCTGCACTCCCTCAATAGCAAGAATGTCCTTCCTCAAATTAGGGGACCAAAACTGCACACAATGCTCCAGGTATTGCAGAAGTGCGGTATCTTCTGAGCTGTTATTAGGCAACTGAATCATCCTTCCACTGCCAGAGAACAGCGCTAAACTACTATCGGCCTCGTTGGTGACCCTCGGACTATCCTTGATCGGACTTTGCTGGCTTGACCTTGCACTAAAACGTTATTCCCTTATCATGTATCTGTACAGCGTAGATGTGTCGATTGTGATCATGTATTGTCTTTCCGCTGACTGGTTAGCACGCAACAAAAGCTTTTCACCGTACCTCGGTACACGTGACAATATACTGAACTACTTCTATCAGTCTATGGCCTCTGTAGACAGAGCGATTGCATACGGAGTCTGCGGTTTAGTTTATTGTCACGTGAGGTATAAATGGAGTCAGGGGAAGGGAGGTTGGTCTGTGCGATGGTCTGGGCTGCGCCCACAATTGGCTGCGATTTCTTGCGCTCTTCGACAGAGCTGTTCCCGAACCACAGCTGAGAAGCGTCATAGAAACATAGAAACATAGAAACTAGATGCAGGAGGAGGCCATTCGGCCCTTTGAGCCAGCACCGCCATTCATTGTGATCATGGCTGATCGACCCCTATCAATAACCCGTGCCTGCCTTCTCCCCATATCCCTTGACTCCACTAGCCCCTAGAGCTCTATCCAACTCTCCCTTAAATCCATCCAGTGATTTGGCCTCCACTGCCCTCTGTGGCAGGGAATTCCACAAATTCACAACTCTCTGGGTGAAAAAGTTTTTTACTCACCTCAGTCTTAAATGACCTCCCCTTTATTCTAAGACTGTGTGTGGCCCCTGGTTCTGGACTCGCCCAACATTGGGAACATTTTTCCTGCATCTAGCTTGTCCAGTCCTTTTATAATTGTATATGTTTCTACAAGATCCCCCCCCCCCTCATCCCGTTCAAATGCTTGCTACGGCACATCTGTAGAAGTTAGTGAGATTGTTTACGGGGACTCACTTATGGTTATGGGAGGAGGGAGAGATAGATCAGCCATGATTGAATGGCGGAGAAGACTCGACGGGCCAAATGGCCTAATTCTGTTCCCATCACCTATGATCTTATGAAGAGTGCTCATGATCTTACGAAGGGCGGTCACGGTGGCATAGCGGTAGAGTTGCTGCCTTACAGCGAATGCAGCACAGGAGGCCAAGGGTTCGATCCTGACTACGGGTGCTGACTGCACGGAGTTTGCACGCTCTCCCCGTGATCCGTGTGGGTCTTCTCCGACATCTTCGGTTTCTTCTCACACTCCAAAGACGTACAGGTTTGTATGGCTTGGTAAATGAAAACAAATATTGCCCCTAGTAGGTGTTGGATGGTGTTAATGAATGAATGAATGAATGCGTTTATTGGCCAAGTGTGTTCACATACAAGGAATTTGCTCCGCTCACAAGTGACAACATGACATGCAGTGATGATTAAGAATGACACATAAAACTTTAAACATTAATAATATAACATTATCGATTAAACATGTGAACTAAATAAAATCGGGTTTGATCCCGACTACGGGTGCTGTCTTTACGGAGTTTGTACGTTCTCCCAGTGACATTCTCTGAGATCTTCAGTTCCCTCCCACGCTCCAAAGACCCTATAGTGGTTTGTAGGTTAATTGGCTTGGTAAATGTTAAAAATGTCACGAGTGTGTTAGTGTGCGGGGATCGCTGGCCGGCGCGGACCCCGTGGGCCGAAGGGCCTGTTTCCGTGCTGTATCTCTAACCTGAACGAAACTAAAAGAAGAATGGTTCGGAAGATGCCAAACTTCCTCAGTCTTCTAAGGAAGTAGAGGCGTTGGTGTCCTTTATTGGCCATTGCTTCAGCGTGGGTGGTCGAGGAGTTGTTGGAGGTGGCTGGTTTGGTCCCCTAATTTGAGGAAGGACATTTTTGCTATTGAGGGAGTGCAGCGTAGGTTTCCAAGGTTAATTCCCGGGATGGCGGGACTGACATATGCTGGGAGAATGGAGCGGCTGGGCTTGTACACTCTGGAGTTTAGAAGGATGAGAGAGGATCTTATTGAAACATATAAGATTGTTAAGGGTTTGGACACGTTAGAGGCAGGAAACATGTTCCCGATGTTGGCGGAGTCCAGAACCAGGGGTCACACAGTTTAAGAATAAGGGGTAAGCCATTTAGAACGGAGACGAGGAAACACTTTTTCATACAGAGAGTGTTGAGTGTGGAATTCTCTGCCTCAGAGGGCGGTGGAGGTCGTTCTCTGGATGCTTTCAAGAGAGAGCTAGATAGGGCTCTTAAAGATAGTGGAGTCAGGGGGATATGGGGAGAAGGCAGGAACGGGGTACTGATTGGGGATGATCAGCCATGATCACATTGAATGGCGGTGCTGGCTCGAAGGGCCGATTGGCCTACTCCTGCACCTATTGTCTATGGTCTATTATTTGAGAAGTGGTATGACTGGCACCCGATCATTTTTCTCAGGGCATGTCCAGAGCATTGGGACGGAGGAGAGGCTGTACTTCCTGATTGAGCAGCGGAGCAACTGGACGGAGGCGCGGGAATACTGCCAACGCCACTACACGGGGCTGCTGAGCGTCCGCAGCAAGGAGGAGACGGAGATTTTGAGCCCCCTCCTGGCCCAGGTGAAGTGGATCGGCCTCTACACCGGGCAGCTGGGGACCTGGAGCTGGTCGAACGGCGACGTGTACCAGTATGCCAACTGGTCGCCCTCCTACCCCTACAAATACACCACCGGAGTGCCCGTGTGCGCCTACGCCTCCAACAAAGGCTGGGCCGAGGAGACGTGCGACACTCTCTTCCCCTTCATCTGCTACCTGGGTACGTGAGGGCACGGGTAACACGGGCGGGCGGGAGGGTGTTAGTGTGACCAGGCTGTATGTGTGCGTGCGTTTGTATATATTGTTTTTTATTATTAACGTTTGACGTTTTATGTATCATTCTTAACTGTCACTGTATGTCATGTTGTCACTTGTGGGCAGAGCGCCAAGGCAAATTCCTTGTATGTGAATACTTGGCCAATAAACATATTCATATGAGCATGGGCGGAAATCCCGGGGGGACAGAGGGGGACATGCCTCCCCCCCCCCCCATTTAGAGAGGTGGGGACAATCCCCCAACCCCCCTCCATGTTTTGTAATCCGGATTTTGAAATATGGTGAATAAAAAATCTTTAAAAAATGTTCGCTTTCCACAAGACAGTGGGGGTGGGACTGATGATCGAGGGCGCCGATTGGACAAGAGGGACGTCGGTCAGCAGGCAGTGGAGGGGGGGGGGGGGGGCGTGCGGGACATGATGATGCAGCGCGATGATTGGAGGAGGGAGGTGTCGGTCAGACGTGGAAGTAGGGGGGTGGGACTGAGGAAAGAGCGCCGTGATTGGAGGAGCAAAGATCATGGAGCGGAGCTTGAATCGGCCCGTTTGCGGGGCCTTTCATCGCCCGGCAAGGCTTAAAATCGGCTATGGAATCTTCCACCGCCCCGCGGTGAAATTGCTGTGTCGAGGCGACCAAGGCTCCCGATGTTGAAGCCCCCACCGGGCGATGGAAGATCCCGCGGCTGGTTTTAAGCTGCGGCGGGCGATGAAAGGTCCCGCGAACGGGCCGATAGAAGCCCCACGATTCAGCCCCACGGACGAAGCTGCTGTTGCTGGAGTTCGGAGTCGGTCACCAACCAGGTCAGCTCCTGATGTTACCGTCCACAGGGCCCATGGCTGAAGTCTCGCGCGCGCGTGTGTGTGTGCGCATGCGCGAGCGGGAACCAAGAAATTGTGTCCCCCCATATTTTGATAGCGATTTGTGTGTGTGTGTATGCGTGTCTGCGTGGGTGCGTTTGTCTGTCTGTCTGTGAATGTATGTATATGTGTAGACAATAGACAATAGGTGCAGGGATAGGCCATTTGGCCCTTCGAGCCAGCACTGCCATTTAATGTGATCATGGCTGATCATTCCCTCTCTGTAAGTAAGTACGTTTATTGGCCAATTATTCACATACAAGGAATTTGCCTTGGTGCTCCGCCCACAAGTAAAAACATGACATACAGTGACAGTTACGAATGACTCAGAAAACACTAAACATTAATAATAATAAAATATTAATGATAAAACACCATTGATCAAGCATGTGAACCAACAAAATACCAGATCAAATGTCAGGGGAGGGGGCGGGACAGAGATAGAATGTAGTCGGACACGGGGAGACTGGTGCGAGAACTGGGAAGGGGAAGGGGATGGAGAGAGAGGGGAAAGCAAGGGCTATCTGAAGTTAGAGAAGTCAATGTTCATACTGCTGTTCCTCCAAATTTCAGATTTTGCATTGGTAGTTTACATCCCAGCGGTATGAACATTGACTTCTCCAACTTCAGATGGCCCTAGCTTTCCCTCTCCATCCCCTTCCCATTTCTCCCACTAGCCTTACTGTCTCCGACTACATTCTATCTTTGTCCCATCCCCTCCCCTGACTTCAGTCTGAAGAAGGGTCTCGACCCGAACCTTCGCCCGTTCCTTCTCTCCAGAGATGCTGCCTCACCCGCTGAGTTACTCCAGCATTTTGTGTCTATCTTTTATGCATATGTGTATTTGTGTGTATATGTATGTATGTGTGCCTACGTGTGCTTGTATGTTTGTGAGTGTATGCCCGTGTGTGTGTATGAGAAAGTGCGGCTGCTTGTGTGTCTGCGTGTGTGTGTATGAAAGAGTGTGCCTGTATGTGTGTGGGAGTGTGTGGCTGTATGATGTAGGCGTGTTTGTATACATGTGTCTGCGTGTGCTGTACCGCTAAGCTAAGGGCAGGAGAATGGGGTTAGGAGGGAGAGACAGATCATCTGTGATTGAATGGTGCCAAACAATCGCTGCCTCTGTCTCCTCTGTTTCTTCTGTGTTGTTTTTAGTCTTAGTTCCCTTAGTTTGGCATTGTGTGTGGGAATCTTTTTTAATCTCTTTTCCTCCGACGGGGATGCGATTTTTTTCCATATCGTTTCTCCGTCCGCGCTGCGGCCTAACATCAAGGGGCTGGCGGCCTCTTGCCGGGGATTGACCTCTGGAGCTCTAACAGCGGCAGCCTGTGGGCATGACGTCGTGGGGCTTGCGGTCCCTGTTTCGGGAGCGACTTCGGGAGCCCCAGGCCGCGGGATCTGCGACCGCCCCGATGCAGGGGCTCCGATCGCCCCGACTGAGGACGGTTCGGCTGCCCCGACCGTGGGGAGAAAAGGGGGAATCAAGATAATATTTTATTGCATCCATCACAGTGGGGAATAGACATCAGACAATAGACATTAGGTGCAGGAGGAGGCCATTCGGCCCTTCGAGCCAGCACCGCCATTCACTGTGATCATGGCTGATCATCCCCAATCAGTACCCCGTTCCTGCCTTCTCCCCATATCCCCTGACTCCGCTATCTTTAAGAGCCCTAACTAGCCCTCTCTTGCAAGTATCCAGAGAACCGGCCTCCACCGCCCTCTGAGGCAGAGAATTCCACAGACTCACCACTCTCTGTGAGAAAAAGTGTTTCCTTGTCTCCATTCTAAATGGCTTAAACTGTGTGGCCCCTGGTTCTGGACTCCCCCAACATCGGGAACATGTTTCCTGCCTCTAGCGTGTCTAAAACCTTAATAATCCAATATGTTTCAATAAGATCCCCTCTCATCCTTCTAAACTCCAGATTATACAAGCCCAGCCGCTCCATTCTCTCGGCATATGACAGTCCCGCCATCCCGGGAATTTACCTGGTGAACCTACGCTGCGCTCCCTCAATAGCAAGAATGTCCTTCCTCAAATTAGGGGACCAAAACTGCACACAATGCTCCAGGTGTGTTGGGGTCGCTGTGGCGGAGGTTTAGGTTGATTTTTTTTTCTACTTGTGTATCCTGTTTTTTTTTGGTATGACTGCATGGCAAAATCAAATTATTTGTGTGTTGCAAAACATACTTGGCTAATAAATTAATTCTGATTACGATTGGCCTGATTCTGCTGCTGTCACATGGCCTTGTGTTCCGCTCCCCTTGACAGACATGCCACGTCCTCGCCGCCTTCTGCCTGGGGACAACATGCTGCCACCTACTGGAGAACGCAAGGATATTACTCTGCGGGACACGATATCCGGGCGGAATTTCAGACCAAGTAAGGGACGTCTGGGATAGAAACATGAAAAGTTGTGCTTTTTTGCTTTTGGTTTAATCATCCGACTTTCTTTTCAGTGATCGTTTTTTTTATTTAATTGTCTGGAGGTCGGCAGCGTTTGTAAGGGCTGATCATCTAAAATCTGGCTTTTTCCCCCATATCCCTAGATTCCTTTAGCCCGAAGAGTGAAATGAAACCTTTTCTTGAAAACATTCAGTGAATTGGCCTCGTTTGCCTTCTGTTGCAGGGAAATCCACAAATGAAAAGGTTATACCTCTTCTCAGTCCAAAATTGGCTACCCCTTATTCTTAAACTGTGACCCCTGGTTCTGGACTCCCCCAACACCAGGAACGTTTTTCCTGCATCTAGCCTGTCCAATCCTTTAAGAATTGTATATGTTTCTATAAGATCCCCTCTCATCCCTTCTAAATTCCAGTGAATACAAGCCCACTCGATCTGTTCTTTCATCATATGTTAGTCCCGCCATCCCGGGAATTAACCTGGTGAACATACGCTGCACTCCCTCAATAGCAAAAGTGTCCCGCGCGGGTTTTCTCCGAGATCTTCCGTTTCCTCCCACAGTTCACAGACGTGCAGGTTTGCAGTTTAATTGGCTTGATAACTATAAAGGTTGTCCCAGGTAGGTGTTGATGTGCGGGGATCGCTGGTCGACACGGACCCGGTGGGCTGTATCTCTAAACTAAACTAAACAAAATGCACACAATACTCCAGGTGTGGACGCACCAGGGCCCTGTACAACTGCAGTAGGACCTCCTTGCTCCTCAGCTCAAATCCTCTCGCAATGAAGGACAAAGATGCTCCCTTATGTATTGTTTAAGAAGGAACAGCAGATGCTGGAAAATCGAAGGTGGACAAAAATGCTGGAGAAACTCAGCGGGGTGAGGCAGCATCTCTGGAGCGAAGGAACAGGCGACGTTTCGAGTCGAGTCCGTAGAAGGGTCTCGACCCGAGACGTCGCCTATTTCCTTCCCTCCATAGATGCTGCCTCACCCGCTGAGTTTCTCCAGCATTTTTGTCAGCCCTAATCTATTGTGTTTGTGTTGTTGTCTCCCTTGTTTGCTTGTTTGCACTGATCTCTGCAAACCTCCCCCCCCCCCCCCAAGATCGGAACCAGACGATCTCCAGCGGGGACAGAATGTACTACTTGATCGAGGAGGAGAAGACGTGGAACAAGGCGTGGACCTACTGCCGGAACCATTACACCAACCTGGTCAGCGTGCGCAGCGCCGAGGAGGCCAACATCGTGGCCATGCTGGTCCACGGGCCCCAGTGGATCGGACTCTACACCGACGGCATGTCCGGGTGGATGTGGACCAACGGCGACCGCTTTGGCTACGCCAAGTGGGGCTTGTGGCATCCCTACAACTTCAACAACAGCCTGCCCATGTGCGTGGCCATCTTCGACGCAGAGTGGCACGAGGCCGACTGCGACTTTCCCTTCCCCTTCATTTGCTACCGAGGTAAGGCTTCTTCACGCGCAGGCCGGTGGAGGCCGCTTCTCTGGATAAGCTTTCAAGAGAGAGCTAGATGGGGCTCTTATCATGTTTTGTCATTAATGTTTTATTATTATTCATGTTGAGTGTTTTCTGAGTCATTCGTAACTGCCACTGCATGTCATGTTGTTACTTGCGGGCGGAGCACCAAGGCAAATTCCTTGTATGTGAATAGTTGGCCAATAAGCGTACTTACTTACAGAGAGGGAATGATCAGCCATGATCACATTAAATGGCAGCGCTGGCTCGAAGGGCCGCATGGCCTATCCCTGCACCTATTGTCTATTGTCTACACATATACATACATCCACAGACAGACAGGATGTATGTATATGTGTAGACAATACAGGATTTCTCTCTCCCTCTCTCTCTCTCTCTCTCTCTCTCTCTCTCTCTCCCTCTCCCTCTCCCTCTCTCCCTCCCTCTCCCTCTCTCTCCTCTCCCTCTCCCTCTCCCTCTCCCTCTCCCTCTCCCTCTCCCTCTCCCTCTCCCTCTCCTCTCCCTCTCTCCTCTCTCTCCACTCTCCCTCTCCCTCTCCCTCTCCCTCTCCCACTCCCTCTCCCTCTCCCTCTCCCTCTCCCTCTCCCTCTCCCTCTCCCTCTCCCTCTCCCTCTCCCTCCCCTCTCCCTCTCCCTCTCCCTCTCTCTCTCTCTCTCTCTCTCTCTCTCTCTCTCTCTCTGCCTTTTCTCTCTCTTTCCATCTCTGTCACTCTCACTTTTCTCGCCCCCCTCCCTTCTCTCCCTCCCAAGAACATACTTACTTAGTCACTTAAAGATAGCGGAGTCATGGGGATATGGGGAGAAGGCAGGAACGGGGTACTGATTGGGGATGATCAGCCATGATCACAGTGAATGGTGGTGCTGGCTCGAAGGGCCGAATGGCCTCCTCCTGCGCCTATTGTCTATAGTCTAATACGCTCGCCGGTTCACACGTTGTCGGAGCAGAATTAGGCCATGTGGCCCAATGGATCTACCCAGTGGGTAGACACAAAATGCTGGAGTAACTCAGCGGGTGAGGCAGCATCTCTGGAGAGAAGGAGTGGGCCCGAAACGTCGCCCATTCCTTCTCTCCAGAGATGCTGCCTCACCCGCTGAGTTACTCCAGCATTTTGTGTCTACCTTCGACTTAAACCAGCATCTGCACTTCTTTCTTACACATCGGGCCAACCCTGCCATTTAATCATGGCTGATCTCTGCCTCCCAATCCCATCTTACCCACCTTCTCCCCATAGCCATTGACACCATCGGGAAACTGTTGGAAGGAAATGCAAATCAAAGATAGGCACAAAATGCTGGAGTAACTCAGCGGGACAGGAAGCGTCTCTGAAGAGAAGGAATTATTTGGTGGCGTTTCGGGTCGAAACTGAAGAAGGGTCTCGACCCGAAACGTCAACCATTCCGTCTGTCCAGAGATGCTGCCTGTCCCGCTGAGTTACTCCAGCATCTTGTGTCTAATTAAAAATCGGTCTATTTATGATAATAAAACCGCACTTCTGCAATACCTGGAGCATTGTGTGCAGTTTTGGTCCCCAAATTTGAGGAAGGACATTCTTGCTATTGAGGGAGTGCAGCGTAGGTTCACCAGGTTAATTCCCGGGATGGCGGGACTGTCATATGCTGAGAGAATGGAGCGACTGGGCTTGCATACTCTGGAATTTAGGATGATGAGAGGAGATCTTATTGAAACATGATATATTATTAAGGGTTTGGACACGCTAGAGACAGGCAATATGTTCCCGATGTTGGGGGATTCCAGAACCAGGGGCCACACAGTTTAAGAATAAGGGGTCGGCCATTTAGAACGGAGACGAGGAAACACCTTTTCACCTAGAGAGTGGTGAGTCTGTGGAATTCTCTGCCTCAGAGGGCAGTTGAGGCCGGTTCTCTGGATGCTTTCAAGAGAGAGCTAGATAGGGCTCTTAAAGATAGCGGAGTCAGGGGATATGGTAGGTATGTTACAAAACGTACCTTCAGCGGCGCTGCAGTTCTGTCACTGGCCGTGTGCACGACTTTGGCACCTTTGAGGGGGGGGGGGGGGTTAAAATGCAGTTTTCCCCTGCCTGCTGGAGTTTTATTTTCTCGGGGTGCGAGCATTTGCTGAAGATTTGTTCCGACTGCCGGTCTGCGATTTTTTTTTTAAATCGCCCGACAATTTCAGCGCTGGAGTAAAATAAAAATTAGCTTCTAATGCTGTGAACGCTGACAGCGCGGTGGATTTCACGTACGGGACAGGTAAAGGAAAGCCGTTTATTTTACATATAAACGTGCTTCTGAGGATGCCTTTAATCCAAATTTCACGTTGCGAAAAGGTGATTTAGGCCCCATACGAACCGGCAGTATTTTTCCTGCCGATATGGGGTTTAAATTCACCGCAACCGCAACGTTCCAAACGATCGCGTTCCACAAAATCCCACTCGCAAGATTATTTAAATGGCCATTAATTTCTGGGAATTAAACACTAAATTCCTTCCATTTGGCCTATAAATTCATGACCATGAGATTTAAAAATCATGTTATATTGTGAATTCTTGTGCGAATGTTATTTGGACACTTAGGCTATTTAAAAATGTTAACCTTTTCTTAATAAATGGATAGATGTTTAGATCTAGTAATTGAATTTTGTAATTAGCTACAATTGGGTAATTAACTAATTATGTGCTTTAATTTCAGTCCACCCAAGTAAGATTGTTTCATATTTGTTTCAGAATGCTTCAATCTATATTAACTGAAAATGTATTTCAGTTCTCTTAATTTATAAGAAAGTTATGGGCTTTTGACTGTCCTCAATCACAGCTTTTGTGTTAAGTCAATGGAAAAGCAATAGGGAACAAGATGCTAATTTCCGAGTATGAAAATGGTCCATAACTTGTTTAATACTGAAGATATGAAAGTGAATTGGGTGTCAAATTAAACTTCTTTTTATGCTTTATCTGATGGGATAAATTGCAGACTTGATTATAAAAATCTCAACATTTTGTAACATTGCTAGGTATGGGGAGAAGGCAGGAGCGGGATGATTGGGGATGATCAGCCATGATCACAGTGAATGGTGGTGCTGGCTCGAAGGGCCGAATGGCCTACTCCTGCACCTATTGTCCATTGAAGGACAATGCCGCTGGAGGCCATTTGGCCCCATCGCCCCTGCTTTAGACCTCAGGTTTTAGAGATATAGCTCTGACTCAGCCCCTTCAGGCCCGCACCGACCAGCAATGAACGAAAAATGTACGGTCGCATGTGTCAAGTCACAGTGAAATTCATTGCTTGCACACTCAAGGTATGCAAATAGTTGCCACCAAAAGGGCGCTGATAAAGATTCAGAGTATTCCGCGCCAGGTCCCCTTTTGTTCTCCTCCCCTCTTGCTCCAGGTACCCCTCTGTTCTCTCAATCAATGAGAAGGTGTTACTTGTGCATTTATCTAATGCCAGCAACCAATTGGAAAAAGAAGGCAGCCAGATATCCGGTGTCATTTGTCGGCACGGGTGGCGCAGCGCAAGAGTTGGTGCCTCATAGCGCCAGAGACCCCGGTTCGATCCTGACCACGGGTGCTGTCCGTACGGAGTTTGCACGCTCTCCCCGTGACTGTTTCAGAAAGAACTGCAGATGCTGGAAAATAAAATCGAAGGTGGACAAAAATGCTGCGGGTGAGGCAGCATCTATGGAGCGAAGGAGTGGGTGGCTTTTCGGGTCGAGACTGCAGTCTGAAGACCCGATACGTCACCCATTCCTTCGCTCCATGGATGCTGCCTCACCCGCTGAGTTTCCCCGGCATTTTTGTCTGCCGCCCCCCTGAGGCTGCGTGGGCTTTCGTCTGGGCGCTCCGGTTTCCCCCCGCACCCCAATGACGTGCGGATGGATTGCCTTCTGTAAATTGTCTGCGGTGCGTCGGGTGGAACGGGTGGGCAGGGTGATCGCCGGGCTGCGAGGACTCGGTGTCCGGAAGGGCCCGTTGCTACTCTGCATTTCTCAACTAAATCTGTAACTCTCCACAGATGTGAGATCCAACGGTAGAGTGCCCGTTATCGCAAACGAGAACATTGGACTGCCAGTAAGAAGCGAGCAATCTTACGTATCGAAAGACTACCCAGAAGTTCTCAACGACTTTACTGTAGGTAGGAACACGTTTGATACTTTAGCAATTAAAAATCTCCAGAATGACGTTGAAGATTTTCCTGACTTCACTGCCGACTGGGAGGTAGGAAAGTGGGATAGGAGGAGGCCATTCTGCCCTAAAGCCTGACCTTCCAATCAATGGACCGGAGCCAAACTGTGTACTTCATCCGACCTTTGAGTTTCGTGTAGAGACACAGCATGGAAACAGGCCCTTTGTCCCAATGAGTCTAAGTCGACCATTGATCGCGATCCCACGTTCTCACCCGCTGCTCAGGCATCAGGGGGGGAATTTGCAGAGGGCCAATTCGCCGACCGGCCCGCACGTCTTCGGGGGCGCGGAAGGGAATGGGAGCGCCCGGTGGCAAGCCACGCGGCCACAGGGAGAATGTGCAAATTCCGTGCACGCGCGCACACACACACGCAGATTCAGCACCCAAGGTCGGGATCGAACCTGGGTCTCCGGCGCTGTGATACACCAGATCTAGCAGCTGTGCTACCGTGTGCATCCATTGATCCCTGATTTCCAATTAGTAGTTGACTCTGCATTGAGTTCGGCCTTCTCCCAGCATTGGGAAGGCCATCCTAATACATCAGGGCGGTGCAGCACAAGTAGAGGCCCTTTGGCCCCCAACATCTGTGCAAAACTTCACACCTACCTGATCTCCCGGTGGCTCAGCACTTCAACTCCCCCTCCCATTCCTAATCTGACCTTTCTGTCCTGGGCCTCCTCCATGGCTAGAGTGAGGCCCAGCGCAAACTGGAGGAGCAGCACCTCATATTTCGCTTGGGTAGTTTACACCCCAGCGGTGTGAACATTGACTTCTCTAACTTCAGATAACCCTCGCTTTCTCTCTCCATCCCCTTCCCCTTCCCAGTTCTCCCACCAGTCTTACGGTTTCCGCCTGCACTCCATCTTTGTCCCGCCCCCTCCCCTGATCAGCCTGAAGAAGGGCCTCGACCCGAAACGTCGCCCATTCCGTCTCTCCAGAGATGCTGCCTCAGCCGCTGAGTTACTCCAGCATTTTGTGTCTATCTTCGATTTAAACCAGCGCCTGCAGTTCTTTCTTCAGAATCGATCTGGGAAGGTGGAGACAAAAGAGATGCTGGAATCTTGAGCCAGCCAAGCTAAAACTGCTGGAGGAACTCAGCGGGTCAGGCAGCATCTGTGGAAGAGCATGGGCAGATGAGAGAAACAGCACCTCATATTTCGCTTTGGCGGCTTACAACCCAGCAATCTGATATTTGGGCGGTCACAGTGGCGCAGCGCGAGAGTTGCTGCCTTACAGCGAATGTAGCGCCGGACACCCGGGTTCCAACTTAACCTTTTTTTGTGTCATTGACATTTCTTCTTCAGACTGATAGAATAGAGAGGAGCTAGTTGGTATGAAGAGGTGAGGGGAAGGGTCGATGGGGAGGGAGGTTCGAACGGGGAGAGAAGAGCGTTGTCTGGTCCTTTGCTTTCATAGATGCTGCCTGACTCGCTGAGTTCTTCCATCGATTTTTGTTTACCTAAGATAGACCCAAAATGGTGGAGTAACTCAACGGGCCAGACTGCATCTCTGGAGAGAAGGAGTGGGTGACGTTTCAGATCAAGACCCGACTGAGAGCTGAGGGAGGAAGGGGGAGGGGGAGATAAAGAGATAAGAAAGTGTAAGGTGTGAGAATGAGACATCAAAGGGGATGGAGATCCAGGATGAGAGAATGGAGCGGCTGGGCTTGGACACTCTGGAGTTTAGAAGGATGAGAGGGGATCTTATTGAAACATATAAGATTATTAAGGGTTTGGACACGCTAGAGGCAGGAAACATGCTCCCGATGTTGGGGGAGTCCAGAACCAGTGGCCACACAGTTTAAGAATAAGGGGTAAGCCATTTAGAACGGAGACTTGGAAACATTTTTTTCTCACAGAGAGTAGTGAGTCTGTGGAATTCTCTGTCTCAGAGAGTAGTGAGTCTGTGGAATTCTCTGCCTCAGAGGGCGGTGGAGGCCGGTTCTCTGGATACTTTCAAGAGAGAGCTAGATAGGGCTCTTAAAGATAGCGGAGTCAGGGGATATGGGGAGAAGGCAGGAACGGGGTACTGATTGGGGATGATCAGCCATGATCACATTAAACGGCGATGCTGGCTCGAAGGGCCAAATGGCCTACTCCTGCACCTATTGTCTATTGTCTATTGTCTACTGAAAATGTAGAATAGATCATTGTTTGCCAGCAGAAGGTAACAACAAAGCAAGCAGAGATAAAATGTAAGCAGGGACAGTCAGACTGGTCGGGGAACTGGGAAGGGGGAGGGATGGAGAGAGAGGGGGAAAGCAAGGGTTACTTCTGCGGGATCATGGTTCAAGGATACATAGGAGGAGGTGTCTGGGAGTTGGCACCTGGCCTCAGCGCGGTGGGGGTCTGAGCCCCAGACTACCACGGCATCTCCTATGTCCGCGATGATTTGTGCTACCGTTCTGTGGACGTCCAATGCAAGTGTGGCCCCACTGGCGTTTGGCGTGCATCTTTCTCCAAGACGTACAAAATGTGTAGAGATCGGCGGTCCGATTCCTATGCACAAAATACGAGTGAGGAATTTCTGGACTCTCCCAGTGTCGGTGTTGGTAAAATGGGGAATACAATGGATTTCTCCAGTTCAGTTCCGTTCAGTTTTATTTGTCATATGTAGGTCAACACAGGGTCGACGGTACAATGAAATGATTTTTGACAAGACAACGGGTCACCTCAGCTTTGATATTACAAGGATAAAATTAAGATGTCAGGACTTTCATATGAGGAAAGACTGGATAGACTTGGCTTGTACTCGCTAGAATTTAGAAGACTGAGGGGGGATCTTATAGAAACTTACAAAATTCTTAAGGGGTTGGATAGGCTAGATGCAGGAAGATTGTTCCCGATGTTGGGGAGGTCCAGAACAAGGGGTCACAGTCTAAGGATAAGGGGGAATTCCTTTAGGACCGAGATGAGGAAAACATTTTTCACACAGAGAGTGGTGAGTCTCTGGAATTCTCTGCCACAGAAGGTAGGTTGAGGCCAGTTCATTGGCTATGTTTAAGAGGGAGTTAGATGTGGCCCTTGTGGCTAAAGGGATCAGGGGGTATGGAGAGAAGGCAGGTACAGGCTCGAAGGGCCGAATGGCCTACTCCTGCATCTATTTTCTATGTTTCTAAGATTAAAAAAAAGGATAAGATAAGAGTGACATTGGAAGGTAAAAGACAATAATAACTAAAATACTCAAACGTATATGATGTGTTTATGAGTTCAGAAGCCTGATGGCCTGATGATAAAAACTGTTCTTAAGTCTGGAGGTGCGTGCAGCCATGCTCCTGTATTGTCTGCCTGATGTTAAGAAGGAGAACAGCCTGCGTGCTGGGTGTCTGTGGTCCTTGATGGTGCTGTTGCCAGTGATGTGCCATTGTCTTGTACACAGAGATAGGGTCAACAGGGACGGGGGGGGGGGGGGGGAGGGGGGAGGCATATGGGGTAAGGGGGTGGGTGGGGAGTGGAGAAGCAGGAGAGAGGTGGCGCAGTAGTAGAGTTTGCTGCCTGACAGCACCAGAGACCCGGGTTCGATCCCGACTATGGGGGCTGCCTTTGCACTCTCTCCCCGTGACCCGCGTGGGTTTTTTCCGGTTTTCGGAAAACCGGTTTTTCCGGTTTTGGGTGCTCCGGTTTCCTCCCACACTCCAAAGACGTGCAGGTTTGTCGGTTAATCGGCTTTGGGGAAATTGTAAAAACGAACAAAGGTAAGCATGCAGGTACAGCAGGCAGTGAAGAAAGCGAATGGCATGTTGGCCTTCATAACAATAAGGGGAGGGGGAGATAAAGAGATAAGAAAATGTAAGGTGTGAGAACGAGACATCAAAGGGGATGGAGATCCAGGATGAGAGAATGGAGCGGCTGGGCTTGTATACTCTGGAGTTTATAAGGATGAGAGGGGATCTTATGGAAACATATAAGATTATTACGGGTTTGGACACGCTAGAGGCAGGTAATGTGCTCCCGATGTTGGGGGAGTCCAGAACCAGGGGCCACACAGTTTAAGAATAAGGGGTAAGCCATTTATAATGGAGACGAGGCAACACGTTTTCCTCACAGAGAGTTGTGAGTCTGTGGAATTCTCTGCCTCAGAGGGCGGTGGAGGCCGGTTGACTGGATACTTTCAAGAAAGAGCTAGATAGGGCTCTTAAAGATAGCGGAGTCAGGGGATCTGGGGAGAAGGCAGGAACGGGGTACTGATTGGGGATGATCAGCCATGATCTCATTGAATGGCGGTGCTGGCTCGAAGGGCCGAATGGCCTACTCCTGCACCTGTTGTGTATTGTCTATTGACCGCAGTGTGCAGGATGGTGCTAGTGTGTGGGGTGATCGCTGGACGGCACGGACTCAGTGGTCCACAGAGCCGGCTTTCAGCGCCGTATCTCCAAACTGAATTGGCCCTCAGTTAAAAAAAATTGTCCCAATTCAGTGGGTTAAATATGTTGGGCTGGAAATTTCCCCCGGTCTGGCGGTTCCCAAAAACCGGGAACGAGCTGGTGGGAATATTTGGGTGACCGAAGGTCAGAACGAGTTGGGTGGGGCGAAGGGCCTGCTTCCGTGCTCAATGACTCTGGGGAAGGTGGTGGCTGGGGGTGGGGCGGTGGTGGGGTGGGGGGGGGGGGGAGGAGGGAGTGGGGTAAATCTCAAAACCTTCATGGAATCTCACCTCCTCTCAACCCCCTAATCTGATTGACTTTCCATCAGTCGTTTAAAACATTACGTTTGAAGCCCCCTTATTTTTGTATTCTTCCCTTAAGAGACGAGGTGTGGTTTCACCGAAGGTCAAGATGTGGCTGACAATATTCCCGCAGTTTTATACTACAATTTTTCCCCCCCCCCCCCCCTTTCAATTGCTGGCTGCTTAGGGCAAGGAACAGGCAAGCCATGTTGTACAAGATTCAAAAGGGGATCGCGGGCAAAGCTGCAGATAGATACGTAACACAGTCAAGAGAAAGGAGAACAAAAAAGAGAAATGACGTGCAAATAGAAACCCCATTCGCCAGGACAGATATTTATAAGAACTCATTCTTTGTAAGAACCTTAAAGGGCCTGTCCCACTGGCACGGCATTTACACGGCATCATTTACGTGTCAGAGCGCACGACACGCACGTCGTGACGTGCAGGTGACACGCGCATGGCGAGCATTACGCGCCCCAGGATTTTGGGAGTTAAAAAAAACTGACGCTCAAATGATGCCCCTAGTGGGACAGGCCCATAATGGAATGGAATAAACCAGACAGTTGGAATTCTCTGCCGCAGAGGGCGGTGGAGGCCGGTTCCCTGGCTACTTTCAAGAGAGAGTGAGATAGGGCTCTTAAAGATAGCGGAGTCAGGGGATACGGGGAGAAGGCAGGAACGGGATACTGATTGGGGATGATCAGTCATGATCACATTGAATGGCGGTGCGGGCTCGAAGGGCCGAATGGCCTCCTCCTGCACCTATTGTCTATTGTCTGTTGTCCATTAAGGGGGCACTAACGGCATGTTAGCATGCACAACACATCCAAGTTGGCGATATGCAGAGTACTGCCCTGCTGACTACAAATTCAGAAGGTTCAGAAGGCTTAAGGGCCTGTCCCACTTTCACGACCTAATTCACGACCTTTTTAACTCGTGGACGTTTTCCATCAGGCTAGAAAAAACGGCCTGGCCTACTTGACGCCACGAGTACCTACGACTAGCATCACGGCCCACCTACGACCTACCTACGACCTCCTATGACCAAAGATCCTATAGCGGATCAAGATAGACCACTCCTGCTAGACGCAATGGGCTGACGTGTAGTACGCAACGGAACGGAACGTGGGCCTTTTTTTCATCCATTTCCGTAACCCGACCCGACCCGCAGCGTAATCAACCGTTGCGGGGGAACGGTTTGCGTTAATAAATTAAAATTCTGAAAATGAGGAGAAGATTTTTGCCAAATGACTATTTTCACGAGGATGTTTCCGTAACCGGCTTCCGTCTCCGCACTATTATCCTATGGGACCTTTGGCGCGCAGACGGAAGCCGGTTTACGGAAATGGGGCCGCAAATTACCCGTGAATCTGCCCACGACCGTGCTCCGTCATTTTCGTCGAGCGGACTACCTTGCTCGCTGTAGGGTCTTTGGCGACGGCCTTGCTGCGAGTACGAGTCGATGGCAAACCCGGCGGAGGTCGTGAATTAGGTTGTGAAAGTAGGACAGGTCCCTTAAACAAAAAAGCTCGCCGGCGCAGTCATTTTGCTTTGACCTGTTGGCGGTGACTGAAGAATGGCTAAGGGGGCCGCACACCAAAGATGTGTATTTACCTTTCCAAGACAGCACGCCCCGGAGGCTGTACCACAAGGTCACTGCGGAGAAAACGTGGTCAGAAGCCCGGGACTACTGCCGGGCGCAGTATACCGACCTGGTTAGCATTCAGAGCGAGCAGGAGAGCAACGCTACCCGCGCTCTCTACAAGGAGCTGAAGCAGGCCTGGTGTGGCCTGTACAATGAGCGGCAGATGGCCGAGACCTGGCAATGGGCTGATCGCAGCCACGTCAATTACACCAGCTGGAAGGCCGGCCAACCCCACCGGTACAGCCTCCTCTCCCCGGTCTGTGTTTATGTCGAGGACGACCTGTGGACCGACGCCCCTTGCCGATTTCTCTTACCCTTCATTTGCTACTCAGGTAACGGGCGGGAAGGGCGAAGGGTTTGGGGGCTGAGAAGGTGGAGGGATCATGGCTTCCCAGCAGGTTCTCTCGCCCCTTTGCAGGATCACAAGTTGCAGGAGTAGGATTAGGCCGTTCGGCACATCGAACCCACTCCACCATTCAATCATGGCTGATCTCTGCCTCCTGATCCCATTTCCCTGCCTTCTCCCCTTCCTTGACACCCGTTCCAACCTAGAATGTGTCTTATCTCTGCCTTAAAAATATCCACTGCCTTGGCCTCCACAGCCCTCTGAGGCAATGAGTTCCACAGATTCACCACCCTCTGAGTAAAGAAGTTCCTCCTCACCTCCTTTCAAAAAGAGCGCCCTTTTATTCTGAGGCTATGATCCCTGGTCCTGGACCCTCCCACCAGTGGAAACATCCTCTCCACGCCCACTCTATCTATGCCTTTCAATATTCTGTACGTTTCAGTGAGGTTCCCCCCTCAATTTTCTAAACTCCAGCGAGTAGAGGCCCAGTGCTGTCAAACGCTCGTCAAATGCTAACCCGCTCATTCCTGGGATCATTCTTGTCAACCTCCTCTGGACCCTCTCCAGAGCCAGCACGTCCTTCCTCAAACACGAGGCCCAGATTTGCTCACAGTACTCCGAATGCGGCCTGACCAGCGCCTTATAAAGCCTCAACATTGCATCTCTGTTTTTGTATTCCAATCCTCTTGCTATAAATGCTAGCATTGAATTTGCCTTCCATACTACCAAGTCGATTTACAAAATAACTTTGAGTCCTGCACCAGCACTCCCAAGTCCCTTTGTGCCTCCGATTTCTGGATTCTCCCTCCAGTTATAAATCTACGCCTTTATTCTTCGTAGGAAAATGCATGACTGCGCACTTTGCTCACTTGAATTTCATCTGCCACTTCTCTGCCCACTCTCCCAACCTGTCTCAGTCTGTCTGCAGAGTCCTTGCTTCCTCTACACTGCCTGCCCCTCCACCTATCTCAGCATCATCTGCAAGCTTGGCCACAACGCCTTCAATCCCCTTATCCAAACCATTAATATACAACGTGAAGAGAAGCGGCCCAAGCATCGACCCCGGTCGCTGGCAGCCAATCTAAGAATGCGCCTTTTACTGTAACTCTTTGCCTTCTGCCTTCCAGCCAACCCGTTATCCAAGCTGGTATCTTCTCTTGAATATCATGGGCTCTCATCTTCTCTAGCAGCCTCCAGGCACCTTATTGAAGGCTTTCTGAAAATCTAGGTAAATAACATCTACAGCTCCCCCTATGTCTGTCCTGCTATGAGCTCCCACAAAGAACTCCAGTAGATTCGTCAGGCAAGATCTGCCCTTCACAAAACCATGCTGACTTTGAACTACTTTATCATGAACTTCCAAGTACTTCCTAACTTTATCTTTTATAATTAACACTAATATCTTACCAACGGTGAACAACTGCCATCTCCAACCCATTTCCACGGGGGATTCGTCTATGCCTGACCCAACAAAACTGTGGATCCCTTCATCGTAGGAATGCCTCCCTTTCTCACTTTACTGGGAGCCTCCACTTAAACCCAATCATTAGTTGTATTGGAGGACCATCAGATTGAGAAGTTCCTCTCCAACACCCTTTAGTTGGAGACTCGACTTAATGGTCACCATCAGTAGCATGGAGGACCATCGCATTGAGAAGGTTCCTCTCTACCACACTTTAGTTGGAGACTCTACTTATAGGGTCATAGAGTCATAGATTAATACAGTGTGGAAACAGGCCCTTCGGCCCAACTTGCCCACACCGGCCACAAATGTCCCCGCTACACTAGTCCCACTTGCCTGCGTTTGGTCCATAATCCTCCAAACCTGTCCTATCCATGTACCTGTCCAACTGTTTCTTAAATCTGTCCCAGCCTCAACAACCTCCTCTGGCAGCTTGCTCCATACACGCATGTTACCTCTCGGATTCCTACTAAATCTTTTCCCCTTCACCTTGAACCTGTGTCCTCTGGTCCTCGATTCCCCTACTCTGGGTAAAAGACTCTGTGCATCTACCCGATCTATTCCTCTCATGGTTTTGTACACCTCGATAAGATCTCCCCTCATCTTCCTGCGCTCCATGGACTAGAGACCCAGCCTACTCAACCTCTCCCTATAGCTCACACCCTCTAGACCTGGCAACATCCTCGTTAACCTTTTCTGAACCCTTTCAAGCTTGACAATATCTTTCCTATAACATGGTGGCCAGCACTGAACACAATATTCTAAATACCGTCTCACCAACGTCTTATGCAACTGCAACATGACCTCCCTACTTATATACTCAATACTCTGACTGATGAAGGCCAAAGTGGCAAAAGCCTTTGCGACCACCTTATCTACCTGTGACTCGACCTTCAAGGAACTATGCACCCGTACTCCTAGATCGCTCTGCTCTACAACACTACCCAGAGGACTACCATTTACTGTGTGGGTTCTGCCCTTGTTCGACATCCCAAAATGCAACACCACACATATCTCTGTATTAAATTCCATCAACCATTCCTCCGCCCATCTGACCAATACTATCAGTAGCACGGAGGACTACCCCATTGGGAAGATCGGTCTCCATCATCTTTTACATGGAGACTCCATATACTGTAATGGTCAATATCGGTAGCGTGGAGGACCATCAGATCGAGATTGTCCCGATCCACCATTTTCTTCGTATCATTTACCTTGTCGTGGTGAAGAGGCATGCGTGACCCTATGATTCTAAGCGTGGCTTCGGAAGCACCAGCTTCTGGTAGGGGCACCCATGGCGGCAAGGTCGAGGACGAAGGTCCAGACTAAGACCGGTCCAACCTACAAGACCTCAAACTACATCCTCAGGCGGACAACGTTATCTTGAACTCAGCGGCTGCGAGGGCGGACGAAGGCTGCAACAGATCTATCGGCTCCGATCGTCTTGGTTCCCTTGCCATTGGAAGGGGCTGATTAATTTGTGAGGGACCATGTGCTTCTTGGAGTGCCCATTAAACAAACACACGCACTGGCGTCTTGGTTCTGTGAGCAAAAACAACGGAACGTAGACCGTCATCCTCGACGATCCGCCATTCTTAAGTCTCCACTGGATCGCCACTACCAGGAGCATGGAACATCTTCTCTGTTGGAAGGTCCCTCACCACAACCCTTTGGCCGGGAACCTCCACAATCCCCACCATTGGGCCATCACGTTGAGTAGGCCTCTCTCCACCACCCATTAATGGACGATTCATCATCATCATTAGGAGCATGGAGGACCATCATATTGAGAGGATCCCTCTCTCCCACCTTTTATTTTGAGGCTCTCTTCAACCACCATCAGTAGCATGAGGGCTATCAACTTTTTTTTATTTTTTAATTCAAAAAATGTATTCAATTATTTAAAAAAATAATATTACACTACAATAAAACAAACCAGAACCCACCAACCATAACACCATACAAACAAATATCCTTAATAAACTACTATACAGCTATCTTACACTCCTTGTCAAGGATGCATTCAACCCTGCGGAGCCCAGCAGTCCCGGAACTCCCCCATGGTGCCCGTGGGCAGGGTGTATTCCCTTTCTAACCCCACCCGGGCACGGATGTAACCCCGGAAAAGGGGAGGGCCATCACCTTGGTGGGGTCCCTCTCCTCCACTCTTCACTGGGAGTCTCCGCTTAATCACAATCAGGAGCATGGGGGGAACTTCTCCATTGGAAGGTCCCTCACCACAACCCTTCATAGAAACATAGACAATAGGTGCAGGAGTAGGCCATTCGGCCCTTCGAGCCTGCACCGTCATTCAATATGATCTTGGCTGATCATCCAACTCAGTATCCCGTACCTACCTTCTCTCCATACCCCCTGATCCCTTTAGCCACAAGGGCCACATCTAACTCCCTCTTAAATATAGCCAATGAACTGCCCTCAACTACCTTCTGTGGCAGAGAATTCCACAGATTCACCACTCTCTGTGTGAAAAATGTTTTTCTCATCTCGGTCCTAAAAGATTTCCCCCTTATCCTTAAACTGTGACCCCCTTGTCCTGGACTTCCCCAACATCGGGAACAATCTTCCTGCATCTAGCCTGTCCAACCCCTTAAGAATTTTGTAAGTTTCTATAAGATCCCACCTCAATCTTCTAAATTCTAGCGAGTACAAGCCGAGTCTATCCAGTCTTTCTTCATATGAAAATCCTGACATCCCAGGAATCAGTCTGGTGAACCTTCTCTGTACTCCCTCTATGGCAAGAATGTCTTTCACCAGGAACCTTCGCAATTCCCAGCCAAACGGTAGCATGGAGATTAATCACTTTCAGAAGGTCCCTCGCTACCATCCTTGATGTGGAGACTCCATTTAATCGCCACCCACCAGTAGCACGGAAGACCCAATACGTTGAGAAGGTCCCTCTTCACAACCCTTTATGCGAGGACTCCACTTACAAGAGATACAAGATACATTTATTTGTCACATGTACCAATTGGCACCCATACAGCCATAGGAATAAAAAAGAACGCAAGACACGATAGACTCCAACATAAACATCCCCACACAGCAGAATCAACGTTTCCCACAGTGAGAGAGGGCACCAAAGTTCAGTCCTCTTCCTCCGATGTTCTTCGATGTTCACCCGATTTCGGGGCCTCCCGAGCCCTCTGTAGCCGCCGCTACGGGTGGCCCGATGCTCAGGCCCGCTCGCCGGGATGATGGAACTCCGACGTCGGAATGGGAGAACACCCTCAGCGGCTTGGAGTTTTTCGAAAATCTGCCACTTCCTACCGGAGTCCGCGGCTCCCGAAGTCCACAGGCGGAGACCCGAAGTCCACCGGGCAGAGACCCACGCCGGCGGCCCCCGGCAAAGGGACCCCTGGACTCCATGTCGCTGAAGTCAGCGCCGGAATCCCTTCAGTGGCATGGAGGACCGTCATCTTGAGATGGTTCTGCTCCATTTCCCCCTGTTGGGAGAATCCACTTGATGCCACCACCAGAGGCATGGACCATCAGATTGGGAAGATCCTGCTCCACCACTCATGACTGGGAGACTCTACTTAATCACCTCCATCAGTAAAACGTGGAGGACCTTCTTTGTCAAAAGGTCCTTCGACATAACCCTTTAAGCCCCTGTCCCACTTAGGAAACCTGAACGGAAACCTCTGGAGACTTTGCGCCCCACCCAAGGTTTCCGTGCGGTTCCCGGAGGTTCCCGGAGGTTTTTGTCCTCCGGCAACCACCTTCACCTAGCATCGCAACCGGCTTCGACTAAAAAATTACCGATTTTTAAAACCGATTTCGACCATTAGGGAAACTGACTAAAACCTCCGGGAACCTCCGGGAACCGCACGGAAACCTTGGGTGGGGGGCAAAGTCTCCAGAGGTTTCGGATCAGGTTTCGTAAGTGGGACAGGGGCATTACTGAGAATCCTCACAACCCCCGCCATCGGTAGCATGGTGGACCATTACACTGACCCACCACCCTTTACTGGGACATTACATTACCCTATTATGCCTCCTGGCATGTAGGGCAGCAGCGAAGGTCCTCCATCAAGTGGATTCCTTCTGTTGCTGTCTCCGTAACGTATTTGTTTTACGAGACAGCGTTGTTAGCCCCGTGCTCAACCTCCAACCTGGAGGACCAGTGGATCGCTCTTCGTCTCGCCTCCACCCTTCGACCTGTCCAGCGTGGGGGACCCTAACAGGAGACGAATCTCCCGCTGGCGTAGCTCTAGGGGTCACTGAGACACACAAGCTCCCCGGCCACAACAAGGTTGCAATCCAACCGGGAGCCTTTACTGAGAGACTCCACTTAATTGCCATCAACAGGAGCGATGGAGGACCAGCTGTAGCGGCAGATTTTGATATCTTTCAGCTAATTAGCACCCTAGCCGCTCTTTGGATGAGAATGGTTGAAGGGGGTGTCTTCTAAACGCATGCAAGCTCACTCGCAGAGACCTTCAGAGCCTCTTCTCAGATATGTCTTTTGATGAATACATGCTTTATTGTTGATAGAAAACAGTAAGATACATCCAAGTTTCTTCCCACTCGTTACTACAAGCTTCTTCGAAGTTCACATTACTGTAGACATTAGTAAACTCCTCGTGTCTCCGTAACACTGACATGGTCGAAGGATTGACCTACTCCATCGTCTCTCCGAACTAATCTAAAAAACTAAAGCTCCAAACAGGCCCAAAAACACGTCATAAATCTCACCCACAACATAACGGGGCAGTCTAAAATTTAAAGGCAATGCCATCATCAGTGACATGCAAAACAGGCCAAATGGCCACTACACTATCACCTTGATATGACCCTGCTCCACTGCACTTGGCTTGGAGATTCCACTTAATCTTCATCATCAGTAACATGGAGGACTATCAACTTGAGATGGACCCTCTCCAGCACCCCTTTTTTGGGAGATCTCCACTGATGACCAACTTCAGTACCATGGAGGACCCCCATCAGATTGAGAAGACCCTCCTCCACCGCACGTTACTCCGAGCCTTTGCTCAAAGCCCAGTGGCAACCTCTTTTCAGCACAGGAGGCTTTCTCATCTGCCGGGGCATCTTTACCATAAGAAGGCCCCTCACGCCCCCACTTCACCAGAGGCCAAGGGCCCGTCACACTTTCACGACCTAATTCTCCACCTTTTTTTACTTGTGGACATTTTTCATCAGGCTAGAAAAAACGCCCCGACCTACTTGATCCCACGACTAGCATCACAGCCTGCTACGGCCTACCTACGACCTCCAACGAACGTGTGACGACCTTGCTGCGAGTATAGACCACAATCACGGCACCTTTTGTTCATGAGGCTACCTCTGTACCCCAAGACCTGGCAACTTGGAATCTTGGCCAGGATTTCTTCTCTCGGCACAGAGTATGCTTTAGGGTTTAAAGACATCCATCACTTCTAGCCTCAGGGGAACCCTTTTCCCTTTATAGGCTATACTGTACCTTCATGATATACACATTAAGGAGAATCTGTCAACGGTTTTTTTTCCACATGCACTCTACCATCAATTGAAAACGTTCTCATACAAGGGATGAGAACCACTTCTGTTTCCTGCTTAATCACCACTTTGGTGAAATGTTTGTACATCCATTACATGGGACCAAACATAAGAGCATAGGTGGTAGGAGCAGAATTAGGCCATTCGGCCCATCAACTCTACTCCGCCATTCAATCGTGGCTGATCTATCTCTCCCTCCTATTCTCCCCATAACCCCTGACACCCGTACTAATCAAGAATCTATCCGTCTCAGCATTAAACATATCCATTGACTTGGCCTCCAGAGCCTTCGGTTGCAAAGGATTGCACAGATTCACCACCCGCCTGTTTAATGAAATTCCTCCTCATCTCCTTCCTAAGGGACGTCCTTTAATTCTGAGGCCATGACCTCTGGTCCTAGACTCTCCCACTAGTGGAAACATCCTCTCCAGATCCACTCTATCCAAGTCTTTCACTATTCGGTAAGTTTCAATGCAGTCCCACCTCATCCTTCTGAACTCCAGTGAGTGCGGGCCCAGTGCCGGCAAACGGCAGTATCTAGTGGGGCGGGATCCCAGAGTGTGGAACTTGGCCACAGAACCTAGGCAGTGAGTCCCCCAGCACGTATTCCCACTGCCTCCAATGGGTCGGTCGGCAACATTCCCGGACGGACATCTACCTAAGGCAGAAGACCAGAGGATTAACACATTTCAGACAGACCGAAATGCATCTTTCAACGAGATGAGGATCTTCCAGCAAGCACTCAATGTCTATCTCGGTTTGTGTTCAGAGGGAACAAAACATAGCTCAGAGAGTCGCTAAATGCTGGAGTAACTCAGCGGGTCAGACAGCATCTCAGCCCGAAGCAGCACCCGTTCCTTCTATCCAGAGATGCTTGCCTGTCCCGCTGAGTTACTCCAGCATTCTGTGTCTATCCCCGGGGAACGTGGATAGGTGACGTTTATGGTCGGGTCCCTTCTTCAGACTGATCACAGGTCAATAAGTCTGGAAAAGGGTCCCGATCCGGAACATCACCTATCTGTATTCTCCGGAGATGCCGCCTGACCCGTTGAGTTACTCCAGCACTTTGTGTCTTTCCTTGGCAAACCAGCATCTGCAGTTCCTGGTTTCTACACATCAGAGCGTCCCTGTTACCCTGCCGCGCAGAGTGAAATTTCAGAAAGACCTTTTCATCCTTTTCCAGATATTCATGGAAAATAGTCTGAATGGGAATATCGATTGAAAGATACAGGGTGGATACAGGCCCTTCGGCCCACCGGGTCCGTGCTGACCAGCGATCACCCGTACACACGTTTTATCCTACACACTAGAGGATATTGTACAGAAGCCAATTTAACCTCCAAACCACGAATGTCCTTGGAATGTGAGAGGAGACCGGAGCACCCGGAGGAAACCCACGCGGTCACAAATACCACGCAGACAGCACCTGAGGTCAGGATCGAACCCGGGTCTCTAGCGCTGTGAGGCAGCAACTCTACAACTGCGCCATAGTGCTGCCAAATGATACCAGATACATGGCTGGCTTTTTCTCCACCCCCCAACGCATTAAATAAATGCACGGGTAACTCCATTTTATCGACCGAGAGCTGGATCACAGAAACAGGCTCTTCGGCCTACCGATTCCACACCGACCATCGATCACCCGTTCGCACTGGTTATTCCAATTTTCGTATCGTCTCTCTGCAAATCCATGGAGGCCAACTAACCTACGAACCCGCACGTCGTTGGGAGTGTGGGAGAAGACCGGAGCACCCGGAAAAAAACCCTCCACGCGGTCACGGGGAGAAGGTGCCAGCTCCACACCCACCGAGCCGCCCTTTCTTACTGAACGATGTTCGACAAATGAAACGTTGAGGCGGGATTCAAAGCTGTCCAGCCAAGATCGTTCTCTGACCCAAGGGTTTTCTTTTATATCAGTAAAGTGAGAAGTTGAATGAATACAGGGAGGGTTTTAAGAGAGACGAGGCTTGTGGTCCAATCACCACTGTTCTGACTGGAAAATCTCTTTATTCAATCAGATACGAGTCAAGTTCAGAAGCAATCAGCCTTCGCCCCCTTCGATTTCGATTTGCTTTCTTCAGTTGATGAGCAGAGCCAAATATCCATGCTTTCAGCAAGGAACCCCTTTGCAGGTAAGAGCCTTGGACCCATGACAGATAGGAGCAGAATTAGGCCATTCAGCCCATCGAGTCCGCTCCGCCATTCGATCACGGCTGATCCATGTTTGACTCTCGACCCCATGTAAACCAGCATCTGCAGTTCCTTGCTCCCCAATCCCATGCCTTCTCTCTCTTCCCCCCCCTCTCCCCCTCCCCCCTCCTCCTCCCCCAATCTTTGAGGCCCCTATACACTTCACTGCAACTTGTCACAAATGACAAATAAAGTATTAATTCATTCATTCATTAATTCATTCAGGGTGGTGAATCTGTGGAATTCATTGCCACAGAAGGCTGTAGAGGCCAAGTCAATAGATATTTTTTTTAAGGCAGAGATAGCTAGATTATTGATTAGTATGGGTTGTCAGCGGTTGTGGGGCGAAGGCAGGAGAATGGGGTTCGGAGGAAAAGATAGATTAGCCATGATTGAATGGTGGAGTAAACTTGATGGGCCGAATGGCCTAATTCTGCACCTATCATTTATGACCTTATGACCATTCACTCTCACTCACTCTCATTCACTCTCACTCACTCACACTCACACACTCACTCACTCTCTCACTCTTATTCACTCTCACTCACTCACACTCACTCACTCACATTCACTCACTCATTCATGCATTTATTCATTTATTCATTCACTCGCTCACTCACTCTCACTCATTCATTACAGTTTTGGTCTCCTAATTTGAGGAAGGACATCCTTGTGATTGAGGCAGTGCAGCGTAGGTTCACGAGATTGATCCCTGGGATGGCGGGACTGTCATATGAGGAAAGATTGAAAAGACTAGGCTTGTATTCACTGGAGTTTAGAAGGATGAGGGGATATCTTATAGAAACATATACAATTATAAAAGGACTGGACAAGCTAGATGCTGGAAAAATGTTCCCAATGTTGGGTGAGTCCAGAACCAGGGGCCACAGTCTTAGAATAAAGGGGAGGTCATTTAAGACTGAGGTGAGAAAAAAACTTTTTTACCCAGAGAGTTGTGAATTTATGGAATTCCCTGGCACAGAGGGCAGTGGAGGCCAAATCACTGGATGGATTTAAGAGAGAGTTGGACAGAGCTCTAGGGGCTGGAGGAATCAAGGGATATGGGGAGAAGGCAGGCACGGGTTATTGATAGCGGACGATCAGCCATGATTACAATGAATGGCAGTGCTGGCTCGAAGGGCCGAATGGCCTCCTCCTGCACCTATTTTCTATCTATCTATTAATTCACTCGTTCATTCATTTATTTCCTCACTCACTCCATTCATTCATTTACTCACTCACATTCATTTCTTCATTCACTCACTTACTCACTCACTCACTCATTCATACATTCATTCATTCATTTATTCGTTCACTCGCTCACTCACCTCATTCATTAATTCACTCGTTCATTCATTTATTTCCTCACTCACTCCATTCATTCATTTACTCACTCACATGCATTTCTTCATTCACTCACTCACTCACTCACTCATTCATACATTCATTCATTCATTTATTCGTTCACTCGCTCACTCACCTCACTCATTCATTAATTCACTCGTTCATTCATTTATTTCCTCACTCACTCCATTCATTCATTTAGTCACTCACATGCATTTCTACATTCACTCACTTACTCACTCACTCACTCACTCATTCATACATTCATTCATTCATTTATTCGTTCACTCGCTCACTCACCTCACTCATTCTTTAATTCACTCGTTCATTCATTTATTTCCTCACTCACTCCATTCATTCATTTACTCACTCACATTCATTTCTTCATTCACTCACTCACTCACTCACTCACTCACTCATTCATACATTCATTCATTCATTTATTCGTTCACTCGCTCACTCACCTCACTCATTCATTAATTCACTCGTTCATTCATTTATTTCCTCACTCACTCCATTCATTCATTTACTCACTCACATGCATTTCTACATTCACTCACTTACTCACTCACTCACTCATTCATACATTCATTCATTCATTTATTCATTCACTCGCTCACTCACCTCACATTCATTAATTCACTCATTCATTCATTTATTTCCTCACTCACTCCATTCATTCATTTAGTCACTCACATGCATTTCTTCATTCACTCACTCACTCATGTATAACCGTCGCCCGTGTGTAGAGATCCTTCTTCACACTGATGTCTGGGGAGTGGGCGGTACGGGGATAGAATGTAGTTGGAGACAGGAAGACTGGTCGGGGAGGGAATGTAGAGAGAGGGAAAGCAAGAAAGCACCTTGTCAAACCTCTCAGTGCCTTCCTCCCAAGGTCCCATGCCTGCCGCGTCTTACACGAAGGACTATGTCTTCATTCGCGCTGAGAAGACCTGGATCGAAGCCCAGAACTTCTGCCGCGTTGAGCACTCGGACCTGGTCAGCATCCAGTCACTGGAGGAGAACGCGCTTGTGGACCAGGTTCTCCAGAGCGACATTCCGGCCTGGATTGGCCTCTTCAACAGGCACCAGTCCGAATACAGCTGGATGTGGGCCAACGGCGACGAGTTCAACTACTACAACTGGGACAATTTCTACCCGATGGACTACGGCAGCATGTCCGTCTGCGTCATCATGCTCAACGGCCGCTGGAAGGACGTGCCCTGTGACTTCAAGTTCTCTTTCGTCTGCTACAGAGGTAAGGATTTAGCAGCAGTAGAGTTGCTGCCTCACCACGCCAGAGACGCGGGTTCGGTCCTGACCGCGCCTGCTGTCTGCACGGAGAGTTGTACGTGTGGGTTTTTATCCGAGATCTTCTGTTCTCTCCTGCACTCCAAAGACGTGCAGGTTTGCAGGATAATGGGCTTGGTGTAAATGTAATTTGTCCCTGGTGTGTGTAGGATAGTGTTAGCAGGTGCAGCAGGCAGTGAAGAAAGCGAATGGTATGTTGGCATTCATAGCAAAAGGATTTGAGTACAAGAGCAGGGAGGTTCTACTGCAGTTGTACAGGGTCTTGGTGAGACCACACCTGGAGTATTGCGTACAGTTTTGGTCTCCTAATCTGAGGAAAGACATTCTTGCCATAGAGGGGGTACAGAGAAGGTTCACCAGACTGATTCCTGGGATGGCAGGACTTTCATAAGAAGAAAGACTGGGTTAAACTCGGCTTGTACTCGCTAGAATTTTAGAAGATTGAGGGGGATCTTATAGAAACGTACAAATCTTAAGGGGTTGGACAGGCTAGATGCAGGAAGGTTGTTCCCGATGTTGGGGAAGTCCAGAACACGGGGTCACAGTTTAAGGATAAGGGGGATGTCTTTTAGGACCGAGATGAGAAAAACATTTTTCACACAGAGAGTGGTGAATCAATTCAATTCAACTTTAATGTCATTGCACAGATACAAGTATGGGTACAACGAAATGCAGTTTAGCGTCAGTTCGTAGTAATAGCAATATATAAATCTGTGGAATTCTCTGCCACAGAAGGTAGTTGAGGCCACTTCTTTGGCTATATTTAAGAGGGAGTTAGATGTGGCCCTTGTGGCTAAAGGGATCAGGGGGTATGGAGAGAAGGCAGGTACGGGATACTGAGTTGGATGATCAGCCATGATCATATTGAATGGCGGTGCATGCTCGAAGGGCCGAATGGCCTCCTCCTGCACCTATTATCTATGATTCTAAGTTAGCATGCGGGGATCGCTGGTGGGCGCGGACTCGGTGAGCCGAAGGGCCTGTTACCGCACTGTATCTCTGCACTAGAGTAAACTGTGCAAGTATTTCTCCCAGTAACCCCTCAAATGCTACAGTTAAATCTGGTTTATGTGCAACTCCAGATCATAAATGGTTGGGGAGGATTTTTCTCCATATGAAGAAGGGTCTCGGCCCAAAACGTCACCCATTCCTTCTCTCCGGAGATGCTGTCTGTCCCGCTGAGTTACTCCAGCTTTTTTGTGTCTTTCTCCACGGGTTTTTCTGTTTTTATGCAGTGGTTGCGTTACCTTGCGACATAATTATTGCATTAGGGTTGGTTTCATGGTTTACGTTTGCTGGTGAAATTATTGATGAAGCCATAGAAACATAGAAACATAGAAATTAGGTGCAGGAGTAGGCCATTCAGCCCTTCGAGCCTGCACCGCCATTCAATATGATCATGGCTGATCATCCAACTCAGTATCCCGTACCTGCCTTCTCTCCATACCCCCTGATCCCTTTAGCCACAAGGGCCACATCCAACTCACTCTTAAATATAGCCAATGAACTGGCCTCAACTACCCTCTGTGGCAGAGAGTTCCAGAGACTCACCCACTCTCTGTGTGAAGAAAGTCTTTCTCATCTCGGTCTTAAAGGATTTCCCCCTTATCCTTAAGCTGTGACCCCTTGTCCTGGACTTCCCCAACATCGGGAACAATCTTCCTGCATCTAGCCTGTCCAACCCCTTAAGAATTTTGTAAGTTTCTATAAGATCCCCTCTTAATCTCCTAAATTCCAGAGAGTATAAACCGAGTCTATCCAGTCTTTCTTCATAAGACAGTCCTGACATCCCATGCCTCCAACCTCAGGACAACAACGTGCTGGTGTAACTCAACGGGTCTGTCGGCATCTCTGGATAACTAATGCCCCAGTCCCACTTAGGAAACCTGCGGAGACTTTGCGCCCCACCCCCAAAGGTTTCCGTGCGGTTCCCAGAGGTTTTTGTCAGTCTCGCTAATGGTCGAAAGTGGTTTCCGCTTCTTCTATAGAACATAGAAGAAGCGGGCAGGGGCATTAGTTACCCCAGCTTTTTATGTCTGAAGACGAAAGGGCGGTGGGTCACAAGGTCATGTGATAGGACTAGAATTAGGCCTTTCGGCCCATCAAGCCTACTCCACCATTCAATCATGGCTGATCTAACTCTCCCTCCTAACCCCATTCTCCCGCCTTCTCCCCATAACTCCTGACACCCGTACTAATTAAGTATCCATCCATCCCTGCCTTATAAATATCCATTGATTTGGCCTCCACAGCCTTCTGTGGTAAAGAATTCCACAGATTCACCATCCCCTGACTATGGAAATTCCTCCTCATCTTCCTAAAGGTACAACCTTTAATTCCAAGGCTGTGACCTCTAGTTCTTGCCTCTCCCACTAGTGGAAACAACCTCTTTGCGATCACTCTATCCAGGCCTTTCACTATTCTGTATGTGTCAATGAGCCCCCCCCCCATTCATCTAAACTCCAGCAAGTGCCATCAAATGCTGAAAAATGAAACTTGCTGGGTTGGCGGCAATGAGCGACCGGGCTGGGGGCTGGGGTGAGTACCACCCCCTCCACGGGATGCTACACTTGTCCCTTTACCTCCCCCCCTCCACTCCATTCAAGGACCCAAGCAGTCGTTCCAGGTGCGGCAGAGGTTCACCTGCACCTCCTCCAACCTCATCTATTGCATCCGCTGCTCTAGGTGTCAGCTGCTCTACATGGGTGAGACCAAGCGTAGGCTTTTCGATCGTTTCGCTGAACACCTCCGCTCGGTCCACATTAACCAACCTGACCTCCCAGTGGCTCAGCACTTCAACTCCCCCTCCCATTCCGTATCCGACATTTCTGTCCTGGGCCTCCTCCATGGCCAGAGTGAGCAACACCGGAAATTGGAGGAGCAGCACCTCATATTCCTCTTGGGCAGTCTGCATCCCGGTGGCCTGAACATTGACTTCTCCCAATTCCATTAGCCCTTGCTGTCTCCTTCCCTTCCTAGCTCTCCCTCAGCCCTCAGGCTCCTCTTCCTCCTCCTCCGTTTTCCTTTCTTCTCCCCGCCCCCCACCCTCCACCAGTCTGACGAAGGGTTTGGGCCCGAAACGTTGCCTATTTCCTTCGCTCCATAGATGCTGCTGCACCCGCTGAGTTTTTCCAACACTTTTTGTCTACCATAGCTGTTCCTAAGTCTGGAGGTGCGGGCGTAGAAGGCCTTGTAGCGTCTGCCGGAAGGTAGAAGTTCGAACATACTATTGCAAGGGTGTGAGGAGTCTTTGTGAATGCTGACAGCCTTCCTGAGGCACCGTGCGTGGTAGATGCCCTCCAAGGCTGGTAGCTGCGTCCCAATTATCTTCTGCGCTCTGTGGACGACCCGCTGAAGAGCTCTCCTCTCCGCCTCCGTGCAGCTGAGATACCACACAGAGATGCCATACGTTAGGCTGCTCTCTGAGGTGCAGCGGTAGAAGGTGATATCTCTCCATATACATACTAATTGGATAGTGTGTATATGGAACGGGCTGCCAGAGGAAGTGGATGAGGCAGATGCCAAGTCCTCAACCACTTTTTAATAGGCATTTATGAAACTTTGACAAGGTAGCACCCGACCGAGGCGATGAGGAGAACGTACAAACTCCATACTGACAGCAGCCGCGATCGGGATCGAACTCGGGTCTTCTATTCTGTATAACTCTACGTACCGAGACACAGTGAGAGTCGTTGATTTGTGTGCAATTCATTTACCTCAGACTGTACATAAGCACAATATGGACCACTGAGGCAGTGCAGCTTTGGTCCCCTAATTTGAGGAAGGACATTCTTGCTATTGAGGGAGTGCAGCGTAGGTTTACCAGGTCAATTCCCGGGATGGCGGGACTGTCATATGCTGAGAGAATGGAGCGGCTGGGCTTATTGAAACATATAAGATTATTCAGGGTTACACAAAAAGCTGGAGAAACTCAGCGGGTGCAGCAGCATCTAAGGAGCGAAGGAGATAGGCGACGTTTCGGGTCGAGACCCTTCTTCAGACGCTGCTGCACCCGCTGAGTTTCTCCAGCTTTTTGTGTAACCCTCGATTCTCCAGCATCTGCAGTTCCTTCTTTAACACTAAGATTATTCAGGGTTTGGACACGCTGGAGGCAGGAAACATGTTCCCGATGTTGGCAGAGTCCAGAACCAGGGGTCACACCAGTTTAAGAATAATGCCCCCGTCACTTAGGAAACCCTGAACGGAAATGTCTGGAGACTTTGCGCCCCACCCAAGGTTTCCATACGTTTCCCGGAGGTTTTTGTCCTCCGGCAACCACTTTCAACTAGCATCGCAACCGGCTTCGACTAAAAAATTACCGATTTTTAAAACGGAAACCACTTTCGACCATTAGGGAGACTGACAAAAACCTCCCGGGAACCTCCAGGAACCGCACGGAAACCTTTGGTGGGGCGCAAAGTCTCCGGAGGTTTCCGTTCAGGTTTCCTAAGTGGGACAGGGGCATTAGGGGTAAGCCATTTAGAACGGAGACGAGGAAACACTTTTTCACACAGAGGGTTGGAATTCTCTGACTCAGAGGGCGGTGGAGGCCGGTTCTCTGGATTGCCGGAGGTTGCAGATAGTGGAAGGTAAGACCTCGCTGGTGGAATAAAACTGGGTGAAAAAAAAGGTCTTACCTTTCACTACCTGCAACCTCCGACAACCACCTTCAACTAGCATCGCAACCGGCTTCAACTAAAAAATCACCGATTTCTAAAACGGCAACCTATTTTTAGTTGCGGCCAGTTTTGAATGTTTTGAAATAATCGGCAGAACATAGAAGAAGCGGAAACCACTTTCGACCATTAGGGAGACTGACAAAAACCTCCGGGAACCTCCAGGAACCGCACGGAAACCTTGGGTGAAGCGCAAAGTCTCCGGAGGTTTCCGTTTAGGTTTCCTAAGTGGGACCGGGCCATTACTCTTGTTTAGTTGGAGGAAGTTCTGGGCCATCCACCACTATATATCCTCGAGGCAGTGGATAAGGTTAAGCAGATTTGATTGGTTTTGGGGTTTCTGGGGGAGATAGAGCCTGTGTAGCAATGGAAGGAAATGCCGTGCCTTTCAATGACTTGGCTGAAGGGGAGCATATACAGGGAGAAGAGAACGGGGCCAAGGATGGAACCTTGTGGAACCCCACAGCAGAGGCTAGCTGGAGAGTAGAAAGGGTTGCCTATGTTAGTTGATAAACACCTACCTTTGAGGTAGGAGATGAACCACTAAGGCCCTGTACAACTGCAGAAGGACCTCTTTGCTCCTATACTCAACTGCTCTTGTTATGAAGGCCAACATGCCATTCGCTTTCTTCACTGCCTGCTGTACCTGCATGCTTACTTTCATTGACTGATGAACAAGGACCTCCAGATCCCCTTTTCCCAACTTGACACCATTTAGATAATAATCTGCCTTCCTGTTTTTGCCAGCAAAGTGGATAACCTCACATTTATCCACATTAAACTGCATCTGCCATACATCTGCCCACTCCCCCCAACCTGTCCAAGTCACCCTGCATTCACATAGCATCCTCCTCACAGTTCACACTGCCACCCAGCTTTGTGTCGCCTGCAAATTTGCTAAATCCATCTAAATCATTTATGGGGGGAGGGGGGGGGGGGGGGGGGGGGGGGGGGGGGGGGAGGGAAAGAGGAGGCAAATGTGAAATGTGGAACTTGCGGACTGTAGATAGTATGACAGAGGAGAAAGAAGCATGCCCTTCCACACGGTCCATGTTAATGGCTGGAGACAGTCCGGGGAAGGTTTACGTGAAAAACCCAAGGTTTGGTGGAATTTATACTTTGAGTGATTGTCCTTTTTATTTTTTAGGTTAACCGGGCTTTTACTCCGAGAAGAGAAAAAGTGTTTGGGAAATCTTCAGAATTGCTTGAAGTTTACAGACAATGGCCTGTGAAGGAAAATGCTCCCTCCTCACTCACCCTCCCTCCACCCCCCCCCCCCCAACTTCATTAGTGACACATATTTGATCCTCCATGCGCTTAAGAATGGAATCACCGCCTCTGCACCCATCACGTTAACAAGTTTTTCCCGAAAGCGGTCCTTGCCTGCAGTGTATTTAATGGAGAGCTCACTGATTTTAAATAACCCACGGTGGTTGAAGGTGTGGGGGGTGGGGCACCTTCTGCAAAACCTTTATGTGCGTTTTTTTTTTCCAGACCCACTCCCCGTTTTAGACAATAGACAATAGACAACAGGTGCAGGAGTCGGCCATTCGACCCTTCGAGCCAGCACCGCCATTCAATGTGATCACGGCTGATCATCCCCAATCAGTACCCCGTTCCTGCCTTCTCCCCATATCCCCTGACTCCACTATTTTTAAGAGCACTATCCAGCTCTCTCTTGAAAGCATCCAGAGAACCGGCCTCCACCGCCCTCTGAGGCAGAGAATTCCACAGACTCACGACTCTCTGTGAGAAAAAGTGTTTGCTCCTTTCCGTCCTAAATGGCTCACCCCTTATTCTTAAACTGTGTGTGGCCCCGTCTTTTACCGCCTTCTCTATGTTTCGCGTTCTCCGGCCCACCGGCATCGCCGCGATCGCTCCGGGATTAAACCGTGGCCCGGCCGTCAACAAAATGCCCAGCCGCAAGCGAAGCTTAAAGGGACCATTCTTCTGGAGAGCAAACCGGCCGCCTAACACACGTGACCAAATTGTCGTCACATCAAGTGATACATTAAAAAAATGGTTGTACGAGACGAATCTTGTTCGCCACTTATTTTTCCCGCCGACAGAACTGTAACGCATTCCTGCTGAAGATATGAACATTCTAGCTTTTTTTTTAAATTGACAGAGTTTGTAAGGTAAAACTGAGTTATGAATAAAATGGCTCATGGAGTGTGTGTGTGTGAGGTTGATGCCTCTGTACGAATATCGGAAGGGGCTGCTCCTCGAGTTCTGGTCGCATTTTAGTCCCGGATCCTGGTGTTTGGACACAAGGCAGGGAGTGGGGAGGGCCGATCGGGGAGGATCTCCCTGTCGGTTTGATCCTGGGCCTGACCAAGATGCCCCACTCGCGGGTCCCCACCCCCCCGCCCACCCCCACCTACCCCCCTCCCGCCACCCCTTGCGCCCGTGCTCCCTCTCAACATCCTGCCTCACCCCCCACACCTGTCCCTCCTGCTGCCCCTCGCCACCCCCCCACCCCCTGTTCCTTCTCACCCCCCTCGCCACCCCCCGCCCTCTGTTCCCTCTCACCCCCACGCCAACCCCCCCCCATGTTGCCTCTCACCCCCCCCCCTATCCCCGCACACTCCTGCACCCACCCCCCCACGCCCACATTGATTGCCTCCATCAATTCCATAATATTCCTTGTGGGGGCTGTTGGGGGGGGGGGGGAGGGGGGGAGGGGGAACGCCTGTCTGGGGTGAGCGCTGACGCCGCGCCCCCCCACCCCAATGGGCCAAACGGGTCTCACTTGGTCTAGTAACACATAAAACAAAATCACTTGATAAACTTAGAAAAAAATATGAATCCTATATACAGTACAAAACAATATTCCTGTAACGCTTTCCGAGTTAGAAGAGAGGCATTCCACAATTTTCTTTTCTCCATATGTCTGGTCACACACGTGACTGAGAATGACCCTGAGGCTAAATTCCTACCAGATCTGCTCTCGATAAAGTCTTGCTGGAGATAACTAACCGCCTGGCCCCTCGCGTCCGCTGTTCACGTGTTATTTTGTTGGGAAGTGGACGATAGTCGACGTCTGAATTGTGCGATCGTGGCGCTGAAATTGATTCCTTCCTTGCCCTGAACAGCGGTGAGGTGTTTCGACGGAATTTTATAACATGCCGGTAGCTCCTTTTGATGTTCGCCTTGTAAATACAGCACATGTCAATAAAAATCCATGGAAGTGTGACAAGCGAGTCGTGACATAGTTCCCAGTCCAGTCGCCTTTATTGCCACGTGTACAGGGGTACTGCGAGAAGCTTTTGTTGCGTGCTAACCAGTCAGCAGAAAGACAACACACGATTGCAATCGAGTAATTTATAGTGTACAGATACATGATAATAAGGGAATAACTAACGTTCAGTGCAAGGTAAAGCCAGCACAGCCAAGTCAAGATTCAAGAGAGTTTATTGTCATGTGTCCCAGATAGGACAATGAAATTCTTGCTTGCAGTATGTAACAGGAGATTAAATTCCAGTGTGTCTATATAACATAGACCACATATAAACACAATAAATAAACAGATAACGTGCAATAGGCTGTTATTGTTCAGAGTTTGTTTAATTGCGAGTTTAATAGCCTGATGGCTGTGGGGAACAAGCTGTTCCTGAACCTGGATGTTCCAGCTTTCAAGCTCCTGGACCTTCTTCCCGATGGCAACGGAGAGAGGACTGTGTGGCCAGGATGGTGTGGGTCATTGATGATGCTGCCAGCCTTTCTCAGGCAGCGACTGCGATAGGTCCCCTCGATGGTGGGGCGGTCAGAGCCGATGACGGACTGGGCAGTGGGTCACAACTTTCTGCAGTCTTTTCCGCTCCTGGGCGCTCAAGTTACCAACCCAAGCCACGATGCAACCGGTCAGCATGCTCTCTACTGTGCACCTGTAGAAGTTCAAGAGAGTCCTCCTTGACAGACCGACTCTCAGTAATCTTCTCACGAACTAGAGGCGTTAATGTGCCTTCTTTCTGGTTGCATCAGTGTTCTGGGACCAGGAGAGATCTTTGGAAATATGCACGCCCAGGAATTTGAAGTTCTTCACCCTTTCCACCATCGTCCCATTGATGTAAACGCGATTGTGGGGATTAGTGCAAGGTAAACAGGACCCACAGGAGCCGTTGGAAGAGAAGGAGGGGGAGGAGCGACACCCGACCGGTAAGGTTTAAAATACAGCGTGGGGCTTGTTTTTTCAGAGGCCCACAGGAGCCGTTGGGAGAGAAGGAAGGGGAGGAGTGACACCCGTCTTAATTGACAAACCAGAATTATTTACTAGAATATGGTCTCCGTTCATAGATTATCTGAAGGGATAGAATGGACCGGCGCAGAAGCCTGACGGATGAATAGTTATGTTCTCCGATCTACGGACCTATCTCCTAAGCTGTATTATGGATAGTTTATTCTATTTTTCAAATTTTCTTTTTTTTTCTCTCTTTATTTTTTCTATCTATTAAAAAAATAAATAATTAGAGTCAATGTTAATATGTAACTGATAAATGAAGACCCCAGCTATACTGGTAGCGGGGTCACTGGAATCCTGGATATTTAATATGTAACGGTTTAACAACGTTTGTAGTGGTTTGGACTATGATATGTACATGCCTCGGATAAAAAAATTAACTATCAAAAAAATAATAGGTGGGAGTAGAATTAGGCATTCGGCCCATCATTCTCCTGCCTTTACTCCATAACGCTGACACCCTTCCTATTCAAGAGCCTGTCAATCTCCACCTTGACCTGGCCTCCAGGGCCTTCTGCAACCACAATTAAATACATTTCACCTCATCTACTTACTAAAGATATATCTTTTTATTCTGAGGCTATGGCCGCTGCTTCTAGACTCTTCTACTAGTGACAGGAAGTGACACAGCTGGCGTCCTGGTGCCAACACAACAACCTGGAGCGCAATGCTCTTAAGACAGTGGAGTTGATTGTAGACTTTAGGAGAGCTCCCCCTCCCCTCAACCCACTCACCATCAACACCACAGTCACATCTGTGGAGTCTTTTAAGTTCCTGGGAACCATCATCTCCAAGGACCTTAAGTGGGGGGCTACCATCGACTCCACAGTCAAAAAGGCACAACAGAGGGTGTACTTCCTACGGCAGCTGAGGAAGCACAATCTGCCACAGGCAATGAGAGTCCCATTCTACACGGCCGTCTGTTCTCACCTTCTCCATCATGGTCTGGTTTGGCTCAGCCACCAAGCACGACACCCGGAGGCTGCAGCGAATCGTCCGATCAGCAGAGTAGATTAATGGCTGCAACCTTCCCTCCATTGACAAACTGCACACTGCAAGGGCCAGGAAGCGAGCGGGTAAGATCATCTCTGACCCCTCTCACCGTGGCCACAAACTCTTTGTATCACTTCCCTCTGGAAGGCGACTCCGGACTGTCAAAGCTGCCACAGTCAGACATAAAAACAGCTTTTTTTTTCTACGAGTAGTAGCTCTACTCAATAACCAAAAATCTGTAGCCTTCTTTTGCTCTGGTATTTTATTTGCTTCACATGTTTGATCAATAATGTTTTATTATAAATGTTTAGTGTTTTATGTGTTATTCGTAACTATCACTGTACGTTTTGTTGTCACGTGGGCGGAGCACCAAGGCAAATTCATTGTATGTGAATACTTGCCCAATAAACTTATTAATTCAGAGTGGAAACATCCCCTCCACATTCACTCGATCCAGCCCTTTCATTATTCGTCCAGTTTCAAGTGACTAAAAGAGTGATGGAAATGCACTGTTTAAGAAAGAACTGCAGATGCTGGAAAAATCGACGTTAGACACAAATGCTAACGTCGAAACTCAGCGGGTGAGGCAGCATCTATGGAGCGAAGGAATTGGTGACGTTTCTGGTCGAGACCCTTCTTCAGACTGAAGATGGAAACGAACTAATAATTTTCAGCATGGGGAATTTAGGAAAACAACGATTTTAATCTTCAAATAAGTATTGTGATCTAGAATTCTGTCTGGTAACAACTAAATCGACCAGTAGTTGCAAAACCGGAATTAATTTGAGCTCAAATAACGGACTGTTCTTTATTTTGCTACATTTCCAGCCTCTAATCTCGATCGCAGAGGAATCTAATGACTAGATTTTTTTCAGAAACGCTATCAAACCCCAGCCTGCTTCCAATATATTTATACTATGAACTTGGTATATAAAATTATTGATCAAATATTTAAAAGTATTCAGTAACCCAATAAACGGCTGACTGCACCATCAACCACACCCGGATCGAAAGTGGGAAATGTAATTTTAAATACTAATTGATACTGCTAACGCTAAGTTTAGATTGAACAACTGCAGCCGATCCGTTTTTATGTGAAAATAAGCTTTTCGCTTGAAAGGAGAGGCTCCAATGTTAAATCAAAACTCAAACCTAGCGTTATTTTGCAGAGATAATTAAACAAGTGAAGAACTGTGTGCTGTGAGTTAGTGGGAGGAAGGAAGGGCGGCGGGGTGGCACAGCAGTAGAGTTGCTGCCTCCCAGCGCCAGAAACCCGGGTGCCATCCTGACCACAAGCGCTGTCTGTGCAGAGTCTGTGCATTCTCCACTTGACTTGTGTGGGGTTTCCTCCGGGCGCTCCGGTTTCCTCCCACACTCCAAAGAGGTGCAAGTTTGTAGTTTAATTGGCTTCGGTAAAAAAAAAAAAAGTGAATTGTCCCCAGTGTGTGCAGGAGAGTGTTAGTGTACCGGTCGATGGGTCGAACGGACTGTTTCCGCGCTGGATCGCTAAACTGAACTATACAAGCAGATTGGAATCGTTTTAATCGGGGAAGGGCGACACTTGAGCGCTGATCTAACGGGGGAATGGAGACAAATGCACCTCCTGGGTCGGGATCCCGTAGGTCTGGTCTCCACTCTGCTCGCCTGCAGCTCGGCGCTTTCATTCCCTGCGGGTCAAAGGGATGGAAGGGAGTGCAGGCGCTGGTTTAAACCGAAGATAGACACGAAAGGCTGGAGTAACTCGGCGGGACAGGCAGCATCTCTGGATAGGTACCTCGACCCGAAGTGTCTCCTATTTCCTTTTCCTTAGAGATGCTGTCTGACCCGCTGAGTTACTCCAGCTTTCTGTGTCTACCGTGAAGACGAGGGGTTTGCAGACGAGGTCATTAATCCTCCCGGCTTCTCTTGGGTGCGTAGGGTCAGAGGGATGGGACAACGGTCTCCGCTCTCCTCGCCTGGGTCTCCGCGCTGTTCATGCAACCATTGGGACACTGCCCAGTCCATCATCGGCTCTGACCTCCCCACCATCCAGGGGATCGATCGCAGTCGCTGCCTCAAGGACCCACACCATCCTGGCCACTCGCTCATCTCCCCGCTGCCATCAGGTAGAAGGTACAGGAGCCTGAAATCTGCAACATGCAGGTTCAGGAACAGCTGCTTCCCCACAGCCATCAGGCTATTAAACTCAACTTCAAACACACTCTGAATTATACAGCCTATTGCACTTTATCTTTGTGTTTTTTGACGTGTGTATGTGTACATATGGTCACACTGATCTGATCTGTAGTTAGGTTTACAATATTCTGTTGTGCTGCAGCAATGCAAGAATTTCATTGTTCTATCTGGGACAAAACATAGAAATATAGAAAATAGGTGCTGGAGGAGGCCATTCGAGCCAGCACCGCCATTCAATATGATCACGGCTGACCATCCACTATCAATAACCCGTGCCTGCCTTCTCCCCATATCCCGTGACTCCACTAGCCCCTAGAGCTCTAACCAACTCTCTCTTAAATCCATCCAGTGACTTGGCCTCCACTGCCCTCTGTGGCAGGGAATTCCATAAATTCACAACTCTCTGGGTAAAAAAGTATTTTCTCAGCTCAGTCTTAAATGACCTCCCCTTTATTCTAAAACTCTCTTGACTCTTGAATGTAGTGGGAATTTGTGCAATTTTGTGAATTTATGAATCTCTTGAACTGCCCCCTCCATCGACTCCTTTAAGTCTAGTCTAAAAACATATCTGTTCTCCCAAGCCTTTCCTGACGTCCTCTGAGCGAGGGCTATTTGTATATATGTATGTAGCCTGCTTGTGTATAGTACTCTTATAACAAATGTAAAGCACTTTGGTCAACGAGAGTTGTTTTTTAAATGTGCTATATAAATAAATGTGACTTGACTATTGGGACAAAACTCTCTTGACTCTTGAATCTTGACGCGGGAAAGGACAGCCCGGAAGTCAGCGGGCCCCGCGATTGGCCGATTCCAGGGGACACCACGTGGGTCCGACGGGCAGGGAGCCAATAGGAAGCGGGCGGCGGCTGATTCCTCATTTGCATAAGGCAGTGCATATCAGGGGGCGAGCGGCGGCTGATTCCTCATTTGCATAAGGCAGTGCATATTAGGGGGCGAGCGGCGCCGGGCGGCCGCAGTCGGGGGGAAGGAAGGAAGCGGGCGGGCGGTCGCGGTGAAGGATGCCCGAGAGTGTGAGCAAGGTGATCGCCAAGAAAGGCGCCAAGAAGGCGGCTTCCATGTCCCACTCCAAGGGCGAGAAGAGGCGGCGCCGGGTCCGCAGGGAGAGCTACGGCATCTACGTGTACAAGGTGCTGAAGCAGGTGCACCCGGACACGGGCATCTCGTCCAAGGCCATGAGCATCATGAACTCCTTCGTCAACGACGTCTTCGAGCGCATCGCCTGCGAGGCGCTGCGCCTGGTGCACTACAGCGGGCGGCACACCATGTCGTCGCGGGAGATCCAGACGGCCGTGCGGCTGCTGGTGCCCGGGGAGCTGGCCAAGCACGCCGTGTCCGAGGGCACCAAGGCCGTCACCAAGTACACCAGCTGCAAATGAGACCCGCTCTCCACCTCCACACCCAACAAAGGCTCTTTTCAGGGCCACCTCCACATTGTCCGCTTGGAGTTTCGCTTACAGGGGGCTTTAAGCTCCTCGACCGTACTAGAAATGACGGGAATGGAGACAGTAGCTACAGGAGTCGCCCATGCGAGCCAACACCGCCATTCAATGTGATCACGGCTGGTCATCCCCAATCAGTACCCCGTTCCTGCCTTCTCCCCATATCCCCTGACTCCCGCTATCTTTAAGAGCCCTATCTAGCTCTCTCTTGAAAGTATCCAGAGAACCAGCCTCCACCGCCCTCTGAGGCAGAGAATTCCACAGGGTGATGAAGTGGCAGCTTCGCCAGCCGGGGGTGACGGTGCCTACACCAGCGGGGAGACGGTGCGGGCAGCCGTCGGTAGAGTAGTCTGTTATAACCAAAATCCGTTATAAAGAGATTAATTAAAACGAAGGATCCCTACTCCAGCACCACCTCCATCCCTGCTTAAAGTCGTCAAGTCAAGAGAGTTTATTGTCATGTGTCCCTGGAGTTTAGAAGGATGAGGGGGATCTTAAAGAAACATAAAATTATAAAAGGACTGGACAAGCTAGATGCAGGAAAAATGTTCCCAATGTTGGGCGAGTCCAGAACCAGGGGCCACATAGTCTTAGAATAAAGGGGAGGTCATTTAAGACTGAGGTGAGAAAAAACTTTTTCACCCAGAGAGTTGTGAATTTATGGAATTCCCTGCCACAGATGGCAGTGGAGGCCAAATCTCTGGATGGATTTAAGAGAGATTTGGATAGAGCACTAGGGGCTAGTGGAGTGAAGGGATATGGGGAGAAGGCATGCACGGGTTATTGATTGGGGACGATCAGCCATGATCACAATGAATGGCGGTGCTGGCTCGAAGCGCATCTTCTGCGCCTATTTTCTATGTTTCTATAGGACAATTAAATTCTTGCTTCATTTAATGTTTAAGAAAGAACTGCAGATGCTGGTAAAATCGAAGGTGGTCAAAAATGCTGGAGAAACTCAGCGGGTGAGGCAGCATCTATGGAGAAAAGGAACAGGTGACGCTTCGGGTCGAGACTCTTCTTCAGATTTAATTTAATTCTCACCACATTGTTATTTTTTGGAGTGAAAAGTCCGGATCTGATTAGGTAGCACTGCCCGAGTTTCTCAGTGAACGTACTGGATGGGACTGACCTCATTGTTCAAGTGATTACTCACTGATTACCTCACTGATTACTGAAACATCTCCGTTTTTTTCTGGGGTACAGTTAAATCTAAACTACCCTCCAAAGAATGGAATAGAATACCTTTTATTGTCATTCAAACAAAGAAAAGTTTGAACGAAATTTCGTTCCCTGCAGCAGAAAAAACAGAACACACAATTAAAACAGTTTAACACAAACATTCATCAAAGTGAATCTCCAAACTCCTCCTCACTGTGATGGAAGGCAAAAAGTCTTATCTCTTCCCTAATAAAAGTAGCTGTTTATTATTGGAAGCTGTTGACCATTTTACACCCAACTCCACTGCCGTCGATTTTAGTACGATTGAGGAGTCCCCTTGTAAGCGAAGCTCCAAGCTGATAAAAGTGGAAGTGCCCAAGCGAAATACCAGTTGTTTACAAAAGGAACTGCAGATGCTGGAAAAAAATCGAAGGTAGACAAAAATGCTGGAGAAACTCAGCGGGTGAGGCACCATCTATGGAGCGAAGGAAATAGATGACGTTTCGGGTCGAGACCCTTCTTCAGACTTAATTTAATCCTCACCGCATTGTTATTTTTTGGAGTGAAAAGTACGGATCTGGTTGGGATTAGGTAGCTCTGTCCGAGTTGCTCATCGAACCTACTGAATGGGACTGATATCGTCTTACTGACCTCTGAAACATCTCCGTTTTTCTGGGGTATAGTTAAATGCTGGAGAAACTCAGCGGTGGGAGCAGCATCTATGGGGCGAAGGTCTGGCCATATTCTGTGTCTTCCACCACTGTGGTGGATGTTTGTGTTTTTAAAAAAAAGTGTTTTTTGTGTGTTCTTTTTCATTGTATCGCTGCTGGCAAATTCATTTCACTTGCATTTTATGTGATTGATTGATATTGAAGGTGACGTTTCGGGTCAGGCGATATAGCAGGTGCTGTTAATGTTTATGCAAGGTGTGGAAGGCGAAGCTCCAAGCTGACGAAGTGGATGCGCCCAAGCGGAATAGCGGGTGCTGTTGATACAACCTGTGGAAGGCGAAACTCCAAGCGGACAATGTGGAGGTGGCCCTGAAAAGAGCCTTTGTTGGGTGGGTGGGTGTGGAGGTGGAGAGCGGGTCTCATTTGCAGCTGGTGTACTTGGTGACGGCCTTGGTGCCCTCGGACACGGCGTGCTTGGCCAGCTCCCCGGGCACCAGCAGCCGCACGGCCGTCTGGATCTCCCGCGACGACATGGTGTGCCGCCCGCTGTAGTGCACCAGGCGCAGCGCCTCGCAGGCGATGCGCTCGAAGACGTCGTTGACGAAGGAGTTCATGATGCTCATGGCCTTGGACGAGATGCCCGTGTCCGGGTGCACCTGCTTCAGCACCTTGTACACGTAGATGCCGTAGCTCTCCCTGCGGACCCGGCGCCGCCTCTTCTCGCCCTTGGAGTGCGACATGGAAGCCGCCTTCTTGGCGCCTTTCTTGGCGATCACCTTGCTCACACTCTCGGGCATCCTTCACCGCGACCGCCCGCTCGCTTCCTTCCTTCCCCCCGACTGCGGCCGCCCGGCGCCGCTCGCCCCCTGATATGCACTGCCTTATGCAAATGAGGAATCAGCCGCCGCCCGCTTCCTATTGGCTCCCTGCCCGCCGGACCCACGTGGTGTCCCCTGGAATCAGCCAATCGCGGGGCCCGCTGACTTCCGGGCTGCCCTTTCCCGCGTCAAGATTCAAGAGTCAAGAGAGTTTTGTCCCAATAGTCAAGTCACATTTATTTATATAGCACATTTAAAAAACAACTCTCGTTGACCAAAGTGCTTTACATTTGTTATAAGAGTACTATACACAAGCAGGCTACATGCATATATACAAATATCCCTCGCTCAGAGGATGTCAGGAAAGGCTTGGAAGAACAGATATGTTTTTAGACTAGACTTAAATGGATTCGATGGAGGGGGGCAGTTCTAATGGGGAGGGGGATGTTCCGGGCGACCGGGAGCAGCGCAGAGGCCATTGGGCCCCAGCTACAGGAGACAAAGGAAGCGGCATGCCCAAAAGGGGTGGAACGAGAAGGCCCCCGCAACAACAACTTTGGTTACGCCACCTGATACTCACCTCACCGCTGGATTCCTGAGCCCAGGAAAGCTGAGGCAATTCACTGAAGCGGTGGGGATGATGGGACATGGAAATGGTCAGTGACTCTAAAGACAATGGAGCTCAAACTGGCATCTTTAAACGTGCTCAGTATAAAGAGCACTGCGCGATGTGTTAATGCCTTACAGTACCTGGCCAAGGTCAAGGCAGATGTGACTTTTCTTCAGGAGTGCGGGCTGCCACACCTCAGCTGCTATCGGAGGTGGTCGCGATGGTGGCCCCACGGACTGTCTGTGTGGTCGGGGGGAAATGACTGTCGTGCCTCCGGCCTGGGGATTTTGCTGCGGGGAGGGAACTTCACCATCACTGAGGTCAAGGAAGTGGTTGGAGGGCGTCTCCTCGTGGTGGATGTTATGTACCGTGGCTCTCCGCTCCGGCTGATAAATGTGTATGCCTCACCCACGCAGAGCGAGCGGCTGGCCGTTCTCCAGCAGCTCCCAGTGCTGCTGGCCACGTCCCGGCAGCTCGTTCTGGCCGGTGACTTCAATTGCATCATTGATGCGGCTGGACGATCCGGCGGTGCCGACAGCAGACTGGACAGCACGTCCAAGTTCCTGATGGAGATGGTAAAAAGACGCAAAGCTGCGTGACGCCTTCAGCGACCCTGCAGGCGGGTCCCAGCCGCAGTTCACTTGGTCGAGATCGGACGGTTTAGCCCGATCTCGGATAGACTTCGTCTTCACGACGAAGGCCGTCACGGTGAGACACACTGACCTCACGCCAGTGTTCTTCTCCGACCACTGCCTTCTTCAGGCTTCCTGTCACCTACAGGAGGACCAGAAGGCAGGCAGAGGGACGTGGAAGTTAAACACGAAAACTGTTGACCCCAGAGAATGTCGAGGAGCTAAAGAGGGACTACGCATGTTGGAGAACGGTGAAGCCCCTCTTTGACTCCCCCACACTCTGGTGGGAAGCAACCAAGGAGAACATTAAGAGGTTCTTCATAATTAAAGGGGTTCAGAGAGCAAGACAGAGTCAGAGGGAATTGTGCCAACTCCAGTCAGATTTGCAACAACTGCTCCTTCTGCAGTCGAGCGGGGTGGATGTGAGGGAGGAACTTAGAGAGTTGAAGGACCGGCAAGCTCAGCTCTTCACCTCTGAATCCTCCAAGATCATCTTCCGATCCAGGGTCCGCCATGTGGAGCAGGATGAGACGTGCTCACGTTTCTTCTTCCATAAGGTTCACAGGGGGAGCTCTGTGATGAACAGCCTTAGGGAGGAGGACGGCACGGTAGCATCCTCACAGACAGACGTGCTGAGGATCTGCAAATCCTTTTACACAGATTTGTATGACCAAAAGACCACAGACAGTACCTCCTCCCAGAACTTCCTGTCCTCAATCACGGAGGTCTTGGAGGACAGCAAGCGGGAGAGTCTGGACCAACCACTGACCCTAGAGGAGCTGACTGGCTCCATCCGTTCCTTTGACTCGAATAAAACTCCCGGAAGCGATGGCTTACCGGCCGAGTTGTATTTGGCTCTGTGGGACTGGATGGGCCTGGACCTGCTAGAAGTGTGCAACGACATGCTTCTGTCTGGTAGCATGTCAGACTCCATGAGGAAGGGCAACATCACCCCTAATCTACAAGCAGAAGGGGGAGATGAAGGACCTAAAGAATTGGAGACCCATAACACTCTTGAATGTGGACTACAAGATCCTGTCCAAGGCCATCGCCAACCGGGTCAAGTCTGCTCTGGGACAGGTGATCCACCCGGACCAAACCTGTGCTGTACCTGGCAGGAAAATCTCAGACAGCCTAGCGCTGCTGAGAGATACCATCGCCTACGTGCAGGACAGACGGGTGGATGCTGCCTAGTCAGCTTGGACCAGGAGAAGGCCTTCGACAGGATTTTCGCACACGAACATGAGGGACGTGCTCTCCAAAATGGGTTTTGGGGAGGGAATCAGAAATTGGATCAAACTGCTCTACACCAACATCCGTAGTGCAGTCCAAATCAATGGGTGGGAATCAGACAGTTTCCCTGTAAGGTCTGGAGTTAGGCAGGGTTGCCCTCTCTCTCTTGTTTGTCTGCTGTATTGAACCTTTTGCTGAATCCATCAGGAAGGATGCGGGCATAAGAGGAGTGTCATTGCCAGGCAGTGGGGGCATTCAAGTAAAGACCTCCCTGTACATGGACGATGTCGCTGTCTTCTGCTCGGTCCAGGGTCGGTTCGCAGGACTGATTAGTATCTGCGACCAGTTTGAGTCGGCCACGGGAGCCAGGGTGAACCGCAGGAAGAGCGAGGCCATGCTCTTTGGCAACTGGCCTGACAGATCTTCCGTCCCCTTCACCATCAAGCCTGACTTCTTGAAGGTGTTGGGGATCTGGTTCGGGGGGGCTGAGGCATGTAACAAAAATTGGCTGGAGCGGATAGCCAGGGTGGGGAGGAAGCTGGAGCTGTGGAGGCAACGCTCCCTCTCCATAACGGGAAAGAATTTGGTCATCAGGTGTGAGGTGCTCTCGGGGCTGCTGTACTTGGCACAAGTGTGGCCGGTCCCTCCCTCATACGCCACAGGGATCACCCGGGCCATCTTCCACTTCATCTGGGGGGTCGAGGATGGACCGGGTGCGACGGGCTACAATGTACAAGTCGGCAGACAACGGGGGTAAAAGCGTGTCCAACATCGCCCTCATTCTGATGGCCACCTTTGTGTGTGGCTGCATCAGGCGGAGTGTAGAGCCAAGGCACGTGGGCACCAAGTGTCACTACCTGCTGAGGTTCTACCTGTCCCCGGTGTTGAGAAGGATGGGCCTGGCGCAGGTGCCACGCAATGTGCCAGTCAGCTGGACATTGCCGCCCCACCTGGCGTCGGTGGAAGGGTTCTTCCCCGGACCAACACATTTGACCATATGTCCATCGGGCAGTGGTCAGCACAGAATGTCCTGCAGGCACTGCAGGGAAAGGACTCTATGGACCCGGTGGCGTGGTTCCCTGAGCAGACTGCCCAGCTCGTCTGGCAAAATGCCTCATCGCCAGAACTCACCAACAAGCACCAAGACCTGGCTTGGCTGACGGTGAGGGAGCCCTCCCAGTCAGATCCTTCCTGCACCATCGGAACCTCACTGCCAGCGCACGCTGCCCTCGGGACGGCTGCTATGGATAGGAGACGGTTGCCCACCTCTTCACAGAGTGTGGGTTTGCTAAAAGAGTCTGGAGAAAAATGCAAGGGTCCCTGGTACGCTTTATCCCGAACAGCTCCGTCACAGAGGACGCTGTGATTTACGGACTGTTCCCAGGGACACATTTAGAGGCTGACATCGAGTGCTGCTGGAGGGTCATCAACTCGGTAAAAGACGCCCTTTGGTCTGCCCGAGCATTGTTCACCACCCAGCAGAGCGAGATGTCCGTCAGGGAATGTTGCCGACTGGCCCGCTGCAGACTGCAGGAGTACGTGCTGAGGGACGCACTGAAGCTCGGTTGCAGCCAACGCCAAGGCTCGGTGGGGGAGGGCCACAGTCTAAGGCCCTTCCGCTGCTGGACATGGGGGGTACAGTATTGTGGAGACGCCCCTCAATATAAGGGAAGGTATCCCACGCCATTGTGGCATGAGTGGGGGACTGATTTGTGGAAACTTGGGGAAAAGAAAATGTCTAAACTGTATTGATCTATTGTACAGCCTCCGAAAATGTCGGATGGATTTTCCGCAAGGTTAATGTATTGTATATATTTATCATTCGAATAAAGTATATTTTGAAATTAAAAAAAAAAAGGGGGGATGCTGTTCCACAGTGGTGGAGCTGCGACCGCAAAGGTGCGGTCGCCCCTGAGCTTATGCCTAGACTGCGGGACATTCAGCAACCCCAAGTCGGCCGATCTGAGGGACCTGGAGGTGGTGTAGTGGGTGAGAAGACTTTTAATGTTGGTGGGTGCAAGCCCATTGAGGGCTTTGTAGACACAGATGAGGGTCTTGAAATTTATTCGGAACTGCACAGGGAGCCAGTGGAGAGAGGCCAGGATCGGGGTGATGTGGTCCCTTTTTCGGGTGCCCGTCAGGAGTCTCGCTGACCAGTTTTGGACCAGTTGCAGGCGGGACAGGGAAGATTGGCTGATGCCAGTGTAAAGGGAGTTACAGTAATCTAGGCGGGAGGAGATAAATGTATGGATGATCTTTTCGATGTCATCAAACTGGAGGAATTGTTTTATTTTAGCTATCATCCGAATCTGAAAGAAGCTAGCTTTTGACACTTGTTTGTCAAACTTCAGTGCTGAGTCAAATATCACGCCAAGGTTTTTGACGTGAGGCTTGAGTAGTGGGGTAAGGCTTCCAAGGCTGCCTGCTATCATTTTGATTGAGTCCGAGGGGCCGAGAAGGATGACCTCAGACTTACTCTCGTTTAGTTGGAGGACGTTCTGGGCCATCCAGCACTTTATATCCTCGAGGCAGCGGGTAAGGTTAAGCAGATTTGATTGTTTTTTGGGCTTCAGGGGGAGGTACAGTTGTGTATCGTCTGCGTAGCAATGGAAGGAAATGCCGTGCCTTTCAATGACTTGGCCTAAGATAGGACAATGAAATTATTGCATTGCTGCAGCACAACAGAATATTGCAGTCATACATGCAGATCAGATCAGTGTGACCATATATACATATACACACATCAATAAACATAAAGTGCAATAGCCTGTTATAGTTCAGAGTTTGTTTGAACGTGTTTAATAGACAATAGGTGCAGCAGTAGCCCTTCGAGCCAGCACCGCCATTCAATGTGATCATGGTTGATCATCCCCAATCAATACCCCCCATTCCTGCCTTCTCCCCATATCCCCTGACTCTGCTATTTTTAAGAGCCCTATCTCGCTCTCTCTTGAAAGCATCCAGAGAACCCGCCTCCACCGCCCTCTGAGGCAGAAAATTCCACAGACTCACCACGCCTCCGTTCTAAATGGCTTAAACTGTGGCCCCTGGTTCTGGACTCCCCCAAAATCGGGAACATGTTTCCTGTCTTTAGCATGTCCAAACCCTTAACAATCTTATATGTTTCAATAACATCCCCTCTCATCCTTCTAAACTCCAGAGTATACAAGCCCAGCTGCTCCATTCTCTCAGCATATGACAGTCCCGCCATCCCAGGAATTAACCTTGTAAACCAACGCTGCACTCGCTCAATAGCAAGAATGTCCTTCCTCAAATTAGGGGACCAAAACTAAACACAATACTCCAGGTGTGGTCTCGCTAGGGCTCTGTACAACTGCAGAAGGACCTCTTTGCTCTTATATTCAATTCCTCTTGTTATAAAGGCCAACATGCCATTCGCTTTCTTCACTGCCTACTGTGCCTGCATGCTTACTTTCATAGACTGCTGTACAAGGACCCCCAGATCCCGTTGTACTTCCCCTTTTCCCAACTTGACGCCATTTAGATAGTAATCTGCCTTCCTGTTTTTGCGACCAAAGTGGATAACCTCACATTTATCCGCATTAAACTTCATCTGCCATTCATCTGCCCACTCCCCCAACTTGTCCAAGTCACCCTGAACTCTGATACCACCCTCCTCACAGTTCACACTGCCACCCAACTTTGTGTCATCTGCAAATTTGCTAATGTTACTTTGAATCCCTTCATCCAAATCTTTGATGTATATTGTTAATAACTGCGGTCCCAGCACCGGGCCTTGCGGTACCCCACGTCACTGCCTGCCATTCTGAAAGGGACCCGTTAATCCCTACTCTTTGTTTCCTGTCTGCCAACCACTTCTCTATACATGTCAGCACTCTACCCCTAATACCATGTGCCCTAATTTTGCCCACTAATCTCCTATGTGGGACCTTATCAAATGCTTTCTGAAAGTCCAGGTACACTACATCCACTGGCTCACCCTTGTCCATTTTCCTAGTTACATCTTCAAAAAATTCCAGAAGATTAGTCAAGCATGATTTCCCCTTCGTAAATCCATGCTGACTCGGACCGATCCTGTTACTGCTATCCAAATGTTCGGCTATCCCATCTTTTTTTAATTGACTCCAGCATCTTCCCCACCACCGATGTCAGGCTAACTGGTCTATAATTCCCCGTTTTCTCTCTCGCGCCTTTCTTAAAAAGTGGGATAACATTAGCTACCCTCCAATCCACAGGAACTGATCCAGAGAAAAACATTGGAAAATTATCACCAATGCATCCACGATTTCTAGAGCCACTTCCTTAAGTACCCTGGGATGCAGACCATCAGGCCCTGGGGATTTACCAGCCTTCAGTCCCTTCAGTCTACCCAACACCATTTCTTACCTAATGCGGATTTCCTTCAGTTCCTCCGTCACCCCAGTTCCTCTGGCCACTACTATATCAGGAAGATTGTTTGTGTCCTCCTTAGTGAAGACAGATCCAAAGTACCTGTTCAACTCATCTGCTATTTCCTTGTTCCCCATAATAAATTCACCTTTTTCAGTCTTCAAGGTTCCAACTTTGGTCTTAACTAATTTTTTCCTCTTCACATACCTAAAGCTTTTACTATCCTGCTTTATATTCTTGGCTAGCTTACCTTCGTACCTCATCTTTTCTCCCCATATTGTCGTTTTGGTTATCTTCTGTTGTTCTTTAAACATTACCCAATCCTCGTGCTTCCCGCTCATCTTTGCTGCGTTGTACTTCTTTGCTTTAATTTTTAGACTGTCCCTGACATCCCTTGTCAGCCATGGTCGTCCATTTCTCCCCTTGGAATCTTTCTTCCTCCTAGGAATGAACTGATCCTGCACCTTCTGTATTATTCCTAAAAACACCTGCCATTCCTGTTCCACTGTCATCCCTGCTAGTGTATCTTTCCAGTCAACTCTGGCCAGCTCCTCCCTCATGGCCCCATTATTCAACTGCAACACTGAAAACCTCAGATCTACCCTTCTCCCTCTCCAATTATAGATTAAACCTGACCATGTTATGGTCACTGCCTCCTAATGGCTCATAAAGCCCTAGGTCGTTTATCAAATCCTGTTCATTACATAACACTAAATCCAGAATTGTCTTCTGCCCGGTAGGCTCCAATACAAGCTGTTCTAAGAATCCAACACACAGGCATTCTACAAAGTCCCTTTCTTGGGGTCCAGTACCAACCTGATTTTCCCAGTCTACCTGCATGTTGAAATCTCCCATAACAACCACAGCATTGCTTTTGCTACATGCAAATGTTATCTCCTGGTTCAACATGAACCCCGTGTCCAGGCTACTGTTTGGGGGCCTGAAGATTAGTCCCATTAGGGTCTTTTAACCCTTACAATTCTTGAGTTATATCCATACTGACTCAATATCTCCTGTTTCAATGTCACCCCTTGCAAGGGACTGAATTGCATTCCTCACTAACAGGGCAACCCCACCCCCTCTGCCCACCTGTCTGTCTTTTCGAATATTCAGTTCCCAGCCCTGGCCCTCTTGCAGCCATGTCTCAGTAATTCCCACAACATCATACTTGCCAGTTTCTTTTTTTTGTAAAATATTTTTATTAGAAGTAATTACATATTAAGAAGAAATAATATAAAATCAAAAAAAAAGAAAATATTATTTGTCACATTCATTCTTAATATTTTTAAAATTTACAGTCAATCTTATTTATACTTCTATATATATTTTTTATTTTATAACAGTAGGAAATAAAGATAGGTAATAAAAAGAAAAAGAAATAAGAAAGAGATAAATAAAATGAGTGGAGTTTTAAGCAAGATATTCTTCATTGAAGATATATTCATGATCTATTGTATATAATTCTTCATCTATTCCTTCATTCAGGCTTCAGTCATCGCCTCGAACCGGACCACCTTAACCCTTTAAATATTCAATAAATGGAGACCATATTCCTCTGAATTGATCTAACCTGTCCATTAGGACAAGCCTTAATCATTCCAGGTGAAGTGTCTCCGACATTTCTGTAATCCACATTTTGATTGTGGGGGATATGGGACCTTTCCAAAATCTTAGTATTGATTTTTTACCAATTATTAAACTATAACCAATAAAAATTATTTGTTGTGTTGTTAGTATCTGATCCTTTTCTAATATTCCCAATATAATTTTACTTCGGAGTCACGTGAGTGACTACGTGAAGAAGCCCCGCCTGGCGCTGGAACGGCATTACGTCGACGCTGACGGCAGAGCATGAGCTGCAGAGACAGCTCCTCGACAGCAGTAGGTACGGGCCCGCAGGTAAGAGCAGTTGAAAAAACTTTCAGGGTCTAAAAAACTGCGTGGCTGGTATTGAACAACCAGGATTTAAAACTAATTTAAAAGTAAAAAATGAGTAAAAGTTAAAATAAAAGGAA
>CM069160.1:16134621-16169706 GCA_035221665.1 Okamejei kenojei
CCACTCCCGACCCTCATAAAATAAATGATCATCTGGTAGTTCTAAATCTATGTTGAGACTTACTATCTTACTCCGGAGTAATTATGTTCTGTGTTCTATTATGTTCTGTGTTTTTCATGCCGCTGCTTTGAAGTATGCCGTTCCAGCGCCAGTCGGGGCTTCTTCATGTAATCCCTCATCGTTACTCCTCATAAAATAACGATCAAACTTCGAACTGGTAAGTTATCGTTTAATCTTGCTATTAATTTTGAGTCTGGAATTAAATTTCCATTAACTACATTCGAGATTATCTTAAAAATCTCTGTCCAAAAATTAGTAATTTTTGTACATTTTGTGAATGAATGCGTTAGATTAGCTTCTAATTGTTGACATTTATCACATATAGCGGAAACATTTGAGAAAATTCTGTTTAATTTGGATTTTGAGAAGTGTAATCTATGTATAACTTTAAATTGTATCAAGGAGTGTCTGGCATTTAATGAACAATGGTGTATATGTTGTAAACTTTCATTCCATACTTCTCTACTAATTACTTGACCTAATTCGTTTTCCCATGCTTGTCTATATTTTTCCGTATTTGGTAAATCATTTTCCAGTAAGATATTATAAACATATGATATTAATGTTTCTGTATTCGGATGTTTATTTAGACATTCATCTAAAATTTCTGTCTTTCTATTCCTAAAATCTGGTGTATTTGATTTAACATAATCTCTAACTTGTAGATATCTAAAATATTCTTTGGAGTGTAATCCATAATTTTGTTGTAATTCCTGAAATGAGAGAAATAAACTTTCCCTGTAGAGATCACCCATCTTATTTATTCCATAGTTCTTCCATTTAAAAAAAACCTTTATCCATCAATGAAGGTTTAAAAGTAATATTGTTTACAATTGGAAGAGCTAGTGGTGTATTCTGTAATTTTAATGTTTTTTTTAATTGTTTCCAAATACGTATACCACTTTCTATTATTGGGTTTCCTCTATAAATTTTCTTATGTATTTTAGTATTAGCAAATAAAATCGAGCTAATTTCGAAAGGTGAACAGTCTTCCTTTTCCATTTTTAACCAATTTGGTTGTTTATCTAGTTCTTCCAACCAGAAATTCATATTTTTATATATTAACTGCCCAATAATAAAACATAAAATTAGGCAATGCAAAACCTCCATTCATTTTTGATTTACATAGATGCTTTTTAATTATTCTATGGTTCTTATAATCCCAAATAGAATTGGTAACTATAGAGTCCACTTTCTTAAAAAAATTGTTTAGGAAGATATATCGGGATCATTTGAAACAAGTATAATAATTGTGGAAGAAAAATCATTTTTATCGCATTAATCTTACCTTGCATTGAAATAGGTAATGTTTTCCAATATTGGATATTCTTAAGTAGTTTATCCAATAAGGGTGGGAAATTAGATTTAAATAAAGAATCATATCTTTTTGTTACATAAATTCCAAGATATTTGATTTTTTCATTTGCAATCTTAAAAGGATATTGTTGTAATATATGTAAGTTATTTCCCATTATTGGCATAAGTTCACTTTTATTCCAATTAATTCTATATCCTGAAAACGATCCAAATTGAGTTATTAAATCTATTAAGTTTGGAATGCTAATTTCCAGCTTTGTGATATAAAGTAATACATCATCTGCGTATAAAGAGATTTTATTTTCAGTTTCTTTAGTTTCATACCCGTATATTTTGCGATGCAATCTCACGGATTTTGCTAGTGGTTCTATTGCAAGTGCAAACAGTAGTGGAGATGAAGGGCAACCTTGTCTGCAGTCTCAGAATAAGTTAAATTTAGTTGTTAACATTTGGTTTATTAATATTCTAGCTGTTGGCTTGGTATATCTTAATTTAATTCATGTTATAAACTTCTCCCCCAACTGAAAAAATTCCATAACCGAAAAATAAAGACCATTCAATCTGATCAAAAGCTTTCTCTGCGTCCAACGAAATAATTGATAAATCCTTATTAATGTTTCTTTTCGAGTATATAATATTAAATGATCTTCTCAGGTTGTTTGAGGAGTATTGTTTTGGTATAAATCCTGTTTGATCTGAATGAATTAGTTTATTAATCACTGTGTTTAGTCTTTGTGCTAGTATTTTGGTTAATATTTTTTGATCAGTATTTAAAAGAGATATAGCTCTATATGACCCTGGATCATCCAGACTTTTATCTAATTTAGGTATAAGGGTTATAATAGATTCATTTAATGTTTCTGGTAATTTCTGTTGTGCATAAATGTGTTCATATAGTGTCTTCAAACATGGAGCTATTATATCATAAAATATTTTATAAAATTCTGATCCAATACCATCTGGTCCTGGAGTTTTACCATTTTTTAATGATCTAATAGCTTCTTCAATTTCTTTAGTAGTTATTTCAACGTTTAATAATTCTCTATCTTCTAAATCCTGTCCTTTTAGATTACAATTTTTTAAGAATGTTTCTACTCCTATCTGATTTTCTTTTGTTTTGGCTGAATATAAATTTTTATAATATTGCAAAAATCTCTCATTTATATCTTTAGTTTGTACTAGTAATTCCCCTTTATCTGATTTAATCCTATAGATTAATTTTTCTCCTTCCAATTTTCTTAATTGACGAGCCAATAATTTATGTGGTTTGTCACCAAATTCAAATTGTATTTGTTTAGTATATTGGTATAGTTTTACAACTTGGTCTGACTGTATTTTATTTAATTTATATTTCAATGCAAAGATTTTATTATGTTTTATCATGGTTGGTTTAATAGCATTCTCTGTATCTAATTGTTTGATCTCCCTTTCCAATGCCTGTTGTACCCTCCGATTCTCTTTATTATAAAATGCTTGAGAAGATATCATAATTCCCCGAACATACGCTTTAAAAGTTTCCCATAAAAGGGACGAAGATATTTCTGGCGTATCGTTTATTTCAAAGAAAATCTTGATCTGTTTTGTGATATATTTTGTCTTTTAAAATTTGTGGGTTAAATCTCCATTGTCCTTGTTTTTCCATTTTACCAGTTATTTTCATCATAAAAGTTAAAGGTGCATGATCTGAAATTATAATATTATGATATTTTGAATTATACGTAAGTGGAATGAGTTTTAAATCTACCAGAAAATAATCTATTCTTGAATAAGTTTTATGCACAGGTGAGTAAAATGAGTATTCTCGTTCTGTTGGGTTTTGCAATCTCCAAACATCTTTAATATTACTAGTGTCTATATATGCATTTATTAACTCACTGGAATGCGATTTAAGTTTCCGTTGTTTTGATGATCTGTCCAAATAAGGATCTAGTGTACAATTTAAATCTCCTCCAATTATTAGATTGTGTTGTGATAATTCCGGGATGGTATTAAATATTTTTTTAAAACAGTGGACTATCAAAATTTGGGCCATATACATTGACAAAAATCATTTTTTGTGTGTATAATTCTCCTATTACAATAATATATCTACCGTCACTATCAGTTATTGTTGAAATATGTTTAAATGCAGTGCCTTTACGAATTAATATTGCTACACCTCTAGATTTGTGTGTGAAAGAAGAATGATAGACTTTATCAATCCATTTAGCCTTTAATCTATGTTCTGCCTCTTTTTTTAAATGTGTCTCTTGGATAAATGCCACATCTATTTTAAGTGCTCTTAAATGTGCTAATACTTTACCTCTCCTAATTGGTTCGTTAATACCTTTAGCATTCCAACTACAAAACATTATTCCTCCATTCCCCATATTCGTAAGTAAGTCTTGCATCTTTTATCTAAAGGGATATATAATAGAGCAAATGGTTCAGTTCGACATACCCAACTTTACACCTGAACTTCGAATAGATGAATTTCAAGGCCCTTGAGTTTCTCTCACATATATATCTCCTTTGCATTAATTTATAATTCCACTCAAATGTAAAGTAATAATAACAAGAAATAATATTAAAAATGGATAGATTGAGAGATTAGTAGGGTGCACAAAGAAAGAAAAAACTACATCTAGCGTTGGTGTAGTTAGTGTTAGCCATACTAACATGGCTAGCAATCTAAAGACTTCCATAGTCAATGTTAGATATTTATCCATCTCCATGATTCACTAAAATTATTATTACATTAAAAAAATATTATTTAAACCGGGGGTATTAAACTATGATGTGTACAAAGTTCATAGTCAAGTATATACTAATATATATATATACTTAATGCTTATTACAAACTATAATAATAAGAATATATTAAAAAAAAAATTATAGGAAAAACAAAAAAGAAAAAAGAAATAAAAAGTACCAGGGGGATAAATGAAGTCAAAGTTTATATTTTGTGTATTTATATTTATTATTTACTTAATTCTAAGTTAATCGGCTATAATTAATTATTAATCAATAATTAGCAGTTATTAGCTCTAATTAATAATGATACCAGTGTATTAATTTTAATATATGTTTATATATGTTAATTTATGTTAATTATTAATATTAGTAGTGTTAGTATTCTAATTATTAGTATCCGTGGAATAGTCTTTGATCCGTATCTCCTCGAGTCTCCCACGCGCCTCCTTCTCCGTCTTCTTTAGATGAAACAAGTCCATAGTCTATTGCAATCTTCAACCAATCTTGAAAGTACGGTTTAATTGTTCGTTTAGTTCATCTTTGAAGATTTCATTCAGTCTACCTCTCGGTCCTTAATCCCTTGGGCAAAGCTCAATGCGTTCTCTGGATTTTTAAAATAATGTTCTTCCTGGTTGTAGGTGACTCTCAGTGTGGCTGGGTATCTCAGACTGTACTTCAGATTCTTCACTTCCCTCAAAATTCTTTTGGTCTCTTTGAATGCATTTCGTTTCTTGGAGACCTCTGCTGGATAGTCTCGGTAAATGCTGATCGAATCTTCTTCATATTTAAGATTTCTACTTTTTACAACTTTATTCATCATATCTTCCAAAACGTAATCATACTGGACTTTTACTATCATTTGTCTTGGAGGAGCAGCATGCTTTGTATAACGTCTCATTACTCTGTGTGCTCGGGCTAGCAAAGGCTTTTCTTCCAGAGATAAAACCTTTTGTAGTAAGTTTGCAGTATACTCTCGGGTATCTTGATTCTTTTCTCTCCCTTCTCGAATACCCATGATCCTTAGGTTCTGCCTTCTCTGGCGTCCTTCCAACTCAGTACACTTATCAGTAATTTTGCCCAGTAAGTCAGATAATCGTTGATTTTCTTTGACGAGTGTTTTCGTAGTCTGAATACTTATTTCGACTAGTTCTTCAAGGTTTTTTATGGATGTTGATTGTCCCTTAATTTCTTCCAGCACAGGTTCCATTTCCATTTCCACCTTTTTTTCAATTTTTTCATTCAACTCTTCCATTATACTTGCAAATTTTTCCGTCACTACTTCTGCAATTTCCTTTCGCAGCTTGTCTGATAATTCCGTAGTCGAAAGATTGATTTCAGACTTTAACTCCTTCATCGCCATCTTGATTTTTCCCATTTCTTCCCTAAACTTCATTTTTTCCAGTTCCATCTTTAATTCGAACTTCATTTCTTTTTTTAATTCTGCCATTTCTTGCACAAAAAATTTTTTAAGTTCTTCCATTTCCGATTTTTTTTCGTTTTTTTTTTTACACATCTTCTAGGGACTGTGTCCTACCTGAGGCTGAGGCTTCCGTCGGGCCTTGTTCTTGTTCAGCCATTTTCCTTGGATACCGGAGTTTGGATTTCTCCGGAGGTGGGCTGCGCTGTGTTGCCATTACGGGTCGCACGCCTGATGACGTCACTCACGGCAGCCGGTGCAGAAACAGCAGATGCAGAAGCAGCAGCAGCAGCAGGTAGGTTTTCCCCCCATTTTCTCCCCAGTTTTTTCCTCGTTTTTTCACGGAGGTGGCTGGCGTTGCCTTCTAGTCCTCCATAGCGCTACCGGAAGTCCCCATACTTGCCAGTTTCTAACTGAGCCTCAAGCTCGTCCACTTTATTCCTTATACTTCGCGCATTCATATACAGCACTTTGACCTCCGTATTCACTTCCCCCCTCGCACCGCTCTCAATTGGCCCTGACCTTACTCTGTTGTCCATTCTCGAGCTTTCCTTCCCATTAATTCGAGAATCTTTTGTAATTTTTCCTGTAGTCACTTCCTCTTCAACTCCATCTTTACACTCCCAATTTGTCAATCCCTCCCCCCCACTATTTAGTTTAAACCCACACGTGTAGCCCTAGCAAACCTGCCTGCCAGAATGTCAGTCCCCCTCCAGTTAAGGTGTAACCTGTCCCTTTTGTACAGGTCTCCCCTACCCCAGAAGAGATCCCATTGGTCTATAAATCTAAATCCTTGCTCCCTGCTCCAGCCCTCAGCCACACATTCAGATCCCCTATCTCCCTGTTCCTGTCCTCACTAGCACGAGGTACAGGAAGCAATCCAGAGATAACCACCACAGAAGTCCGGCATTTCAGTTTACTTCCCAACTCTCTGAACACATGTTGGAGAACCTCCTTCCTCTTCTTCCCGATGTCGTTTGTGCCTACGTGCACAACTACTGCCGGCTGTTCACCTTCACTATTGAGGAGGTTCCAAATTCGGCTCGTGACATCCTGAACCCTGGCACCAGGGAGGCAACAGACCATCCTCGCATCTCGTCTGCCACCACAGAATCTCCTGTCCGCTCCTACGACAATGGAGTCACCCACCACTAGGGCTCTGCCCGACGTCGGTCTCGCCGGTCGTGTCTAATAGTCTGATGGCTGTGGGGGAGCAGCTGTTCCTGAACCTGGATGTTGCAGATTTCAGGCTCCTGTACCTTCTACCTGATGGCAGCGGGGAGATGAGTGTGTGGCCAGGATGGTGTGGGGTCCTTGATGATGCTGCCAGCCTTTTTGAGGCAGCGACTGCGATAGATCCCCTCGATGGTAGGGAGGTCAGAGCCGATGATGGACTGGGCAGTGTCCCAATGGTTGTATGAAGAGCGCGGAGACCCAGGCGAGGAGAACGGAGACCAAGAGCTAGCAGGGTCCCATCCCTCCGACCCTACACACCCAAGAGAAGCCAGGAGGATTAATGACATCCTCCTGGCTTCATGTCGGCCAAGGACAGCCTATCCAGCTGTGCAAGATCGTGACCCAACTCACGGAACTACATAAAATTGTAACAAATTTTTTAAATATCCCTAAAACTCGTCAAGAACAAAACCTGCACATTTTTTTGTGCAAGATCGTGACCCAACTCACGGAACTACATGAAATTGTAACAAATTTAAAAAATATTATATAAATCATCCCTGAAACTCGTCAAGAACAAAACCTGCACATTTTTAATACATTTGAGAAAAACCTGAATTTCTTTGAGTAGCTTTTGTCCAATCAAAGCACGTTTAACATTGAGTTGGACGCCGCTTGGCCAATCACATGCTTTGTTTCAGGCCAGCTAGGCAGGGAGCACACATCATGGCTGAGAGTACTTTTAAGGGTCTCTCCCACTTGTACGAACTAATTGCCGACCTCTGCCGAGTTTGCCCTTGACTCATACTCGCAGCATGGTCGCCATGAGGTTGTAGGAGGTCTTCGTTTACTCTTCCTCATCCTCATGATTGGTCTGCACGTACTCGTGGCCTCAAGTAGTGTGAGATATGCGATGTGCTCACAATCACTACTCAGAGACTAAATCGTGGAAGCAAGAGATTCTTTATTTGCGAGTCTGCAGAGTCGGGTGCCTCTCCAAGTTGAGACACACCGAAGTCAGAAGGGTAAACCCCCTTTATACACACAATTCTACATCCAACCTCCCCTCCTTTGACCCCCTCCAATCAGGCACTTTAATATTACTATTGTCTATATATGCATTTATTAACTCACTGGAATGCGATTTAAGTTTCCGTTGTTTTGATGATCTGTCCAAATAAGGATCTAGTGTACAATTTAAATCTCCTCCAATTATTAGAATGTGTTGTGATAATTCCGGGATGGTATTAAATATTTTTTTTAAAAACAGCGGACTATCAAAATTTGATAGCAATATACAAAGCATGCTCCTCCTCCAAGACAAATGATAGTAAAAGTCCAGTATGATTATCGAAAGATTGATTTCAGACTTTAACTCCTTCATCGCCATCTTGATTTTTTCCCATTTCTTCCCTAAACTTCATTTTTTCCAGTTCCATCTTTAATTCGAACTTCATTTCTTTTTTTAATTCTGCCATTTCTTGCACAAAAATTTTTTTAAGTTCTTCCATTTCCGATTTTTTTTCGTTTTTTTTTTACACATCTTCTAGGGACTGTGTCCTACCTGAGGCTGAGGCTTCCGTCGGGCCTTGTTCTTGTTCAGCCATTTTCCTTGGATACCGGAGTTTGGATTTCTCCGGAGGTGGGCTGCGCTGTGTTGCCATTACGGGTCGCACGCCTGATGACGTCACTCACGGCAGCCGGTGCAGAAACAGCAGATGCAGAAGCAGCAGCAGCAGCAGGTAGGTTTCCCCCCCATTTTCTCCCCAGTTTTTCCTCGTTTTTTCACGGAGGTGGCTGGCGTTGCCTTCTAGTCCTCCATAGCGCTACCGGAAGTCCCCATACTTGCCAGTTTCTAACTGAGCCTCAAGCTCGTCCACTTTATTCCTTATACTTCGCGCATTCATATACAGCACTTTGACCTCCGTATTCACTTCCCCCCTCGCACCGCTCTCAATTGGCCCTTACTCTGTTGTCCATTCTCGAGCTTTCCTTCCCATTAATTTGAGAATCTTTTGTAATTTTTCCTGTAGTCACTTCCTCTTCAACTCCATCTTTACACTCCCAATTTGTCAATCCCTCCCCCCCACTATTTAGTTTAAACCCACACGTGTAGCCCTAGCAAACCTGCCTGCCAGAATGTCAGTCCCCCTCCAGTTAAGGTGTAACCTGTCCCTTTTGTACAGGTCACCCCTACCCCAGAAGAGATCCCAGTGGTCTATAAATCTAAATCCTTGCTCCCTGCTCCAGCCCCTCAGCCACACATTCAGATCCCCTATCTCCCTGTTCCTGTCCTCACTAGCACGAGGTACCGGAAGCAATCCAGAGATAACCACCCCAGAAGTCCGGCATTTCAGTCTACTTCCCAACTCTCTGAACACATGTTGGAGAACCTCCTTCCTCTTCTTCCCGATGTCGTTTGTGCCTACGTGCACAACTACTGCCGGCTGTTCACCTTCACTATTGAGGATGTTCCAAATTCGGCTCGTGACATCCTGAACCCTGGCACCAGGGAGGCAACAGACCATCCTCGCATCTCGTCTGCCACCACAGAATCTCCTGTCCACTCCTCCGACAATGGAGTCACCCACCACTAGGGCTCTGCCCGACGTCGGTCTCGCCGGTCGTGTCTAATAGTCTGATGGCTGTGGGGGAGCAGCTGTTCCTGAACCTGGATGTTGCAGATGTCTGGCTCCTGTACCTTCTACCTGATGGCAGCGGGGAGATGAGTGTGTGGCCAGGATGGTGTGGGGTCCTTGATGATGATGCCAGCCTTTTTGAGGCAGCGACTGCGATAGATCCCCTCGATGGTAGGGAGGTCAGAGCCGATGATGGACTGGGCAGTGTCCCAATGGTTGTATGAAGAGCGCGGAGACCCAGGCGAGGAGAATGGAGACCAAGAGCTAGCAGGGTCCCATCCTTCCGACCCCACACACCCAAGAGAAGCCAGGAGGATTAATGACATCGTCTGCAAACCCCTCATCTTCACGGTAGTCACAAAAAGCTGGATAGGCTGTCGGCCGAGGAGTTTTTATGTGCAAGATTGTGACCCAACTCACGGAACTACATGAAATTGTAACAAATTTAAAAAATATTATATAAATCATCCCTGAAACTCGTCAAGAACAAAACCTGCACATTTTTAATACATTTGAGAAAATGTATTAAAAATTTCTTTGAGTAGCTTTTTTCCAATCAAAGCACGTTTAACATTGAGTTGGACGCCGCTTGGCCAATCACATGCTTTGTTTCAGGCCAGCTAGGCACACATCATGGCTGAGAGTACTTTTAAGGGTCTCTCCCACTTGTACGAACTAATTGCCGACCTCTGCCGAGTTTGCCCTTGACTCATACTCGCAGCATGGTCGCTATGAGGTTGTAGGAGGTCTTTGTTTACTCTTCCTCATGATTGGTCTGCACGTACTCGTGGCCTCAAGTAGTGTGAGATATGCGATGTGCTCACAATCACTACTCAAGAGACTAAATTGTGGAAGCAAGAGATTCTTTATTTGCATGTCTGCAGAGTCGGGAGCCTCTCCAAGTTGAGACACACCGAAGTCAGAAGGGTAAACCCCCTTTATACACACAATTCTACATCCAACCTCCCCTCCTTTGACCCCCTCCAATCAGGCACTGAGGTGCACAGTGTAGGTACGTCCCTCCAGTACCTCCCACATCATACATCGCATGTCCAGACATGTGCGTGGTAATGAGCAGTTTCTTGACCAGGGGTGTGTTGTAATATTCATGTATTTTATTAAGCATGCTCAGTTGTCCATGACCTGCCCTAATTTTACTCACCTCCAACTGAACTCTCTCAGTTCTCCTATATCAGCACTAAAGCTAAGCTATAGTGATAAGGGTCCCATCTATCACTCCCTTCTACTGCTAGGAATCTATCTACATCACTCCCTTCTACTGCTATACAATGCTATCACTTCTTACTCAAGGATGAGTCTGGTAACTTTTATACACAGCTGTGTCAGAACCCTCTCCATGGCCTCTATCGGTTTGAATCCTCTTTAAAGACCCTTACAATAGTGGGGTTTAATCACTTTATCCCTCACAATCCTCCCTTTTTCTTTTGCTATGCATCTATTCATTAAACCTCAATTTCAAGCTCCTTCAGTTCGAATTGACCTGGTAACATTGTCCTAATCTCCTTTTCCTGTAGATCATGGACATTTCCTGGCCGCATTATCATTATTTTCTGTATTTCCCCTTTCTCTCCCATTGGCATGACTACAGCCTGCATCTGACTTACACTCCTTGTAATAAGTTCCCTAAAACAAGGGATGCAACAGGGGATAAAGATCAGTCCAGCCACTGCACATAGAAACACGAGTCCCACCGTTCTCCACCATGTTCCTCCGAGGATGGAATCCACCCATTGGGTTCCCATAATCGAATTCCACTTCTGTATTGGAACATGTGCCAACTTACGGATTCCTTCTGATATGTCCATCACTGCCTGTCCATTGTCATCGATGTTTAAACAGCAATTAGAGAGGTTAAATTTCCTGCATACCGCTCCTCCTTCTGCCAGGAGGTAATCTAGCGCCAACCGGTTCTGGTATATTGCTGCTCTCATCTGTGTCTGCTGCTTTGCCAGCATCTCCAGCGCTCCCACAGTTTGGTTGGTAATTACTTCCAGTACTGTCTGAAGTCTTATGATCCGGTTTAACATGTATACTGGGGTTCGGTAGCCCCAGGATCCATCCTGTGCCCAAGTGGCCGGTCCATAGTATGAGATGATTCTTGCGGGTGGCCATTCATCATCTTCCCATTCTCCAATGTCTATTTTCCTCTTCTTCCGATATAGGTCATCAAATACAGGTGTTCCTAGCGACCGCCCTTCTTCGGTGTTTAACAGGAAAAATCCTGGTTGTACCAGTCTAATAAAGCAAGTCCTGCTCCAATTTGTCGGGAACACAGAGTATGCCTTGTGTCCGCATATCCATAACAGTCCTTCAGGGGCCGGTCCACTAGAGGTAATCTTGTTCCATATGTCTCGCAACACCAGGATTCCATGATAAGGGTTGTTCCCGGTGCAGTTCCATAGTCCAGTCGATTCCATTCCATCGGTCTTCATCCAGATAGTGCAGTTTCTCCCATCTTTCTTAGTTGGATACCATTTAGGCTCCTCTGGCCACCACACTCGGACCAATTTGGCCACTGGGTGACGATGCGCTGGCAGGGGCTTACTGCCTACTAGGACGGCATCCTTTGCCCAGTGCCTAGCGATACACTCAGTCCCAACCGTCTGTCAGGACCCATGCCTGGGGATCTCGGTCTTGTCCAACTGTCAGGTTCCACTCCATCAGGTCCCATACTTCAACAATGGATCCTCTCCATGGCCAACGTGAGCCCATCAGTGGTCCGCCACAGACCCAACAATTAGTCACATTCAGGGTTCCAGCTATCCAGAGGGCCAAGTCCACAAACAGGTTTTTTCCTCCTTCAGGGATCTCGATCTGCTTCTTTATTTCTTCGTACAGTGTCTGGTGCAATTGAGGCTGAGTAGGTGGGGGAGGGGGAGGTTTGGTGACTACTACTTTTGTTAACTTTGTTATTACTTCCTCCTTTATTTTATCTAATGTCCATCCTAAGGCCTGGAAAGGGAGACCTAACTGTCCTGTCCTAGTTTATACAAACCCATCTCTCCCCCTTTGGGCAGGTAACGTACCTAAACCTCCCTACATATCCCCTATTCCCTACCATATAATACTTCTTTCCCCCGTCCTCACAAATAGTTCTAGTCCTCAGGTTATAGCAAGCATCGTTCACATAGGAATGATAGGTAAATGATCTGGTTGTCCGCCCTCCATATCTGATAGGATGATAAAATTTATCACAGTTATTAAAACTTTTTACCATAATTACATGCAGAGCAAACAATACCATGACTGCTCCTTTCATACTGTTAGTTATACATTTATTTTTTTCTAAAAGTTAATGTTAGGGGCTTATTTCCTGGCTTCACCATCCACTGTTCCTCCTTATCAGGAGCGGGTGGATCAACGGGTCCTTTAACCCGGATTGCGTGGGTCCACCCTTTTTCTTTTGTTCGTATTGCTGTCTCGGTTGTCAGTAATACTAGGTATGGGCCGGTCCACCTGGGCTGGAGTTTCTCCTCCTTCCAATTCTTGACCAGTACCCAGTCACCAGCCTTTACAGCATGTATTGGAGTCGAGTGGTGGGCTTTGAGCCAATAGTCTTTTAGCTTTTAATTCTGTAAGGGAACAAGACATTGCCAGTAAATAGTTCCTCAAGAACACATCACTTCCTTCAAAGGTTGGTGTGCCTTCCACCTTTCCAAGATAAGGCAATCCAAACAACATTTCATAAGGAGACACCGCAATATCCTTTCGGGGTGCAGTCCGTATTCGTAATAAAGCAATTGGTGGACATTTAGTCCAGGGTAGCCCTGTCTCCTCCATTAGTTTAGTTATTTGAGTTTTGAGGGTGGCATTCATCCGTTCCACTCTCCCCGAACTCTGGGGGTGCCACGAAGTATGCAGCTTCCAGTTTATTCCCAAGGTGCTACAGATCAATAGGTGCACCTTGGAAGCAAAATGGGTTCCTCGATCAGAATCTATAGATTCAATGACTCCATACCGTGGGATGATTTGTTCCAGCAGTATCTTAGTGACCGCCTGGGCAGTGGCATTTATCGTGGGAAATGCCTCTACCCACCTGGTGAAGTGATCCACTATAACTAGAAGATATGTCCACTTCTGTACTCTTGGTAGTTCTGTGAAGTCCACCTGTATTCTCTGGAAGGGTCTAATGGCCAATTGTTGTCCTTCCCCTGGGACAGCTCTCATTACCTTCTTATTCACCCTTTGACATACTACACAACCAGACACCGCCTGCTTGGCTAAAGTATAAATGCCTCTACAGGCATAAGTCCGTAGTATCGTGTCGCACAGAGCCTGAGCTCCCCAGTGCGATTGCGAATGTAGTTGTTTAATCAAATCCCTCGTCAATCCCTTAGTAATTATTTGTTTTTTCGTCCGGCGTCCACCACTTCCCATCCGTGGAACGCCGGGCACCCAATTCATTCATTTTATCTTCCTCCTCCTGCGAGAATACAGGTATCTTCTCTATTCCCTCTCTCAATGGTATCAGAGACAGCATTTTTACCGTTCCTTCTGTCGCCGCTGTCTTAGCGGCACTATCGACTGCTCTTTTCCCTCTAGCTTCCAGCGAATTCCCTCTCTGGTGGCCTGCTACATGGACCACCGCTATTCTGTCTGGCAAATGTAGTGCTTCCAAAGCTTTTTCAATTAACTGCTCATGAGCCAACTCTTTTCCTCTGGCTGTGATCATCCCTCTTTCTTTCCAGATTTTCTCAAAGGTGTGTACCACCCCAAAGGCATAGTTGGAGTCCATATACACAGTTCCCTCTTTTCCTTTCAATAGTTCCAAAGCCCTTATTAATGCATACAGTTCACATGTTTGTGCTGACCAACCTCCTGGCAACCTGCCTGTCTCCACTTCTCCAAACCCTTCTCCTGTTATTATAGCATACCCACTATACCTCTTTCCATCTATACAGCGGGAAGAACCATCAATAAACCATCTTTCCCCTGTCTCAAGCGGTCGTTCCTCTAAATCTTCCCTACTCTTTGTCTGGAGTTCTATTATCTCACTACAATCATGTTCTGGTAACTCCCCTTCCTGCTCAGCACCCGCCGAGTACAAAAACTGGGAGGGGTTCAGGTTTTTGTCCGTTACAATAGTCAAATCATCCTTTTCCATAAGTATAACCTCATACTTCAAGATTCTAGAATCCGTCAGCCACCGACTGGACTTCTGAGTTAGTGTGGTCCGGACCGTGTGGGGAGTGGACATTACCAGGGTTCCTCCAAATGTGAGTTTCCTACTTTCTTCCACTAATACTGCTGTTGCCGCAATCGCTTGAATACATACTGGCCATCCCCGCGACACTGGATCCAAGAGTTTGGAGAGGAACGCGACGGGCTGCCGCTTCCCTCCTTTCTCTTGGGTCAGTACCCCCAGCGCAATTCCATTTTCTGCATTCACGAAGAGATGGAATGGCTGGTCAATAGACGGGAGAGCCAGTACAGGTGCGGTGATCAAACTGTTCTTTAGTTTCCTAAACTGGTGTTCGTCCCCGGATTCCCACTTTACCTTATCATTTTCCTCACCTAACTTATCATATAGGAACCTAACTTGTCGGGTATAATCGTCTATCCATAATCTACAATATCCAATCAGTCCAAGAAACTTCCTGATCTCCTTCTTGTTTTTCGGTATTGGCAGTCCGGTAATTCCTGCTATTCTTTCCGGGTCTTTCCTTTTCCCATCGCTTATCAGGTGTCCTAGATATTTAACTTCCTGTTCTACAAACTGTAATTTACTTTTAGACACTCTCAACCCCTTTTCCCCCAGAAAGTTTAGGAGGGTTATGGTCGTGTCCCTAACTGCCTCCTCTTCTTCCCCAGGTCGTCCACATACTGCAACAGCTGTGTCTCATCAGTCCTCGGGACGTCCTCTAATACTTGTTCTAATATCTGTCCGAACAGGTTCAGGGATTCCTGAGGGAGCACAGTCCACCGATACTGCTGTTTCCTTTGTGTCTCTGGGTTTTCCCATTCAAACGCAAAAAGGTCCCTGCTCTCTTCAGCCAGGGGGCAGCTCCAAAAAGCGTCTTTTAAATCTACCACACTGAACCACTTGTGGTTCGGGGGTATCCGTCCCATTATGGTATACGGGTTCGGGACTACCGGGTGTCGAGCTCTAACTACCTTATTTAATTCCCTAAGGTCCTGGACCAGTCGGAACGTCCCGTCGGTCTTCCTTACGGGGAGTATGGGTGTGTTGTATGGGGACATCCAATTCTCTAATATACCGTCCTTTAGTAAGTTCTCTATAATTGGCTGGAGTCCTTTCCTTCCTTCCATAGAAATTGGATATTGTCTTACCTGTACTACCTCACTTTCTTCTTTCAGAGCTATTCTCAAGGGTGGAATCTGTAGCCCTCCCCGGTTTCCTTCCTTGGCCCACACCTGTGAGACTATTCTTTCCTCATCCTCTGTGGTCAGTTTATACAGTTGGACTATTATCTGTCCCCGTACAGGGGCTGTTCCCATTCCTAATTGGATTTGCAAATCCCTCCCCATCAGATTTATCCCTGCCTGGGGTACCAAGATTAAATCTTCCATAGTTTCTCGATTCTCGTATTTTACCACCACCCATTCTACCTCGGGGGCAGTCATCACTTTCCCTCCTACCCCTGAGATTCTGACTTGTTTTTCACCCAATCCCATTCCTTCTGGTACCTTAGTTACGCTTGATCTCTCCGCTCCCGAATCTACCATAAATACCATATCCTCTCCCTGGGGTCCTAATTTCAAGTTTACCAGAGGTTCCCGTGTGTATCCCATACACCCCAGGGAGCGGGACCCCTGACTTCCCTATTCTTCCTCCACGAGTGTCTACGACTGCACCTCCCGTCGTAGCCTGGGACATTCCCTCTTGAAATGACCCTCCTCATTACAATGGTAAAACCGGGATGGCCCCATGTACCACCCTCCTGATCCTTGTTCCTTGTTTTCCCGGGGACCCCAACTTCGGTCCCTCCATTCACCTCTTCCTCGTCCTCTGTCTCTGCCACTTCCCCTTCCCCAGTCTCCATGAGCACCCGGCCTTCTATCACCTTCGATTCCCCTCTTCTTTACCCCTTGCTGTGCTGCCTGCAACATCATTTTTGCCTTTCCCTACTGTTTTTCCTCATCCCGTCGTACATATACTTTCTGAGCCTCTGTTAACAATTGATTTAATGGTTTGTTATTCCAATCCTCCAATTTTTCCAGTTTCTTTCTAATGTCTGGCCATGATTTGGTTACAAAATTAACCTTTAGCAACTGCTGACCTGCGTCTGAATCAGGGTCTATTGCCGAATACTGCTGGATGTTCTTCCTCAGCCTCTGTAAGAACACTGTCCGAGGTTCGTCTTTGTTTTGCTGATTTTCAAAAGCTCATTCAAAATTCTGTCCCTTGGGAATGGCTTCTCTATTTCCCTTGATTATTATCTCCCTGAGATCTCTCATGCTTTTCCTTCCTACTTCTGTTTGGTTACTCCAATCTGGCGCAGTAATGGGATATTTCACTGCTCCCGTGTCTACTGCTACCCCCAGAGCCTGCAACCCCTTTTCCCAGATCTTTATTCCTGCCTGTCTGACCATCTGTCTTTCTTCTGAAGTAAACAAACTTCCCATTATTTACATCATTTCTTCCCGTGTATATATGTTTGGCCCTAGGAACTGATCTAGTTGTTCAGCCAGTCCCAAGGGGTCTTCCAGTAAACTTTTCATCTCCTTTTTAAAGTTCCTGACCTCCATGCTGGTGAGAGGCACATTTACAAATCCCATTCCCCCTGCATTTCCCCCTAACGGGACCTCTCTTAGGGGTTTCATTTGGACAGATCGTTCTTGTCCTGGTTTGAGATCTCGTCACCCGACCACTGCCCGAGGCACCACCCGCCCCGTCCTCATCCTCCCTTTTTTATTTCCTCTTCCTTATCTGACTGGCTCTCCTCTTCACTTTCTGTGTTTGAGTCAAGGTTTCTTTCATCCTGTTTCTTCCCTGCTTTTCGTGATTTTCTGCTATCTGTCTCTTCTGACAGGTTTACTGCCGGACCGGTCTGAGTTGGTGGGACCGCCTGAGCAGATGAAGCCAGAGCTGATGGGGGTGGGACTGGGGCTGGGGTTCATATGGGGGGGGGGGGCAGATGTCGTAGGTGGTCATCGTCAATGGGGGCCAGTCAGATTCATCCTGCTCTCTCTTTGTCTTTAACGGGAACATCCCATTATAGGGTTTCCAACGCTGGGCATAGTTCTTTTCTATTTGATTTGGCGGTTCTTTTTCATTCACAAAAACATTCAAAGCTTGTCTCACCCAGTCTTCATTTGAGCCCAGCCTTGGCCACCACCGGGGGGCTCCCTTGGGTAGGCTCCTTTGGCCATTCAAAGTAACAAAACTTTATTCTTTGTTTCCTTACTCTTACCCTGAGTCCCCCCTTCACCCCACCTGTGCAACATTCGCCCCAACGGACTATCGGGCAGAATGTGCGGCTCTGTACCAGTGTGTCTTGTCCTGTTTCCCCGGACCCTCACTTTTCCCATTCCGGTTACCCATTCTCTTATCGTACTATTCCCGTCCGACAGACCCTCAGTCGCCCAGGCAATACTTAATAGTCAGTTTTCTTACCTGGATCTTGTGCACAAGAATCGCTCGACCATCCCTTATTTATTTATCTGACACTCCCGCTTGCTTCCTGAGTCTCTTGTCCAAATATCACTCGCTCAAACCGCTGATGGCAAGCAAGGAGATCAGAGACTGCTGAAATCGGCAGGGTGTACCTTCCCTTCCTTCTATGCTTCCACCGAGCGGCCGGAGTGGCGATCCCGATTGAGCCCCCACTTTGTGAGATATGCGATGTGCTCACAATCACTGCTCAAAGACTAAATCGTGGAAGCAAGAGATTCTTTATTTGCGAGTCTGCAGAGTCGGGAGCCTCTCCAAGTTGAGACACACCGAAGTCAGAAGGGTAAACCCCCTTTATACACACAAGTCTATATCCAACCTCCCCTCCTTTGACCCCCTCCAATCAGACACTGAGGTGCACAATCTGTAGGTACGTCCCTCCAGTACCTCCCACATCATACATCGCATGTCCAGACATGTGCATGGTAATGAGCAGTTTCTTGACCAGGGGTGTGTTGTAATATTCATTTAGTTTATTAAGCATGCTCAGTTGTCCATGACCTTTCCTAGTTTTACTCACCTCCAACTGAACTCTCTCAGTTCTCCTATATCAGCACTAAAGCTAAGTTATAATGACAAGGGTCCCATCTATCACTCCCTTCTACCGCTATACAATGCTATCACTTCTTACTCAAGGATGGGTCTGGTAACTTTTATACACAGCTGTGTCAGAACCCTCTCCCTGGCCTCTATCGGTTTGAATCCTCTTTAAAGCCCCTTACAATAGTGGGGTTTAATCACTTTATCCCTCACAGTAGGTCACGGCATTTTTCAACCTGCTAAAAAATGTCCACGAGTAAAAAAACTCGGCATAAGTCGGCCAAGTGGGTCAGGGGCTTGACTGATGCCAGTTTTACTGGAGATTCCGGTGAAGGTTCTTTGTTGTTCTGTGGAATACATGTCATGGAAACTTGTAGCAGGGTAATTGAGTTTAGTGAGAAAAGCATTAAGAAGTCTGAAGAATGTGCAGCTAAGGGGATAGAAGTGGAGGAAAGTCTTGAAAGCAAAGTCGCTGCTCCACAAAGAGGACAGCCAAGTCGTGAAACCAGTCAAACATTGTGGAGCAACTGGAACTGAAAGGTAAGATCTAGTCTGCATTTATGAAAATTAATCTGTATGGACTTTAATTAATATAATTGCACCCTTTTATAATTTGAAAAAATGAGATTTTGAGGCTGTGCATTCATTCATTCATTATTCATTCATGAATTCATTCATGAAGTTGAGGGCTAAACAAAACAAAGTATCCATAACAAAGTAAATCAAAATTTGTCTCTAATACCAGCTTGTTGAAGTCTAATAAGTCTTCGTTAACATCTAATCTCGGAGTTGCCTCCGATCACTTACCAAGAAAAAGTATTCCGACCGCGGATCCATGGTACTTAACATTGTGAAGCCACGGTCTCAATTAAGAAGCGGCCGATTCGCGAACGTGGAGCCATGGAGTGTTTTTGGAGATGGGAGGGGGGGTGGAGGCTGTACATTGTGTCGTCCATAGAGGCTGTTTCCAGGCCCCGACCACGGGAGAACAACGGAGGAATATTGGCTGCACTTTATTGGCTTCCATCGGAGTGATAAATGGTCAGAAATGATTGATGTTTATGTTGAAATCAATTGGTGTATGTGAACTTGAACTTGAACTAATTTATATATGGTGGTAACTTAGTAACTTAATCTCATTTACATTAAGAAGAGGTTGACAATTTATGAATTGAAGTCCATGCAGACTTAATGACTATGAGATGGGTTTTTTTCTGTAGCCTCTGCCCCTCCACTTGAACTTGAACTAACTTATCTATGGTAGTAAATTACAGTGTAAGTCTCATTGACATTAAGAAGAGGTTGACATTTTATGAATAGAACTCCATGCAGACCTAAGTACCATGACATGGGGTTTTTTTCTGTAGCTTCTACCCCTCCACTCTTCAGAGCCCCATGCACATTCACACGCAAAAGTGTTTTGTGTGGACATGCAATGTAGGCACTGTGCCACATAATGAGCACTAATTTGATCATTTGCTGACTTGCCATCCCATCTACCTGGAGATGCATACATGTATAATTTCCCCATTCATATGTTGATATTGTCTTACATAATATAAAACATGAAAAGATGTAAAATACTCCCTGACACATTTTTTCTTCGATTATTAGCAGGCTGCAGTATATCCTGGGCTATCATGCCGAGTACTATCGTCACTTCTGCAACATAACAACAATAAATCAGCTATAGCAAGGTCTGTTAAGACCACATCTGGAGTATTGTGTACAGTGTTGGTCTCCTAATTTGAGGAAGGATATCCTTGTGATTGAGGTAGTGCAGCGTGGGTTCATGAGATTGAACCTTGGGATGGCGGGACTGTCATATGAGGAAAGATTGAAAAGACTAGGCTTGTATTCACTTGAATTTAGAAGGATGAGGGGGTATCTTATAGAAACATATAAAATAATAAAAGGACTGGACAAGCTAGCAGGAAAAATGGTTCTGGACTCGCCCAATGTTGGGCAAGTCCAGAACCAGGGGCCATAGTTTTAGAATAAAGGGGAGGCCATTTAAGACTGAGGTGAGAAAAAAACATTTTCACCCAGAGAGTTGTGAATTTGTGGAATTCCCTGCCATAGAGGGCAGTGGAGGCCAAATCACTGGATGGATTTAAGAGAGAGTTAGATAGAGCTTTAGGGGCTAGTGGAATCAAGGGCTATGGGGAGAAGGCAGGCACGGGTTATTGATTGGGGACGATCAGCCCTGATCACAATGAATGGCTCGAAGGGACAAATGGCCTCCTCCTGCACCTATTTTCTATGTTTCTATATCTAGAAGGAAGAAAGGTAATGATAGGACTCAAACAACAATTATTTGTATTTATGGTCATATGATATTACTTTGAACAATGAAAAGATATATTTGAGGATATTGATTTATTTGACTTTTCATTCCTTTTCTGTTTTATTTTTCTTCTTTCAAATGAGTTCAAGGCGCTGAAAAGCCTGAAGCAGGTGAGTCACCTCACGAGGCAGTTCCTGATGTTGAAGCAGATGAGCCGGCCCCAAAGAGACTGCTTCGATCCATGACGAGTGATGGTCAACAAACATCGACTGTCGAGCACCCTGACCGCTGTAGATGAAGCCACATACAACCTGCTCCTTATGTTAACAAAATCAGAGGCACGTCTTCCACCAACAGCAGACTCTCTCGGAAAGCATGTCACAAGAGCAAATTACCAGGCTGCTGTGCATTCAAAATGTCTGGAACAGTTTCCACAAATTCCCAGTCCAAAGGGACATGGGTGGAAAATTGTAGGTGGTGAATTGGACATTGACTGGGGATGATCTGCCTCCAGCCCCAAGCACCTTGCTAGAATTAACATACTGTTCATGCAAGAAAACAAGCCGTGAGTACAGGGAAAGGAAGATGCTCATGTCAACAGCATGGTGTGCCATGTACAGATTTATGTAAGTGTGTTGACTGCAGAAATTCTATTACTGCAAAAGACTTGGAATCTGATGAAGAATATTCAGATGAAGATCAGATGTAGTGTAAACAAATACATTGGGGGAAAAATGATTATATAATGTTTGATTTTAATGTCGATCATTTCACTGTTATTTTGGTCAAATTATTTAAGCAATGAGTGAATTACTTATGATAATGGTGTGCTGGTGTGTGCAGATGGATGTGTGTGCGGATGGATGTGTGCATGTGTGTGCAGATGTGTATGCATGTGTGTGCAGATGTGTGTGAGGTTGTGTGCATGTGTGTGTGCATGCATGTATGTGTGCGTACATAGAAACATAGAAAATAGGTGCAGGTATAGGCCATTCAGCCCTTCGAGCCTGCACCACCATTCAATATGATCATTGCTGATCATCCAACTCAGTATCCTGTACCTGCCTTCTCTCCATACCCCCTGATCCCTTTAGCCACAAGGGCCACATCTAACTCCCTCTTAAGTATAGCCAATGAACTGGCCTCAACCACCTTCTGTGGCAGAGAATTCCAGAGATTCACCACTCTCTGTGTGAAAAATGTTTTTCTCATCTCGGTCCTAAAAGATTTCCCCCTTATCCTTAAACTGTGACCCCTTGTTCTGGACTTCCCCAACATCGGGAACAATCTTCCTGCATCTGGCCTGTCCAACCCCTTAAGAATTTTGTACAGATGGGTGTGTGTGTGTGTGTGTGTGTGTGTGTGGATGTATGTATGTATGTATGGATGGGTGGGTGGACAGTCGCACTGTCATTCACCAGCACGCAGTGGAGGGGGACTCTGAGTAAGATGGCCAAAAATCACAGCCGTAAGTGGCAGCTTTTTTTCTAAAATCAATATACAGAACAACAGGAAGTTGTTCAGAGTTTTAGTAATATAGATATTATTTTTTATATAATACTAGACTAAGTGGGACCCGTTGGGTCCCAGCATCACACGGGAGGGCGGGTCACCCATCGCAATATTCCACCTCTCCACCAATTCCACTACTGCTGGCCAGTGGGGGGGGGGGGGGGGGGGGGGGGCTTTGTGGTGCGCTAGTATGGGTGTTGTGGGCCGAAGTTACTGTTTCCAGAGGGCTAGTATGGACATTGTGGCCCGAATAAGACAGGAAGATATTAGGTGTGGAGTAGGCTCCGCCTCAGGCCTGTCCTCTGTTCAATGTGATAATGGCTGAACGAAGTTGGCTCCAGTTCCTCTTCAGTGTGACTTCCCCATCACCCTCAGTTTAATGATCTTTCCAATATCCAACTATTTTTCTAAAGTCTAAAGATTGAGGGCATCAGTTGAAGGTGAGATGGTAAAGTTGGAAAAGGCATTGAAGGTCAATGTTTTCAGACAGTGGATGGTAGAGAGATAGAACATGATACCAGAGGTGGAGGTGAGTACAATTACTGCGTAATCTTTGCATTTGTGGTACTTAAAGGTGTAATTAATGAGAAGAATGGAAACTGAACATGTTTTACCTCGCTGAATGGCACAAGTTTCTCTCCACAGCGAGTTCAACACAAAGTGGTGATGAATCTTTTCAATCGGCAAGGCACCACCAGTGGGGGAGGGGGGGGGCGCTTTGTGATGCGCTAGTATGGGTGTTGTGGGCCGAAGTGACTGTTTCCAGAGGGCTAGTATGGACATTGTGGCCCGAATGGATTATTGGGCTGGCAGTTCAGTCGTTTACAGCTGGTGGGCTGGCAGTTCACTTACTCACAGCTGGTGGGCTGGCAGTTCAGTCACTTACAGCTGGTGGGCTGGCAGTTCAGTCACGTACAGCTGGTGGGCTGGCAGTTCATTAACACACGGTTGGTGGGCTGGCAGTGCAGTCACTTGCAGCTGGTGGGCTGGCAGTTCACTTCCTCACGGCTGGTGGGCTGACAGTGCAGTCACTCACGGCTGGTGGGCTGGCAGTACAGTCACTGACAGCTTTTGGACTGGCAGTTCACTTACTCACGGCTGGTGGACTGGCAGTGCAGTCACTCACGCCTGGTATGCTGGCAGTTCACTCAGTCACCCCACCTCCCTTCACCCCCCCATCCCACTCTGCTCCTTGCCACGCCCCCCCCCCCACACACACACATTCAGTCCATCTCCCCCCATGCACTCTTAGTGGCTCTCCCACAGAGCATCCATTCCTGCCTGTTAGGTTCCCATTGTGCTGAAGAACATGCAGGCATGAAAAGTGGAACAAGGATTTTTTAAAGTTTAAAATGTTCTTACATGCTTCAAATACCCGCCATACTGTACCCGAGGAAGCGGCGAGGGAGGGTTGTGGCAACGACTGAAACAAGGAACGTTACCCATATTCTGCAGAGAAGCAGGCAGAGCCCACTCGGAACACAACAATGTGTCGGCGGACGTTAGGACGCGGGGGAGCCCGGAGCTCAGGACCCGCCGCCCGCGGCCGCTGCTCAACCCGCGGGAAGGGAGATTGTTTCAATCTTTATATTTTCACAAAAGTAATTTCTGTTCCGTTGCCGGACGCGGTTAACGCGTTAAAATGAACGGATCGACAGACAGCTCTGATTTCAGTTGCTGTTTATTTCACTCTTCCCACATTTACATTCCCCCTGGTTTTATTTACGCGCTCACTGGGGTTTCACGACGCGGAATTTGGGGATTAAATGGGAGCCGTTCAGCGCCGACCTGTTGTCCACCGGGTTTCTGCCCCACAGCCCCTGAGCCCCGCTCCTGACGCCGGTCCCGGGACCCGACCCTTTTACACACCCGGAGCGGAACCGGAGCAGATTCTCAGCCAGTTTTCATCACAAGTCCAGAAGAAAGGATAAAGTTTCCCCGTGAATTTATTCCCAGTGAAGGTGTGGAGATGGGACCTGGTGGCCGCGTCGTAAAATGAAACTGTCCCGGACTCGTAACTGAGATAAACTCCCACCCTCCCGGGGATGGGACGGGCGGGGAGAGGGGATGGAGGGGAGGTGAATGCATCAAACCCGTCACCCAACCGCCGCCAGATGCTCCAGACTCCAGTCTCCGGGGTCTCTGTGACTGGTCTCTTCCTCTCCACAGACTCTGCGGCGACTCCCAGACTCCAGCGCCGACTCCCCGCCACCGCCACCTCCCAGTAATGTCTCCCCGATGTGAATCCCTCCGATCCCAGCACACACGGACTGTCTGTAAACCTCTTCCCGGTGTCAGGGAGACTCCTCCAGTTACAGGTACATCTCACCCTCTTCCGATCCTCAGACACCTCGAGCCACGGATGTGCTGTTTCCACATCCAGGGTGACGGAGACTGGGGGGAGAAGCAGAGAATCAGAGAGTCCCCGGGGGTCGGGGGGAGACTCGGGCAGCGCGGCCCCGGGACCGGGGGAGAAGCCGCTCGGCCTCAGGCACAGGCGGGCGGACACCTGAAACCTTGCCCGGGGTTTCACCCCAACCACACCCGGCGGACAACACACATCTTTCCCGGAGTTTCGCAACCCGGCAGGAGAGTGGGAATTCCGCGGGTTATCGGGAACGGGAGCGGGCGAGACGGGAAACGAATGCGGAAAGTGAGGATGAACGAGAGATTGCGGGTGGGGATGGGGAAATTAGGCGGGTATTCAAATATCTTGCCAGTAGATGGCGAAGGAGAAGCAGATTGGAAGATGAGGAGAGTGGTGTGATGGTGATTAGAGGTGGTCAAAGAGGATGTAGTGATGTGGGGTGGAGTTGCCATGATCACACTGAACGGGAGTGGACTGGACGGGCGAGGCAATCTGCTACTGTTTACTTGCTCTCTTTAGTGGAGGGTGGATTTGTTGCTTCTGTACAACCAAGAACACTCTGATCTCCTTTTGAAGCAATATATGAACTTCACTGAGGGACTTGACAATGTTCCGCGTGTAAGGCTGGTCCAGAAAGCAAAGGCAGGTGGGATCCAAGACGAGTTGGTAAAATGGACCCACACTTGGCTTGGTGGTTGGAGGTAGAAGGTTGCGTAGAAGGATGATTTTTCTGCCTGGAGGTCTGTGACTGGTGGAGTGCAGCAGAGATCGGCGCTGCAACCTTTGCTGTTTATTTTGTTTTCATGGCTTGGATGTGAATGTAGGAGGTGTGACTACAAAGTTTGCAGAGATCGGGTAATGTTGTGGATTGCAAGGAAGTCTCTCAAAGTCTGCAGCAGGATAGAGGCTAGATCAGCGAAACTTTATTTTCATGCAGGGATATCAATACTGGAGGACGCAGTTTTCTTCACACAAAGAGTTGTTAAATACCTGGAATATTTTACCTGAAGTGGTGGTGGAATCAGATGTAATCACTACATGTAAGAGGCATTGTGATTTAGGAAACGCGGTGCAGAATAACACGGTTCTACTGTGGGTAAAAGGAATTTGCGTGGCTGGGAAAAAAGGTGGACATGGACGTTATGGGCCGAAGGGCCTGACTGTAATGCACAACCAAGAGCACTGAATGACTGAGTCTCCACAGCCACCGGTGCAGGGAATTCCAAAGGTTGCCCAGTCTCTGTGTGCAGTAATGTCTCCTTGTCTCTGTCCTAAATGGTTCAGCCCAAATTCTGAGAGATGTTCCACTGGCTCCAGACCCCTCAGACAGGGGAAACATCCTCCCTGCAACCAGCCCACTGAGCAGAGTAGGAACTTTGTATTTCCCAGAGATCTCCTCAAATACAATTGGACTCTCGAGCACACAGACAGTCTACTCAATGTCACCCGCACAACAAATATCGTTACGGAACCAAGTATTGTCAACATTCGCTCTGTGCAAAGTTTATCTTTGTATAAGTAGAAAAAAAACACAAGACAGGAAGAAAATAGGTGCAGAGTAGGCTCCGCCTCTCAGGCCTATCCTCTGTTTAATGTGATAATGGCTGAACGAAGTTGGCTCCAGTTCCTCTTCAGTGTGACTTCCCCATCACCCTCAGTCTAATGATCTTTCCAATATCCAACTATTTTCCCATTCACCTATACCCAGAAATCTGGCCTGTCGCCATCAATTACGTCACACAAATCCAGATATTTACTGTTATGTTGTAGGAACAACTTCAACCGTCTGCGTGGTACGTGGTCTGGATGTTTGGATCTGATCGAATCCAGGAAGAGTTACACAATGGAGCATAACCATGGCCTGAAGGCAGGAGACAGAGGGTTGATGGAGGAATGCTTTTCAGACTGGAGGCTCTCGCAAAGGGTGTGCCATAGAGCTCGACTCTATCTCCATTGTTGGTCGTTATTTATACGAACGCTTTGTATGTGTATGTGGATGGCATGTTGGTAGGTTTGTGGAGGACACTAAGATTGGTGGTGTCATGGACAATGAAGAAGATGACCTGAGATGAAATGCAATTTTAATTAGCAGGTCTAATGGGCTGAAGAATGGAAGACAGAATTTTCTAAAGTCTAAAGATTGAGGGCATCAGTTTAAAGTGAAATCGAAAAGTTGGAAAAGGCATTGAAGGTCAATGTTTTCAGACAGTGGATGGTAGAGAGATAGGACAAGATGCCAGAGGCAGAGACGAGTACAATTACTGCATAATCTTTGCATTTGTGGTACTTAAAGTTGTAATTAATGAGAAGAATGGAAACTGAACATGTTTTACCTCGCTGAATGGCACACGTTTCTCTCCACAGTGTGTTCAACACAAAGTGGTGATGAATCTTTTCAATCGGCAAGGCACCATCTGTCACTGACAATGAATGAACATGACGAACCCTGCAAATATTTAACAGCTGGTTAGAATCTGAGCTTCCACAATTTCGGAGCTGTTCTTCAAAAACATACAGCGTTTCAATCAAGAGCGTGTCCTACCTCCTTTTCCGACCAGCTGCCTCCTGAAAGAAATAAGACACACAGCTGAATAACTGAGACAGAACATCCACATCCCGACTGCAGAAATGGCACGCAAATTTCCACAAGATTCCTATTTACCAACTCTTATTGTGGCCGCCACACAGACATATAAAGGATATTTCCGTTGGGACAAAGAACCACGGGAGGAAAGACAAGGAACATACATGAAAATGATGCCATCATTGAGAGGGTGCACGTTACGGGCAAGAATTAGGTGGTGGGGTGTTATCTGAAGAAGGTGCTAGGGAATGAAGGGATGGGGTGATTTAAGATTATCTGTGGATTTAAATGGGTGGGGGACAAATAGTATTGCTACTTTTAGGGAGACCAAAACTCAAAGATGAAATATGTGATGGCCTTTAATAAATCCCATTAGTCATGCAGCAAAGGGAGCGTGGAACTCAATCGCACATAAGTGGCCGAATCCAATGTTGGAGATACATTGAAGGAGAAGCAAGAGATTTCCCCTCTGTTTGCACCATTCCCTGCAATGGGAACTTGCCCCATTCCCTGCAAGTTCAATTCATGGATGACAGATGATAAATGATGATGTGTGCGCCACGTTCTAGATTTCAATGTTAATCCCCACAATGTGGTCATGGCTAATCTTGCCCAGGCCAGAACTCCCCCTTTCATTCCCATTCCCCTCATGTTCAATTCCTGGAATTTTCACAAAAAAATGTATCCCTTTCTGGTTCAAATACTGCTGACAGTTTCAATCCTCAAATGTCTCTGGGTTGGAGAATTTCAGAGATTCACTGCTCTCTATCCAGTCGTGGACCTTAGGGACAATGGTAAAGCGACTCTTCATTCTTTTAAACTGCAAGGAATATCGATTCAACCTCGATAAACCCTGCTGATGGGACAAGCCCCTCATCCTGCAATTATCCTGGTGATTCAGTTTTGTGTTGCCTCCAATGCTGTAACATCATTTCATGGTTAAGATCATGAAAGCTACGTAAAATGCTCTCGATGTGGCTCGGATATTTGTGACAAACCCCCCTACAAGATTCTACAAGTATTTTACCAGCAAAAGAATAACCGTCCGGAGAATATTCCCCTTTAAGAGCAAAAGGATACTAGGGATAGAACAGGTCCAATTAAGTGCTGTTAAGGAGGACAAATTCCAATGTGTATCCGAGGCTAAAATCATTAGACTGCCTTCACAGGGATGTTCGATACGACAAACTCCTTTTCCTCTAAAGCTGACCATACAGAAGACTTTCCCCGTGGTCTTATGATTCCTGCTGATTTTCCTTCTTTTCGGGGAAATATTACATGTTCACGAACTCAGTGACAAGATCACAGCGACTCTTGCTCAAGGAGTTTGCAGCCTGTCCCGAGATCCCATCATTTATGCAGGAGGCCATTTAGTTTGGGAATAACAGCAGCACATCGCTGGAACAGACGGAACATTGACCCAGCTCTGAATTACTGGTAAATGATGCATTCATTTGCGGAATGTCACCCACCATGTTGTGACTGTGTAGTTTCACTTCGCCATATCTGCAGTGTAACCCCTCACCTTCAGAAATATCCCGTTGTCTTTTTGATCTATCTGTTCCTGCAACGTTGAGAGTTCCTTTTGGATAGAATTTAAATTTGCTTGAATCTCTTGAAGCCTTTTCTCCATTGCGTTCCGAATTTTCACCTCTTCTTCCCGGATATCTGCGAGTACACGCCGCTCTTTCTCAGTGAAAATCTGGTGCAGTTCAGCAAACTGGGATGTGATCTGTGACTGAAGGTTGTGTGACTCTTCCTGTGAAATGAAAGGTGAAGATCAATATATAATGTCACTCTATTGTGTTTCCTAACGAGATGCAAGGGGGTAGTTGGCCAATAAACCTTGTGGCATGGAGCACAGAAATAAGCCATTTGTCCCAACATGTCGAATGAGTTCCATAGATTAATTACCCTTGGATAAAATACATTTAGGATTTTTTTTACTTTCGAAATAACGCGGAAGCAGGCCCTTCAGCCCATTGACTACGTGCCTACCAGCCATCCCCACACATTAACAATGTTTACATTTACCAAGGCAATTAACCTACAAGCATTTGGAGTGTGGGAGGAAACTGAAGAAAACGTTATTGGAGAAAATGTCACGGGGAGAACGTACAAACTCCGTACGGACAGCACCCGTAGTCAGAATCCAACCTGGGTCTCCAGCGCTGCATTCGCTGTAAGGCAGCAACTCTACCACTGCGCCACCGTGACCGCTTTTCTAAGTTTCTCTTCACCTCCTTTCTAAAAGAGCGCCCTTTAATTCTGAGACTATAACCTCTGGTCATACAGTTCCACCAGTGGAAACATTCTTTCCACATCCACTCTATCTACAGTCAGTATCTGCCCGCCCAGTCTCTATCTCTATAGCTCCAACCCTCACCTCTTGTGCTGTAGAGAGGCGTTCTAACGTTACACACATCACATTGATGAAAACTACACAGGATCAGGAAATCGAAATTGGAAAACCTCACCAGAACAACAGAAATCTTCTCTTTCTGTTGCTGCTCCATTTGCTCGATCTCTGATTTCTTTTTGGTGAGAGATTCGATGGAAGATTTCACCTGATCCTGGAGTTGGGTTTCAGATCAGAGAATAAAAATGTCAGAAAATAAACAAAACATGACACAATGATGTGATCAATATCGGTTTGAGTTTACCTTGTAGATTTCCACAGCTTCTTCTATCGGTATGAAGCTGTGAGACTTGTGTTCCCGCGCATCTCGACAGATCACACAAATCACTTTCTTGTCAGTTTCACAAAACAGCTTCAGTTCTTCCTGATGTTTCTCGCACTGAAGTTTGCTTTCCTTCTCTGTCCGATTCAGGCTCAGTGTTCGAGCTTTCTCAGACAGTCTCGCCAAGGCCCGATTCACCCTGAGGGTGCGGTCTGTAAACTCCTCTCTACATTCCGGGCAGGAGTTTCTCCCCTCCCTGTCCCAACTCTGTGTGATGCAGGAGCGGCAGAAGTTGTGCCCGCACTCCAGTATAACCGGATCGGTGAAGAAATCCAGGCAGATGGGACAAACTACCTCCTCGGTTAAACTCTCGAAAATGTCTTTCGCAGCCATTTTAACCTCCACTTCCTGGTTCAAAGTGTTTTCCACTGCGCGCTGCCGTCCCGGGGAATGAATGTGATTTGGCTGCTAGTGTTCAGTGTCCTGGCCACTCCCAACTAATCACACACGAGGGAGGGGTCAGTTAGACATTAAACCGGCCTGAATATAGACGAAAGCGGAGAGATTGCCCTGGGATTGTCTAAGGCGGGACAGAAAGGGACAGGGACCAGCGCTAAGGAGGTGTAACTGAGGAGGCGCTGCCCCTGTTGGGCAGTGGAACCCGCCGCCCGCATCTCCGTTCACAGCCCGGGATCAGGATGGAAGTAAATATATTTAAATCCACATCAGTACACTCGTCTCTCACGCTCCAGTCTTCAGGTGCATCTATATTTGGCAAAGCCGTGCATCATTCCATATTAAGGATGGTCAGTTTGGAGTAACATGTTTAGTTGTGTTCACTCTGCTGTGTGAAGAATGCGGATACATTGTAACGGGTGTAGACAATATTTATGAGGATGTTGCCTGGACATGAGGGCCGCACTCTCGGGAGATGTTGGGCAGACTAGGACCTTATTCATTGGAACGCAGTGGGATGAGGGGTGATCTTATAAAGGTGTGTAAGATCATGACAGGAATAATCCCGGCTTTAACTGAAGGGCCGCAATCCAATAGGAACTGGTGAACTCGGGGCATCAACTGGAGGTTGGGGTGCGGTAGCGAGGCAGCGATTTAGTTATCGAACGAGGAATCCAGTGGAACAATCCAGGGACACAATTTTAATTATTTCCCCCACCTTAAATACAGTTCATCTCCTCAAATTCTTGAAAGAAATAAACTGTCTGAAATACGATGACCGCAACACACTTATTTTGTTTAAGATCCAACTCGTTCAAAGTGGTTGAAGATCAAATGTCCTTGGAAATGTCCGAGCGATCTACTCAGAGGGCAATTAGTGATGTGCAGTAAATGCTGGTCTTCCAGCGACATCTACACCCTGAGACATTGATCACCCACTTACATCAATCCCATAACAATCAGGTTACGTTTTGTTTATTAAGAACTGCGCATGTTGTTCCATTGTTTAAAAAGGGTTCAAAGAATAAACCTAGCAATTATAGACCTGTTAGTTTGACGTCAGTGGTGGGCAAATTAATGGAAAGCATACTTAGAGATAATATATATAAGCATCTGGATAAACAGGGTCTGATCAGGAACTGTCAACATGGATTTGTGCCTGGAAGGTCATGTTTGACAAACCTTCTTGAATTTTTTGAAGAGGTTACTAGGGAAATTGATGAGGGTAAAGCAGTGGATGTTGTCTATATGGATTTCAGTGAGGTCTTTGACAAGGTTCCCCATGGAAGGTTGGGTTAAGAAGGTTCAATCTTTGGGTGTTAATGGCGGTAGTAGCAAGATGGATTCAACAGTGGCTGAATGAGAGATGCCAGAGAGTAATGGTGGATGGCTGTTTGTCAGGTTGGAAGCCGGTGACCAGTGGGATGCCTCAGGGATTGTGTTGGGTCCACTGTTGATTGTCATGTACATCAATGATCTGGATGATGGGGTGGAAAATTGAATAAGTAAGTATGCAGATGATACTAAGATAGGTGGTGTTGTGGATAATGAAGTAGATTTTCAAAGTCTACAGAGAGATTTGGGCCATTTGGAAGAGTGGGCTGAAAGATGGCAGATGGAGTTTAATGCTGATAAGTGTGAGGTTCTACATCTTGGCAGAACAAATCAAAATAGGACATACATGCATGAGGTGGAATAGTGGAGAGATCCTCAATGCAGCAGCGACAAGTGAACTTCTGGTGGAATTAAATTGATCAAGAAGCATTTGTGGAAGCTATGCGGATCCTCTTTGAGGGCAAAGTCCCCCAAAACATGATGAAATGATACATTAATAGATGAATGCAATAGATACATTTAATGCCCCTTTGTTGAATTTGGATAATTCGTACGTCCAGTAAAATTCACAGGAACCTAATAGAAAGATATTATTTATTGGAAGAACGTGCCAAGAGAGTCAAGAGTCAAGAGTTTTATTGTCATATGTCGCAGATAGGACAATGACATTCTTGCTTGCTGCAGCACAACAGAATATGGAAACATAATACAGAACAGGAGATAAAAGTTCAGTGTGTCTACATACCATAGACCATATATGTACACAATAAATAAACAGATAAAGTGCAATAGGCTGTTATTGTTCAGAACTTGTTTGATGTTGTGTTTAATAGTCTGATGGCTGTGGGGAAGCAGCTGTTCCTGAACCTGGATGTCACAGATTTCAGGCTCTTCCTTCTTCCCGATGGCAACGGAGAGATAAGTGATGGTGCGGGTCTCTGATGATTTTGGCTGCCTTTTTAAGGCAGCGACTGCGATAGATCCCTTCGATGGTGGGGAGGTTAGAGCCGATGATGGACTGAGCAGTGGTCACAACTTTCTGCAGTCTTTTCCGCTCCTGGACGTACAAGTTGCTGAACCAAGCCACGCTGCAGCCAGTCAGCATGTTCTCTACTGTGCACCTGTAGAAGATCTAGCGAGTCCTCCTTGACATACTGACTCTCCGTAATCTTCTCAGGAAGTAGTAGGTGCTTATTAAATTCATGTAAGCCTTGGTGCTTTCAGTGATCAATTGAAATAATCCACCAAGAAGATTCATCCAGAGAGTTGTGAATAGCACTGTGGAATTTGCTGCCACAGAAGGTGGTGGAGGCCCAAATTTACAGGATGTTTTCAAGAGAGAGTTAGATTTAGCTTTTATTTGTTAATGAAATCAAGGGGATATGGGGAGAAAACCTCAGGACGGGTACAGAATTTAGATGATCAGCCATGAATATATTGATCAGACGGTGCTAGCTTGAAGGGCCCGGAATGTCCTACTCCTGCATCTATGTTTCTTTGTTTCACACACACTCTACCCGTGTTCTATTCCATCTCTCCATCCATGCGTGAGGTTCCTCTCTCATCCCAGCGCGGGAGGATCGTATCGACTAGCAACAGACCAAAGGAAAATCAATTGGTACATAATTTACCTATCAAAATGATTTCACATCATCAAACACATCCTGAGAAGTTTGTTCGGAGATCATACACAGAGATTGGCCCTTCCACCACTGGAGAAATGTGGGGAGCGATCTTTAGACTTGAGATACAGCGCGGAAACAGGCCCTCCGGCCCACCTAGTCAACATCGACCAGCGATCACCCCGTGCACTATCCTAAATACTATCAATTTCAATTTTATCGAAGCCAATTAGCAAACAAACCTGTCCGTCTTTGAAGTGTGGGAAGAAACCAGATGCTGCCAGACCCACTGAGTTACTCCAGCACCCTGTGAAACCTCACCTATCCATGTACTCCACAGATGCTGCCTGCCCCCATCCACACGCTGCAATGATTCCTCAGACAGCTGCAGCCACGAGTTAGCCGTGTCCGGGTTCAGCGTGAGCGGGGCCGGCACTGTTTATTAAACCAAAAATAATTAAATGAATTATTAACAATAATACTTAACCGTACAAAATAAAATGAAACAAAACTCACCACCATAATACAAGTCAAACAAATGTACTAAAAACCAGGATCACGCGAACCGAAACGTCACTCATCCTTCTCTCCAGAGATGCTGCCTGTCAAAATGCTGAGTTACTCCAGCATTTTGTTAACGTCGTCCCGAATAAACAATAGACAAAAAGTGTGCAGTAGTAGGGCCATTCTGCCCTTCGGAGCCAGCACCGCCCTTTCCTGTTCACCAAGTTCATGGCGTGATTCATCCCACAATCAGTCCCATTTCTGCTCTTCCCCAGATCCCTGACTCTACTATATTTAAGAGATCAATCTAACTCTTCTGGAAAGCATCCAGAGAATTCGGCTTCACCACCATCCGAGGCAGAAGAATTCACAGACTCACAAACTCTTGGGATGAGATAAACTGTGTTGGTCTTGGTTTTGGGCTTCCCAACATTGGGAAAAATGTTTCAGAGAAAAATAGAAAATAGGTGCAGTGAGGCCATTAGGCCCTTCGTAACACAGCACCGACAATTCATTGTGAGCATTGCTGACCATTCCCAAATAAATAACCAAAGCATGCCTTCTCCCCTATATCCGTTGATTATAAAAATCATAAAAAATAGGTGCAGGGAGAGTAGGCCATTCGGCCTTCGAGTCTTGTACTGCCATTTTCAATTTGATAGGGCCGATCATTCCAAATCAGTACTCTGTACATGCCCTTTCTCTCCTACCACATGATACCTTTAAGCCACAAGGGCCACACTTATAAATCCTTATTAAATGATTGCCAAAGAACTGGCCTCACTAATTCTGTGGCAGAGAATTCCATCAGATACCACTCTCTGTGTGAAAATGTTTTCTCATCGCGGTTCCCAAAAGACGTCCCCCTTATCCTTAAACTGTGACCCCTTGTTTCTGGTTGTTCCCCAATTCGCGGGAACAATCTTCCATGTATCTAGACTGTCCAACCCTTAAGAATTTTGTAAGTCTCTAGAAGATTCCCCCTCAATCTTCCTAACTCCAGCGAGTTACCAAGCCGAGTCTATCCCGTCTTTCTTCATATGGAAGTCCTGCCATCCAGGATATCAGTATGGTGAACATTTATGTACTCCCTTTGGCAAGAATGTCTTTCCTCAGATAAGATGCCAAAACTGTACGCAATATCCAGGAGTGGGCCCTCACCAAGCCCTAGTACAACTGCAGTCGGACATCCTGTCTT